>OZ026617.1:87778614-88463614 GCA_964020975.1 Hermodice carunculata | reverse complement strand
CAGTGTAACTCTTTCAGTGCCAACTGCCGCTAAAGTCAAACCACTTAAAACGAACTGAATATAAGAAGGGTGCTTGATTCAGGTACCTCATTAAAAAAAAAAAAAAAAAAAAAAAAAATCATTCAAGTACTAGCATACTAGAGCATCTCATATCTACTGCTTTTTGCGTTGACATATATTTACATTTTCTTCACTCTAAATCTGTACGGCATCAACATAGTTTTTTTGTTTCGTTTTGTTTTTTTTTTCAAAGGAAATTTAGCTGGTGCCAAGATATTAATTCACTATGAAAATACATCGAAACTGATGTTTACGATAGTCGGTAGTTGACACCCGCATATGAATTGTTGCTGCGCTTCTGTTCACATTTTAAAGATTGAAGGATAAAACTTGTGACACATTTGTGAGCTAGGTTATAATACAGCTATCATATAATTTATACTAGACAGCAGCTGTAAACATGATAAGATGCAAATTATTCCAGGATGCCTGGCAGCCTTTTTCTGTCCCCAGGTTACATATACAAGCCAAGAATAATAATGATGATGCTAATAATAATAATAATAATAATAATAATAATAATAATAATAATAATAATAATAATAATAATAATAATAATAATAATAATAATAATAATAATAATAATAATAATAATAATAATATATTTGAAAGATGTTACATTTTGCGTACAAAATTTTCCTCACATAAAAAAATCTCATTTTAAGATTTTTTTAGAAACGTTATCTTTTCATTTTCCCGAATAAATATTCTTGCTTACACAAGATATATTCTGTGTTTTAACAATTCAGGAAGATATTTTTAGGAAAGATTTTTCCTCTGGAAGAATGACACCACTTATTTTCTTCTATAGCTGGAAAATCGTCTCCAATTGAAGAAACTTTCTTGACAATTTAAGAGAATTGCTCATTGAGAGAACATTATCCTCCTTCTAAGTCATTTTCATGCAAAGAGCATTATTTATTTACCGGTCACTGAACATGACCCAATTCAATCTGGCTTCATCAGCGGCCTTTGGACAAAAGGGATTTTGCATATCATCGTCTCCAAAATACTCCACGAAAAACTTACAAGTGTTATGTTGCCAAAATAGGGAGCAAAGTACTTGCCATTGTAGGAAACCCAGTAATTGGTGACAGTGATGATAAGGATGGCGCTGATGCTGACATTGCGTGCCACCCACGTCAGTTTGTACAGCATGGGCATATATCCAGAAGAAAAAGTACTTTGTGCCAGCTTTTCTGACGATGTTTCACCCACATATTCTGGAAACAAAAATTGACTTATTCACGACTTTGAAGATAGTTTTCCTTGTCGATGATCTTTTCAGAACATGTCCCGTTTTTAAGCAAAAACAAGATGAAGCATCACAAACTGATACGAGATAAACATGTAGCATTTGAAGGAAGTGGGCATTTGGAAGTAGTAGAAATTGATCACATGTTTATCAGCTTTGTTCACCCATTATGAAAACATACAAATCTAGTCCAAAAAATAAACTTTTTCACGCAAAACAAACATCTGACGCATAGATAGATCTTTTCACGTCAGCTTTAACGTACTGTCCCACCGGGTAAAGTGACTTCATTTGGACAGTAAATATCACAGAAATATTAGTACATAATAAGCCTATATACTTCATTGACCACAAGGCTTTTAAACATTTCTCTGCATAAAAGGTGGAACTCTACATTCAATATTGCATATTAAACACAAGCGTTTTGGGTAAAAATGTTTTTTTTTTTTGTGAAATTATGTTGTTTTTTTCTTGAAAAATACTTAAGATAAAATCATCATCAATTTTGTGCTATTATGATCTCAATACAAGTATCCATTAAAACGTGTCAGGGATTTTTCATAACTGCTTGTTTTCTCACAAATAGTGATACAAAAAAAGCTAAAAGTTATTTTGTCAAAATTTAAAAAGTTCGTGGACATTGTTGACACCTTCAAAAAAGAACTGACGATTTCTTAGAAAATCCCTTGCTATAAGGAACTTTTAGATTAAATCAGGTTTTATTGGGTCAAAATTAGATGATTAGTTTTAGAGAGAAATATCCACATGAACAGGTCATTTTGGTGCAAATAACTGTTGTTTGTAATCATGATTCAAATGTTAACACTTTCCACTGACTATACCATGTTAGCATTAAAAGTGTTTTTTTGTTTTGTTTTTTTTCTTTTCCTTTTTTTTCAGATTGAATTGGGACTAGAACTACCAAGTTTGGACAACTTGTTGAACAATATGTATGTCTACCAGAGTGTCCTAAATTTATCCAAAACCGCCTGGACATTACGGTAATCCTTTCCGGCTTCAGTTGTCCCTAAACGCCAGAATGATCACATATACATTGTCGTTTCCCCTAATCTTCCATAAACTTTTCGTCAAAGGAAAACGAGAATTATAGATAATACTTATTATGAGAGCATGCTCCAGGTCAACAGGTTTCCTTGGTATGTTACGTTCAACCGGTGTTAATGAAAGCTATTGACGCAGTCTTATCCTAACCAGGAAAGGGTCCACGCTTTCAAACATTTACATGAAAATGCGACAGGCCTGACGGTGAAATTTTTGAAAGGGGGGAAGAAAGGCGAAGCAGTCTTAATAAGACCAATCTGAAGGATAACAACAGAGATGACTCTTACAGACGAAAGAAAGAAAGAAAAATATCCATACCTGATTCCGAGTTTGGGCTGAGGCTCACGAGGAAGTGATGGACCGCAGTAATTGCCTGAAGCACCAAACTTAGCACCAAAGCAAGGTACAGATTCAGGTTGATTCTATACAACCAGCCGCAGTTAATAGCATGTCCAGCAAAACCTTTGGTGGGACTGGCATCAAACCATACCCGGAAGGAATATATAGCTACATAGATCCGGAATAGGACATAAAGCAGAGACAAGCCACCCCACTGCAACAACATGTAAAACTGTTAGCATTCATCTCAAATAATGTGTAGGATTTCCCACTCAGCAAACCTCAAGTTTTTCTGGGGTGTTGTTTTTGTTTTTAATTTTAATCTGATTGAGTCAGAGTGTAGATTATTTAAGTCTCATCGACACAATATATCGGATCATGTACATGCAGGTGTCATTTTCTTTAGAGGAAACTACATGAAATGAATTTTATTGACCGTACCGTACATCAACAAATAATACGGCATTCTGTCAAGATACAATACAAAAAAAGAAAGAAAAAAGAAAAACCAAACAAACAAAAAAGAACACACCCCCCCACACACAAACACCCCCCCACACACACACAGAGACAAATACAATGTGGTACGTAATATGGCGATTGCCAAACCAACCCAATTATGATACGCCAAATTTTAACACCAGTGATACGCATGCATATATATATATATATATATATATATATATATATATATATATATATATATATATATATATATATATATATATATATATATATATATATATATATATAAAGGGTACTTCTACAACGAGTTTCTCCGAATTTGAATGCAAGCTTTTATAGATATATCTAGATTAATTATAATTTTAAAGCCCTGTATTTTCACGATAAATATAATTTTCTCCAGATCTGAATAGTTGTTAAAATCATAGAAAATATTCTGTAATTTTTGGAATAGAATTTGCCTGGGTTCATGAAATAATTGGCAATTGACTGAAAAGTGAAGTTCGTCCTCGAGGGTATTGCAAACGTTGCATTTCGTTCTTCCAACGTTAATTTTAATAGTCGCCTATATCTTCCTTTTTCAATAGCCAAATTGTGAGCACTTATGTAACCTTGTAATGTTTTTCCTTATCTCAACATCATTTATAACTTTTACATAACTTTCAAATCTTAACTCGTCTTTATCCATGAGATACGTTCTAGCTTTTTATCTTGACCATTACTACTATTCATCGCCGAATTCCATTTTTGACATAATATCTTACGCAGGCGGTTTTTAATGACATTTTCCGAAATTTCAATACCAAGATGGACATAGGCCTATTTTTGTATACATTCCAATGTCAATGTTTCAGTTCCCACTTTAAACTGTCTTTTTATAGTTTTCCCTGTTTTATTGAAAATTATCATGTTTGATTTTTTAATATTGATATCTAATTGCCAATCTAAACAGTAAGTGTGTAGTTTATCCAAACATTTTTGTAAAACTTTTTCGAAACTAGATAAGATCAAGCCATCTCCATAAAGTAAACAGTTAATTTTCTTTTCATAGAATAAAACAGGGTCGCATGTATCATCGAATCTAGAAGGGAAGTCTTTTGTAAAGACGTTAAACCGGGCTGGGCTTAACACACAACCCTGTTTAACGCATCTTTCAATTTTAATCTCGTCTGACCTACCAGAATCATGTCTAATTTGTACAACAGAATTAAGATATATATTTCTTTAACGATTTCAAGTATTTTTCCTTTGATACCACTTGCATTAAGTTTATAAAGAAGACTATCATGCCACACAGAATCAAACGCCTTTTTACATGTTTGTCTATACATGTAGCGACAAATATGAAAGGTTTATATCTTTATTAAATCACAGATCCTCGACTCTAGGATCTACGTTCAAGCCTTGAATCGTATCGAGCAAATAGGTGCAGACACAGGACTAATGAATGTCCAGTGCAAACCATTAGGCCTATGACAGTGAAACACATGTGGCTCTGTAACAGTCGTCATTTAATTCGATTTTAGACACCGTCTACTAATTATCATGTTAGAAATGTGAAGTTTTGGATCCCGTATGCAAAGCGATATGTGACGAGAAGTTCCAAATTTCGAGGACCAAATTTGTATTTCAAATCCAAAAGAAACCTGAAGTCGACAAAAAAATCTTAGAGATGTTCTCGTACGTAAACTAAAATATATAAATTGTGCGAGTCAATTTAGTGAGCTGTACACCTCATACAAAATGTTGAAAATCAGGTGAAACAAGTATGACAAAGGCATATAAAATCATGTTATGCACAGAAATAGCAAATGTTGTCCCCTAATTTAAAACGCCTGCACAATCGACAGGATTAATCAATGTCAATTTCATAATTTTCTGGTCCTTGGTAAGGAGAAGGAGACTATACTGTGAAATACACGTAACTTCATGTTCAGGAGCACCTACAAACCGTCACATTAAAATAAAAGAATACGGGCTTGTGTGGCATGTATTTTGCGCTCATAAGGTACAAAACCTTTGGAAAATCACTAGGTGCCGTCTCTTGAACTCTGGCGAATACGCTATTGGCGTTCAGGCCCCTGTGGTTACTTTTGTTAGAGTTTTAGGCCTACAGCTTAATGGTCCTGATATTTAGTGAAATGCGGAAATTGAAGCGTTGCAGCTTTATTTTTTACGCTTTGATGAAAATTCCATCTTTTAAACACTTTTTCTATTACGCAGACGAAAAAAAAAAACCCCACTCGATTTTGTAAGGTGCAATCTGCGCTAATACATGAAAGTAATATACAACTGATACCTTTTCAAAGTGCACTTTTGACGTCCGTATAAAAGAAATTTGTTCCTGTTCACTTTGATCATAATAGTGTCGATTCTGTGCAGATTTGTCATCGCCATTTCCAATACTAGTTGTTCCTGTTTATCTGTTTGGTTGTCGTGGAACAAGTGTCGATGTTATTGTCAGATAATTAACGCATAAACATTGACGCAGAAATACTATTCCTACCACGGCATTTGTCCAAAGCGCGCCGAGCAAAGCTGTTGACATGGACTATTATATTCTATGCAACTTCAGTTGGTACTTGAATAAAATGTCTTTTTATAAAGAACACGAAGCTAGCATAGGCTATTCGGAGCAGTTCCTATTAACATTTCAAACATATTTTCCATCAGCTGCTCCGAACTGTAGGCTACGTCAAAAAGTCATGTATTTCAATGCATTCATTCCAGATCTTGAAGGCACAACCCCAGGCAACATTTCTGCACTTGTTGCAGTTGTTGCCTGGGGCTATATGGACCACGAAGTTTATGGTGCTATACTTGATACACGTACATTCTATCCCGTTTCCATGCAGTTCGACATAATGGGCTAGCTGGCAAGATCAGTATTTACCCAGTGGCAATTAACACAAAAAACAAACAAAAAAGAAAAAGAAATGACCCCCCCCCCCCCGAACTTTTGAATTTATGGAGTGAGAAAAATACAGATGTGGTTTAAAAGATTCATTGACAAAAAGGTCGCACGTAGAACAAGAAATCCAATATTGCATGCAATACCTGTGGTTCCCCGAACTCGCCCGGGTTTTCGTGATGAAGCCCGATTGTTGCTGCCCACTCTAACACATAGGTCCACACTCGTTCTGTCAATGTGACAGTCTTTCTGCTTGAGCCACTCATGGGTTCCAGTGCTTTTGGCCAAATTAAAAGAAGGCTGTCGGCGTCATCAATTTGAAAAATAAAACAAACATGACAGCGTGTGTCTAACTTGAAATGATTTCATAAGACTCCGCAACGTGTAAATCAGTCAATTTGGATGTCCGGTGACGTCGCAACCCGGATGATATTTGAACAGGTAGCCTATACAGAAGGCTGGCCGTATCTGTTGGACATTGGAAGAATGAGCACTAACAGCAGACATGTAGGGCCTTATTTTATGGGGGAAGACGTTAGAGTACCAACACCTGAAAGCGAAAAGTTATGCTTATAGTTATTTCGTCTAAAATTTAAGCAAGGTGGCATTGTGCATGGACCAAGAATAGCACAATACATGTGTTGGCGCGTTGTAAATATCAGGGACACAATAAATATATGCCTGGTTAGTAAAGCCGCTGTAACTCTCATACATCTGGCAATTCCATAGGGTTGCTTCTTTTATAGCCTTGGGGTAAACTGTGGAAGTTCGTTTGTAGGCGTTCTTCAAATTTCTTATGAAAAGGCCGTTCAATACAGTAATGGAAACAATTGGTAGAGCTAATTATCTTGACCACAACCGAAAAGAAGACTCTGAAGAGGGCACTCAAACTAAAGAGAAGGCAGCTCGCAACACTGTTTTGTTCACATTCTTTGAGGACAGAATAGCGAAGATTTAATACATTCAAATGCTGTTAAAATCAAACGATTGAGGCACCTTTCAGCGCATGTTGTATTGCAAACTTGTGCTGTGGACCCGTGAGAGACCACTAACAAATATGTACCTTTTCACAGAACGTTCTAATGTCATCCATGAACTGCCCTTGTAAAGCAATCCGCCACTGGCCAAGACAGACAGGCTATTTCTCATGACCCATGTGCTGCCTGGCTAATTAAATTATTTGCTGGAATACATCGCTCCACACTGGCGTGTAAGGCAAAGTTGATAAATCCAGATGGCGATGCCCGTTATATACATGACCCTTGAAGTGCCGTAAGAAAGACAATCGGGTTTAAAATATTGAGGATCACCGCCGTGCTTCCTACACTACGGTTGGCATAAACAGGCCCAAGACTTAGGCAATGTATTCTGCAATTCTAGATCCATCACACGTGCACACAATGATACATGTAGCCTACTGGGATGGTGGGGTGGGGGGGGGGGGGGCGGGGGGAAGGATACTCTTTTCGTTATTCGTTATTGGGCCTGTTTGCTTCACCGTGATTTGTGATTGAGTAAAATACTCAACCGTGATTTGTGTTTAGGGTATTTCCTTGTTATGCGTTATTTATTAAAATAAATACACGTGGAATGTGATTGTACTTTTACAATTTGCCGACATCTGTGATTGTGATAATTATTTTGTCGATAAATGTGATTAAGTTTTGATGATTGACATTATTGTGACTGTGATATGGGCTTATGGATTTATTGTGATCTTTGAAAAGGGCCTTAGAATTAACTGTGACCCGTGATCCAGAGGGGGTATTCCTGTCCCCCTATTGTGTGTTGTTACTCTGCCATACCTGTAATCGCGGTATCATCACACGTACACACGAGGATATTGTGTGTCGTTATTCTGCCATACCGTTACATTACACTTGGACACAAGGATACAGTGTGCTATTTTCCGTGTCAATCAATTGGCTTTTTCAAAATGCATGTTATCCACATTTCAAGTTCTCGACAATTTTTTATTAGAATTGAAATTGTTTCAAACATTCTGATTCTCTCTTGGAAGTTGGAGGCAAGGCGCAGGCCTACTCTAGTGGTAATTTCCTCATGATTATTCTTCCGCAAGTGTATAATTCATCAACTGGTGGTCGTGTCGCCTGCAGGTAGCCTGAGTTCCCCCTGGGCCCTGGTAATAGTGCCAGTGGTATCCATCTACAGCCGGTGGAGACAACCAGCTGGCACATGTCGATCTCTGAACATTGCTAGATTGCATACCTTTATCACAAAATTCTGCGGGCTTTTTCTGAGATGTAATGAAAGTCGAATTTACTCATGTATGGTCATTTTGGGCAACGATGAATTTACATTAAGACTCTGCTTTTGAAATCGGCTGTTTCTGACCTGTAGGCCTACCTGCAAGTGCAAATTTGAATGCCTTCTGTTTGTCCTTTTGCTGCGATATTGCCTTAAAATCAAACGAAATAGTTCACATTACTATAAAATTAAAAGGAAGCGCATTAGCAATAACGTTTTTTTTTCATCCTTAACAATCACGTAAGGAAAAATTGTAAACTTATGCCTGTGTCCCATTGGCGAATTGGGCCCACAACAAGCGGTGAATCTGAAATCCGCGAGATAGCCTCGACACGCTGCGATATTTAAGCATTCGGTTATTCTCCCATAACCAAGACCTATTAACAGTCCTGTACAAATTGGTGCGACCATATACGACATGGGTGTGACTATATACGCTATACGATATAACTTCGATTAACTTCGACTAAATTTTGTTGTAGGCAAATTTTAAACATTCTGAACTTTTTTTGCGAGGCAGAGAATAAATGCGAACATAGGCCTATAGACGACAGTCAACGAGGAGCTACGTCCACAGGCGCTCGTAACGTTTCAGTCAGTCAAGCTTCCGTGCTGATATACGCGGAGGGGGGGGGGGGGGGGGGAGCAGGAGGAGTGAGTGAAGAGGTTGGACCTGGAAGTGGAACACCTATGCGTTCAATAACCCACATAGGGCCATATCTGCATTAAAATATTGTGTATTCATCTGTGCAGTCAATTATTTGTGCTAATAAGATGGTGGCGGATGGGCCTAAATTCACAACGTCGTCACATGGAGTTCCTAGTACTACACCTCAAATGATATTAAACCCCGACAGTTCCTCCCTGAAGAGTCAACTGTTTGACGCCGTTAATAAATTTGTAAAAATAAAACATACAAAATTAAAAAAAAAAACAAAAAAACAAACAAACAAACAAACAAAAACAAAAAACGAAAAAACTCATACCTGATGTCGCATGTATTCTTCCAGTTCCACTCCTCTCTTTCCGTTGTATGAGCTTAGTTATAATTCCCACTGCTAAAATTACATTTCAAATCAATTATGTTCTGTATGTATACACACACAGAAAGAATTTTCTACTGAAGCCAAACAAAAGAAATTAACATCTTTCAGTTATGTAATTTTAAAGAAAGGAAAACAAATAGATGAGAAAAAATGATTTCCCCTGAGGGTAAATTCGATTAGTCCTTTTGTCTGTCTGTCTCCATATAGAAGACAAATTGTCGTAGGGGAAAAATGCACGTTTAAGAAAGGGCACCTTTTCAGTGATGAAGGCCTAATGTAATTGACAAAAAGGAAAGAAATGAATTAAACAAGCAGCTTTTCATTTGGGTTTATAAAAAAAAAAGTCAGAGCAGTCTGGCCGCGTAATAGTATAATACACACATGCATGTGTTGATTGCTTCTCTGCTGTTTTGTGATCAGAATTCAGATCGTTATCAGCTGATCCCTTTCTTTACCGCAATGATGGTCGACCTGGGAAAAAGCCAGAGTGGACTCTTCATTCTTCGGCCCATACCTAGGCTATACATCACAGTGATGTTCTCTGTGTTGGTCGGAGAACCCGATTGAAATATTTGGCATCAGCTGTATGATGTCGGGCTGTCAACCACTTTAACCCTTTATTGGTTGGACTACAAGACCAAGTGAACAGTTTTCCATGCAAGAGAGAGAGAGAGAGAGAGAGAGAGAGAGAGAGAGAGAGAGAGAGAGAGAGAGAGAGAGACTACTGATTTAGAAGGCATAGGCCTACATGTAGATGCATTAATTTAAGATTTTGACGAGAGGATTAGCAAAGTATCAATGATGTATTTAAAAATCAGGTGTGGACTCCATTGGGTTCGTAGGCATACTGCCATTGGTTGGTACACTGGACATGTATGTGCCGCTACATCATAGAATATGTAGGCCTATAGGTCTACGTACAGTATACGCCTGGTTTGCGGATACATGGGAAATGGTATCCGCAGTAGGCCTACGCAATACGCACCCCCAACTACGCACATACGCAATGCGCAATACGCGCACATGGAAACCTAGCCTTAGTCTTATCACATGACTTCAGTGGCGCATTCAGAATTGGATCTAAGGGTAACAGAAACCTTCTCAATGTTTTCCAAGCATTACAGGTGTCAGGTGTGACGAAACAACAGGGTTTTGTACTAAAATCCAGAGATTTGCCCAGAGTTGACGGAGGTGATGACTTTTAGATTTTCCCAGCCATTTGCATTCTGTATGAAACCCAGGGTTTCTTGTTCAAACCCAGAGTTTCATAACAAAGCCTATAACAAAACCCTGGATTTTGTGCCATGAAACTTAGGATTTACCTCCCCCCCCCCCCCCCCCCCCCCCCCCGGGGACTTGGTCTCGAAAAGGGTAGGCTATGTACTATGTAGGCGCCCTGGAACGGAAGGGTAAACCACATCTTCTACATGCGATTTTTACCCCCAAAAGATGGTCAAAAATCTACATTTTGCATGAAAATGGGGGTCTAAATTCGATATTTTCATTTAAGAAGTGGTCATTTTCCACAATAACAATACCAACATTGGTCAGAATCAGCATTTTTCAACCTTTGTGTGAAGAAAATCCAGCATTTTTTCTCCATTTTGAAAAAAAGAGGGGTCAATATTCGAACCTGAGTTCATAAAATGGGGGGTGGAAAATATGTCATTCCCGCGGAGCCTAAATACCTAGGTCTACCACTAATACTATAACGTAGTCTATAGTATAGACTTTGAAGTAAACCGCCCGGGGCGAAACCCTGAGTTTTGTGAATTAGGCCTAATGTATTGGACAATACTCAGTCTCCCCCAGTTACTTCAAAATTTCATTTATTATAGTTAGATGATAAAATTATAGTGGGCCCTTCTACCTAAGTGATACACCGGTTAGGAAGTTGAAGATCATAAATTTGACCGGTGGCAATCACTGTCTCCCCATTTAAAAACTGAAAGTTACCATAGCTATCAAGTATGAGGAATCAGTGATCCAGTCGATTTTGCAGACCTAGCCATGTTGAGACAGGGCTTATTTGCGCTGTTGTAGGGAGAGTAGCCTACATAGATTTTAGGTTTTTCAGCAAGCAATAGGCCTATGTAGCATCGCCAAGCTGTTTTCCATGCAGTATAGGCAATCTTTAGGTAATTTCCAAGCCATTTCAGGGTCTAAATTTCAAAGCCAAATATAGTAGGCCTAAATGCCAAAACACTTGTAATCCTATGTGTTTGAACGCAAATGACTTGAGAATGCACCACGACCGACAGATTGGGATGCATGTACAGTGACAACTGTTGTTGACTAGTGTTGTACCCCCGCTTCGTGTGTTGATAAAAGCTGCGTCGCTACAGAACTCGACATAAGTGACAAACAAGACATTCTTCCATGAACGCGTTGTTGTAACGTGTCCAAACAGGAACTGTCTTAAAACAAGTGGTTTCAAAATGAATAAAATATTAGGCTAATGTTACACAGAACTCAGAGATTTTCAGCATGTCCGCAACCATGCCACTACCAAGACGAAATCTCTCACCCACTAGACGTGCTCAAACCATAAGCGTAGTATTACTAGTAACATACATACATAGAGTTTTGCCGACCTGCAAAACTTAAAATCCGACATATGGAAATGAAAATTCAAGGAGATTGATGAATTAATATAAAATATGGAAGGAAAATATAAAATTCTGTGAGGCTTTAATCCGAGAGGGTTGGCAACACGGAGCCTACAACCAAAGTCCAAATGTGTGTTCCTTTGTCAAAATCCCGGTGATGTAATGGTAAAACTAGACTCCGATACTGTGATGCTTTGAATACATATTGGGTACCTGAAATGAATACCAGGTAACGTTACTTTGAATCTGTAGTTGTTGAGCTGTCTCCCAAACCGTCCAATTCGTGTTGTGGGCCTGACAAATGTTTCAATATAAAATGTGTATTGATTTGAGACAAGTCAAAAGTAGGCCTAATCTGATGTGAAAACTTCGAAACATAGGCCTACCTGGAAATTACCAGGCATATCCCCGTAAAGCCTAGATCTAATACTAATACTAGTAATAGCATACCTTGCACAAGCCACTTGCACACCATACCATCAGAGCGGCACTCGCCTTTAACAGGGAGTTTCAAAACCAACATGACCCAACCTCGATCCCAGTCCAACCCGGGTCCCCGTCCACACTGTCTCACTCTAAAGACACCCCTATCACCTTATCAAACATACACCCCCCTCCTCTACTGTCTAATTAATCCGTACCTCGTATTTTCTTTCAACTATTAAAGCCTATGCTCCCACTTCCCCCATTCACTATACCCTCTCAGACGACCTTGGATGCTCCCCCCCCCCGCCCCCGCGCTCTAGAGCCACTCGTCCCCCTTTCTTGAGCGACTATCCCAGACTTTGCACTGGATATCTTCCCATAATATCCCCCTCTAGCCACAACCCCCCTCCCAATTCCCATTACTCTGGACCTTGGTCCTCAACAAACATAATATTCACACCCATCACGCTACTCTTAACATTAATCATGATACTCATCCATGGTTTTGAACAGAAAACCTTTACCTACACTGACCCCAAAGACCGCTGCCTTACCTTCGTTTAACTAATCCTGCTCCTATCATTCCACATGCACCCCATCTCTATTCTGTGCTCCTCATACCCAACAATCCCTCCCTACTTATCCCCCCACCCCACCCCACCCATGCCCTTACTTTACTCCTTTTCTTTGTTACCACATTATATAAAAACCCGCCAGTACTTTCGGACCTGTATCCATGCACTATCCGGGCAACCTTCTCCACTGAGCTTCGTCTTTGACGCAGCGGGCGGCTTGCCACTAGCCTATTGCTGACCCTGAATTATTGCCTCAGGGCGACTTCAGTGTCTGATACAACACCCGTATTCTGGACCTACAACTGGTCACAGTTTGTGGTTGTATTTACATTTTAAGGTAATGAAGTCCCATTATATATTGTACATTACATTCATTCGACAAATTAACCTTCCCTTAACACTAATCACACATATATTTTGGATGCTAATTCTTCAAAATATCCAATCGACTTGGCTGCCATTCTGAAAATTGTCAATTCCACACCCAATGCCAATGGTTTATAATATAAATGAGATCTTACCGAGTGGGGATGGGAAGACGGTTATAATATATGAAACCAATAGCAAAAGTAGGCCTACATATTTCGCAAATATTTCAGAGCATCAATAATGATAAAAAATATGCTTTGGTCGCAATTCACTTTGATATCTATATCAAATGAATTTTTGTGAGACAGCCCCGCAATCATTGCATTAATTACGCAATGTTCAAAATGGCACACGCCACCACATTGCGTCGTGTGGCATTTGGATCTGTAGCCAACATCAGTGTCATCATTAACTCGATTAGATCTAGAATTTAGCAGAGAATTCACACGTGTAACTATTACTATTACTAAGTATTAGGTCCACATGGCCATTGCGAATCAATTTTTCTGGCACGCGCCAAAGCTTTTCTCACCTCAAGATAGTGCTCTTTTGTTTTGTTTTGTTTTTTAGGACTCCACCACCATGCAACGCAGCCTAAGTCAGTAGTGACAGTACCCATTACCCGTTAACAAGAGGGTTCGAATAAAATCATTAAACCGTCAGCCATGCAGGCGTACAAATTCTGTGTCGCTGCAATTGTTGGGTCAAAAGCAAGCTTGTTACGAAAAGCCAGAAAAGCACGCGCTTTTAACAAGTTTCAAAGGAAAGGAAATTATATATATATACATATATACATACGCACACACACATGTATATATATATATATATATATACCATGTTCATCCTAATAGTAGCACACCGTGCCAATGCAAAGATTTGCCAGATCTTGCAATGTTTTCGCGGGACTATGTTTTTCAAGATTACAAGATAAATACTCACAACAGGCTTTATAAAGCTACCACAAGTCGTAGTACTACTACCACGTCGTCCTGCACAGATTTGGCATATTTCTTGCACACACACACACACACACACACACACACACACACACACACACACACACACAGAGGATTCAATACAACTTACAAGTTAAATCACTAACTAATTTTGTTATTTTATCTAAGTTCTCACTTGCATGGTGCACATGGAAACAGACCTGCGTGTTTTTTGTATTGACGTTAGTTTTTAAAATCACTAGCATTTAAATGCGGCACTTTATTTTAATATTCATTGCATTAGCAAAACAGATTAGCCTTGGCTTAGGCCTAATCTTATGACAAATCTGGATGCTTATCATGGGCATCGTTTCGAAGACACGTAAGGAAATAAGGAGAGAGAGAGAGAGAGAGAGAGAGAGAGAGAGAGAGAGAGAGAGAGAGAGAGAGAGAGAGAGAGAGAGAGAGAGAGAGAGAGAGTCCGGAACAACAGGAAAGATTGTTTTATGACCAAACCCGCCAAACTAGAGGATTGTCAAAGCGTTAGTCGCAAGGCTAAAAACTGCGAAAAACTGTTGTTGCTGAAACCAATCGCAACTAGTATAATAATGTAACTACCACCTCTTTTCCGTAATTCGAGCGGATTACTTAATGAAAATTCCACGGATATTATAAGATGAGGGCCAGGGAAATTCAATCATTCCACGCTTAGGACAGGTCGGTCAGACTCAAAGTACATTCACATCGCAACGCGAACATTCTGTTCCATATCATTCATTCACATTCCTTTCTTTGTTCAACTTGCAATAAACTTCTAGAAATGGTAGTGTTGATAGTGTGGACTTATTATCTCAAAACGGTGAATCAATGATGTCTCAACTTGTTCCGGTAAATCTCGATGAAGATGAACTACTAGCCTATGCTATGGCTATGCAATGACGACTGAATCAACATTCTCAATCTGAAGCTCCATAGCCGAACACCCCATTTATTACAAGTTGCAATAATGATTATACACAAATTATGGTTGCCAAGTCATACCATAAAATGCTATGGTTATCAGATCTCTATCTAAAACTGTTCTAAGTCAAGATAGCGTTCCAGAGACTTCAATGTCGTTCCAAGCTAATCCATCGTTCCAGCTAAAGTTATCCTTCCGTGTATGCTGCCTATGCTAATTTCAACAATTTATCAAGTTAAAACTTATCAAAAGATTGTTGTCATTCCAAAAGTATTTAATCAAGAGGAATGAAGAAGTTGGAATGAGGAAAGGGCTTCAAGAGACAAGCGTAAGCAACTTACACTTGACCCGCCAGTGTCAGAATGACCAAAACACGTTGCGCACGGCCTTTTATAGCCAATATAGGCTTCGGCAGCGCTGAATTTTATCGTTCCATCGAAACTTGGAACCCCAGATTTCTTTAAACATACGTAATATTTCCCCACCAAAAGTTGCATGAGTAATTATGATTCCAAGTTCTTCAATCCAAACAACTTTACAAGTGAGACATAATACAAATTATGCTAATAATGACTTCAAAAGGACGATAAGTGTTTGATGTGAGCCTCACTTTGATGAAGTTGCGTCACAGCTGGTTTATAAACAAACAAGATGGCTGCCTAGCAACCAGAAAATTTACAGAGAACAGCAAGAATTAAGTTTCTAACCATCAGTTCACACCACAAAGGTACTAATCATGCAGTCAATCTATCTGAAAGCTGATTTTAAAGTGTTAATTTGATGAAAGGTTAAGTTTTACCAAGACAGTCGAATAATTACTAATAGGTGTAGTCTTGAACAGAGCAGGTTCCACCACTGCACCAGCGATAGGCCTAACTGGCATGACTCGGCATTGTAAAGGTTGCAACAGATGGCTGTAAAAACCAAACTTATGTACAATTCCGACAACTGAGAAGTCATTAGATTTAAAATACAGTCTCAGTAGCAGCATGGCTGTTACAATACAGTTCAACTTCAAGGAAAAAGAAGCCGAAAACATAATCAGATTATAAAAGAGACAGGCACATCGTGAAAGTGAAGACAACTTACCCTGGGTTTGGCGGACATGTTGCTAGCAAAGATGCAACAATTAGAGCTATAACTCCCCACATTTTGCTCTCGGTTCAGTCAAAATCACAATCACATTGAATGATTGATTCTGATCACCAGTGGCAGTACACTTTTTTACCTTTCACCCTAACGTAACTAGCCTTTTACAACGTAACAACTATTCACGTGATATCTTACTGTAACGTTATTTTCACAAAAAGTCGGCTTTTTCTAATTGTTTCACAGTATTAGCATTTACAACTTCATCAGGCAAATTGTTCCACTGGACATTCACTCTCAATCCAAAATAGTATTTTCTAATATTTAATTTTAACATAAATGGAATAAGTACTTTACTTGATTGAAGATTTTGAAGGCTGTACAGTTAGTTCCTTAAGTGTTAGATAAACAATAATATACTGCAGCGACATTTAATTTTCCATTTGGAAATATCACCTTTACTAAATTACAGGGGAAATCTTGATTTTGAATCTAGACCACCAAGATTGAAAGTGGGGGGGGGGGGGGGGTTGCTTGTATGTGGGCATGTGCTACTATTAGGATGAATACGGTATACATAGCTTGTTTTCTGTTAGGTTATACCCCAGGGGCTATCGGTAGCAAGTAGCGGCCTACGACAGTTACAAGCTTGCCCAATTGTACTTGATAGCTGGTTATGTAATATTATATTTTCATTGCATTCTATTTACTTAAATACATGTAAGTAACTTCCATTCTTTTCTGGCTTGCCCTATCAATTTTGCTGGTAATACCAAAAAATTATTAGAAAGTTTGGCTACAATAATTTTACAATTTTTTGACTTGTCTGTTTTGCTACTTCACTTTATCTTTTGTCATCATTCTGCTTTAATAATTATTTAAATAATTATAGGTGTAAAGATGTATTTTTAATACAGTAACAAAACCGTAAAACATATCTTTCACTTTGCTGCTATAATCGACTTTGGCAGCGAAGGTGACCTTCGGTCGCTTAAGTGCATAGGGGCAGAGCTATGTGTAAAACATAACTGTCATTATTCCTTTATCACATGGAAATTAAGAAAAAGAAACAAATACAACTTACAAGAACTGATCGGAGTATTTGAAAGAAAAGAAAGAAAGGATGTGCAGCTGTGTCCTCCTAAACTGAACAATCCAAAACTTGGAACTTTATGAAGGTGGTCGCTGGGCCTACAATAGCTACATTTGGCGTAGAGTTTGTTCACACTTTTGCTTCATATTCCTAGGGGGCGTTACATGCATAAGAACAACCGTCATACACAATGATTGACGTCATACAATTGAGTTCCATGGTAACGTCACTAAGTGACGTTCTTGTCCGTGTGTTCTGGGAACGTACTGTGCAGTCGAAAGGAAATGTGTCGACAAGAAGGAAAGGAAATCTCCACGCATCGTAAGTTTAGTTCACAAACTTCGTGATTAATGTGACCGACAGCTTGTTTGCAATTTGTTATCAGTTTTCACGTGGAGATTGGAAATCGGGCCATCAGAAAGCCTATAGGACAAGTAAGTCTGCAGTTCGGGAAACTGCCTATTGTGTTGTAAGTTTGTTTCTTCAAGTTGATTTGATTTCTTTATTCGCCAAATAATTCAATACAAATGACAATATATACAATATATGACACAAATATTGGCAGGAGGGAAAGAAGCATATACATGCTTATAGAGCCTCCTTTATGATAAGAATTAATGCATTTACATTACGGAACACTGGTGTAATATCAGAATACATATATATATTTCAAATTTGTTAGCTACATAAGACTGTACATAGATTAACTTCCTAATAGTAAAACAAACAAACACATAAACAAAAACAGACACAAGAGGATATGGTACGGATCGAGCGATCATAGTGACAGTAAATGCAATTTTAGATGATTTTTGAACATATGATAACTGTAGTTTTTAATGAGTAGTGGAATGTCATTCCAAATTTTCACACCATGATATTTTATAGAAAATTGTTTAATTTTTGTTCGGCATCTTATTACATGTAAATTCTGACGTTGTCTTGTATAATAATTATGGATAGAACTGTTCTGTACAAACATATGTAAGCAGGCATCTGGAGATTTTCCCTTAGTGTGTTGATACATAAAAATCCCTGTTTGAGAAATATTAATCTGTTATAGAGTCAAAATTTCCAGGTCATTGAATAATGCTTTCATTGAAGTTCTGTAATGTGAGAAAGATATGATACGAATAATTCGCCTCTGTAATACATTCAGCTTTTCAAGGGTACTGTTATAAGTACTTCCCCAAACAATGTTACAATAAGACAGATACGGATACGCAAAAGTGTAATACAAATTAAGAAGAACCTTTTTTAATAAGAAGCGTCGAACTTTTACAATGATGCCTATGGATTTTGCTAATTTACTATTTGTGTAAACTACATGCTGTTTCCAATCTAACATGGAATCTAAAATCACACCAAGAAATTTTACATGAGAAATAAGATTTATCTGTTTACCATCAATTGAGAGATTGAGAGAATCAGCGGCATTGACTTTCCTTTTGGTATGAAATAACATATAATTGGTTTTTGAAATATTCAAAGTTAACTTTTTTGATTTGAACCACTTGGCTACATGAGACAGTTCACAATTCATATCGTTGAATAAATTATGTAAATTCTTATTTCTCAAAAATGAACTTGTATCATCAGCAAATAGAATTGTAAAAAGTTTAGTCGATACATGGGCTAAATCATTGATGTATAGGAGAAATAAAAGTGGGCCCAACACTGATCCTTGGGGAACACCACAAGTAATACTTTTCTCACCTGATTTTACAGCATCATATTTAACAAATTGCGATCTGCCGGTTATGTAACTTCGGAGCCACTCAAGAGCAATACCTCTAATTCCATAATGATTGAGTTTTTCTAATAATATTTTATGATTTACGGTGTCAAACGCTTTTGTTAAGTCCATGAAAACACCAAGTATATAGTCACCTTCATCCAAAGCACTGGATGTATAATCTGTTAAGAGTCAACAAAGCAGCAGCTGTAGAATGATTTTCTCTGAATCCAAATTGGTATTTATAGAGGATATTATGTTTGTTTATAAACGCGATTACACGTGCATACATAACTTTTTCAAAAAATTTAGAAAACGTGGTTAATACAGATATTGGTCTATAATTACAAAAGACTGACATGTCACCGGATTTATAAATGGGTGTAACACTAGCTATTTTCATTTCATTTGGTACTTCACCATTCAAAAAAGACAAGTTACACACAAACGTAAGAGGGCTAGCAATAACTTGTGCCACCCTTTTAACGACCTTAGAACTTATTTCATCCCATCCTGGACTTGAGTACTTTAGATTCTCTATGATCTTTACTATTTTGTCAGTTGAGGCTGGAGATAAGTAAATGGAGCTATCATAATTTGCCTTAAGAAATGACAATACATCTGTATTGTTATATGTAGACTCAATATTTTTAGACAGAGATGGACCAACATTTACAAAATAATCATTGAATTGATCAGCAATAAGCTGGGGGTTAGAAACTAGGTTCTCCCCATTCTAAAAATGTTTTGATGTAGCACCCTTCTTCTTCTTGTCTATAATCATGTTCAGTACTCTCCAAGTTCTTTTCAAATTATTTCTAGAAGCATCAAGTAACTCACTATAATATGTTTTTTCTGCAGTTCTTATCAGGTGTGTAAGCTTATTTTTATACGTTACATACTGCCACTCATGCAGAGGTGTTGGACTGCTTAGGGATTTTTCATATAATTTATGTTTTGTTCTTATGGAATTCATCAGGCCCTCAGTTATCCAAGGTTTATGTCTGTTGAATTTCTTTCGTATATTAACAATAGGAAAACAGTTATCATATACCTGTTTAAAGTCTTTATAAAATTGTGTATACGCTTCTTGGGGATAAGATAGACTATAAACATTATCCCATGCAAAAGTGGCAAGTTTTTCAGTAAATTAATTAATAGCAGAATCTTTCATTATACGTTTCTGTAATATCTGGATTTCATTCCGACAATTTCTACTCTGGCCACATAAGTGGAATACAGGGAAGTGGTCTGACATATCTGTAAAAAGAATACCACTAGAGGAAGAAACATTATCATGATTGTTTGATACTATGTGATCTATAAGTTTAGCCGACTTTGACGTGACTCTAGTTGGTCTATTGATTAAAGGAATAAAGGAGTGTGAGTATAACACATCTAGATAATTTGATGTCGGTAAATGTGACTCATAGTTTAATAAGTTAATATTTATATCTCCCATGATATAACATATCTTTTTTTCTTGTGCCACCTTAGTCAGTAAATCACTATACATGTTATTGAAAGTATCTAGATCAGTATTAGGTGGTCTATACATAACTCCCAGTATAACATCTTTCGGAAGACCAGCTTTTTCCTTTGATATTTCAATGAATATTGATTCCATATAGTTATCAAAATGACTAAGATCAGATCTTTCAGTATAGTTAATATCATCATGGACAAATAAGGATACTCCTCCTCCTGGTCTGTCATTTCTGTAGAAATTTAAATGATGACAGCTAGGTATATTATAAAGTTCAACATCAGATTCCTTCAACCAGCTTTCAGTAATACCAATTACACTGAAAGCAAACTCAAGAGATTTTAAGTAAGAAATTAAATCAGAATGATGCTTAGGTAAACTTCGAATGTTCATGTGCATCATTGAAAATGGTGTATCAGAGAGGCCTTTATCCCTTAACATATTAATGAATTTATCCTCTATGTAATATTGGCTGTCATTACCGGTACCGACTTGGGTAGCAATATAATTAAAGTAATTAAAGTCAGGGTCATAATCATGTGATGGTAAATTATACCTGTCATCATCTAATTCAAATGGATTGAATACCATGCTGTTTATTTTATGGTAATCAAATTTTGTGACAGAATACCATAATTCTGAAAGAGCAGAACAAAAATCATCTTCATCATCAAAGTGATTGAAAGGCAAGCTAATTGCGAGGCAGTCACTGCATAACCACTGAGTATCTTGTGCGTGTTTAACATCAGACACTGAAAATAATAGACACTTGGCATGATATTCCTTATTGCAGGCTGTACATAAAATATGTTTCTGGTTTTTTCTCAGATACGCTTCACAGATGAAGCAATGTTTCTTGGACTCTGCCATTTCTTATAAGTAGAAAGTGTCAGTGAAGAAAAGCAAAAAGAAAGAAAGTTCTGTCTATGTGAAGAACTAATGACTGTCCCATGGCATATGAATTTATGGTAGATCCCTCCCCTCAGACCGCGGTTTTACTACAAGACGGTTGAAACTCAAGTAGGTAATGTTCCCTTTGGCACGCTCTTCCCTAACTCGAGGCAAGAGGGCTTTGCGTGCTTCCACAACCTTCTCTGAGAAATCCTCATTGATAAATATTCCTGTGTCTTTCAGTTTTTTAGCATTCGAAAGAATGTCATCTCTGTCTTTGAAACGTAGGAATTTCACATTCACACTGCGGGGTTTACCTCCAATCATCACTTTACCATTTCTGTGAGCTCTTTCTATTTCAATTTTCTTGTCTGATAACTTCAGCTTACTGGAAAGTAGTTCTCTTACTTTTATCTCTGTTTGCGCCCAACTCTCACCAGGTGTCTCTGGCAATCCCTCTATCCTCAGATTGTTCCTTCTGGATTGGTTTTCCAGGTAGTCAGCTTTCTCAGTCAGTTCTTTCATCTCTGATTTCAACGTTTCAAGGTCTTTCATAGCCTGTTTATTGGTTCCATGGCCGACTTTCAGTTGATCCTCTAGTTTGTCAATGTCCTTCTGTGAGAATTGTAAGCTGTGTTTCAGATCACTTAGCTCATTTGTTACTTGCTGAATGAAACCATCAAATCTCTTGTTTGTACTGTCCATGAATGACTCTATGAAAGACTTGTAGTTTCTTTCTTGGGCAATTAGCAGATTTCGAAAAGATTTTCTTGTTTGGTCTTGCAGTCTGTCAGGTAATCCTTTGTGATGTAATCCATTGTAATTGGAAATAGCAACAGGCTGGTAAACAATGTAAATCTCATTAGTCCCAGACAAAAGTAACTGATGTCCAGCCAGGTGAACTCAGGTCAAACAGGCCAAAGCCACATCCAAATGTCAATAATTTGGTGAAAGAAAGTCTCAAAGTAGAAGGAAGAGTCTTCACCTTTCTCCCGAACTCCACCAAGTAGTGCTCTGTACCTTCACATTTCCATGTGCCAAGAAGCAACCATGTACACTTGAAGGAAATATCACTTTTTCAGTCTAACTTGCTGCTTGCTTGAAATTTATTTCTGCATTGTCCAGTGTTGACCTTGACCTACAGTTCAACAGGTAAAACGTCCACTCATTTCATTGACCCAATGTCATAGAGTACTTAAATCTAAAAGACAGTCACAAGTCATATCGCTGCAACAGAACTGTAAGTGTCAGGTTAATCCCCTTTATTTGATAGTTTGACCACTAATTTCTGACAGCGTCAGGAGTTGTATTTATCCACAGTATAATCATAAACCTAATTAGGCCTAGTAGTAGTACTACTACTATAGTAGTACCAGGTAAAGCCGAAGATTCACACGTGTAACGTTAGGTATTTTAACTTTAAGTCCACATGGCCGTCGCAAATTATAATTTGCATAATAATTTTGTATAATTTTCCTGCACGTCACAGCTATTCTTGTAGTTTCGGATCTCACCACCATACCCGTGAAACAAAAGGATCCGACTCAAATTATTAGTTACACTTTCAGCCAGGCGCACAATTTCAGTCTTTCTGAAAACTTTTTTTCCTCCCTGGACATTTTGATTTGGGCCAACAAACTTACAACAAGTTTTGCTGGTCCATGACTACATTTTACTGGCCGAAGTTATTTAGCTTTGTTTAATAATTCAAAATTCTGCTGGACATTTGGGCCTGCATTTCATTTTCAGGAAATTTAGTGAATACTGGTCCTCCTGAATGAATGTTTACTAGATAATGGCCTGGCCCTTGGACCAGTGACTTTTCAGCAAGACAGCAATTTCTGTGTCGCTGTTTGTTACTATGTTAGTGCAATTGCTGAGTCAAACATAGGCCCATATTTACGAGCTTCAGCATAAATAATTTTAGCCGTTTTTTACACTACGCCAACGCGTATAGGCTTGATAAAGAGACAGACAGACTGACACTTAGTGACAGACAGACATAGATGAATATATAGATAGATAGAAAGATAGATAGATAGACAGGCAGACAGACACATACACACATACATACATAAATACATACATACATACATACATACATACATACATACATACATACATACATACATACATAGAGTGATTGGCTACACAGACTTTCAGTTATATCAGAGAGCAGCTTGGCTGCCTGTCTGTGTCGGGTCGGGTCAAAACTTAATTATGGCTGCAAACTAACTTTGACGGATTCGAGAAGCACTGGCGGAATCAAGTTTTGTCAGGTTTCACGATTTGTCAAAATGAACACAGGACAAAAAACGCGAGTGGGTCAAACTCAAAATCAAAGAATATGGTCTGATTGACAATTGAGAACAGTTGTCATGCGGCTTTTGTCACGGAACAAACCTGTTACAGGATGGAATAACCGTTTGAATTTGGCGCCGGAGTGTTGGACTTTTTGCCCGAAGTGGTTTTTGTGGGACATTTGCGACAATTATAGGCGTGTTGCCATGGATGTATGAGGAATTCAATGAATAATCAGTGTGACATACCTGTAAAAAATAGTTTTGGAATAAACTGGTGAGTTGCAGCTTGCTGGTATGTACAGAAACGGAGAAATTATGTCAAACGTAAAGCGGAATGGTGGTCCACAATGACATGGGAGCTTCGTTTCAAACTTTTCTCTATAAGAGCTCCGTCTGACGACGTAGTGGTTTTACTTTTAGTCCCACCCTCCCCAAGTTAATATCAGCAGAGATAGGACGGATGATTGACTGCACCGATGAATAGGCCTAGACAATATTTTGTTGCAGACAAGGGATTAAGGCCCTATGTGGGCCATTGCACGTACAGATGTTCCAGGTTCACCCTCTTTACCAGTCCCCCCCCCCCCCCGCCAACCCCCAACCCCCGTATATATTATTAGCACGAATGCTAATTGACTGAATAAACATTGCGAAAACCTGCATGTGGGTTGGACAGCGACAGGTTAGCTTATGGAGAGTAAGGAGTTTTAACTATGGAACATAGTAACAACTTACAGCGACCAGGAAGTGGTTCTAGATGATAAGACTCAATTATGTTAAAGTAAAAATAGGGATGCATGCATAAACCGACAAGCAACCGAACTGAAAAATTCGTTAAAATCACGGATAAAAAGCATCTTCACGTAGTGCACAAGTTTATTTCATATTTGCAAAAAGTACATTTCCATAAATTTTCAGACAAATCTGATTCATTCTTTGGAAACAGTAACTCAAAGTTGGCACCAAATTGAGCTTGACCTTTTGGAGATTTTCAGAGTGAGGAGTAGGTGTCATCATGGGGTTTGTTTTACATTTTTGGTAAAAAATGTCCATAGTTGCAGTACTTGCTAGAAATTCATGAGGTTTATACTGGCGGTCTACCTGTAACTGTTTATTTTGTCATCCTTATAGGACTGCATATAGTGCTCCAGTTTGTTTTCATTTCAGGTATGTGACGGTTTTCGAAAAAAAGTCGAAAATAGTGAAAACAGGCCTCCTCATTCCACAGTTTTCTATCATCAATTTAATGCTCTGCGTTAAGTAATCCGCTTATAAAGTAATATTAGATATACTTATTATCTTCCCTATGCAAGCGGACTGACTGCCCTTACCTTTACTAAGTATTTCTAAGTCTCCAAATACCACCTTTGATGGTAGGGTACAAAAAGTGTATTTTGATCACCATTCAGCACTTTTATTGCAATTTTGGAATTGCAAAGTTACTGGTAATAATATTCAACAGTTAAATACCTCATTGGCTTTTGCCATTTATTTCTTTTGTCTCTTGTAATCCAGCACCATTGTATCCCAGGGTTAGAATAAACACAAAAGTGCATATGAGTTGGAACTTGATATATAGGTGTTCACCTGCAGGTTACATATAAACCGCAGGGGCAGATTAAGATATGATACGCGATTTTATTTTTTTTTCCAAGAAATGATTATTTTCGCCATTATTTTCACAACTATAATTGTGGCCGCTATGGCCAGAATTTTTGGCCAGACATGTGGCAACATTTTTTGCACCGTTCCTTTTAAGGATCTCCATTGTATAATTTTTTTTTCCACTGTCCTTGTGGCCATATAAATATATATATTCATCATGTTAGTCTTTTTAGACCTTCAGAATTCCCACACGCAAATTTTGGCTGCAAGTCAACAATTTCACATTACAACATAACCACAGCATGCAGTAAACCACAGTTCAATATTTGGATGTTCACATTTCCGGTCATCTTGAAGGGATGCTTCATTACAGTTTATTGGATATTGCAGTAAAAAAAACCACAAACCCACAGCACCCACATCCCACAACCCGCCACCCCACGACCCACAACCCACAACCTACAAGCAGGTAATAGTACAAGCCACATAACGTTAGAAGTTTTATCAGCAAATGAGCGAATGGCATTTGGACGTCCCGGTTATCAACCAACGGCCAAAGGTCATTCGAACGTCCCGCCATCATAAGGTGCAGAGATCAACAATTTTACTTTTTAGTTTCAATGTGTCTGCGTGGGTAGGCCTATTATCCTGCCAAGAAGACGCTAAACAGAAGCCCAACCCAGGACACAAATTGTGTCCTAGTGAATGACATATTAGTCAAGTTACTTTTTCTCTTAACTCACAAGATATAAAGACTATCCATGCATAAATCTGCTACAAAAGAGTAATATGGCCTCCCAGAGTCCCACTTGGCTATGACTGCATGGGAGGGTAAATTATGTCGCAAAACGAGGTACATTCTGGTTTACAATTGCGTATCGAAATAGTAGCCAAATTTGTAAAGTTAATATTCATTGTTTTCAAAACAAGCATAATTTTACATGTATATGACACATCCTTTTCTTCGACACTAATTGATTTCACAACAGGGTGCACGTGACAGCAAACCGCGGGACGGCGACGGAACATTTAGGTCTATGCATGATTTTTGGACAGGTAATGGGTAAATTCCTATTAGGCTCAACATTTTCACAAGTCCTACCTGAACATTCAGTTGCCCCGGACAATAGGGCTTGGGTTAAGGCAAGCCCTGTAAATTACATACTTTTTTCATGTCCATGAATACTTGTTTTTTCTGCAAGTGCAATGACTGTGTCCTCTTCAGCTGTTGTGTCGTGATGACAATATCACATCAGGGTTCAGGAATTTGCATGTCTGCTAGCTAGGGAGCCAGAAAAGTAAAATCCCAATCAGGCCAAGGAAATTTCTAGGAAATGAATTCTTATGAATTCCATTTTTTTTACAACTATAATTGTAGCCGCTGCGGCCAGAATTTTTGGCCAGACATGTGGCCACATTTTTTGCACCGTTTTTTTTTTTTAGTATCTTTACTGTATATTTTTTTCACTATCCCTGTGGCACATTATAACAGCCCCGTGTAATGGGTTTTCGCCCTTAAATGCTTAAGACATGGTTTAATGCATGAGGTTTTCGCATTTAAAATTTTAATTCCTAAATATTGGATTCCGATGAAAGTCCACTTGCAGTTTAAAAACTAACCTCAAGGGAATCGATTAAGATCGCACATGTGTGAACATCAGTACATTTGCTAATGAAAAATAACAATGGCTTAAGAAAAACGGAAAAAGCAAATATATTTATATATGAGTTCAAATTAAATTTGAGCGCTACCTAAGGGAGTGGGGCACCTGGGTGCATGCCTTCATCTGTTTCTCCTTTAAAAGTTTCCATCCGTTGCAATATCAATTTATTTGTGCCACAGAAATACGTTCCATTTAGAAGTGACAAAAATAACAATTTAAGCAAAAGCTTTCAGTGATATTTAAATGTACGATTGATTGATTTTCTTTATCAACTTTTATTTTGAAAATTTTGTAACTTTGATTCCGTCCATCACTTTTTTGTTTTCCAACCGGCGCGAAGTTCCACGAACCATGTTACCAAAATGCTTCTGCATAATACTGCAGCATCTCTTTTCCATAAAAAAACAGAGTATCCTAACTTGACAATGTAAAATGTCATAATGAGTGTTCCTGCATAAACCTCAGAGAGTTTTGCATCCTTGGAAAAAAAAGTCGAGACAACCTTTCTAAGCGATTCTGTCCGTCCCAACACTATTTGCCCACTTTGCTTGCAGTGTATATCTGGAGTGGTGTGGAGCACAATACACGTTTATATACCTGTACCTTCAAAATATGAACGAGTTTGCGTTCTTTGTATTTGTTCTGAAAAAAAAAATGAAGCATTACAAAAGTGCAATTTACGTCCGTCGCAAAAACGACCATTTTGGATGTGGCCTAAACGCAATTGTGGCCAGACAGGCGACGGGCACAGACCCTCCTATAATCTCAGCTGACAACCTGTCAGCTGAGCAAAAACTCATAGATGGCTTGTGCATACTGGCCTCAAAATATTAAGGATCACAGTGGCCTTTGACCAAAGCTGACAATTAATACCCTACAAATATGCCCGCTCTATAGGCTTCATCAGGATTCATAAAATCAACAAGGTCTATTAACCACCAGGTTAAGATTGAATGGTTTTGCGATGGTTTCTTCCATTGGTATTCGAAACCCCTAAATGTTGTCACATTGAATAAAATATATGACAATATAAAAAAAAAACACACACACAAAAAACAAAACAAAACAAAAAAAAAAAAACACAACAAAAAAAACAACAAAAAAACAAACCAAAACAAAACCAAAAACAAAAAAAACAAAAAAAAAAAAAAAACAACAAAAAATACAAAGCAAAACAAAACAAACAAACAAAAACTTTATAACAAATATATTTTATTTCAAACATGTGGTTTGGAACAGGCATAGTGTGTTCTAATCTATTTGAGGAGGGAATAACTGCTTAGAAACACAGTAAAAATACCACACTTTATCATACAATACACTAATTAATTAAAGTCAAGTGCGTGTTAATGTTAAAGGCAGTGGGCAGTGGCCCAGCATTCTGGCAAACATGGACCCAAATGTAAACGATGCAAGGAATCGCGTCAACGGGACAGACACGAAATACCTTAAAACTTTCAAACAACATTCAAGATTCGAATATTAATTGTGTTAAAATTTAATTGAATAAAATTTAAACCCAAGTTCTTTCCATCAAGTGAAACGTTTGTACTTTTTCCTATTTGGCAATGTAAAGATGAAGAAATTACTGGGTACATTTTGAAGATAAAAAAGGTAAGATCTGCCTTCGTAAATGGGAAAGCAGAACCATTTAGACTTGAACATTTCAGTGTATAATTACTCTGACAGGTATTGTCACTGGCAGGAATTTTGGGGTACCCTCAGATTGCATCAAGAAGCGGGTACTTTGAACACATTTATAAAAAAAAACTTTACGGCAATCGATAGAACCTCGATAGAAATTAGGTCAAGGTCACCCATCTTCGAACTTCGCCTAGCTTTTGATTAGAATGATACACCTGTACAGTATCAAAGTCCTAGCTCAAAAACTTCTTGAGTTATTGTGCGGAAACCACAGTTTAACTACAATCATTCTGTGACCCTGAAAACTGGGTCAAGGTCACCCATCTTCAAAATCAACCTTGCCCTTACAGAGAACCATAAAGCGGTGCAATATAAAAGTTCTAGCTCCAAGGTATAAGTTATCATGCAGAAAGCATGAAACCATATTCAGTAAAGTGGCTCTGTGACCTTTAAAATGAAGTCAAGGTCATCCATCTTCAAACTTCATCTAGCCCCAAATATGGACTGTAATCCTGTGCAATATAAAAGTCCTAGCTTAAAAATCTCTTCAGTTATTGTGCGGAAACCAAAGTTAACTCAGGTACCACTGTGACCTTGGAAATTACGTCAAGGTCACCCATCTTCAAACTTCCCCTAGCTTTTGACTGGAATGATATACTTATACAGTATCAAAGTCCTAGCTTAAAAACGTCTTGATTTATTGTGCGGAAACCACAGTCTACCGACCGACCGACAAACCGACTGACCGACCGACCGACATATGCAACGCTGTATGCCCCACCTTCTTCGAAGGGGGGCATAATAAAATAAACTGTACCCTACAGTAGATAAATCATTGAAGTGCAATGCCCCACTGAACGAAATTTAGATCAAAACGGAGTGACACGTGACTTGGGGTGAGGATGAGTGAAATTTGAAAGGAAAATTCCCCGAGGACGAGACCACCATTCAGGAATTAAACTCCAAAATATTGGGTTAGTAGACCTATGAAGGTATCCGCGTGAATTTGTTGAACTGTTTAGTTAGGTGGAAAATTTTGCAATGTGAGACTGAAACCAAGAATTTAGCATGTTCATTTCGCTGAACAGAGGTGTTTCGACTAAGGCTCGAGGGATCCTATCGCAGAAAGTTTGATCAAGTCAAGCTTATCAATTCTGATTTATCGTGCATTTTGAGCCTGATCTTTCGCCCTCGGTAGCCGAATTGTCGGGCATAGGGGAAACGCAAAGAGGGCCTCTGCGGAAGGCTAAACTATAAATTATCGTCAGTTAGTTTATGCAAGTGTGGGGTCCATGAAGAGGGGACATAAACGTTGTGGATGAAAGGGATTTGAATGCTTGCAAAAATCACTCAAAAATATATTTCAATTTTCTAGGGGCAAATTCCGTGAGATAAACCGAAAAATCTAAACTTAAGCTTTCTGAAAGTGATCGCAAGCTTACATTTGGTTGACCTAATTATGAATGTTAGGTGTAGACGTAAGTACTTATATTATATTTATGTAGTTCTAATGTGGGCTACATTTTTAAGTAGGCTTATTGACAAAGGAGCATCATATTCGCTTTATTCCATAACACATCAGCTCGGGATGTTTGTATTGGAAATGCAAACATGAAGCCGCCAGTTGAGTTAGCAGAATGACTTGTCCGGGCATTAATGGCACCGAAACAAGTCTTGCGCTGGTTCCCCGCTGATGACACGATCTTATAAAGGCTACTAAAGCCTAAAACTTTCATCAACATTTCAAATTTCATGAATATGATTTGTTCCTTTCAAAAATTAATTGCTATAATGATTTAGAACTATGCAGTTTTTTCAGTGAATGCTACGGAATAGGACTTTACTCTCAGAACATCGGACTTGATAGTGTTCAAGCGGTATATGGGCTTGCAGAATTAGGTTTGTTAAGTTTCTTTTCGTACTAAATAGTCTTTGTTCACTCTTATGCTTCACATCCCTAGGGGGCGTTACCTGCATAAAAAGAAGCGCATACATAATGTTTGACGTCACACAATTGAATTCCATGGGAACGTAACTAAGTGGCGTTATTGCGCGTGTGTCAAAGAACGTACTATGCAGTTGAACGGGATTTTTCGATCAGAAGAACAGGAAATCTGCATGGATTGTAATTTGTTGGCTTGGTCTTTATGTTGTTGATGTAAGTGACAGCTTGTTTGCCAGCTGTTATCACTTTCTAGTCGAGATTGGAAATTAACTTAAACTAACTCATCAACCCGGTGTCGTAAAGTCACCAGTCATATCGCTTCGACAGAAGTGCAAGTGTTAGGTTAACCCTTTCAATTTGACAGTTTAACCGCTGGCCTCTGATGGAGTCAGGAGTTGCATTTGTTCACAGTAAAATCGAGTACATCATGTTGAACGCCATAAACCTAATTATTAGGGAGCGAAGCTCCCTCTACGGCAATGGGACCCACCACGATCGACATGTTGTTCAGCTCGATTTTTTTGTCCATAACCGGAAGCCAATGGGTAAACTGGCTTTCTTCAGCAGAATCAGATAATAATCGGTCCCCATTGGTTAGCAGCCAAAGTCACTCAAACAGGGCCGCCGTCCATGGTTCATGGCGATTGGTTGAATTAAATAGGAATAAACTGTTTAAATTTAAACTCTCTATGCATTGCGTGGCAAAAATCAGGGGTGCACAAATTACTTAATTAAATTGAATGCATTGATTTATTTTCTATGCACCATAAATTACAAACTTGGCACTGTGTGAGTTATCGCATGTCCGTGCTTCCATGCCTCACACATTAAAGCGTGACGTCACGTAGCAGCGCGAGTCTCCGCCTATGAAGATTGCGTCACTATTTACAAATGATTGGCAGCGCAGCAGACGACAATTTGCTTCAGACTCTCAAACTGCGGCGCCACCGTTCAGACCGGGTTGCACGATTGCGGACAAAAAAGGCAGAGGCAGAGCCCTAAATTTAAGGTAAAAGTTCTTTTATTGAGCACCCAAATTGAAGTCGATTATTAAAACAAGTCAGGAATGATGTATGTTGGGCATAAAAAAATGACACTTATCCAGGTCTTTTTTCTAAGTTATGATTTTTGGAAAAAATAAAAGTTGAAAGCTAAAAAAATTGTTATCAGGGCTTTTGGATGATGTATATAACATTCAGTACATTTTTGTGATTATATACGTTTTTACGGAGGTTAAATAAAACATGTACATGGCCAAACCTTTTTCAGTTCATTTTATGACGTGCATACCTATAGTTGATGTCAGGTTTGTACTTAGATTCGAAATATATACCAATAACAAATAAAATAAAATAAAACATCAAATTCAATTCAAACTTGCGCTTCGCTCCCCTTTCTGGGTTACACCCATTCATATTAAGCCTAGTAGTAGGCCTAATTAAAACCCATGATTCACACGTGTTCGTCAGCTATTTTTAGGTCCACATGGCCATTGCAAAATATTTATATTCAATCCAACTTTGAGAATTACAGGTATAGGTGAGAGCCTGACGTTTTACCAGACCATAACACATGAGCCTGGTGTGTTATCAGACCATAACACATGAGCCTGGTGTGTTAGCAGACCGTAGCACATGTGTTATGGCATAACACATGTGGCCCACTCACATTCCGGCCTTATTGAACTTTAGTTTAGGGGACCCGAGCCCCTATAGGACTATTAATGGTTCAAAGTTCACTAAAGTTCCGGAAGTGTTGTATATAATTATTAGCAACACGTATCACTTATCTGGGACGACTTCCGACCGGTCCTAACAGGTAAATTAAGCATAAGTGTTTCTGCCGATGATCCAAGATGGCTGCCGCAGGTGCTATTGGGGACCGTATCATAAATATAAATTTGATATTTTATAGTAAAATTAGTACTTACCTTTAGTAGGTTGGCTCCCTGGGCATCAACATTGGTCTTACTTGTATTTCAATTACATCGTACATTGTTGCAATATCATTATTAAAATGTTAAACAATTCATCTTTTTGGCATCAATTATATCTGTAATTAATTTCATCAAGATGTGCATTTATTTGCTGTTTATGACATCCCCTCATTTGCTTAAATTTTTGTTTCATATCCCCAACAACCCTCAATTCCATTAGTATAAATCCCCTGATCGGTAACAACTTCCACAGAATGATTAACGGTTTCATAATGATAGCCATTTTGATTTAAATTATTATAAATAGCAATTTGATCCGAAATTATTGCACTTCCAATTTCTATGAGATAAAATTAATGGTAATAAAGTATTCCTTGATCAGTCATCTACACTAAAAACACAAATTTTCTTTCTCCTCCTTTCAAAACATCCAAACACCCATGGCCCACCCTCATATATTTTCTTTCCTCCCAAATTTTGATTCGTCTATTTCCACAATGTCCCCAACACCTCCCAACTTTTCAACATTTTCTAACAAAATCTTGAACTAAAATCCCTACAAAAATTTAACCAGTCAACGAGAGTATGCTTACTAACACGAGAATTCGGTAAAAGTGAAATTGTATCTTAAGGTAAATCCAAACACAAGAAATTAAATTATAGACAGTAAAACTTTTAAAGACAAGTGAGACTTTGAAAAAATGAATCCTGTTGAACACTAAAATTCATTCTACATAAATTACAACGCCAAATATAACCATCAACTTTGGACCTATCTTTTATCTGAGAGCACGTGTTATTACAGTCAAAACAAATTTTGTGAGGTTTCAATAATTTTTCACGTTTCAAAAATCTAATGGTGCTTTCCTCATCCCTAATATTTTCGGCTAAATCAAAGAAATGCATTTCGTGAATAAAAAAAAATAGTTATAAACGAAAAATATTGATCAAATTTGCAAGAAAAAAGAGCCTAAACAGTGCGCCAAAAAGAATTTGGAAGAAAGTATGAACGCTGAGACCCTCCCCAGGTTTTTCCCAGGCCACCACTTGCACCTGGCACGCGAATGTAAACACGCACCCACAGCTCATTTAGTAGACGTAACGCAATTGGTTAAAATCTTGTTCTGGTGTTGCATTGTGGGCAATATTCGAGTCGGTACATATGCAAATGGCGGACGCGATTATCAATTCCATCGATGATTTCACGGAAAAAATTCGAGTTTTATATATTTTAATGACACTATGCCTGCGGCGCAAACATCTATTCTACTAGAAAAACATAAAGGAACGGTACCATAATGCCTGCGCCGCAATAATCTTTGCTTGAGTTAGGAACATAGACATCGTTAGGGGATTTTATTTTACCTATAGAGGCTCGGATCCCCTTAAGTTCAATAAGGCCCACATTCCAATAGGCCATGCCTACCTGGGTTTCCCGATATCAACACTTGAACAGGCTGGACAAATCATTTTCTGGTCATTTCTCTTAATAATTTCTAAAGTGCGTGTAATCGAGCAAAGTAATTAATGGTAAAATGTAAATATAAGGAATGAGGGTCGCTCTTGTGTGTGTTACGGCAAAATGACGTAGGTGATTGAAGCTGGCATCGGGTGAGGCGCACAGATTACTTAATAATTTTCTTGCACACGCCAGAGCTACTCTCATTTCTTCTGATCTTAAGACTCAACACCATGCATCACAGCCTGAGTGAATGCCCATGAAATAGGGTCCGCCTAAAATTATAAATTATCCTTTCAGCCAGGCACACAATTATTGCGTCGCTTTCAGTGCAATTGCTGGGTCAAAAGTAGGCCTGTGCTGTGTTATTATGAAAAGCCAGAAAAGCAAGAAAAAGATTCTAAAGAAGGAAAATTAGATCCAAACTGGACCATGGCATCGCATAAATAATTTTAGTCTGCATGTTATATATATATATATATCATTCAGTAGTCTATATATATATATATATATATATATAATTATTCAGTAGTCTAACCATTGTCCAAGCAGGAACGTTCTATAGCACGTCCCTGGTCTAAGCCTGTTTTGTCTTTGAAAGCAAGTGATAGTTTTTCAAAATACTACAGGCAGTATCTGTATACACGTAGATATTAAGATACTTTGAATACATGTAAGTACCTGAAACTGAAACGAATACCAGGTACTTTGAACCTTTAGTTGTTGAGATGTCTTTACGAACTTCGTACGGTGTTCTCTATGACTCCATACCTCCTTTACAAGTTGGAATGCCAACAGACTACTGTATAAGTGGAAATATTCCCGAGGTATTTAATTTCCCGAATGGAACCCTTTGGGAAAATTAATTTCGGGTAAATATTGGCAATCGTTCTTGGCCACAGACTGTGACAAGCAGTTGTGAGTTGGAACACCCCTGACACTGCATGCATAAACAATTACGCAGCAAACTGTGACAACATGGTCTAAATCGTGTACCAGTATAACAAAGACAAACTAAAAGATATGACTTTCTATTAAACTACAGCTCTTGGGGCGGCATTGGTCTCCATGGGCGGTGAAGAGCTTTTTTTTTTTTTTTTTTTTGTCGATCGTACTTGGCTACAGACTGTTACTGGCAGTTGTGAGTAAGGACACCCCTGATGGTGCATGCGTAAACAGTCACGCAGCAAACTGTGACCACATGGTCTAAATCGTGTACTAGTATAATAAAGGAAAATGGCTAAAATGCGTTGCAGCGGCCGTATTTCCATAAATAAATACGAGCATAATTAGCCAGTTCTGCCCGCTGCTCTGGGGGCAAATTTATTGTAACTTTCTTAACGCCTTTTTTTGCCCCTTGACCCACTTGCCGATTGAACTGCAGCCATTCCAGCTTTTCCTTCCGGGGTAAATTGTTCTGGTTCACTTTTTAGAAAACATTTCAAAATATTTGCTGCCACCGTCTTGATTAGCACTTGTGTCCCGGTCCGTCGGTTCCTTTGATCTGCCAAAACAATGTGCCACTGTGCAATCCCTGTGAAAGCACATATATTCATGACAAATTAAATTCTAGTATTCGGTGACAGCTCAGTACTCCGAGGGTCCAATGTTCCGAAGGTCCAATGTTCCGAAGGTTCATAGTTCCGAAGGGTCATAGTTCCGAAGGGCCAGTGTTCCGAAGGTTCATAGTTCCGAAAACTTGCAGTTGTTCCGATGGTCCAGTATTCCGAAGGTCCAATATTCCGAGGGTCCAGTGTTCCGAAGGTTCATTGTTCCTAAGGTTCTATATTCCGAAAAATTATATGTATATAGTCTATAGCCCTACTATCATAAGGGCGTTAGCGCGCCTGGAAAATAGGCTACATCGCCTGCGAAAATATGTTATTATTATAACTGTTATTGATTACATGACAATACAAAAACTGTATGAAAATCTTTGTACACACTCTGGGCTAAACACCACAATAATACAAATGACATTTGTAAGTAGAAAAAGAAATTAAGTCGTTAAAAGAATTAAAAGATGCCATGTGGAGAAAAAATAGGGCAAAAATAGTATATCGACTGAAAAAGTAAAAAAAAAGAAAAAAGGATGCGGGTTGCCTGGTCATTTCGTATTCTTTTTCTGATAAGAAACATTAAAAAAAATTTTTTTTTGGGGGGGGGGGGAACTTATCACGAGTAAAAAAAACTCGAAATTACGAGAAAAAACTCGAAATTTCGCGAGAAAAACCCCTTTATTACGAGTGAAAACTCGTTTTTACGAGTTAAAACTCGTTTTTACGAGTTAAAACTCGTTTTTACGAGTTAAAACTCTTATCACTAGTTTTAAAACTCGTTAATACGAGAAAAACTCGTAATCACGAGAAGAAATTCGCAATTTTTAGTTATAAAAATCCGTTGTTACGAGAAAACTCGTAATTACGAATTTTTAAAAATAATCTTGGTGGTGTCATAAGGTTTCCGTAATCGCTTATAGTGAAATCTTTTCACTGAATGAAAATTGTCTGTTTACTGTTGTTTGAAAATTTGATGGAAAACATAAGTATAGTGAATGACACAACTTTTTTCCACATTGCATCAATCTAATGAATAACATACTCTTTTTACCAGACAGTATTTGTTTTCATATTGTCCAAATTACAAACAGAACAATTACTAGTATACACATAACTACCTATTTTAAAATGTAAAATTCATAATTAATCTTTACAAACCTTTTTGCTGCCTTTAGGGTATACACCTAATTCACGAAACAATGCGACGTTAGTAGATCTTTTTGTGAACATCTAAAACATGGGGAGGTAACTTAAATTCAAAATAAGATTATATTGAAGATGTCTTTAATGAAGAATTTTTAAAAGATATCTCAAATTTAATTTAGGATACCTGACATTTAATTTGAGATAGCCAAAATGAAATATATGGTATCTTGAAAATATTTACACTCAGTATGTTACAGTTTTCTGCACACAGAGCCTCTGTTTGTATCAATCCGTCCCATTTCAAATGAGCACCGTTATAAAGTGACACATTTAAGCGAATACATTTACGACAGTTTTTTTTTTTTGTGCTTAAGGGTTCACAATCGTATCACGCTAACTTTTATAAGTTTAGCGTTTCACGGGCTTCTGAGATTTTACTGTCCAAAATCACCCACCATATTTCATTTTTGTGCACACTCGAGAGACTATGATACGAGTTCTGCACAGAAAAGTCAGACGGGAACTAGAAGAGAAAGATATGCTAGAATGGAAATCTGTCTGTGTGTGTGAAATTTGCACATTTTGATAGCAATAATAGATATACTCATATATAGAACAAATTTATGAATTTATGTTGGAATAAATTACAACTCTGTTTATCTTATTTTTGAAGATGTTGAACAGTTAAATGTTGTGTATTGGCCTAATCATTAAGGTGATAGTACCCGTGCTCCTTCAATCAGGGGCTAAAATTACTCTGATTACTTCAAACTCCAATTTCTAATTTTTAGAATATTACTCTAAAATTATGCATTTCAGGAATTGTAAGGATTTTTTTTCTATACATTTTGTTGGTGGTTCATGGACGCACCGTTATCAAAAACCTATAAATTGTTGGAATAGCAGGCTTATTAATATTATTGTTGAAGATATTCAACGTTTAACGTTTTTCAACTGCCCCTAATTAGCATAAATTTCAATTCTACACCTGTGGTAAAGTGTCCAAAAAATGTGCAGCCCCAACAGACCGAACATGAAACCAACATTTGGGTCTTTACGTTAAATACTTTACAGCCAGATGCGATCAGAATTTCTAAATGACAATTTTTTGTCTATTCTGAACGATATGCAAAATTTCACTAGAGGTACTATAGCCATGTAAAATTTGAAGCCTTTTGCTTGTGCGATATCTGAGATTAATACGACACAAAATGAAAGAAGGAAGGAATAAAAAAGAAAGAAAACAAGAAAAGCTAATCTGTCTGTGTGTGTTGAAATGTGTGACAAGCAAAGTTTTGCAGTTGCTTTATTGCTACTACTCAAGCCATACCGCCACCCTTAGTTTTGTGTTTCTATCTAGCATACTTTTTGAGTTATTTAAGTTTTAAATTTTAAAATGCCCATAATTTGCATAAATTTTAAGTGTAGAACTTCACCTATTTGTGCATTAGAAGCACTGGCCCTGCAAACATGGATGTAGCACTTAAAATCAAATCTCTATGTATAATAGTTTTGAAGCAATAGCAAATTGAAATTTCCAAATGTACCTAATTTGCATAATTTTGAAATCATCACTGGACAAAGTCAGGCTACCACCTACACTGCCAATGGCATATAGGCACACCAAATTTGACAGGGTTGACGGAGAGAGAAGAGAGAGAGAGAGAGAGAGAGAGAGAGAGAGAGAGAGAGAGAGAGAGAGAGAGAGAGAGAGAGAGACAGAGACAGAGAAATAAAAATCAGACAAAAACAGAATGTCTGTGTTCACACAGAGATATAACTAACGAGGCTTTGCATATTAGATTGCCATTTTAGCCCGTAAACGGAACGGGGACTGCTCAATATTCCGACAGCTCGTTAGTCCGACAACACGTACATAGGTACGCACGTACGTACGTACCTACATACGTACCTACGTACGTGCGTGCGTGCCTGCGTACGTACGTACGTACATACATACAAACATATACATACATGCATACATACATACATACATACATGTACATACATACATACATACATACATACATACATGCAAATTTGCATCCGTTATATTTGATATATGGGCCTATTTTCTGGTTTATGAAACATTACATTACGGGGATTAATGGCACCGAAACAAGTCTTGCGCTGGTTCCCCGCTGATGACCCGATTTTTTAAAGGCTAATAATGCCTAAAACTTTCTTCTAAATTTTAAATTTTATGAATATGATTTGTTCCTTTCATAAATTGATTTGCTATTATGATTTAGAACAATACAGTTTTTCAGTGAATGGTACGGAATAGGACTTTGCTCTTAGAATATCGGACTTGATAGTGTTCAAACGGTACATGGGCTTACAGAATTAGGTTTGTTAAGTTTCTCTTTGTATTAAATAAGAGAACTCATTGTGAAGAACACAAAGAAGGAGAACAAAACGACGACAAAAAAGACGAAGACGAAGATGAAGACGAAGAAAACGACGAAGACGACATCAAAGAAGACACTTCTTCTTCTTCTTCTTCTTCTTCTTCTTCTTCTTCTTCTTCTTCTACTTCTGTCTGTGTCTGACATTCTATTTTTGCGTGAATTCATTATTTATTCATTTATTTACTTATTTCTATCTTTCTATCTTCTTTTTTTCCGCCAAAACAGCTGCAATCTCCAAATTTGGTGTGCCTATGTCATTGGTAGAATAGATGGGCGCATCTGTTTAAATACAAATACACACACACACACACACACTCATATATATATATATATATATATATATATGTATAATATATACATATATATATATATATATGTATATATATATATATATATATATATATATATATATATATATATATATATATATATATATATATAAAGTACTGTTCATAAATAAGTTCCCCTTTCATGATGACAGATGGTAGATGATAGATTTGGCAATTGCGCACGCAAGAAAAGAATTACACGCAAAAATACTTTACCAACGAGTTCTATAGGCTTATCAGTCCCTTACCAATGCATTCTGAAACTCCTGTTCAGTGATATAGGACGCAATTCCAATTATGACTCGTCAGTAAAAATTACATCTTCATATGTCTCTTGTGTAGCTAAAGATCCCAGCAGAAATTAATATGTAACTTTTTATTTCTTTGCCTGATCAACTGACATTACTTTGTTCCTGTAAACTGCCACTTTAAGTTGTATTATGGCAGACAAATGGATATTAAACTGACCGTTAATCTTCTTTACTAGTTATCTTGAACTGCATCCATTGTCATCCTCCATATATTGTTAAAAAAGTGTAATAGTTCTACATATACTTTCGTGGCCTTCCTGGTCTACTTAAGTCAGAAATAACTCCCTGATCTTTCCATCTTTTCCAGGTTGCTATTATTGTCATTGAAAAAACATCTATGCCATCTTCCTCTTTCGGTTTCTTTTGGATATCTTATTTGTTATATTATTTTGTTTGTTTAATTTAACTTATTCACTAATCACGTGTTTTCACGTGAGACATAAAAATGCCGTCTGCTTCTCTGAATTTACTGCCTTTGTTTTGTCTAAATTTTATGTCTGTTGATGGTGGTTCTGTGGATGAGGACTTTACCATGTTTACAATGGATTTAAACACTTGATAAAACTTGAAAGGACGACCACCCAGAATTGTATGGTCTAGGTCAACAGCATTTCTCAACGCGCTCAGGGCGCTTCACTGCCTAAAGCGCACCGAGGAAATTGACTCAGTTGGGCTTCAGTATTGAATGAGCTCAGGTGTACAACTCGTTTCCTTTCATATTCGTTGAGCCTACTCATACTGTGTCCGAGGCAATTCAAGTCAACAAAAGTAAAAACTCGACCAAAATTCCTTAAGTGTGTCTGTGTTTTGTCGCGTCGCTTGCGCGCAATTGATGTTAAATTTACGCACAACGTTCGAGCAAACAAAAGGTAGCTACTTAATGGATCTTGGAAACTGCGCTATTGTTAGAAACTGGCGCGCCATTCCCCATAAGTTTGCGCGCTTCCTTTTGGTGTCTGCGTGCAAATGACATGGATTTGAGCGCATGTTGAGAGCAAATGAAGGGAATTCTTTGTGAACAGTACTATATATATATATATATATATATATATATATATATATATATATATATATATATATATATATATATATATATATATATATATATATATATATATATATATATATATATATATATATATGTATATTTATTTATTTCAGAAGACATTTTAGCACACTTTAGGTTGTCGGACCAATGGGTTGTCGGAAGATCAATCCAGACTTCCCCAAATCGTACAACACTTTTAAAATCATTCGATCATGTCTATCAGATTTCCAAACACATCTAATTCATAAGTACTAATTAACATTTGCTTAGATTGCAAAAACATTATTCGATAAGCAATATATAAACTATACTGAATAGAGCCAATATGATGTTTTTGCGCACGAGGACGATGAAGGCAAATCTGTCAATACACTGATACGAGGGTTGTTCCAAAAGTTTATGACCTACCCTACTTGTTGGAGTGTGTGCTTCCGGAAATTAAATTTCCAATAATGCTTAAGTTTCACATTTTAAGTGAAAAATAATGTATTGATCAATGATCAATTCCTCTTTGTTTTTTTTCTGGCCTGTATTTGAAGATTTGAATCCCTACATAGGAAAAAAAAATTGGCCGTCATCAAATATCAGCGAATGTGTACAAATTAAGAACATGCCAGACAAAGCTATATATGATGACTTTGGAAACACACTACAAATTAATGTTCATTCATATGCACATGCTACCATAAAAAAAATCTGGTTCGAAAAAAAATTGATATAGCGTGGATCAACCATTGAAGATAAAACATAATTATTCAAGGTATATGGACTCATGCAAAATAAAGGCTGCTAAACTTTCTGTCAAACAAAACCCATTTATCTGATGTGCAGTGACTTAAAAGAAATTAATATGCAATCACAGCAGTTTTTTTTTTCCTATAGCAAACAAAAAAAAATAATGTAGATCAGAAACATATGGATCAGCCCTTATATGATCTGACATGTCGTCGTGCCCTGTTTAGGTCTATTTTCCCACGGATAAAAACGAAAAGCCAGTAATAGTTTCTGGCATGTCGTCGTGCCCTGTTTAGGTCTATTTTCCCACGGGTAAAACGAAAAGACAGGAAGTTGTAGGCTACGTAGCCTACAAGTTGCTCTTGCAGACCAGACCTTAAATATTCAATAATTAATTCAAATATATGATTTTAGGGATGAACCCTATGGTCATGTGATTATTTTCTTACGTCTGATTGGTTTAAACCAGTGTTGCCAGGTAGGCCTTAGATAATTAGCGATGGAATACGTCATTTTCTAAATTACATACGTCCAAAGCAGCAACTTACTTTTCCGCGGACGTCAGTTCTACTTTGCCCTCTTATCGGGGCAATAATGGCGAAACTGATACCTGGCAATAGAGGAGGGCGAGTACTGGCCTATGATGGCTATCGCTATCAAAAAAACAGAGAAACTAAAGAAAAAAATCACTGGAGATGCTGGCGATCATCATGCCGGGCACCACTGCACACAAATTTGTTTGAGGATGGTGCAGACATTGATGTTCTAGGTAAGGCAACAGAATTATTTGGCACATCTTTTTACTATGTGAAACATGTTTCTGCAAATATAAGTTTTCCAAGAACAGTAGTTTGCAACTGTCGTGCATTTATCAATTGTTTTGATCGAAGGAGATTTTAGCGATAGAATAATTTTGAAATTTCTGTGATAAAGGAGCATGCAAAAACGCTTATTGCTTTGTGTATAGTTGATATATATATATATATATATATATATATATATATATATATATATATATACTTGTGATCTATTTTCGTTGCCCTCTCTTGCAGCCCCTTAAGTCCCTGCATTTTTTTTCATTTCATTTTGGTCGCGTTTGTGTGTCTATGATCTATGAAAATAAAACCGGAGGAGTTTTTTGAAATAATAATTTATAAATATTATTTATAAAGGAGCGTGCGCAGAATGCAAAGATTATTGTCTTGTGTATATTTTTATACGCTGATATATGTAATCTAGATAATCTAGTTTCAATGCATTCTTTTCGGGCCCCTTTTAAGTTAAGTCAGTCCTACACGCCTGCATTTTTTTCTTCATTTTTTTAGTTGTGTTTATGTGTCCCCGAAATTAAAGTCCTGTACAATATTTTAGATGCTGGAGATCACAGTCATCCTAGAGACATAGAGGAGATACATGCAGGAGAACTGGTGGGCAAAATGGAGGAAGCCATCATGGACGATCCATGCAAACCAACTGCTAGGGTGTATAAAGATACCACAAGAAACATCAATGCAAATCACTTTGAAATACCCGAATATTCAAATGTCAGGTCTAGGCTCAAAAGAATACGCGCCTCTTTGCTTCCACCTATTCCCGATACTGTGGATGATGTTGTGATTGAAGAACAGTGGCAGCAAACATGGAATGACAGACAGTTCCTCATGCATCAGAATAACGACTGGGGGGTTCTAATGTTTGCCACTGAAGCCAACATCAGAAGACTTCAGAGATGCGATGATATCTACATCGATGGTACATTTAAAACTGCACCCTATCCATACGTACAGTTTTTAACAATTCATGGAAATTATTTGGGACGAGTTTTACCATTTGTCTTGTGCCTTGTGACTGGAAAGCAGGTGGGCCAGTACCGTGAAATTCTTCACTTTCTCAAGAGAAAAATTAGAGATGTTACAGGTCACCGATTCCGACCAAGAAAAGTCATATCTGACTTTGAGAATGGCTTGCAGGCTGCTGTGCATACAGAGCTGAGACACAGTCGAATTTGCAGCTGCTATTTTCACTTTACCCAGAGCCTATGGAGAAGAGTACAAGAACTCGGGCTCGCACGACCGTATGCAAGACGACGCAGGCTTCGAAAATGTATTCGTAAGTTAATGGCATTGGGATATCTGCCTTTACCACTTGCAAGGCCGAACTTCACTCTCCATGTCACGTCAAGAAGAACGACCCAGCTTCTTGCAAGGTATCCTGCTCTCGGGGATTTCATACGGTATTTGAGGGACAACTACATTGATGGTCAGTTTCCACCACCTTCTTGGAATGTCTTCGACAGGAACACTGAAAACCGCACCAACAACCAAGTTGAAGGTATGTACATTGTGTATAGGCCAAGTAATGGTACCAAGGCTATGAAGTCCTTAAGCGCCTCCTCCCGAAAAAAAAACTGTTTAAGAGAAAATATATAGGTAAATTAAGGCCCAGTTGTTTGACTAAAACCCTTTTCAAACCAAAACCAGTTTTACAATATTGTTTATTCGTTTGCTCTCATACTTAAACCAGTTTCACCTTACCAAACAATTAAACCGAGTGGAGATAAACTCCCGCAAAAAATGCATGTTCTTTTGACTCCAGCTCATGGAATGAGTCGAAACCCGTATGTATATATATATATATATATATATATATATATATATCATATATATATATCACATTCATATATATTCATATAATATATATATATATATTCATACCTATATTCATCTCTCTCTCTCTCTATATATATATATATATGTACATATCTATATATACACATACATATATCTTTATCCATATTCATATATCTATACACATGTATCTATATATATATTATATTTTATCATATATCATATTCATATAATATATATATATATGTACATATCTATATATACACATACATATATATGTTTATCCATATTCATATATCTATATATATTATATTTCATATATATATATATCCATATTTATATATATATATTTATATATATATATTTTTTTATATATATATATATATTTATACAGTAGAATCTCAAATTAATACTACCTGCGTAAAGAGACCATCTTCCTATTACAACAAGCCTTTTACAGTCCCTTTTATGTATATCCTTACAAATTTCTTATGCATATTAAGACCACTCCCCTAGTAAGACCACATTTTGACAACCGCTTTAGTGGTTTTATTGGGGAGATTCTACCGTACATATATTTATATTATATTATATTATATTATATATATATATATATATATTATATAATATTATATTTAACAATTTAACAGTTTCAGCTGTTCATTTATAAGGCAGGATTTGATAAAACCAGTTTCAGTTTCAAAGAAACTGGTCATTCTTCAGGAACACTTTGAAGAAATCAGTTTTTGTATGGTTTGCAAAACCTGTCATTCGTAAATTCATCCCAAAGTGCACAATTAGGTTTAAAAAAAAAACCGGTTTGGGGTGAGTTAACGACACATTTCAAAAATATCTAGTATGAATATATTTTCACACTTGACATTTTAGATTAACCATGTGCATACACCATCGAAATATACATAAATTTACGGAAGCGAATACTTTTGGGGCGTGCCCCGTATAGTATCTCAATTTTCAGCGATTATTTAGAAGCCCCTCCCCACCCAGACTTCATGATCACCTAATGTTCTGATGTCCAAATTGCTTTGATCATTTTGAAAATTAGAAGAAAATATATTTTGTGCTTGTTCGCCTTTCAGGCTTTCACAATAGGTGGAATACACACGTCGGTGTCACACATCCTTCAATTTGGGTCTTCATACGAAAGCTCAAGGATGAACAGGTTCAGACAGAGTTTGCACCTGCAGCAGCAGACATGGGAGAAGAACCACCACCCAAACGTTTGAAATGGAGGAGATTGGATCGAAGAAATTCACCGCTTGAAGGATGAATACCATAATGGTCAGAGAGATCTCAATGAATATTGGAATGCCATTATTCATGTTATTCGTGCCTTTATATAAATTCGGCCGAACATACCGGAACTTTCAGTCATGGACTTTTAATATTTAACTGTATATTTTATTTTGGCAACGCCCGCAACGGCAAAGACTCTAGTCATACACCTAAAAAAAACCCGAAAACCCAATTTCATTTGTTTAGGCTTGGCAATGGTGAAAGCTCAAGCACATGTCTATATTTTTATATTTCAAGGCAATAAAGTACATTGTACATGTTCTTGTTTATGTTACACTGAAATAGCTTTAATTGAAATCTAGCCGGTGTCATGTGGCATACAGATATAGATGGGGAGAGAATTAGTATTGCCTTTTCCTGGGTTTTTCGTGGTCAATAGGCCAAAATTCGGCCGAACATATGAAAACTTTCAGTCATGAACTTTTCATGTTCAACTGTATAATTTATTATAGCAACGTCAACGGCAAGGACTCTCGCCATACGCCTAAGGAAGGCGAACACAGCTTTATTTGTTTAGGCTTGGCAACGGTGAAAGCTCAAGCACACGTTTCTATTTTCATATTTCAATGCAATAAAGTACATTGTAAACTACATGTTCTTGTTTATGTTACACTAAAATAGCTTTAACTGAAAATTAATTCCATTGCTTTTTCTTGGGTTTTTCGTGGTCAACAGCCTAGGTATTGAATGGGTAATCGAAAGACCTACATTTAACACTATTCATGACTTGGCAAATTCATATAGGCCTATATATATATATATATATATATATATATATATATATATATATATATATATATATATATATATATATATATATATATATATATATATATATATATATATATATATATACATACATATATATATATATTTATATATGATATACAATTATAGTTTTTGGATGAGGTCTATACATGGGTCTATCGTCTGTCCACTCTACTAGAGACACCGAGGCCGAAGGCTAAGGTGTGCATTGGTGTGGACAGGTCGTTACACCAATGTATAGACCGAATTCTAAGCCTATAATTGTTTTCTCAAATGCATTTTGGCAGTTAGTCATGTCAAAGATTCAAGATCAGCACGCGAGACTTATCCTTACTATTGAAGTTATCCCAAAGAGCTCTACAACAATGTTTCCAGTAAATCAAGGTGCGCACTACCAGCTAGGAGTGCGTTTATTCCTGGAACGTGATTAGCTGGAAGTTGCTGATGATGTATTACGTCACGCTCGAATGTTTCAAAAGTTCTGGACTGGGTCCGGTGACTCAAAGACATGGATCCATGTTTTCAGAGTATGACACGTGACCAGTAACGGTGTATATATATATATATATATATATATATATATATATATATATATATATATATATATATATATATATATATATATATATTCGCCGTCAGTTTCGGAACATCGGACTTTCGGAACAGTGGACCTTCGGAATACTGGGCCACTTTCTGGTCTGAATTCGGAACATTGGACCTTCGGAACATTGGACCCTCGGAACAATGAACCTTATACATTGACCCTTCGGAACATTGAACTTTCGGAACATCGGACCTTCGGAATATTGAACTGTAACCCTAGTATTCATCTGAATATGAATATAAATATAAAAAATGAAGTCTGTCTCTGTTGTTGTCATTGGCATGTAACAGCGCGGATGTTAGACCGGTAAGCATTTCTTCCATGACGTCGCTATCACGACATCATGGAGAATGCCTACCAACAACCGCGCTGTTACATGCCAATGACAACACCAGAGACAGACTTCATTTTTATAATATTACAATGTCTTCCGGGACAAATCATACCACAATTCCGAGAGATAAACTGAACAACCCAAAACTTGAACTTTCTCGAAGTGGTCGCCACCTTAGCTAGGCCTACATAAGGCCCAATCTTCGTTCACTCTTCTGCTTCATATCCCTAGGGGGAGTAACATGCAAAGCAAGATACGTCATACATAATGTTTGACGCACAAAATCAAATTCCATGGTAACGTCACTAAGTGACGTCATTGCGTGTGTTGCGGGAACGTACTACTACTATGCAGTTGAATAGCATTCCCAGGAGAAAAATATAGAATTCCACATGGCCGTGTCACGGGGAATGGATTTAGACAGCACGAGTTTTAAAACCGTTCACTGCAAGCCTACTTAAGGCGAGCAGGGAACAGTTGGAAACGAGTGCTGTCTGAATCAATTCTCCATGACACGGCAATGTGGAATTTTGTTCCTCCCATACTGTGTTAAATCCGATGTTTTTGTCAAAAACCTACTTGGTTTAGCGTGCTTGCAGCAGCAGCTGTTTTGACTCCATTTTGTTCACTGTCAACATTGCGTTGCTAAGTTACGTCACTCTACAAAGAAATTTCAGTTACTCTTTTCTATCCTACGTACTCCGATTGGCTTACAAACGAAACAACAACCAATAACATTCTCTCTTTTATTTCATTTTGGTTGTAAAATGTGTGCACCGTTAAAAAGGCCTTATGTTATGTTGGGAACTATTGTGCTTCCACATGGGTAACTATGGGAGAAAAGGAAATCTGCACTGATTCAGGGACTGGTCGCTCTTCAATTCATTAATGTGAGTGACAACTTCAATTTGTCGCCTTGTTTGCCAGTTGGTGTCACGTTTCTCTTGGATATTGGAAATTGGGCCATCAGAAAGCTAAACTAAAAAGGACAAATAAATCTGTTGTCCGGAAAGTTGCCTGTTGTTAAACTTCAACAGGCAAAGTGTCCACTCATTGACCCAGTGGCAGTGGCATAATCCACAAGTCAGCAACAGAAGCGCAAGTGTCAGGTTAAATTTGATAGCTTGACCGCTGGTCTCGGAAGGCGTGGGAAGTTGTTTTTATCCACAGAAAATATCGAGTAGGCCGACATCATGTTCAACATCATAACTCGATTAGATCTAGAATTTAGCAGAGAATTCACACGTGTAACTATTACTATTACTAAGTATTAGGTCCACATGGCCATTGCAAATCAATTTTTCTAGGACGCGCCAAAGGCAAAGCGTTTCTCATTTCAGCTTAAAGATAGTGCTTTTTTGTTTTGTTTTGTTTTAGGACCACACCACCATGCATTGCACTTGCAGCCTAAGTCAGTAGTGACAGTCCCCACAACCCGTTAACAAGAGGGTTCGAATAAAATCATTAAACCGTCAGCCAGGCGTACAAATTCTGTGTCGCTGCAATTGTTGGGTCAAAAGCAGGCTAGTTACGAAAAGCCAGAAAAGCACGCGCTTTTAAAAAGTTTCAAAAGAAAGGAAATTATATATATATATATATATATATATATATATATATATATATATATATATATATATATATATATATACCATGTTCATCCTAATTGTAGCACACCGTGCCAATGCAAAGATTTGCCAGATCTTGCAATGTTTTCGCGGGACTATGTACTATTACAAGATAAATACTCACAACAGGCTTTATAAAGCTACCACAAGTCGTAGTATCACGTTGTCCTGCACAGATTTGGCATATTTTGTACACACACACACACACACACACACACACACACACACAGAAGATTCAATACAACTTACAAGTTAGATCACTAACTAATTTTGTTATTTTATCTAAGTTCTCACTTGCATGGTGCACATGGAAACAGACCTGCGTGTTTTTTGTATTCACGTTAGTTTTTTAAAATCACTAGCATTTAAATGCGACACTTTATTTGAATATTCATTGCATCAGCAAAGCAGATTGGCCTTGGCTTAGGCCTAATCTTATGACAGTGGGAGGCACCAAATTTTGAAGTTGCTAATAGCTTATTTTTTAAAATCTTATGTGAAAGCACTCTCAGACAGCATTCCAACAATACCAAAATTATTAAAATTGATGAAGTCTTTCTCGAAACATAGCAATTTACGTGATTCCCAGAGATAGGGCCGGCGTCGCGACTAAAAATGGCCTTTTCCCATTAAAATGGAAACTGATGTTAAATGTTCACAAAATTCAGATATTTCTTGCATCATGTCATCTTTTCATACTTTTTAAGCATAAAACTGTGCATTTAATGAGAATTTCATTGATAATGAAGATATTTGAATATTATTTTAAAATTTCAAGGGTGCAAACTCCCACTTCCAGACACTGGATTTTTCAAACGGCACACCCGAAAATGCCAATTTTCTTCCATTTTGACAGACCCAGATCTTGAAAAGGTTGAGGTCTTCAACCTTGAAATTTCAGATATCTTTGAAAATGTAAAAGTTACTCACAAATTCGAAATTATACACCTTCAGGGTTCATTTTAAGTAAAATTGCACACTATGAAAGTCAAGACAGGGGTTGGTTGCCATGGAAGTGGTCAAAATAGGGCAAATTCACTACTTTAGCCATATGTTTTTCAAAACAATACACAGGGACAGAAATTGTCATAATATAATACACAATGCAGGAAAATAAATCTTATAAGCATCATTTCAGTGCAAAACACTATAAAATACATCAAATACTATAATTTACTACATAATAAGTCACTATAACCCTCGGACCCGGGATGCGACCCGCGTCCCGACAGGTTTTAGCCATTTAAATGGAAAATCACCTTTTATGCCCATAATCATAAGATACACATTGCATCATGTCACCTGTTCCTGATTTTTATACATAAAACAGTGCATTTAATGAGAATACCATGGATAATTAAGATATTTGAACATTATTCTGAAATTTCAAGGGTGTAAAATTCTGTTTCCAGACACTGGACTTAGCCAATTTTTGTAGCCGACATCACTGAAAATGCTTATTTAAGGTCCTATTTAAAGGATCCATATTTTGAAAAGTTTTCAAAGTTGAACCTTGAAATTTCAAATATGTTTTAAACTCTGACAGTTAACAATATATTCATATTGATACATTTGTTAAGTTTATTTCAAGCAAAATTACAGACTTTGAAAATCGATACAGGATTGGGCCGACATTGTCCTCATTGCAGGTGTCATGGGCTTTTTCACCTGATCATCTGTTGTGAATCTTTGGAGATCCAAGCTGATTTCCTAATTTTTTCTTATGATTGATGTACCAAACCCCTTGAAATACTGCTACTTCCACATTTATCTTTGGTGAATATCAGGATCCAAAAGGGAGAATGGAATCTACAGTGACAGCCCCTGGATACATTTCATTCATGATTCCACAGACATGCCAGCTTCTTCGCAAACAGGATCCAACAGGGGTACATCTCCTTCACCGTCTGGTCTGTAGCTTGCCAGCTGCAACATATAATGATAAAACACATACATTTAATACAAGGGTCCTCCTGATCAACTTAAACAGTGGGCCATTTGAAAGTAAGCTCTTCGTCCCTAAGATTGTGATCAGAACCTTTTCCTACATCATAGATGCAATGTTTTCTTCACAATACATGTCTATCATAGCACCAGAAAGATTTGTTTCATATATTTAATCTAAAAAGCTATGAGATAAGAAACCACATGGATGTTTCCCCCTGCCCACCTTACCTAAAAACTGACTGCCTATACAGCCCAGCAAATACAACAAATTCATCTTTGTTGCAAAATTACTAATGTATATGTGACACTGAAGTGAAATTCTAATATATTATCTATTATTTCTGATAATATTGATGCATCAGATATGATCAAAATTGATCAAGCAATTCGAAAATGCTGTATTTGGGCAAGAAAACCTGAATGCCCTATTATGACCATAATTCACAACAAAATATAAAGTTGTCATGCCATATGACACATTAAATTCCTTTAATACAAAGTGTTAGCATCATGTGATGTACATGACAATTTCTGGTTGTATGCAATCTAGTCAGCCAATCTTTTTTTTATAATGCACTACTGTATCTAATTTTGAGAAACAATCCATCTGAATTGTGGCAGCAAAGTGAAACTTTCCCTGTATGGTGAAGGTATCTGATTACCAATCTACTATGTAAAGGGTCTGAAATTTTCTTCTAATATTGAACATGAAAACAAAAACTTGTATGAAAGATTAAATCATAGAAAGATAAAGAAAACATGAAAAGCAAGGCCAAATGTTCATGTTAACTGTGACTGTAATTTAAGTTCCAAGAATTTACATCACCATCACCCCCCCCCCCCCCACACACACACACACATCATTGAGATCTAGAAGACCCCACCCCCACCCCACCCCCGAAAACAGACCAGAGTCCCCGGCTCTATAAAAATTTTCACCTTTGGATACACACAGTATTTAAGGACATGCATCATTCTGTTCACAACAGTCCTACACATAGTCCTATTCATAAGAATGACATAAACTTTACATATGTAATCCGTAGAATTTTTTAAATAAGTGAAAATGTATCTTTAGCAATAAACCTTTCAACATTAACCTACCCAACTATACCAATACTTTTATTTGCATGTTACATGTTCAACTATGTTTCTGTCAACAAACATCAACATGCTAATGTGAGACCATGTTTATGTTTTGAAAATAATTACCTTTTTGATAAGATTTGGAAAAAATAGATGTATCAGCTTTTGCCCCATGCATGAAGATAAATTTTGCATATTTTACAGTGTACATCGTCCCACAAAAATATAACACATGCATACAAACAACCTCACATCTTACAGTGCACAGTATACCACACACACACAAAACAGCCATGTTGCATGTGATTTTCTTACTGGTTTACAATGAAATGTATCATGGTCAAGTCGATACCAAGGTGCACAGACTCAGATACCCAAAGTGCAATGGGTGGTCTCTTGGCGCATAAAGGTCATCCCTCTGGAAACATCACACACAGGTGAACCAGAGTTAATGACAATTATACTTTACAACTTCCCAAATACAAGCCAGTAAAACCAAACACAACAGAGGCATGAGTTCTCAACAATGAGAATCAACATGTAAGCATTTTGCTAGTAATGACAGTGGGCATAACTGTGTCAACTAATACAAATTTGATAATTCAATAAGCTGAAGTTACAGAATTGGTAAAATTATTTTTAGGAGCAATGAACAAGTTTCACCAAACTGCAAGATTTTGAAAAGTCAAACAAGAGCCCTGTTAAATATGAAAATTGGCATCCATAGGCCTATAAAAAGAAATCATGGATTTTGAAACATGCATCAAAATACATACATGTTCATAGTCATGAAAACAGTTTTTTGCACATGGTTGCTGACAAATGCATCACCTCTTCCTCATGCAAACATATTCTCATGTTCTGTGAAACTGGATACTCTACAGTGACAAACAAGAAACATTTTGCCATCACCAAAATTAGATTTTATGAAGAAGTTCTACCAGATATTCATCCAGCTGAACTATTCTGGCAAACACTATCTATAATTATTCATAATCAAAACTGCTTACCTAGGGTTCAAGGGATGGGTCCCTCTTTGGTAATATGATTCAGCTGAAAATAAGATTTAAAAATTGAGTTTCAGGGGCATTGTTTTATAACTTCATAATGTAGGCCTACTTCTTGGTGATTTATCCTGCTAGTTTCTCTGTTTCTCTGCATGACAGATGAGAGGAGTGTGATTAAAAAACATACAAAACTAATCATCGAAGTTTTGATCGATGTGGGCCTACTTTTAATTAATTTATGCTGCTTCATTAAATATTCTGTGTTTGACAATTGGAATGGAACAGGATGAAAATCAATTTAATTCAATTTAATATGAGCAATTCTGACATTAATCAGTTCTGCTACTTTAAATATTGGTTTCTAGACAGGGAATAGATTTTGATAAAAAAAAACAGAACTTAATGATACATCTAGCCCTACTTGTTAATGTAACTGCTTAAACCTGCTACTTTGAATGTGTCTGTATATGAAATGGCAAACGAAATACAGTGTGATAATAACTAAAACTACTTCACTATTTTATGTAGGCCTACCTGCAACTGACTCTGCTTGCTACTTCCAATGTTTCTTTGCATAAAGGTGGAAAGGAGTTTGATTAGAGAAATAAAGACCAATTCCATTGTTTTAATTTCAAATTAAAACATTTTAAAAAGATTTAAATGTCTAAAAAACTAAATGAACCACAGGCATACAAGACATCAAAATACAAGTTCATAAAAGAATTCTGATAAAGATTTTTATAAAGGATCTAAATTTTTACATGCCGTTACATTAAAATTTCTTCAATGTATAAAAATGAATCTTCTTTTTATCTTTGGGGCAGGGGTGAGGGAGTTAACTATGTCTGTGATATCAACTTCAAATTTTGTTATTGGCAAGCAATGCATAATTTTGCATTTAGAAATACTGTTTTAGATCTCAAGCTTTTCAATTCCATGTTACATGATTATAATTGTATCATTTGTTTCTATTGCTGCAGTGTTGATTGAAATTTCTGAATTCATATTCATCATGTTCCATTGGAATACCAATACACTGGAGCTGAAAAGTAAGCAAGTTAACTGATTTTTTTTGATGAAAAAAAGCTTCAGAATAAGAACCAAGCAGGAGCCTGGAAAAAAGCACTGTTACTGCTCCTTAGCCCTGCCTACCCATAATCACACAAAACAATTTTGAAGTTTCTAGAATCTACAGCGGAAGAGATGCATAATTTTACTTTATTAATTTAAGATTCAAAATAGGCCTATAATATACTTCAACACTGAATTCAGTGGACCAGTTGATAATGTTTATGCCTAAGGAACATTCATTGACGTGTTATTCTTACTTTAGCCTCAAACAGACTTTATTTGGTCTGAATGTCACTGCATATGAGAAGGAAAACATCACCTGCTGTTTCACTTTCAGCGCTATGCTATTAATCTTTGCTCATTTGTGTCCTGAATTATCGCTCACCTGCTACAGCCGGCATGAACAGCGAAGCGAGTTGGGATTATAATCCGTCATCATCTTAGCTAATTTAAAGCCATCGGTGATCAAACATCATACTTAACTAATCTAAATAAATAGTGGAAACATTCTGGGATACTATTTTTCTGCTTCGAACAGAATTCATTATTTTGCAGCTCTATGAAAATATGGCTTGGCTTTTTTCCGTTAGGCTGGTAGCAGACGCTTTTTTTCCATTCCCACATCAACTTAATTTCCAGCCTGTATTTTATACTTACCTGACACTAAACTACTCTAAAACCATTATAGGGACCTTCATTTTCAAGTTTTTATAGAACAAATGGGTTGTTTTTGATCGTGAACGATGCAAAACAATCGATGACAAATCTGAGTGACGAAGAGCATACTCACCTCACCTGTCGACGCCATGATGGACAGCCTCACTGACGCGTCGCCGCTATTTATACGGACATGGTCTCTACAGAGCTTCTTCGCATCGGCGTTTTTTATTTTCGTAAAAAGCGGTTTTTACCACTAGAAAGCCGGGATTCTGAGCTTTAAAAATCCGTTTGATCCTAAGTTTGCTGACACAGTTAACAATTTTTGCGAAAAGTATTAAGTTTTAATTAAAATTGATTTAAGATTCGAAATTCACGGGGGGAAAAGGATCAAACGGATTTAGAATCTTCACGTTGCTAGCTTTGTAATGACATGTCAATGATGACAAATGATCCAGTCTGTGCGATGCAAAACTCCGTGGAAAACAGCATGTTTTTGTGTGCCGCGCTCGAGAAAGTTGTCTTCGCGGCCGCCGCAAGGCATATTTACCCTTTTTTCAGGGTGGGGTAGGTTGAGAACGGAAACTTTAATACTAAAATGAGTTATATTGGTTGAAAGTAGATGTTATGCTCTTTCTCACAAGTGTAAACACAACGAGTTTAATTACGTTTGTCGGCAACATCATACTCCTCATCTACACATGTATTAGGAATTGTTGCAATCGTTTTAACATGGTGCGACATGCAGACAGCATCAGCGTGCCGCGCCCTACTTATGACAATTCTGCATGCTTATCATGGGCATCGTTTCAAAGACACGGATGGAAATAATGTAAAAAGAGAGAGAGAGAGAGAGAGAGAGAGAGAGAGAGAGAGAGAGAGAGAGAGAGAGAGAGAGAGAGAGAGAGAGAGAGAGAGAGAGAACAACAGGAAAGATTGTTTTCTGACCAAACCCGCCAAAATAGAGGATTGTCAAAGCGTTAGTCGCAAGGCGAAAAACTGCGAAAAACTGTTGTTGCTGAAGCCAATCGCAACTAGTATAATAATGTAACTACCACCTCTTTTCCGTAATTCGAGCGGATTACACAATGAAAATTCCACGGATATTATAAGATGAGGGCCAGGGAAACTCAATCATTCCACGCTCAGAACAGGTCGGTCACAGTACATTCATAGTAACGCGAACATTCTGTTCCATATCATTCATTCACCTTGCTTTCTTTGTTCAACTTGCAATAAACTTCTTGAAATGGTAGTGTTGATAGTGTGGACTTATTATCTCAAAACGGTGAATCAATGATGTCTCAACTTGTTCCGGTAAATCTCGATGTAGATGAACTAGTAGCCTATGCTATGGCTCTGCAATGACGACTGAATCAACATTCTCAATCTGAAGCTCCATAGCCGCGAACACCCCATTTATTACAAGTTGCAATGACGATTATTCACAAATTATGGTTGCCAAGTCATACCAATAAAATGATATGGTTATCAGATCTCTAAAACTGTTCTAAGTCAAGATAGCGTTCCAGAGACTACAAATTACAATGTCGTTCCAAGCTAATCCATCGTTCCAACTAGGTTATCCTTCTGTGTATGCTGCCTATGCTAATTTCAACAATTTATCAAATTAAAACTTATCTAAAGATTGTAGTCATTCCAAATGTATTTAATCAAGAGGAGTGAAAAAGTTGGAATGAAGAAAGGGGTTCAAGAGACAAGCGTAAGGAGCTTACACTTGACCCGTCAGAGTCAGAATGACCAAAACACGTTGCGCACGGCCTTTTTTTTTTATAGGCTTCGGAAGCGCTGAATTTTATCGTTCCATCGAAACTTGAACCCCAGATTTCTTTAAAACTACGTAATATTTCCCCACCAAAAGTTGCATGAGTAATTATGATTCCAAGTTCTTCAATCCAAACAACTTTACAAGTGAGACATAATACAAATTATGCTAAGAATGACTTCAAAAAGCCGATAAGCGTTTCATGTGAGCCTCACTTTGATGAAGTTGCGTCACAAACAAGATGGCTGTCTAGCAACCAGAAAATTTACAGAGAACAGCGAGAATTAAGTTTGTAACCATCAGTTCACACCACAAAGGTACTAATCATGCAGTCAATCTATCTGTAAGCTGATTTTATAGTGTTAATTTGATGAAAGGTTAAGTTTTACCAAGACAGTCGAATAAGTAATAGGTGTAGTCTTGAACAGTGAGAGTGAGGCTCAAGTGAGAGCGAGGCTCGAGTGACCTGGATCGACCTGTGATTTGCTCCGCAAATTTTTCTAGATTTTTACATCGCTAAGCTGACGATCTAAATTATCATTGCTTAGATATCGTTACAAGAGTCCTAAGAGCAGAAGGGAACAGGCTGCCGATGATCAAACTGCTTTTTTGGAGCTAAGTTACTCTTTTTTTTTTTTTCACACACGCATTTTTTCGAAATTCCCGCCGCCAGCCATATTGCCATTGTCATAATGTCGACGTTCATTTCACTTTTGTAGAAATGTCTATGAGACTTTTTTGGGGCGTAGAGGGTTCAAATATTTTCACTCAGAAAATTAGAAATAAGCAAGAAAAAGATTTGGTTAATGATCAATCTAAAATAGGACTGATCCCGATTGTGGAGAATCCTCCTAAAGTAGCCAAAGAAAAGATCAACTCAATAATCACAGAAGGGCACGTCAAAAACTGTGAAAAGGTGGTTGTACGAATGAATCCCGCAGTCAGACACCATTAAACATACAGTCAAACTTAGATTTTTAGGCATAAGATTAGGTACATAGTCTTAGCATCAGGGAGCACTGCACCGAGATTTATCATTTTCTTGTCACTAACAAGGCTTTTTCCAGTGATCGTACTTTTGACCCGGAGTCGCCCTGGGTAGAAGAGGTGGATGTTCCGCTCTCGGCTCACTAACTGCACTATAAAACGATCGCTGTTAGGGCACCTCACAGTTAGCTTAGGTTTAGATAGGATTAGGACGTGAAAGACACCAATCACCAAAAACATAAGTGTAAGTGATAATATTATATTCCGGGGATCGCGGAAGAATACATCACTGGTCCAAGCACTCTGATCGAAGTCATTTGCATAAATTCTCTATTATCGCTCAAGACGACTCGAGCCAAGGTAATATATCTAAGCTGTACAGACATTGCATGCTTACTCATGATAATTTCTTCTACATATTTCACTTAGGTCTAATCATTAAGAGAAGCATCATTCTACACTCACTTCCACGCATGAGAGACTGAGATTGACATCTGATTTACAAGCTTCATTGCATGTACTCAGTAAGTCTGATGATGATGTGTGACAAGCACTGAAATAGAAGTGTTGATTTGCTCATACATACGAGTATTCTGATTTGTATATATTTTGAATGTAAATAGATATTTTTGTATTCAGATTTGCTTTTGTTCTATTGCATTGATCTATTGATCTTGTATTTTGTACTGTAGAACTATATAACCTTTCTTGCATATATTATATTGATTTGACATTCTTTTATTTGTATACCTTATACATTACTGTCAAATATTACTGTGCACTTGAACTGGCCTAATTATGAGAGGCAATAGAGGTACAAGGGGTACCAGAGGTAAAACAAGAGGTGCTAGCCAAAGAGATACAGCTACTAGAAGTTCTAGAAGCAATTCTACACCAACTTCAATGTCTGCTTTAGATATATCCAACCCCTTTGCAGCATTGGGAGAGGAGGATCCAGCAGCCCCCTGTCTGAAATGTTTGCAGATTTTTTCAAATGGACAAAAGGACCACATGATTGAGTGTGAGAGATGTAGGGGGTGGACTTGCCAGGACTGTTTAAAGATGTCAGATGAACAGTACACTTTTGCAACATCAAGTCCCATAAATTTTCACTACTTTTGTGAAGAGTGTGAATTGACAGCAATGACAGCTGTTCAGGTTGATGCAGACATCGAGGAGAAGTGTAAACAATATTGTAATAAGATTGAAGGTAGAATTCAGAAATTAGAAGAGGTGCTACCAACCAAAGCAGAAAAAGCTAATGTTGATAGTTTAGGAGCAAGAGTAAAGAAGATGGAGGAGGACTTGACAAATTTATCTCAGGACATTTCAAAGACAAACACAAGAGTTTCACTAGTCAAGTCTGAGTCAGAGGAAATAAAAAGGAGGGAAAGAAATATCATCATTAGAGGTGTTGAGGAAGGTGAAGAGATTAATGATGAAGAGGTAGTTAAAGAAATTTTTGCAGCCATAGGTGTACCCACTGGTAATATTGACACGGTAGTACGACTTGGAAATCTCTCTAGTACTAGGCCAGCCAATCCTACAAGAGAAACTAATGAAGGAAGAGATAATGTTGAACCCCAGAATACTAGTGACAACACTACAACTCCGAGTAGCATTAGATATAGGCCAATCAGGGTCAAGTTTGACAACTTGGAAGACAAGAAATTATGTCTTAGAAATGCTACAAGGGTTAGATCAGCTACCAGTACAACAAATGGTTTCAACCCTAAGAAAATATTTATTGTACCAGACATGACCAAACTTGAAAGAGAACAAGATGTTGCCCTTCGAAAAAAGTTACAAGAGACTAGGGCTCAAAACCCAAACGACCGTTATGTCTTAAAAAAGGGCAAAATCACAAAAGTAACAAACCAGTAGAAAATCATGATGTGTCAGAGCACTGTAAATATATGAGCACCACAATTCATAATAAGAAAGAATACTTACCTTTAAAAGTTTGCTCTTTCAATGCACAATGTTTGAGGTCCAAGTTTGCACACTTTACTTCCTTTCTGACAGAGCATGATCCCGACATTGTTGTAGTAACTGAGACATGGTTTGATGATGGCATCCAAGACTCTGAATTTACCCCGGAAGGTTATGTATGCTTCAGGAAAGACAGGAATATAGATTTTTACTCTCCGGGTACATATAAAGTTAATGATAGGGGTGGAGTTCTGATTTTGGTTAAAGACATATTACATCCAACCAGATATTTAGAAGCAGAGGTAGATGCCGAGATACTATGGATAAACATTAATCCTCACCCGAAAGTAAGGTGGCTTATAGGAGGGTGCTATAGGCCTGAGGTTGATGAAGAGCAGATGCTACACAAGTTGTGCCACTCAATCAGTAAAATTGATACTGAGAATTGTCTTTTGCTTGGAGATTTTAACTTTAGAAATATTGATTGGAGTACCATGACTTGTGTCCGCACCCTTGAAGAGAAGTTTATTGATACTATTTGTGACAATCTATTGACCCAGGTCGTAACAGAACCAACTCGTCTCAACAATATACTAGATCTTGCCTTTGTTGGAGATACAGACTCAGTTCTGGACTGTTCTGTTTATGAAGGTTTTTCAAGGAGTGACCATAATGTAGTATGGGTAACTATAAATTGCCCTGTTCCCAGAATTACACATCAGCCCCGTAAGATTTATTTATACTCGCAAGGTAACTACACAGCTTTTAACCAGAAACTTTTGGAGTATAACTGGGATGAGGTGTTGACTCATAGGAACATTGAAGTTAATTGGGAAACTTTTCACGACATTTATGAGAAGCTAGTTGATGAATTTATTCCTAGCAAGTTAGTCAAACCTGGCCAAAGGCATAGCCCACCTTGGACCAGGTATAGATCAGTAAAAAGGGCTAGAAAGCAGAAGAGGAAACAATTTGTAAAGAGTAGAATTTCAGGGTTGCATGCCGATAGTATGATGTATAGACATGAAGCTGAACACTTAGAGTCTGTAATTTCAGAGGCTAAAGAACATTATGAGGATAGGTTAGTAGATAAGATTGGTGAAAACCCTAAACTTTTCTGGAATTACACACGTCATTTTTCACGATCTAGCTCTACGGTCGACATGTTACTAGATGGTGATGCCAAGATCGTTGTTGACTCAGATAAGGCTGAACTACTTAATACATATTTTACTTCTGTGTTGACAGTTGAACCTGATGTGACAATACCTTTACCTCAAGGTCCTGACCAACAGAATATATTACTTGATATTGACATTTCACCACATACTGTCAGAGAAAAACTTTGTAGGCTCAAGCCAAATAAAGCCAGTGGTCCAGATGGAGTCAGTATTAATGTGTTAAGAAACTGCCCCAACTTAGATACTCCCTTGTCTTTATTGTTTTCACATTCATTGCAGACAGGACATTTACCACAAAGCTGGCGTGACGCGAATGTCACACCTTTACATAAGAAGGGATCCAGGCAGGTTTGTTCCAATTACAGACCTGTCTCCCTTACCAGTCAAGTTATTAAACTTTTTGAGAGAATTGTCCATGAACATATGCTTAGATTAATACTTTCCAATAGAACCATTAGCTGTGACCAGCATGGTTTTCAGGATGGCTGTAGTTGTGTGACCCAGTTGTTAGAATGTTTGTTTGATTGGTCCAGTAACCTTGACAATAAGTTTGAGACTCACATTGTATATCTAGATTTTGCTAAGGCATTTGATACTGTACCTCATACACGACTTATTCATAAAATTAAACAAGCAGGTATTCGAGGGAAAGTATTAAGATGGATAGAGGGATTTCTTAGAGGACGCATACAGAGAGTAGTTCTCAGAAATGGTGTGTCAGGATGGCAGAATGTGACTAGCGGTGTTCCCCAGGGTTCTATCCTGGGCCCGTTATTGTTCTTGATATATGTCAATGATATTCCAGGTATTATAACATCAATCACAAAAATGTTTGCTGATGATACTAAGGTATACAAAGCAATTCATACAGTTACTGATTGTGAAAAAATGCAAACAGATCTAAATACCCTAGGTAGTTGGTCAGACACTTGGTTGTTGAACTTTAATGCTGATAAATGTGTTGTTTTAAAGATAAAGGAGAAAGAAGATTATGTTTACACTCTTAATGGTGTCAATTTGAGCCAAGTTAAGCAGCAGAAAGACCTAGGTGTTTTGATTGCAGATGACCTTTCGCCTAAGTGGCATATTCAGAATATTGTAAACAGAGCTAATCAGAGAGTAGGTCTGATTAAACGGTGTTTTACAGGACTAGACAATAAAATAGAAACATTATACAAAAGTATAGTAAGACCAGTGCTTGAGTACGGGGCAAATGTATGGAGCCCCTGGCATAAAAGAGACATTGAACTTTTAGAATCGGTACAGAGACGTTGTTTGCGGCTTTCTTTGCAAGACATTAAATTAGATTCTCTTGAAGAACGGAGAAGTTTTAGTGACATGTGTGAGACATATAAGATGATACATGGTCTGTATAAAAATAACTCAGATAGATTCTTTTCTTACAGTAATCGTTCTTTACGTGGTCACTCTTTAAAACTAACAAAGAAGCACACAAGGACAGACACCTTTAAATATTTTTTTTCCAACAGAGTAGTCAACAAATGGAACAGTCTTCCAGAGGAAGTAGTGTCTGCCCCGTCTCTGTCAGCCTTCAAAAGAAGATTGAGATCCCTACCTAAAGGACAAGAGGGATAAACCAACCAAGTAACCAAGTAACCAAGCAGGTTCCACCAGCGATACGCCGATAGGCCTAACTGGCATGACTCGGCATTGTAAAGGTTGCAACAGATGGCTGTAAAAAACAAACTTATATACAATTCCGACAACTGAGAAGTCATTAGATTTAAAATACAGTCTCAGTAACAGCATGGCTGTTAATATACAGTTCACCTTCAAGAAAAAAGAAGCCGAAAACATAATCAGATTAATCAGAGATAGGCACATCGTGAAAGTGAAGACAACTTACCCTGGGTTTGGCGGACATGCTGCTGGCAAAGATGCAACAATTAGAGCTATAAGTATAACTCCCCACATTTTGCTCTGGGTTCAGTCAAAATAACAATCACATTGAATGATTGATTCTGATCACCAGTGGCAGTACACTTTTTTTACCTTTCACCCTAACGTAACTAGCCTTTTAGTTTTACAACGTAACAACTGATCACGTGATATCTTACTGTGACGTTATAATCACAAATAGTCGGCTTTTTCTAATTGTTTCACAGTATTAGCATTTAGTTGATTTACTACTTCATCAGGCAAATTGTTCCACTGGACATTCACTCTCAATCCAAAATAGTATTTTCTAATATTTAATTTTAACATATATGGAATAAGTACTTTACTTGATTGAAGGTTTTGAAGGCTGTACAGTTAGTTCCTTAAGTGTTAGATAAACAATAATATACTGCAGCGACATTTAATTTTCCATTTGGAAATATCACCTTTACTAAATTACAGGGGAAGTGTTGTTTTTGAATCTAGACCACCTAGATTGAAAGTGGGAGGGGGGTTGCTTGTATGTGGGCATGTGCGACTATTAGGATGAATACGGTTTACATAGCTTGGTTTCTGTTAGCTGGTTAAGTAATATTATATTTTCATTGCATTCTATTTACTTAAATACATGCAAGTAACTTTCATTTTTTTCTGGCTTGCTGTTAATTTTGCTGTTAATATCAAAAAATTATTTGAAAGTTTGGCTACAATAAGTTTCCAATTTTTTTACTTGTCTGTTTTGCTACTTAACTTTATCTTTTGGCATCATTCTGCTTTAATAATTATTTAAATAATTATAGGTGTAAAGATGTATTTTTAATACAGTAACAAAACCGTAAAACATATCTTTTACTTTGCTGCTATAAGCGACTTTGACAGCAAAGGTGACCTTCTGTCGCTTAAGTGCATAGGGGCAGAACTATGTGTAAAACATAACTGTCATTATTCCTTTATCACATGGAAAATAAGAAAAAGAAACAAATACAACTTACAAGAACTGATCGGAGTATTTGAAAGAAAAGAAAGAAAGGATGTGCAGCTGTGTTTGCACAAAAGAAAAAAATATAGGCCTATGTTTAAATTATTGAATGACATTTCCTGAGCATTTTGCTCTCTCTGGTTGTTACTTTATCATACAAACTCGTTTGGCCCTGTTTAATACCTGAATGTGTCCTCCTAAACTGAACAATCCAAATCTTGGAACTTTCTCAAAGTGGTGGCTGCGCCTACAATAGCTACATTTGGAGTAGAGTTTGTTCACACTTTTGCTTCATATTCCTAGGGGGCGTTACATGCATAAGAACAACCGTCATACACAATGATTGACGTCATACAATTGAGTTCCATGATAACGTCACTAAGTGACGTTCTTGTCCGTGTGTTATGGGAACGTACTGTGCAGTCGAAAGGAAATTTGTCGACAAGAAGGAAAGGAAATCTACAGGGATCGTAAGTTTAGTCTACAATTTTTTTGATTATTGTGACCGACAGCTTGTTTGCAATTTGTTATCAGTTTTCACGTGGAGATTGGAAATCGGGCCTTCAGAAAGCCTATAGGACAAGTAAATCTGCAGTTCGGGAAACTGCCTATTGTATTGTAAATTTGTTTCTTCAAGTTCAACAGGTAAAACTCATTTCATTGACCCAATGTCATAGAGTACTTAAATCTAAAAGACAGTCACAAATCATATCGCTGAAGCAGAACTGTAAGTGTCAGGTTAATCCCTTTTATTTTGATAGTTTGACCACTGATTTCTGACAGCGTCAGGAGTTGTATTTATCCACAGTATAATCATAAACCTAATGAGGCCTAGTACTACTACTAGTAGTACTAGGTAAAGCCGAAGATTCACACGTGTAACGTTAGGTATTTTAACTGTAAGTCCACATGGCCGTCGCAAATTATAATTTGCATAATAATTTTGTATAATTTTCCTGCACGTCACAGCTATTCTTGTAGTTTTCTGATCTCACCACCATACCCGTGAAACAAAAGGGTCCGACTCAAATTATTAGTTAAACTTTCAGCCAGGCGCACAATTTCAGTCTTTCTGAAAACTTTTTTTCCTCCCTGGACATTTTGATTTGGGCCAACAAACTTACAAGTTTTGCTGGTCCATGACTAAATTTTACTGGCCGAAGTTATCTAGCTTTGTTTAATAATTCAAAATTCTGCTGGACATTTGGGCCTGCATTTCATTTTCAGGAAATTTAGTGAATACTGGTCCTCCTGAATGTTTACTAGATAATGGCCTGGCCCTTGGACCAGTGACTTTTCAATTTCAGCAAGACAGCAATTTCTGTGTCGCTGTTTGTTACTATGTTAGTGCAATTGCTGAGTCAAACATAGGCCTATATTTACGAGCTTCAGCATAAATAATATTAGCTGTTTTTTACACTACGCCAACGCGTATAGGCTAGATAGAGAGACAGACAGACTGACACTTAGTGACAGACAGACATAGATGAATTATGAATAGATAGATAGATAGACAGACAGACAGACAGATACATACATACATACATACATATATATATATATATATATATATATATATATATATATATATATATATATATATATATATATATACTACATAGAGTGATTGGCTACACAGACTTTCAGTTATATCAGAGAGCAGCTTGGCTGCCTGTCTGTGTCGGGTCGAAACTTAAGTATGGCTGCAAACTAACTTTGACGGATTCGAGAAGCACTGGTGGAATCAAGGTTTGTCAGGTTTCACGATTTGTCGAAATGAACACAGGACAAAAAACGCGAGTGGGTCAAACTCAAAGTCAAAGAATATGGTCTGATTGACAATTGAGAACAGTTGTCATGCGGCTAATGTCACGGAACAAACTTGTTTCATGATGGAATGACCGTTTGAATTTGGCGCCGGAGTGTTGGAATTTTTGCCCGAAGTGGTTTTTGTGGGACATTTGCGACAATTATAGGCGTGTTGCCATGGATGTATGAGGAATTCAATGAATAATCAGTGTGACATACCTGTAAAAAATAGTTTTGGAATAAACTGGTGAGTTGCAGCTTGCTGGTATGTACACAAACGGAGAAATTATGTCAAACGTAAAGCGGAATGGTGGTCCACAATGACATGGGAGCTTCGTTTCAAACTTTTCTCTATAAGAGCTCCGTCTGACGACGTAGTGGTTTTACTTTTAGTCCCACCCTCCCCAAGTTAATATCAGCAGAGATAGCACGGATGATTGACTGCACCGATGAATAGGCCCAGACAATATTTTGTTGCAGACAAGGGATCAAGGCTCTATGTGGGCCATTGCACGTACAGATGTTCCAGGTTCACCCTCTTTACCAGTCCTCCCCCCCACCCACCGCCAACCCCCAACCCCCGTATATATTATTAGCACGAATGCTAATTGACTGACTTAACATTACGAAAACCTGCATGTGGGTTGGACAGCGACAGGTTAGCTTATGGAGAGTAAGGAGTTTTAACTATGGAACATAGTAACAACTTACAGCCACTAGGAAGTGGTTCTAGATGATAAGACTCAATTATGTTAAAGTAAAAATAGGGATGCATGCATTAACGGACAAGCACCCGAACTGAAAAATTCGTTAAAATCACGGATAAAAAGCATCTTCACGTAGTGCACAAGTTTGTTTCATATTTGCAAAAAGTACATTTTCACGAATTTTCAGACAAATCTGATTCATCCTTTGGAAACAGTAACTCAAAGTTGGCACCAAGTTGAGCTTGACCTTTTGGAGATTTTCAGAGTGAGGAGTAGGTGTCATCATGAGGTTTGTTTTACATTTCTGGTAAAGGATGTCCATAGTTACAGTACTTGCTAGAAATTCATGAGGTTTATACAGGCTGTCTACCTGTAACTGTTTATTTTAGGACTGCATATAGTGTCCCAGTTTGTTTTTATTTCAGGTAAGTGACGGTTTTCGAAAAAAAGTCGAAAATAGTGAAAACAGGCCTCCTCATTCCACAGTTTTTCTATCATCACTTTAATGCTTTGCGTGAAGTAATCCGCTTATAAAGTAATATTAGATATACTTATTATCTTCCCTATGCAAGCGGACTGACTGCCCTTACCTTTACTAAGTATTTCTAAGTCTCCTTATACCACCTTTGGTGGTGGAGTACAAAAAGTGTATTTTGATCACCATTCCGCACTTTTATTGCAATTTTGGAATTGCAAAGTTACTGGTAATAATATTCAACAGTTAAATACCTCATTGGCTTTCGCTATTTATTTCTTTTGTCTCTTGTAATCCAGCACCATTGTATCCCAGGGTTAGAATAAACACAAAAGTGCATATGAGTTGGAACTTGATATATAGGTGTTCACCTGCAGGTTACATATAAACCGCAGGGGCAGATTAAGATATGATACGCGATTTTATTTGATTTTTTCGCCATTAATTTCACAACTGTAATGGTGGCCGCTATGGCCAGAATTTTTGGCCAGACATGTGGCAACATTTTTAGCACCGTTCCTTTTAAGGATCTTCATTGTATAATTTTTTTTCCACTGTCCTTGTAGCCATATATATATATATATATATATATATATATATATATATATATATATATCCATCATGTTAGTCTTTTTAGACCTTCAGAATTCCCACACGCAAATTTTGGCTGCAAGTCAACAATTTCACATTACAACATAACCACAGCATGCAGTAAACCACAGTTCAATATTTGGATGTTCACATTTCCGGTCATCTTGAAGGGATGATTAATTACAGTTTATTGGATATTGTAGTGAAAAAAAAACACAAACCCAAAGGCACCCACATCCCACAACCCGGCACCCCACAACCCACAACCCACAATCCACAAACAGGTAATAGTAAAAGCCACATAAGGTTTGAAGTTTTATCAGCAAATGAGCGAATGGCATTTGGACGTCCCGGTTATCAACAAACGGCCAAAGGTCATTGGAACATCCCGCCATCATAAGGTGCAGAGATCAACAATTTTACTTTTTAGTTTTAATGTGTCTGCGTGGGTAGGCCTATTATCCTGCCAAGAATACGCTAAACAGAAGCCCAACCAAGGACACAAATTGTGTCCTAATGAATGACATATTAGTCAAATTACTTTTTCTCTTAACTCACAAGATATAAAGACTATGCATGCATAAATCTGCTACAAAAGAGTAATATGGCCTCCCAGAGCCACACTTGGCTATGACTTGGAGGGTAAATTATGTCGCAAACGAGGTACATTCTGGTTTACAATTGCATATCGAAATAGAAGCCAAATTTGTAAAGTTAATATTCATTGTTTTCAAAACAAGCATAATTTTACATGTATTTGACACATCCTTTTCTTCGACACTAAATGATTTCACAACAGAGTGCACGTGACAGCAAACCGCGGTATGGCGACGGAACATTTAGGTCTATGCATGATTTTTGGACAGGTAATGGGTTAAATTCCTATTAAGCTCAACATTTTCACAAGTCCTACCTGAACATTTAGTTGTCCCGGACAATAGGGCTTGGGTTAAGGCAAACCCTGTAAATTACATACTTTTTTCATGTCCATGAATACATGTATTATTCTGCAAGTGCAATGACTGTCCTCTTCAGTTGTTGTGTCGTGATGACAATATCACATCAGGGTTCAGGATTTGTATGTCTGCTAGCCAGGGAGCCGGAAAAATAAAATCCCAATCAGGCCAAGGAATTTTCTAGGAAACAAATTCTTTGTTCCATTATTTTTACTACTATAATTGTAGCCGCTGTGGCCAGAATTTTTGGCCAGACATGTGGCCACATTTTTTGCACCGTTTTTTTTAGCATCTTTACTGTATATGTTTTTCACTTTCCCTGTGGCACATTATAACAGCCCCGTGCAATGGGTTTTTGCCCTTAAATGCTTAAGACATGGTTTAATGCATGAGGTTTTTGCATTTAAAATTTTAATTCCTAAATATTGGATTCCGATGAAAGTCCACTTGCAGTTTAAAAACTAACCTCAAGGGAATCGATTAAGATCGCACATGTGTGAACATCAGTACATTTGCTAATGAAAAATAACAATGGCTTAAGAAAAACGGAAAAAGCAAATGTGTGTGTATATATATATATATATATATATATATATATATATATGAGTTCAAATTAAATTTGAGCGCTACCTAAGGGAGTGGGGCACCTGGGTGCATGCCTTCATCTGTTTCTCGTTTAAAAGTTTCCATCCGTTGCAATATCAATTTATTTGTGCCACAGAAATAGGATCCATTTGGAAGTGACAAAAATAACAATTTAAGCAAAATCTTTCAGTGACATTTAAATGTATGATTGATTGATTTTCTTTATCAACCCTTTTTTTGAAAATTTTGTAACTTTGATTCCGTCCATCACTTTATTGTTTTCCAACCGTCGCGAAATTCCACGCACCATGTTACCAAAATGCTTCTGCATAATACTGCAGCATCTCTTTTCCACAAAAAAACAAAAACAAAAACAAAAACAAAAACAAAAACAAAAACAAAAACAAAACAAAAACAAAACAAAACACAGAATATCCTAACTTGACAATTTAAAATGTCATAATGAGTGTTCCTGCATAAACCTCAGACAGTTTTGTATCCTTGGAGAAAAAAGTCGAGAGAACCTTTCGAAGCGATTCTGTCTGTGTCCGTCGCAACACTATTTGTCCACTTTGCTTGCAGTGTATATCTGGAATGGTGTGGAGCATAACATATGTTTACATACATGTACCTTCAAAATATGAACCAGTTTACGTTCTTTGTATTTTTTGTAAAAAAAAAAAAAAAAAAAAAAAATAGCATTACAAAACTGCAATGTACGTCCGAAGCAAAACCGACCATTTTGGATGTGGCCTATATGTAATTGTGGCCAGACAGGCGACGGGCGCAGACCAATCCTATAATCTCAGCTGACAACCTGTCAGCTGAGCGAAAAACCATAGATGGCTCGTGCATACTGGCCTCAAAATATTAAGGATCACAGTGGCCTTTGACCAAACCTGACAATTAATACCAGACAAATATGTCCGCTCTATAGGCTTCATCAGGATTCATAAAATCAACAAGGTCTATTAACCACCATGTTAAGATTGAATGGTTTTGCGATGGTTTCTTCCATTGGTATTCGAAACCCCAAAATGTTGTCACAATGAATAAAATATTTGTATCTGACAATATCAAAAAAAAACAAAAACAAAAACAAAAACAACCCACTTTATCACAAATATATTTTATTTCAAACATGTCATTTGCAACAGGCATGGTATGTTCTAATTTGTTTCAGGAGTGAATAGCTGCTTATAGAAACACAGTAAAAATACCACACTTTACTGTATAATACAATACAATACAATACAATACAATACAATACAATACAATACAATACAATACAATACACTAATTAATTAAAGTCAAGTGCATGTTAATGTTAAAAGCAGTGGGCAGTGACCCAGCATTCTGGCAAACATGGACCCAAATGTAAACGATGCAAGGAATCGCTTCAACGGGACCGACACGAAACACCTTAAAACTTTCAAACAACATTCTGGTAATCGCAAGATTCGAATATCAATTGTGTTAAAATTTAATTGGCATTGTAGTATATTGTCAATTTAAAACAGAGGTTTGATAAAACAAAAGTTCTCTGTCGACCACGCAGAACATATTACGTAAATTTTCAGTTTTGAAACCCAAGTTTTTTCCATCAACTAAAACGTTTGTACTTTTTCCTGTTTGGCAATATAAAGATGAAGAAATTACTGGGTACATTTTGAAGATAAAAGGAAAAATCTGCCTTCGTAAATGGGGATGCAGAATCATTTAGACTTGAACATTTCAGTGTGTAATTAGTCTGACAGGTATTGTCACTGGCAGGAAATTTTGGGGTACCCTCAGATCAAATAAAGAAGCGAGTACTTTGAATACATTTATATAAAAAAAACTATACGGCAATCAATAGAACCTCGCGAGTGTCACAAGTTACAATTAAAAGTAGTCTATGCCTTTTATGATAAATGTTATGTAAGCCTAGACCTTTAGGTATAAATTCTAAACATAAAATCATGCATTAATTAAGAAACTTTCTAATCGTCAGATTATACAATGCAAACTTATTTAGTCCCACCTAATGTCAAATCTAGCACAAATCTTGATGTAGGGCCTCGATCAAATACTAAAAAAAAAAAGATAAATAAACTGTACCCTACAGTAGATAAATCATTAAAGTGCAATGCCCCACTGAACGAAATTTAGATCAAAACGGAGTGACACGTGACTTGGGGTGAGGATGAGTGAAATTTGAAAAGAACATTCCCCGAGGACGAGACCGCCATTCAGGAATTAAACTCCATAATATTGGATAAGGACACCTATGAAGGTATCCGCGTGAATATGTTGAACTGTTTAATTATATCAAAATTCAATGTTAAAACGAGTGAGAGGCGCAGGTTTAATATACGACAGATGGAAAATTTTGCAATGTGAGACCGAAACCAAGAATTTAGCATGTCCATTTTGCTGAACAGAGGTCTATCGACTAAGGTTCGAGGGATCCTATCGCAGAAAGTTTGGTCAAGTCAAGCTTATCAATTCTGATTTATCGTGCATTTGGAGCCTGACATTTCGCCCTCGGTAGCCGAATTGTCGGGCATGGGGGAAACGCAAAGAGGGCCTCCGTGGAAGGCTAAACTATAAATTATCGTTAGTGAATTTATGCAAGTGTGTGGTCCATGACGAGGGGACATAAACGTTGTGGATGAAAGGGATTTGCATGCTTGCAAACATCATTCAAAAATATATTTCAATTTTCTGGGGGCAAATCATCACACAATTCCGTGAGACAAACTGAAAAATCTAAATTTGAGCTTTCTGAAAGTGGTCGCAAGCTTACATTTGGTTGGCCTAATCATGAATGTTAGGTGTAGATTTAAGTAGTTATATCATATTTATATAGTTCTAATGTGGGCTACATTTTTAAGTAGGCTTATTAACAAACGAGCATCATATTCGCTTTATTCCACAACACATGTTTGTATTGGAAATGCAAATATGATGCCGCCAGTTGAGTTCGCAGAATGACGTGTCCGGGGATTAATGGCACCGAAACAAGTCTTGCGCTGGTTCCCCGCTGATGACCCGATTTTATAAAGGCTACTAAAGCCTAAAACTTTCATCAAAATTTCAAATTTTATGAATATGATTTGTTCCTTTCAAAAATTAGTTTGCTATAATGATTTAGAACTATGCATTTTTTTCAGTGAATTTTACGGAATAGGACTTTACTCTTAGAACATCGGACTTGATAGTGTTCAAACGGTACATGGGCTTGCAGAATTAGGTTTGTTAAGTTTCTCTTCGTATTAAATAGTCTTTGTTCACTCTTCTGCTTCACATCCCTAGGGGGCGTTACATGCATAAAAAGACCTGCATACATAATGTTTGACGTCACACAATTGAATTCCATGGGAACGTTACGAAGTGGTGTTATTGCGCGTGTGTCAAAGGAACGTACTACTATGCAGTTGAAAGGAATTTTTCGATCAGAAGAAAAGGAAATCTGCACGGATTGTAATTTGTTGGCTTGGTCTTTATGTTGTTAATGAAAGTGACAGCTTTTTTGCCATCTGTTATCACTTTTCAAGTCGAGATTGGAAATTAAGCCATGAGAAAGCCTAAAGAAAGAGTAAATCTGCTCTTCCGGAAGCTGAGACTGAGTATTGTCATCCTTCAACTTCAGGTTCAACAGGTAAAATGTCTACTCATCAGCCCAGTGTCGTAAAGTCACCCGTCATATCGCTTCGGCAGAAGTGCAAGTGTTAGGTTAACCCTTTTAATTTGACAGTTTAACCGCTGGTCTCTGATGGAGTCAGGAGTTGCATTTATTCACAGTAAAATCGGGTACATCATGTTGAACGCCATAAACCTAATTAAGCTAGTAGTAGTAGGCCTCATTAAAACCCAGGATTCACACGTGTTAGTCAGTTATTTTTAGGTCCACGTGGCCATTGCAAAATATTTATATTCAATTTAACTTTAACATTACAGGTATAGGTGAGAACCTGATGTGTTATCAGACCATAACACAGGAGCCTGGTGTGTTATCAGACCATAACACATGAGCCTGGTGTGTTAGCAGACCGTAGCACATGTGTTATGGCATAACACATGTGGCCCACTCACATTCCGGCCTTATTGAACTTTAGTTTAGGGGACCCGAGCCCCTATAGGACTATTAATGGTTCAAAGTTCACTAAAGTTCCGGAAGTATTGTATATAATCATTAGCAACACGTATCACTTATCTGAGACGACTTCCGACCGGTCCTAACATGTAAATTAAGCATCCGCGTTTCTGCCGATGATCCAAGATGGCTGCCGCAGGTGCTATTGGGGACCGTATCATAAATATAGATTTGATATTTTATCGTAAAATTAGTACTTGCCTTTAGTAGGTTGGCTCCCTGGCCATCAACATTGGTCTAACTGGTATTTCAATTACATCGTACATTGTTGCAATATCATTAATAAAAATGTTAAACAATTCATCTTTTTGGGATCGATTATATCTGTAATTAATCTCATCAAGGTGTGCATTTATTTGTTGTTTATTACAACCCCTCATTTGCTTAAATTTCTGTTTCATATTTCCCCCACAACCGTCAATCCCATTAGTATGAATCCCCTCATCAGGAACAAATTCCACAGAATGATTAACGGTTTCATGATGATAGCCATTTTGATTTAAATTAGTATAACTAGCAAATTGATCCGAAATTATTGTACTTCCAATTTCTATATGAAATAAAATTAATGGTAATAAAGTATCCCTTGATCGGTCATCTACACTAAAAAACACAAAATTTCTTTCTCCTTTCAAAACATCCAAACATCCATGGCCCACCCTCATATATTTTCTTTTCCTCCCAAATTTTGATTAGTCAATTTCCACAATGTCCCCAACACCTCCCAACTTTTCAACATTTTCTAACAAATACCTGGAACAAATATCCCTACAAAAATTTACCCAGTCAACGAGAGTATGCTTACTAACACAAGAATTCAGTAAAAGTGAAATTGTATCTAAAGATAAATCCAAACAGAAGAAATAAATTACAGACAGTAAACTTTTAAAGACAAGCGAGACTTTGAAAAAAATTAATCCTGTCCAACACTAAACTTCTACATATAAATTACAACGCCAAATATAACCATCAACTTTGGACCTATCTTCTACCTGAGTGACAAGTTTGATTCTAGTATTAATGTTTATATGAATATAAATATAAAAAATGAAGTATGTTTCTGTTGTTGTCACTGGCATGTAACAGCGGGGATGTTGGTAGGCAATTTTTCATGACGTATCGCGACGTCATGGAAAATGCCTACCAACAACCGCGCTGTTACATACATGCCAATGACAACAGCAGAGACAGACTTCATTTTTATAATATTGCAATGTCTTCCGGGACAAATCATACCACAATTCCTTGAGATAAACCGAACAACTCAAAACTCGAACTTTCTCGAAGTAGTTGCTACCTTAGTTAGGCCTACATTAAGCGCAATCTCCGTTAACTCTTCTGCTTCATATCCCTAGGGGGCGTAACAACTAACATGCATAGCAAGATCCGTCATATATAATGTTTGACGAACATTATCAAATTCCATGGTAACGTCACTAAGTGACGTCATTGCGCGTGTCGTGGGAACGTAGTATGCGGTTGGACAGCATTCGTAGGAGAAAAATATAGAATTCCACATTGCCGTGTCACGGGTTATGGATTTAGACAGCACGAGTTTTGAAACCGTTCATTGCGAGCCAAAGGCGAGCAGGGAACGGATGGAAACGAGTGCTGTCTAAATCCTTTCCCCATGACACGGCAATGTGGAATTTTGTTTCTCCCATACAGTGTTAAATCCGATGTTTTTCGTCAAAAACCTACTTGGTTTAGCGTGCTTACAGCAGCCGTTTCGACTCCATTTGGTTCACTGTCAACATTGCGTTGCTAAGGAACGTCACTCAACAAAGAGTTTTCAGTTACTCAATACTCTTTTCTATCCTACGTACTCTGATTGGCTTACAAACGAAACAACAACCAATAACATTCTCTCTTTTATTTCATTTTGGTTGTAAAATGTTTTCACTGTTAAGAATGCCTTATGTTTTGTTGGAAACGATTGTGTTTCGACATGGGTAACTATGGGAGAAAAGGAAATCTGCACTGATTGTAGGTCTTGTCGCTCTGACTTTATGTCATTATTAATGTGAGTGACAACTTCAACTTGTCGCCTTGTTTGTCAGTACTCAGTAGTTGTCACGTTTCTCTTTGGTATTGGAAATTAGGCCATCAGAAACCCTAATGCTAAAATAAGTAAAAAGGACAAATATATCTGGTGTCCGGAAAGCTGCCTGTTGTCAACCTTAAGTTCAACAGGTAAAATGTCCACTCATTGACCCAGTGGCATAATTCACAAGTCAGCAACAGAAGCGCAAGTGTCAGGTTAAATTTGATACAATGATAGCTTGACCGCTGGTCTCGGATTCGGAAGGCGTGGGAAGTTGTTTTTATCCACAGAAAATATCGAGTAGGCCTACATCATGTTCAACATCATAACTCGATTAGATCTAGAATTTAGCAGAGAATTCACACGTGTAACTATTACTATTACTAAGTATTAGGTTCACATGGCCATTGCGAGTCAATTTTTCTGGCACGCGCCAAAGCTTTTCTTATTTCAAGATTGTGCTTTTTTGTTTTTTTGTTTTAGGACTTCACCACAATGCATTGCAGCCTAAGTCAGTAGTGACACTGACAGTACCCACTACCCGTTAACAAGAGGGTCCGAATAAAATCATTAAACCGTAAGCCAGGCGGACAAACTACAGTACAAATTCTGCGTAGCTGTCACTGCAATTTTTGGCTCAAAAGCAGGCTAGTTTCGAAAAGCCAGAAAAACACGCGCTTTTAGAAAGTTTCAAAAGAAAGGAAATTACACACACACACACACACACACACACACACACACACACACATATATATATATATATATATATATATATATATATATATATATATATATATATATATATATATATATATATAATTCATTAGGTGCGCAATGGTCAACAACCCCCCCCCCCCGCAGTAGAAGTTGGAATGATATCTTTATCTATCATAGTGTTGAAGATATTCAAGATTGAAAATATCGAATACTGCTAATTAGCATAATTTCAATTGCTACAACTTTTGTTTTAGTTTCATTGCATGCGCAATGGTCAATAACCCCCGAGTAGAAGTTAAAATAACATATCTCGCTATAACAGTTTTGAAGATATTAAAGTTTTAAAATTTCAAATGCTGCTAATTAGCATAATTTCAATTGTTACAACTTTTGCTTTTGATTCATTACATGCGCAATGGTCAATTACCCCCTAGTAGAAGTTATAATGGCGTCTCTATCTCTAATAGTTTTGAAGATATTCAAGCTTTAAAATTTCAAATGCTGCTAATTAGTATAATTCAAATTGCTTCAACTTTTGTTTTAAACTCATTGGATGCGCAATGGTCAATAACCCCCTAGTAGAAGTTGGAATGACATCTCTATCTATTATACTTTTGAAGATATTCAAAATTTAAAATTTCAGATGCCTCTAATTTGCATAACTTTTACACATCTTCATTCCTTTGTATAAAACGGTCAAACTCCTTGTATGGAGGTACAATCATGCCAAGTTTGGAGTTTCTATGTATAATAGTGTTCGAGAAAAGTGTCGGACAAATTTGCTGGTAAAGAAGAAGGAAGAAAGAAAGAAAGAGAGAAAGAAAGAAAGAAAGAAAGAAAGAAAGAAAAGAAAGAAAGAAAGAAAGAAAGAAAGAAAGAAAAAGAAAGAAAGAAAGAATTTCAGGAAAAGCAGAAAAGTGTGTGTTGACACACACTTTAATTAAAGTGTGTGTGTCAACACACACTTTTTTGTTTTTCCTGAAATTCTTTATTAAAGTGTGTGTGTCAACACACACTTTTTTGTTTTTCCTGAAATTCTTTCTTTCTTTCTTTCTTCTTTCTTCTTTACCAGCAAATTTGTCCGACACTTTTCTTGAACTCTATTATACAAGCCTTGTAAGAGGGGAGCCACTGTATTTTATTGACAGAAAAAGCAGTTTATGCCCATTTAAATGCATTAAATCCCCCTGGACCCGCCGGAGGCCTGGGCGGCCCCCGGACCCCCGGCCTTACTTGCTATGTTCAGCTCCCCCCTTGACAAATCCTGGATCCGCACCTGTACATATATATATATATATAAATATATATATATATATATATATATATATATATATAATATATATATATATATATATATATATATATATATATATATATGTATATACCATGTTCATCCTAATACTTAACAGTAGCACATCGTGCCAGTGCAAAGATTTGCGAGATCTTGCAATGTTTTCGCGGGACTATGTATTACAAGATTACAAGATGAATACTCACAACAGGTTTTGTAAAGCTGTAGTGTCAGCTCCTGTTAATCAAAGTCAAACACTTGTTGTATATTAGACAGTGCATAATTGCTGGCACGAGCTCTAGTCTTTTCTTGTGCGTTTATGTCTGGGTTTGTACACAACTTCGCTGTCTTTCCACAAAAGTCTAACTTCTTTTCTAATTGTTTCACAGTATTAGCATTTACAACTTCAGGCAAATTGTTCTACTGGTCATTCACTCTCAATCCTAAATAGTATTTTCTAATATCTAATTTTAACAGACATGGAATAAGTACTTTACTTGATTGAAGGTTTTTGAAGGCTGTACAGTTAGTTCATTAAGGCGTTAGATAAACAATAATATACTGCAGCGACATTTAATTTTCCATTTGGAAATATCACCTTTACTAAATTACAGGGGAAGTCTTGATTCTAAATCTAGACCACCTAGATTGAAAGTGGTGGTGGTAGTGGTGGTGGGGGGTGATCCTATGTGGGCATGGGCTACTATTAGGATGAATATGGTATGCATAGCTTGTTTTCTGTTAGGTTTAACCCCCAGGGGCTATCGGTAGCAAGTAGCGGCCTCCGACAGTTTCAAGCTTGCCCAATTGTACTTGATAGCTGGTAAAGTAATATTATATTTTCATTGCATTCTTTTTACTGAAATACATGTATATAACTTTCATCTTTTCTGACTTGCCCTATATATATTTTGCTGTTAATATCCAAAGATTATTAGAAAGTTTGGCTACAATAATTTTACAATTTTTTGACTTGTCTGTTTTGCTACTTAACTTTATCTCTTGGCATCATTCTGCTTTAATAATTATTTAAATAATTATAGGTGTAAAGATGTATTTTTAATTCAGTAGGGTAGCCCGGGGCAGAACGCCCCCTTAAGAACTATCCTCTCTGAAATCATAGCCTTTCAGTTTTAAAATTTGATGTGTGTCAGGGATGTGATTAATTTGTAAGGACTTTATGCTCAAACGTAATCCTTCGGTAAAAACTCTAGCACTTGTGAGATATTTAGAAATAAAGATTTTGCTTAAAAGGGGCTTTTTGCCTTATGCTTGGGGCAAAAGGCCCTCCCGGGGCGCTTTTCCCCTTGAATGGGCCTTTTGCTCCTGTAACCAGCATGAACACCTCATGAAATCGTGAATCAGGCCAGGATGCTCACCACTTTTTCAAAGCTTTGTCACGTAAAAATTTAAAGCGCAAATACAACACTAATTGATGACATTTAGCAACTCTTTCCGTGTCATTTACGACTGAAGTTGAAATGCTCTAATTATTATAATGATGCCAGATTAACATTTCTTGTCAAAAGAACTTTCATTTTTGTCGCCACAAAAGCTAAGATTAAAGAAAGGTTTAAGTCAATAGCTTTTTCATCGCGCTTTTGGAGCCGTGCTGCAAAAGTGCATACAAGAAAGCTGTGAATAGTCTGAACCATGGCACTGAAAGAGTTAAGAGCTCCAGAAGCAATTGCATCGCCTTGTTAACATTTTAAGCAATTGCTTTTTTAATATAACTTCAAGCACGTCGTGAACAAAGAACCTAGGAAATGGTTTGGTTGAGTCTTTTGGTCGCAACAAAATCCCAAAGTGTTGGGGAAAAAATTCTAGATATAGTACGTTAAAATATTCAAGTTGGATCAAACAGTGGCGCAATTATCCCACCCGTGTTGTGCAAGGCTTAATACTGTGTGTACTGCATATCAATGATTCTTCCAGTCAGCAAGTATCAAACTTATACAGACCTAATTTTGTTTTATAATAAGCAGCATATTATATGTACTTAACATATTAAGTCCTCTCAATAAAATACCTTCTCTATACGCCCAAATCTTAATTTTCGTAGATTCGCCTATTCATACTAAAGAGTAATAACACAACATCGAATGTACACAAAACGAACTGTATTGAAAAGGTGCGACAAGTGATGTAGAGAAGGTGTCATACATCAGAAAACTTCATTGACACTCAAAGCCCAGGCCTGACCCATGCATATTACCTCAAATGTAACATTTGAAGCCACAAATTAAGTAATAAAAATAAAAGACCACAATTAATATTAAAAGGACCCACTGGGCTTAGAACTGGACTAGTAAAGTAAATTATACAAACTACAGACTGTATTACAGGTAGTGTTTGCTTGCACTCAAATTAATAATCCATGCTGTTCAAGACTTTATGTAAAAGTGACCATTTATTAAGAAAACTAACTTTGAGATCTATAAAGTACAACTTATTGATTCAAAGGTAGCTAAAGTATACTTTTTGGGGGGAGGGGACGGGGTGATATAGTCATGAACTACTTATTAGCGCAAATACTGACACTTGGTATTGGCTATTTTTCATAAAAATACATTGATAATTCAAGGGTTGGATTTTTTAGTTTTTATTTGTTTCATAAAGGCAAATGACAAAACCGTGAAAATTGTTAATTTTCATTTATAACAATATTATCCAAAATATATTATTTTTAGAATAGTCTCTTTCATTCATGTAGTATAGATTTTAGAAATAGAAAAAATTGACTTTGTTCATATTTTCCTTTGACAAAGTGGACTTTCAACTTTACAGAACAATAATTCCAAAACCAAACATAATTTTTAAGATACAACTAACCTTTAGGCCTTTTGAGATAGGCCTAATATTTGTCATTATATGACATTTTTTCAGATAATATTGCTAGGAATACAGCTAACGTAATAGAAGTATTTATGGGAATCAAAGAAAACAATATTTATTTTTGTTGTTTGTTTTTGAGAAGTATCCCCCACAAAATGCACAAAACCCGACCCTTTAATTTTCATGGTGTTTCTTTTACAGTTAAGAAACATGTTGATCTTCACATCTATCTGCAGCTCATGGCCCAAAAAATTTGTACCCCTAGTTTACCTATGAGCAAATAATTATATTTGGCGCTCTAAAGTTGATTTGTTTTCATAAACAGATGATTTTCATTCAAGTCATAAAATATTGGCTTTAATTATTTTAAGTCACATATCAAGGCAGCCTGGTATATTATTGGCCTTAAAGGCACAAGAGGTCACGTTCATATAAGGCGATTTAGCATAAGGTGTAAATACATGTAAACTACTGGAACAAACTTTTTAAGGGGTTCTGGCAGACCAACGGTGTAGACTTATGTCTGTGACTAGGCTACAAGGTTATTAGATGGGATGGGGCAAAACGCCCCCACCTCCCATCATACATAGTATCTCCTAAGCTGGTCTGAGTAAAGGAAGGCCTCAATTGTAAATATTAACTGGGTGTGTCGGCCATAGCTGATGTGAACTGACCATGCAATTAATTAGTCACAAATAAATCAGTAACATGATATTTAAGGACGTGTCCCACAAGGAATTTAGCCTATCGCAAATAACATTGAAAACAGAATCTGGGGCAAGAGGCCCCCTAGGCGTTTTGCCCCGAATGCAGTTTGGGCGTTTTACCCCCAGTGCCGTGCATCGTATGACCTAGTACAAGACATATACTTTGCCGTTCTCAACTGTAAGTCAATCACATTTCATGAATTTTTCAGGGTCCTAGAATACACAACAACACATCATATGCTTAGACCAATGTTTAGAGGAGATCGACAATCAAAGTTCTTCCAATGGGTTGTAATACATAGGCCTACCTTCAATTTGGACCGACGTCAGTCGTCCTTGATAGGTGAACGTGCGTTTGGGCATGTTACTACTATTTTAGCCGTCATGGATCTCTGGTAATATCTAAATCGTCACAAAGGAAGTTACGTGGTTTATTCCTTAAAACAGGTCGGGAGGCCTTTTACCCCGAGGGGCCTTTGCCCCATATTACCCTAACAAAACTGTAAAACATATCTTTTACTTTGCTGCTATAAGCGACTTTGGCAGCGAAGGTGACCATCGGCCGCTTAAGTGCATAGGGGCAGAACTATGTGTAAAACATAACTGTCCTTATTCCATTATCACATGGAAAATAAGAAAAAGAACAAATACAACTTATAAGAACTGATCGGAGTATTTGAAAGAAAAAAAGAAAGAATGTGCAGCTGTGTTTGCAGCTGTGTTTGCACAAAGAGATAAATATAGGCCTATGTTAAAATTATTGAATGACATTTCCTGAGCGTTTTGCTCTCTCGGGTTGTTACTTTATCATACAAACTCGTTTGTCCCTGCTTAATACCTGAATGTGTCCTCCTAAACTGAACAATCCAAAACTTGGAACTTTCTGAAAGTGGTCGCTGGGCCTACATTAGCTACATTTGGCGTAGAGTTTGTTCACACTTTTGCTTCATATTCCTAGGGGGCGTTACATGCATAAGAACAACCGTCATACACAATGATTGACGTCATACAATTGAGTTCCATGGTAACGTCACTAAGTGACGCTCTTGGCCGTGTGTTATGGGAACGTACTGTGCACTCAAAAGGAAATTTTTCGACAAGAAGGAAAGGAAATCTACACGGATCGTAAGTTTAGTCTACAAATTTTGTGATTAATGTGACCGACAGCTTGTTTGCAATTTGAGATTGGAAATCGGGCCATTAGAAAGCCTATAGGACAAGTTAATCTGCAGTTCGGGAAACTGCCCACTGTGTTGTAAATTTGTGTCTTCAAGTTTCAACAGGTAAAACGTTCACTCATTTCATTGACCCAATGTCATAGAGTACTAAAAATCTAAAAAACAGTCACAAGTCATATCGCTGAAGCAGAAGTGTAAATGTCAGGTTCCTTTATTTAATTTTGATAGTTTGACCACTGATTTCTGACAGTACTTTCATAAACTAATTAGGCCTAGTAGTAGTACTAGGTAAAGCCAAAGATTCACACATGTGACGTTAGCCATTTTAATTTTAAGTCCACATGGCCGTCGCAAATTATAATTTGCAAAATAAATTTGTATAATTTTCCTGCACGTCACAGGCATTCTTGTAGTATTTGGATCTCACCACCATACCCGCATAAGAAAAGGGTCCGACTCAAATTATTAGTCAAACTTTCAGCCAGGCGTGTAATTTCAGTCTGTCTGAAAACCTTTTTTCCTCTCTGGACATTTTAGCCAACAAACTTAAAATTTTTGCTGGTCCAGGACTAAATATTTTTACTGGCCAAAGTAAGCTAGCTTTGTTTAATAAATTCAAAATTCTGCTGGACATTTGGGCCTGCATTTCAGAAAATTTACTGGTCCTCTTGAATTTTTACTAATACTAGATAATGCCTGTTAATGGCCTTGAACCAGTGATGTTTCAGCAAAATTGCAATTTTTGTGTCGCTGTTAAGTGTTAGTGCAATTGCTGAGTCAAAAATAGGCCTATATTTGCGAATGTCAGCATAAATAATTTTTGCCGTTTTTTACACTGCGCCAACGCGTATAGACAGACAGACAGACAGAGAGACAGAGAGACAGAGAGAAAGACAGGTAATCAAAGAGCAGCTGGGCTGCCTGTCTGTGTCGGGTCAAAAGTATGACTGCACACTAACTGACGGATTCGAAAAGCACTGGCGGAATCAAGTTTTGTCAGGTTTCACGATTTGTCAAAATGAACACAGGACAAAAAACGCGAGTATATCAAACTTAAAAAAATATAGTCTGATTGACTATTGAGAACAGTTTTCATGCGGCTAATGCCATGGAATGAACTTGTTTCAGGATGGGACACCCGTTTTAATTTGGCGCCGGAGTGTCGGACTTTTTGCCCGAAATGGTTTTGTTGGATATTTTTGACAATTATAGGCGTGTTGCCATGGATGTGTGAGGAATTCATTGGATTATCAGTGTGATTTACCTGTAAAAAAAATTTTGGAATAACCTGGTGAGTTGCAGCTTGCTGGCATGTACGGATAAATTAAGTCAAACGTGAAGCGGAATGGTGGTCCACAATGCCATGTGAGCTTTACTTCGTTTCAAACTTTTCTCTGTAACTTGTAAGGCTCCGTCTGAAGACGTAGTACTTGTGGTTTTACTAGTCCCACCCTCCCCAACTTATTTGAACGCATGATTGACTGCACCGATGAATAGGCCTACACAGTACACACAAGAGACAAGGGATTCAGGCACTTTATGTGGGCCATTGCACGTACAGATGTTCCAACTTCCAGGTTCACCCTCTTTACCAGTCCGCAACCCCGTCAACCCGAACCGCGCGTATATTATTATTAGCACGAATGCTTGACTGACTGAACATTACGAAAACCTTTGCCTTGGGTTGGACAGTGACAGGTTAGCTTATGGAGAGGAGGCAGTTTTAACTACGAAAAAGGGTAACAACTAACAGCGACTACGAAATGGTTCTAGATGATAAGACTCAATTATGTTAAAGTAAAAAAAGGGATGCATGCATTAACCGACAAGCACCCGAACTGAAAAATTCGTTAAAATCAGGGATAAAATGCATCTTCACGTAGTGCACAAGTTTGTTTCATATTTGCACAAAGTACATTTCCACCAATTTTCAGACAAATATGACTCATTCTTTTGAAACACTGACTCAAAGTTGGCACCAAATTGAGCTTGACCTTTTGGAGATTTTCAGAGTGAGGAGTAGGTGTCATCGTGGGGTTTGTTTTACATTTCTGGTACAGGAGGTCCATAGTACAGTACCGGTACTTGCTAGAAATTCATGAGGTTTATAGTACAGGTGGTCTAGCTGTAACTGTTTATTTTATAATCGTTATAGGACTGCATATAATGCCCCAGTCTGTTTTTATTTCAGGAAAGTGACGGTTTTCGAAAAAAAAAGTCGAAAATACTGAAAACATGCGTTCTCATTCCACAGTTTTTCTATCATCAATTTGATGCTCTGCGTGAAGTAATCCTTTTAGTAATATAAGTTATACTTATCTTCCCCATGCAAGCAGACTGACTGCCGTTACCCTTGCTAAGTATTTCTAAGTCTCCATACAGCACCTTTGGTGGTTGGGTACAAAAAGTGTATTTTGATCACCATTCCGCACTTTTATTGTAATTTTGGAATTGCAAAGTTACTGGTAAAGACCTCATTGGCTTTTGCCATTTATATCTTTTGTGTCTTGTAATCCAGCACCATTGTATTCCAGGGTTAGAATCAACACAAAACTTAAAGTGCATACGAGTTGGAACTTGATATAGGCCTATACGGCTATAGGCGTTCACCTGCAGGTTACATATAAACCACAGGGGAACAGATTAGGATATGATACGCGATTTTTATTTTGTTTTCTAAAAAATGTATTCTTTTTTCCCATTATTTTCATAACTATAATTGTGGCCGCTGTGGCCAGAAATTTTGGCCAGACATGTGGCCACATTTTTTTCACCGTTCTTTTGATTTAAACATATTTTATTGATCAAATACATCGAAATTATCATACAATATAATAACCTCAGCAATTGGGAAAAAGGGCAAAACCCTATTCGAATCCCTCCTGCAACTCACCGTTCTTTTTAGGATCTTTACTGTGCAATACTTTTTTTTTTCACTGTCCGTGTGGCCACATTAACAAAATCCCCGTGCAAAGGGTTTTCGCCCGTTAAATGCTTAAGACATGGTTTAAAGCATGAGATTTTCGCATTTAAAATTTACATTCCTAAATATTGGATCCCAATGAAAGTCCACCTGCGGGTAACATACTTACCTCAGGGGAACCGATTAAGATCACACATGTGTCAACATCAAAGTCTACATTGCCAATGAGAAATAACAATGGCTCAAGAAAAACAGGAAAAAAAGGCCAAAAACATAAAAGTTCAAATTATATTGGAGCGCTACCTAAGGGAGTAGGGCACCTGGGTGCCTTCACCTCTTTCCCGTTTAAATTTTTTTCCATCCGTTGCAATATTAATTTGTTTGTGCCACAGAAATAAGACCCATTTAGAAGTGACAAAAATAACAATTCAAGCAAAAGCTTTCAGTGCCATTTAAATGTATGATTGCATTTTCTTTATTATCTTTTATTTTGAAACTTTGATTCCGTCCATCAAAAATATTGAGGATCACAGTGGCCTTTGGCCCTTAGCTGAGAATTAATTCCAGACAAATCTGCCCGCTCTGTAGGCTTCATCAGGATTCATAAAATCAACAAGGTCTACTTACCACCATGTTAAGATTGAATGGTTTTGCGATTGTCTCTTCCATTGGTGTTCGGAACTCCTAAATGTTGCCACATTGAAGAAAAAAAATCTGTCTGACAATATAAAAAAAAAATGTGTCATAAATATATTTTATTTCTAGCATGTGATTTAGAACAGGCATGGTCTGTTCTAATTTGCTTCAGGATGAAATAACTGATCAGAAATATAGTGAAAATATCACACCTTATCATACAATACATTAAGAAAATTAAAGTCAAGTGCGTGTTAATGTTAAGGGCAGTGGGCAGTGGCACAACATTCTGGCCAACATGGACCCAAATGTGAACGATGCAAGGAATCACGTCAACGGGACAGACACAAAATACCTTATAACTTTGAAACAACATTCTGTTGATCGCAAGATTCGAATATCAGTTGTGTTAAATTTAATTGGCATTGTAGTATATTAACAATTTATAACAGAGGTTTTACAGAACAAACGTCCTTCGTCGACCATGCAGAGCATATTACGTAAATATTCAGTTTAGAAACCCAAGTCCTTTCCATCAACTGAAACGTTTGTACTTTTCCTATTCGGTAATAATATAAAGATGAACAAATTACTGGGTACATTTTGAAGACAGAAGAAAAGATCTGCCTTCGTAAATGGTGAAGCAGAACCATTTACACTTGAACATTTCGGTGTATTAGTCTGACAGGTATTGACACTATTGTCACTAGCACTAGTAGCAGAAACTTTTGGGGTACCCTCAGATCAAATAAAGAAGCGGGTACTTTGCATATATTTTATGCAAAACAACTTATCCGGCAATCAATAGAACCTCGCGAGTGTCACAAGTGACCATGAAACGTAGTCTATGCCTTATAGGGTGAATGTTATGTAAGCCTAGGCTTTTAGGTATAAATTATAAACTTAAAATTATGCATTAATTAAGAACCTTGCTAATGTGTTCAAATCATCAGGTTAAACAATACACACGTATTTAGTTTCACTTAATACCAAATCTAGCACAAGTCGATCAAAAATTAAAAAAAGAATAAACTGTAGCCTACAGTAGAGAAAACATTAAAGCGTAATGCCCCATCGAACGAAATTTAGAACAAACTGGAGTGATATGTGACTTGGGGTGAGGATGAGTGAAATTTGAAAAGAACATTCCCCGAGGACGAGACCCCCATTCAGGAATTAGCATGCCTAACCCGCATAATATTGGATAAGTAGACCTATGAAGGTATCAGCGTGAATATGTTGAATTGTTTAATTATATCAAAATTCAATGTTAAAACGAGTTATAGGCGCAGCCTTAATATACAACAGATTGAAAATTTCGCAATGTGAGACTGAAACCAAGAATTCAACATGTCTATTTCACTGAACAGAGGCCTATGGACTAAGGTTAGAGGGATCCTATATAGCAGAAAGTTTGGTCAAGTCAAGTTTATCAGTTCTGGATTATTGTGCATATTGAGCCTGATATTTCGCACTCGGCAGCTGAATTGTCGGGCATGGGGGAAACGCAAAGGGAGCCTCCGTGGAAGGCTAAACTATGTATAAATTAATGCAAGTGTGGGGTCCATGACGAGGGCACCTAAAGATTGTGGATGAAAGGGATTTGCATGCTTGCAAAAATCATTCAAAAATATATTTCATTTTTAGGGGCAAATCATCCGACAATCTCGTGAGATAAACCGAACAATCTAAATTTGAGCTTTCTGAAAGTGGTCGCTAGGTTACATTTGGCATAGGCCTAGTCTTTGTTTACTCTTCTGCTTCACAATCACACCCCTGAAAGTGGCGTTACATGCATAGACAGAACCGTCACACATAATGTTTGACGTCACATAATTGAATTCCATGGTAACGCACTAAGCGGCGTTATTGCATGCGCGTGTGTCAAAGGAACGTACTATGCAGTTGAAAGGAATTTCGATCAGAAGAAAAGGAAATCTGCACAGATTGTAATTTGCAGGCTTGGTCTTCATGTTGTTGATGTAAGTAACAGCTTGTTTGCCAGTTTTTATCAATTTTCTAGTCGAGATTGATAATTGGGCAATCAAATAGCCCAAAGGAAAAGTAAATCTGCTGTAGTGTATGTTTATTTTGTGCGCAGAAATATCACTGATCAGGTTTGTTTATCCAAAGGAACATAAATATTATAGGGAAACAAATTGAGTCACACGAATAAAAAATCTCTCGGCATGCTGAATATACATTCTTTACTTTATTTCCGTTTGACAATAATGTAAACAAACTGTTTTACTTTTTATAAGAATTCCAATTGAAATTAAGACTAAAAGCAGATCAAAGCAAAAGCTGCAGTGCTCAGAACAAGAAGCTTATGCTAGAATACTGTATCAGCGGAAATATTCCCGAGGTATTTAATTCCCGAATTTTCCCGGATGGAACCCCTGGGGAAAATTAATTCAGGGAAATTATCGGCTATCGCACTTGGCTGCAGACTGTTGCTGGCAGTTGTGAGTTAGGATACCCCTGACGTTGCATGCGTAGACAGTCACGCAGCAAACTGTGACCCCATTGTTTAAATCGTGTACTAGTATAATCAGGATAAATGCCTCAAAATGCCTTGCAGCGGTCGTATTTCCATATATACGAGCATCATTAGAAAGTATTTCCCGCTGCTCTGGGGCCCGGGGGTCGGGTTGGGGTGGAGGGTACTCCCATTACGATTATGCTGGGTATGTACCGCAGGAAAGGCCCTGTTTTCATTAGTCCATGGATTAGAAAAGCCCCCCAAAATGTACACAGCTGGAATAGCATAAGGGTAACAATTATTTGAAAGAACTTCAGATATAGGTATATAGTTAGTAAGTTCTTAAGGGGAAATTTTTGTGGGAAGTGGGAATATGCTAAAGCTTGTTTAAAATTAGAATGTTGGTCTCCAGAATGCAGCAGTGCAGCACTCCTTTCACCACATTACAGGATTAAGAAAAGGAACATTTTTACATCTGGTGTAGGATTGAGATAGGGTATTATATAAAAATGTCCGAGGCACACCCCCACCTTATGTTGAGTTAGTGCCCCCCACCCCAGGTCTGGGGGGCAAATTTGTTGTAATTTTCTCAATGGCTTTTTTTTTGGGCCAGATGATCCACTTCAACATATTTGCAGCCGTGGTCGGTCAGTTCCTTAAATCTGCCAAAGCAATGTGCCACTGCACAATTCCTGGGTATGTACGCGACTTCTGTGTCACGTCATAAGGCACACCTCCTGAGGCGGCATTGGTCTCCATGAGCGGTGAAGCCTGAAGGGCTTTAGTGATATATATATATATACATATATATATATATATTTTGGGGGGGGGGGGGCGGTCGCTCATTGCGATTCGGAAAAATTGCGAAATTTCATTTAGAACCAATCTGGGAAATTTTCCATTTGGGAATATTTTCGCTTATACAGTACCAACACACCTTTTATGGAAAATTTAAATCGTCTCTGGACAAATCAACATGTAACTTTTCTTGGAGTTTAAATTACATCAAAGATACATCAGATTGAGCTAATTAATCATTTGCCAAAAAGTTGTTTGGAAAAAAGTATTTTCAATACCTGGGACAAAAGAACAAAAGAAAAACATCTCTGATAGGGAAAATTTACATCACTGGCCTGGAGTCAATTCTGTTTTGGTGTCAATTTTAGATAATTCTCTCCATGAAATGATGATGAAAATAGAAAGAATGATTTTTGTTATCTGTGGAATAGTAAACCTGATAAAGTAAAAATGACAGCTTCAATAAGAAGACGTTGGTCTAAGTATAACACACAGCTTCGCAGTTTGCTGCCATTAGGTGAGCATGGGTAAAGCTTTAGATTATAAACTAGTGCACATGCAAGGCAGAAATACTGAGTTCATGCACAACTCCCATGCCGAGAACCTGTCATGTGGATCTGTTTTTTTTTTTTTTTTTTTTTTTTTTTTTGGTTGGTTGGTTTATTGAGATACAAAGATATTTTCCAAAAGTAAAAGAATAAGTTTTGGATTGAAGCAGTTGCGAGCAGGAGGTGATACTGTTTTCAGACCCAAAAATTACTGTGGAGATCAAAAACAGGCTGTACTATTATCATGACCCAAAAAACTGCTGTCGAGATCAAAACCATTCTATACCATCATCCTGACCCCAAAAACTAGAGTTGAGATCCCAAAAATAGGATGTTCACATCAAATTGACAATAAGGTTGTTTTTCACGAAAAGATGTGTGAAAAAAGGAGTCCAAGATAAGGAAGACTTAACCAAAGATAAAGAAACTATTTTCTCCTGTACTGCATTTTATCAAAAATATTGAAGGACTGCAAACTCAAGTTTTGATTTGGCCTGTACAAGCCTATGTACATGTATGACCTATGTACGTCTCAATGGATTGAACGGACATGGACTTATAGGATTCATCAGGCCTGAAGAATATATGGAGTACGGGATGAAAATTTGGTTGCTCTAACTTGAATTTTGTGTAATTATTTTATATATTCTAAAGATATACACCTGTACGTTTTAATTTTCTTTTTTTACAGGAATCATGCTGTTGACTTTGGCTGTCGTTGTGCATCATCTGTCCAAATATCTATTTGGGAAATTTGTGCCTGTCAGAGACGGTGAATATCATTATTTATGGAGTCAGATTTTGCCGTTCATATTCACAATCTCCTGAGTAAGTGCATGTGTGTGTGTCTTGCATGTAATGAAGTATTAAAGTTATGGTTAATTTAAAAAAAAAAATCCTATTCAGCTATTGGCTCACAAAACAATGGTGTATTAGCCAATCACTGCATCGATTGACAATACGCCTGTTACCTGCATGGTTACTCTACTACTACTGTTAAGTAGATTATACCTATACCCACGATTGATGATGTCACAAAACAGTATCGGAGGGGGTTTCAAAGCAAGCTCCAGTTGGCATCCAGACAAGTTTGCTTGCAAATCTATCCATTGTAATTTAATTTATTATAGATGTATGCCAACTGTGTCTTTGAAAGCGGAACAGGGCCACTTATCAACAGCTTTCCTTGGTGCACCTTGGGCATTAAGTGTCCAGGAAAGCTGTTGATTAATAAATAAAACCACGATGTAAGGGCTAAAATACAATAACACCGCATAAACACAAGCCAAGATTTGAAAGAGGGATTTAGGTGTATATTCTCCAGGTCATGCATACTCAGTGTAAAAAAGTTAAATAATTATAGGTGAAAAGATGCATTTTTAATACAGTAACAAAACGGTAAATGATCTCTTTTCCTTTGCTGATATAAGCGACTTTGGCAGCGAAGATGATTTATTCCCATGAGACAATTTGATATTCAAATTCTACAACAGCTTTTATTCATGTACCAGTATGCCCAGTCTAAATTCAATTTCTGAAATCATGGTCTTAGTCAAAGACTTTCCTCGGCACACTTTGTAAGCAGTGCGCAAGGTGTGCTAGGGCAAACTGTTGACTCAGTCCCAAATAAAAGAGAAACTTTTTTTGTTCTTATTGCGTAAACTATAATTAGGATTTTTCTTTCTAGTAAAGTGCAAGATATTTAAATTAAAGGCTGCCAAGACTCCCTCCTTCACCCTCTCATCATAGTGCACAAATACTTTTATTTTTACCCTAATTGTGTATAGGCCTACACAGACTATCTTCACAGCTAAATGTTTATATGTCCAGCTGCAATGGTTTTGAATGACCCTTTCCTTTCCTTAAATTAGGCCTACATTCATATTTTTGGTTAGGCTAACGTGTAGTCAGCTAGGTCAGGCCAACATGCCCAACGTTTGCTTTCTGGCTAGGCCAGAGACAAACCCACGATCGCATCATAACATAAAGATTGGCGGTGAGGATTTGCTCAATATAAATAAATGAACAATAATTATTAGAGTAAACGTATAAAATCGATGTCGGGCTTCACGATAAATAGGAGAAGACCAGTTATATATATATATATATATATATATATATATATATATATATATATATATATATATATATATATATGCCTATATGTATCTCTCTCTCTCTCTCTCTCTCTCTATATATATATATATATGCCTATATATATATATATGCCTATATGTATATATATATATATATATATATATATATATATATATATATATATATATATATATATATATATATATATATATATATATAGGTTGTGGTAGAAGGCTCCTTTCGGTCGCTAAACTTCAAAAGACAATAAAGTGCATGGGGGCAGAACTATGTGTCAAACGTACCTGTGCTTATTCCTTTATCACATTTATTTTATGATTTAATTTTGGTAGGCCTAAACATGAATGTTAGGTGTAGTTTCATTATTTATATTTATGTAATATGGGCTACATTTTGAAGTACGCCTATTGACATAGGTGCATCATATTCGCTTTATTCCGTAATACATCAGCTTGGGATGTTTGTATTGTGAATGCACACATGGTGCCGCCAATCAGGCACCGAAACAAGTCTTGCGCTGGTTCCCCGCTGATGACCCGATTTTATAAAGGCTAACAATGCCTAAAACTTTCTTCTTAATTTCAAATTTTATGAATATGATTTGTTCCTTTAATAAATTAATTTGCCATTCTGATTTAGAACTATTCAGTTTTTCGGTGAATGGTACGGAATAGGACTTTGCTCTTAGAATATCGGACTTGAAAGTGTTCAAACGGTACATGGGCTGATAGAACAAGGTATGTTAAGTTTTTCTTTGTATTAAATGGAAAATAAGAAAAAGATACAAATACAAGACCTGATCGGAGCATTTGAAAGAAAAGAAAGAGAGAATGTGCTGCTGTGTTTGCACACAGAGATAAATATATCTTAAAATTATTGAATTGTATTTGTGTCGTTTTACCGGAAACCACTTCCTAGTAGTCATTACCCTATTCTGCAGTCCGAACTCTTTACTCTCCATAAGTTAACCTGTCCCTGTCTAACTTATATACATATGGAAGTACTATTGTCCATGTCCACGTTCCTCTGTAAACTTTTGAATGGTACGGAATACGACTTTGCTCTTAGAATATCGGACGTGATAGTGTTCAAACGGTACATGGGCTTACAGAATTAGGTTTGCTATTGCTAAGTTTCTCTTTGTATTAAATAGGCTGTATTATCCCGAATAAATTATCAGCGGGTAACTACTCAACATGTTTCGGAGCCTTTTACCTGAATGACATTTCCTAAGCGTTTTGCTCTCTCGGGTTGTCACTTTATCATACAAACTCGTTTTGTCCTGCTTAATACCTGAATGTGTCCTCCTAAACTGAACAATCCAAAAACTTGGAACTTTCTGAAGGTGGTCGCTACGACTACATTTGGCGTAAAGTTTGTTCACACTTTTGCTTCATATTCCTAGGGGGCGTTACATGCACAAGAACAACCATCATACACAATGATTGACGTCATACAATTGAGTTCCATGGTAACGTCACTAAGTGACGTTCTTGCCGGTGTGTCATGGGAATGTACTGTGCAGTCGAAAGGAAATTTGTCGACAAGAAGAAAAGGAAATCTACAGGGATCGTAAGTTTAGTCCACAAATTTTTATGATTAATGTGACCGACAGCTTGTGTGCAAGTTGTTATCACTTTTCACGTGGAGATTGGAAATCGGGCTATCAGAGAGCCTATAGTATAGGAGTCAGGACAAGTAAATCTGCAGTTCGGGAAACTGCCTACTGTATTGTAAATTTGTATCTTCAACAGGTAAAACGTCCACCCATTTCATTGACCCAATGTTATACAGTACTGAAACCTAAAAGACAGTCACAAGTCATATCGCTGCAACAGAAGTGTGCATGTCAGGTTAATCCTTTTATTAGTTTTAATCTTGATAGTTTGACCACTGATTTCTGACAGCGTATGGAGTTTTATTTATCCACAGTACAATCACAAACCTAATTAGTCCTAGAACTAGGTAAAGCCGAAGATTCACACGTGTATGTTACTCGTTAGCCATTTTAATTTTAAGTCCACATGGCCTTCGCAAATTATAATTCGCATAATAATTTTGTATAATTTTTTTGCACGTCACAGCTATTCTTGTAGTTTTTGGATCTCACCACCATACCCGTATAACAAAAGGGTCCCACACAAATTATTAGTTAAACTTTTAGCCAGGCGTACAATTTCAGTCTGTCTGAAAACTTTTTTTCCTCTCTGGACATTTTGGCCAACAAACTTACGATTTTAATTTTGCTGGTCCAGGACTAAATATTTTTACTGGCCGAAGTAAGCTAGCTTTGTTTAATAATTCAAAATTCTGCTGAACATTCAGAAAAAAAACTGGTCCTCCTGAATTTTTTACTAGAGAATGGCCTTGGGCCAGTGACTTTTCAGCAAGACTGCAATTTCTGACTTCTGTGTCAACGTCACTAAGTGTCAGTTCAATTGCTGGCTCAAACATAGGCCTATATTTATGAACGTCAGCATAAATACTTTTAGCCGTTTTTTACACTGCGCCAATGCGTATAGGATGGATGGATAGATAGATAGACAGACAGACAGACAGACAGACAGACAGACAGACACATAGATAGATAGATAGATAGATAGATGTCGGGTCAAAAGTATGACTGCAAACTTACTGACGGATTCGAAAAGCACTGGCGGAATCAAGTTTTGTCAGGTTTCACGATTTGTGGAAATGACCACAGGACAAAAAACGCGAGTATATCAAACTTGAAAAAATATAGTCTGATTGACTATTGAGAACAGTTTTCATGCGCTAATGCCATAGAATTAACTTGTTTCAGGATGGGACACCTGTTTGAATTTGGCGCCGGAGTGTCGGACTTTTTGCCAGAAATGGTTTTGTTGGACATTTTTGACAATTTTTGGCGTGTTGCCATGGATGTGTGAGGAATTCATTGGATTATCAGTGTGATATACCTGTAAAAAAAATTTGGAATAAACTGGTGAGTTGCAGCTTGCTGGCATGTACAGAAACGGATAAATTAAGTCAAACGTGAAGCGGAATGGTGGTCCACAATGCCATGTGAGCTTAACTTCGTTTCAAACTTTTCTCTGTAACTTGTATTATTTTGTAAGGCTCCGTCTGACGACGTAATACTTGTGGTTTTACTAGTCCCACCCTCCCCAACTTATTTGAACGAATGATTGACTGCACCGATGAATAGGCCTACACACAAGAGACAAGGTATTAAGGCACTTTATGTGGGCCATTGCACGTACAGATGTTCCAGGTTCACCCTCTTTACCAGTCCGCAACCCCGTCAACCCCAACCGCGCGTATATATTATTAGCACGAATGCTTGACTGACTGAACATTACGAAAACCTTTGGGTTGGACAGTGATAGGTTAGCTTATGGAGAGTAAGCAGTTTTAACTACGAAAAAGGGTAACAACTAACAGCGACTAGGAAATGGTTCTAGATGATAAGACTCAATTATGTTAAAGTTAAAAAAGGGATGCATGCATTAACCGACAAGCACCCGAACTGAAAAATTCGTTAAAATCAGGGATAAAATGCATCTTCACGTAGTGCACAAGTTTGTTTCATATTTGCACAAAGTACATTTCCACCAATTTTCAGACAAATATGACTCATTCTTTTGAAACACTGACTCAAAGTTGGCACCAAATTGAGCTTGACCTTTTGGAGATTTTCAGAGTGAGGAGTAGGTGTCATCGTGGGGTTTGTTTTACATTTCTGGTACAGGAGGTCCATAGTACAGTACCGGTACTTGCTAGAAATTCATGAGGTTTATACAGGTGGTCTAGCTGTAACTGTTTATTTTATAATCGTTATAGGACTGCATATAATGCCCCAGTCTGTTTTTATTTCAGGAAAGTGACGGTTTTGGAAAAAAAAGTCGAAAATACTGAAAACATGCGTCCTCATTCCACAATTTTTCTATCATCAATTTGATGCTCTGCGTGAAGTAATCCTTTTAGTAATATAAGTTATACTTATCTTCCCTATGCAAGCAGACTGACTGCCGTTACCCTTGCTAAGTATTTCTAAGTCTCCATACAGCACCTTTGGTGGTGGGGTACAAAAAGTGTATTTTGATCTCCATTCCGCACTTTTATTGTAATTTTGGAATTGCAAAGTTACTGGTGAAGACCTCATTGGCTTTTGCCATTTATGTCTTTTGTGTCTTGTAATCCAGCACCATTGTATTCCAGGGTTAGAATCAACACAAAACTTAAAGTGCATACGAGTTGGAACTTGATATAGGCCTATACGGCTATAGGCGTTCACCTGCAGGTTACATAAAAACCGCAGGGGAACAGATTAGGATATGATACGCGATTTTTATTTTGTTTTCTAAGAAATGAATTTTTTTCCCCATTATTTTCATAACTATAATTGTGGCCGCTGTGGCCAGAAATTTTGGCCAGACATGTGGCCACATTTTTTGCACCGTTCTTTTCAGGATCTTTACTGTGCAATACTTTTTTTTTTTCACTGTCCGTGTGGCCACATTTACAGAATCCCCATGCAAAGGGTTTTCGCCCTTAAATGCTTAAGACATGGTTTAATGCATGATTTTTTCGCATTTAAAATTTACATTCCTAAATATTGGATCCCGATGAAAGTCCACCTGCAGGTTACATACTTACCTCAGGGGAACCGATTAAGATCACACATGTGTCAACATCAAAGTCTACATTTGCCAATGAGAAATAACAATGGCTCAAGAAAAACAGGAAAAAAAGGCCAAAAACATAAAAGTTCAAATTTTATTGGAGCGCTACCTAAGGGAGTAGGGCACCTGGGTGCCTTCACCTGTTTCCCGTTTAAAATTTTTCCATCCGTTGCAATATTAATTTGTTTGTGCCACAGAAATAAGACCCATTTAGAAGTGACAAAAATAACAATTGAAGCAAAAGCTTTCAGTGCCATTTAAATGTATGATTGCATTTTCTTTATTATCTTTTATTATGAAACTTTGATTCCGTCCATCAAAAATATTGAGGATCACAGTGGCCTTTGACCAAGGCTGAGAATTAATTCCAGACAAATCTGCCCGCTCTGTAGGCTTCATCAGGATCCATAAAATCAACAAGGTCTACTAAACACCATGTTAAGATTGAATGGTTTTGCGATGGTCGCTTCCATTGGTGTTCGGAACTCCTAAATGCTGCCACATTGAAGAAAAAAAATCTGGCTGACAATATAAAAAAAAAATGTGTCATAAATATATTTTATTTCTAGCATGTGATTTAGAACAGGCATGGTCTGTTCTAATTTGCTTCAGGATGAAATAACTGATCAGAAATATAGTGAAAATATCACACCTTATCATACAATACATTAAGAAAATTAAAGTCAAGTGTGTGTTAATGTTCAAGGCAGTGGGCAGTGGCCCAACATTCTGGCCAACATGGACCGAAATGTGAACGATGCAAGGAATCACGTCAACGGGACAGACACAAAATACCTTATAACTTTGAAACAACATTCTGTTGATCGCAAGATACGAATATCAGTTGTGTTAAATTTAATTGGCATTGTAGTATATTAACAATTTATAACAGAGGTTTTACAAAACAAACGTCCTTCGTCGACCATGCAGAGCATATTACGTAAATATTCAGTTTTGAAACCCAAGTCCTTTCCATCAACTGAAACGTTTGTACTTTTCCTATTCGGTAATAATATAAAGATGAACAAATTACTGGGTACATTTTGAAGATAGAAGAAGTTATCTGCCTTCGGAAATGGTGAAGAAAAACCATTTACTCTTGAACATTTCGGTGTATTAGTCTTACAGGTATTGACACTATTGTCACTAGTAGAAACTTTTGGGGTACCCTCAGATCAAATAAAGAAGCGGGTACTTTGCATATATTTTATGCAAAAAAACTTATCCGGCAATCAATAGAACGTCGCGAGTGTCACAAGTTACCATGAAAAGTAGTCTATGCCTTTTTATGGTGAATATTGTGTAAGCCTAGGCTTTTAGGTATAAATTATAAACTAAAAATTATGCATTAATTAAGAACCTTGCTAATGTGTTCAAATCGTCAGGTTAAACAATACAAACGTATTTAGTTTCACCTAATGCCAAATCTAGCACAAGTCGATCAAAAATTAAAAAAAGAATAAACTGTAGCCTATAGTAGAGAAAAACATTAAAGCGTAATGCCCCATCGAACGATATTTAGAACAAAACGGAGTGATACGTGACTTGGGATGAGGATGAGAGAAATTTGAAAAGAACATTCCCCGAGGACAAGACCCCCATTCAGGAATTAGCATGCCTAAACCGCATAATATCGGATAAGTAGACCCATGAAGGTATCAGCGTGAATATGTTTAATTGTTTAATTATATCAAAATTCAATGTTAAAACGAGTTATAGGCGCAGGCATAATATACAACAGATTGAAAATTTCGCAATGTGAGACTGAAACTAAGAATTCAACATGTCTATTTCAATTTTCACTGAGGCCTATGGACTAAGGTTCGAGGGATCCTATGGCAGAAAGTTTGGTCAAGTCAAGTTTATCAGTTCTGGATTATTGTGCATATTGAGCCTGATATTTCGTACTCGGCAGCTGAATTGTCGGGCATGGGGGAAACGCAATGCCAAAGGGAGCCTCCGTGGAAGGCTAAACTATGTATAATTTAATGCAAGTGTGGGGTCCATGACGAGGGCACCTAAAGATTGTTTAATGGGAGGGATTTGCATGCTTGCAAAAATCATTCAAAAATATATTTCATTTTTAGGGGCAAATCATCGCACAATCTCGTGAGATAAACCGAACAAATCTAAATTTGAGCTTTCTGAAAGTGGTCGCTAGGTTACATTTGGCATAGGCCTAGTCTTTGTTCACTCTTCTGTTTCACAATCACACCCCTGATAGTGGCGTTACATGCATAGACAGAACCGTCACACATAATGTTTGAGACTTTGACGTCACACAATTGAATTCCATGGTAACGCACTAAGCGGCGTTATTGCATACGCGTGTGTCAAAGGAACGTACTTTGCAGTTGAAAGGAATTTCGATCAGAAGAAAAGGAAATCTGCACAGATTGTAATTTGCAGGCTTGGTCTTCATGTTGTTGATGTAAGTGACAGCTTGTTTGCCAGCTTTTATCAATTTTCTAGTCGAGATTGATAATTGGGCCATCAAATAGCCTAAAGGAAAAGTAAATCTGCTGTAGTGTATGTTTATTTTGTGCGCAGAAATATCACTGTCACTGATCAGGTTTGTTTATCCAAAGCCAGGAACATAAATATTAAAGGCACCATATTGAGTCACACGAATAAAAAATCTCTCGGCATGCTGAAGATACATTCTTTACTTTATTTCCGTTTGACAATAATGCATATGCACTAGTTTATAATCTAAAACTTTGGCCATGCTCACGTAATGGCAGCAAACTGCGAAGCTTTGTGCCTTTAAAGGCACCATATTGAGTCACACGAATAAAAAAAAACTCTTAGCATGCCTAAGATACATTCTTTACTTTATTACCGTTTGACAAGAATCTAAACAAACTGTTTTACTTTTTATAAGAATTCCAATTGAAAATAAGACTAAAAGCAGATCAAAGCAAAAGCTGCAGTGCTCAGAACAAGAAGCTTATAGAATACTGTATCAGCGGAAATATTCCCGAGGTATTTAATTCCCGAATTTTCCCGGATGGAACCCCTGGGGAAAATTAATTCAGGGAAATTATCGGCTATCGCACTTGGCTTCAGACTGTTGCTGGCAGTTGTGAGTTAGGATAACCCTGACGTTGCATGCGTAAACAGTCATGCAGCAAACTGTGACCACATTGTTTAAATCGTGTACTAGTATAATCAGGATAAATGCCTCAAAATGCCTTGCAGCGGCCGTATTTCCATAAATACGAGCATCATTAGAAAGTTTTTCCCGCTGCTCTGGGGCCCGGGGGTGGGGTTGGGGTGTAGGGTACTCCCATTAGGATTATGCTGGGTATGTACCGCAGGAAATGCCCTGTTTTCATTAGTCCCAGGATTAGAAAAGCTCCCCAAAATGTACACAGCTGGAATAGCATAAGGGTAAGAATTATTTGAAAGAACTTCAGATATAGGATATATAGTTAGTAAGTTCTTCAGGGGAAATTTTTGTGGGAAGTAGGAATATGCTAAAGCTTGTTTAAAATTAGAATGTTGGTCTCCAGAATGCATCAGTGCAGCACTCATTTCAGTTTCGCCACATAATTTAGACTAGAGGATTAAGAAAGGGAACATTTTTACATGTGGTGTAGGATTAAGATAGGTTATTATATAAAAATGTCCGACGCACCCCCCCCCCCCCGCCCCTTATGTTGAGTTAGTGCCCTCCCCCCAGGTCTGGGGGGCAAATTTGTTATAATTTTCTCAACAGCTTTTTTTTTTTGCCAGTTGACCCACTTCAACATATTTGCTGCCGCGGTCGGTCAGTTCCTTAAATCTGCCAAAGCAATGTGCCACTGCACAATTCCTGGGTATGTACGCGACTTCTGTGTCACGTCATAAGGCACAGCTCCTGAAGCGGCATTGGTCTCCATGAGCGGTGAAGCCTAAAGGGCTTTAGTGATATGTATTTTTTTTGGGGGGGGGGGGGGGGGGGTCGCTCATTGCAATTCGGAAAAATCGAGAAATGTTCATTTAGAACCAATCTGGGAAATTTTCCACTTGGAAATATTTCCACTTATACAGTACCAACGCAACTTTTCTGGAAAATTTAAATCGTCTCTGGACAAATCAACATGTAACTTTTCTTGGAGTCTAAATTACATCAAAGATACATCAGATTGAGCTAATTAATCATTTGCCAAAAAGTTGTTTGGAAAAAAGTATTTTCAATACCTGGAACAAAAGAACAAAAGAAAAACATCTCTGATAGGGAAAATTTACATCACTGGCCTGGAGTCAATTCTGTTTTGGTGTCAATTTTGATGATGTCACAAAACAGTATCGGAGGGGGTTTCAAAACAAGCTCCAATTGGCACCCAGACAATTTGGCTTGCAAATCTATCCATTCTAGTCTAATTTATTATAGATGTATGCCAACTTTGTCTTTGAAAGCGGAACAGGGTCACTTATCTTGCACTTTTAATAAAATGAATGAATGTTGCAAAGAGGTTTTTAGAGAATGAACTCCAGTCAACAGCTTTCCTTGGTGCACTTTAGGCATTAAGTGTCCAGGAAAGCTGTTGATTAATAAATAAAACGACGATGTAAGGGCTAAAATACAATAACACCGCATTGACACAAGCCAAGATTTGAAAGAGGGATTTAGGTGTATATTCTCCAGGTCATGCATACTCAGTGTAAAAAAGTTAAATAATTATAGGTGAAAAGATGCATTTTTAATACAGTAACAAAACGGTAAATGATCTCTTTTCCTTTGCTGATATAAGCGACTTTGGCAGCGAAGATGATTTATTCCCATGAGACAATTTGATATTCAAATTCTACAACAGCTTTTATTCATGTATCAGCATGCCCAGTCTAAATTCAATTTCTGAAATCATGGTCTTAGTCAAAGACTTTCCTCGGCACACTTTGTAAGCAGTGCGCAAGGTGTGCTAGGGCAAACTATTGACTGAGTCCCAAATAAAAGAGAAACTTTTTTTTGTTCTTATCGCGTAAACTATAAATAGGCTTTTTCTTTCTAGTAAAGTGCAAGATACTTAAATTAAAGGCTGCCTAGACTCCCTCCTTCACCCTCTCATCATAGTGCACAGATACTTTTACTTTTACCCTTATTGCGTAGCCCTACACGGACTATCTTCACAGATAAATGTTTATATGGCCAGCTGCAATGGTTTTGAATGACCCTTTCCTTTCCTTAAATTAGGCGTACATTCATATTTTAGGTTAGGCTAACGTGTAGTCAGCTAAGCCAGGCCAACATGCCCAACGTTTGCTTTCTGGATAGGCCAGGGACAAACCCACGATCGCATCATAAAGATTGGCGGTGAAAATTTGCTCAATATAAATAAATGAACAATAATTATTAGAGTAAACATATGAACTCGATGTCGGGCTTCACGATAAATAGGAGAACACCAGTTATTTATATATATATATATAGTACCTGTGCTTATTCCTTTATCACATTTATTTTATGATTCAATTTTGGTAGGCCTAAACATGAATGTTAGGTGTAGTTTCATTATTGATATTTATGTAATATGGGCTACATTTTTAAGTAGGCCTATTGACATAGGAGCATCATATTCGCTTTATTCCGTAATACATCAGCTTGGGATGTTAGTATTGTAAATGCAAACATGGTGCCGCCAGTCAGGCACCGAAACAAGTCTTGCGCTGGTTCCCCGCTGATGACCCGATTTTATAAAGGCTAACAATGCCTAAAACTTTCTTCTAAATTTCAAATTTTATGAATATGATTTGTTCCTTTTATAAATTAATTTGCCATTGTGATTTAGAACTATACAATTTTTCGGTGAATGGTACGGAATAGGACTTTGCTCTTAGAATATCGGACTTGAAAGTGTTCAAACGGTTCATGGGCTTACAGAATTAGGTTTGTCAAGTTTTTCTTTGTATTAAATGGAAAATAAGAAAAAGATACAAATACAAGAACTGATCGGAGCATTTGAAAGAAAAGAAAGAAAGAATGTGCTGCTGTGTTTGCACACAGAGATAAATTTTTCTTAAAATTATTGAATTTTATTCGTGTCTTTTTGTCCAAAACCACTTCCTAGTAGTCATTACCCTATTCCGCAGTCCGAATTCTTTACTCTCCATAAGCTATCCTGTCCCTGTCTAACCTATATACATATAGAAGTACTATTGTCTATATTGCACACGTTCCTCAGTAAACTTTTGAATGGTACGGAATACGACTTTGCTCTTAGAATATCGGACGTGATAGTGTTCAAACGGTACATGGGCTTACAGAATTAGGTTTGCTATTGCTAAGTTTCTCTTTGTATTAAATAGGCTGTATTATCCCGAATAAATTATCAGCGGGTAACTACTCAACATGTTTCGGAGCCTTTTAACTGAATGACATTTCCTAAGCGTTTTGCTCTCTCGGGCTGTTACTTTATCATACAAACTCGTTTGGTCCTGCTTAATACCTGAATGTGTCCTTCTAAACTGAACATTCCAAAAACTTGGAACTTTCTGAAGGTGGTCGCTAGGACTGCATTTGGCGTAGAGTTTGTTGACACTTTTGCTTCATATTCCTAGGGGGCGTTACATGCACAAGAACAACCGTCATACACAATGATTGACGTCATACAATTGAGTTCCATGGTAACGTCACTAAGTGACGTTCTTGTCCGTGTGTCATGGGAATGTACTATGCAGTCGAAAGGATATTTGTCGACAAGAAGAAAAGGAAATCTACACGGATCGTAAGTTTAGTCCACAAATTTTTATGATTAATGTGACCGACAGCTTGTTTGCAAGTTGTTATCACTTTTCACGTGGAGATTGGAAATCGGGCAATCAGAGAGCCTATAGTATAGGACAAGTAAATCTGCAGTTCGGGGAAACTGCCTAGTGTATTGTAAATTTGTATCTTCAACAGGTAAAACGTCCACTCATTTAATTGACCCAATGTTATAGAGTACTAAAACCTAAAAGACAGTCACAAGTCATATCGCTGCAACGGAAGTGTACATGTCAGGTTAATCCTTTTAATGTTGATAGTTTGACCACTGATTTCTGACAGTGTCAGGAGTTGTATTTATCCACAGTACAATCAGAAACCTAATTAGGCCTAGAACTAGGTAAAGCCGAAGATTTACCCGTTTATGTTACTCGTTAGCCATTTCAATTTTAAGTCCACTTGGCCGTCGCAAATTATAATTTGCATAATAATTTTGGATAATTTTCTTGCACGTCACAGCTATTCTTGTAGTTTTTGGATCTCACCACCATACCCGTAATGTATAACAAAAGGGTCCGACACAAATTATTAGTTAAACTTTTAGCCAGGCGTACAATTTCAGTCTGTCTGAAAACTTTTATTCCTCTCTGGACATTTTGGCCAACAAACTAACGATTTTAATTTTGCTGGTCCAGGACTAAATATTTTAACTGGTCAAAGTAAGCTAGCTTTGTTTAATAATTCAAAATTCTGCTGAACATTCAGAAAAATTACTGGTCCTCCTGAATTTGTACTAGATAATGGCCTTGGGCCAGTGACTTTTCAGCAAAACTGCAATTTCTGACTTCTGTGTCACTGTCAGTTCAATTGCTGGCTCAAAGTCAAACATAGGCCTATATTTACGAACGTTAGCATAAATAATTTTAGCCGTTTTTTACACTGCGCCAACGCGTATAGGATGGATGGATAGATAGATAGATAGATAGATAGATAGATAGATAGATAGATAGATACAGACAGACAGATAGACACATAGATGGATAGATGGATGCATAGATAGATAGATAGATAGATAGATAGATAGATAGATAGATAGATAGATAGATAGATAGATAGATATCGGGTCAAAAGTATGACTGCAAACTAACTGACGGATTCGAGAAGCACTGACGGAATCAAGTTTTGTCAGGTTTCACGATTTGTGGAAATGAACACAGGACAAAAAACGCGAGTGGATCAAAGTTCAAAAAACATGGTCTGATTGACCGTTGAGAACACTTGTCATGCGGCTAATGCCACGGAACTAACTTGTTTCAGGATTGGACACCCGTTTGAATTTGGCGCCGGAGTGTCAGACTTTTTGCCCGAAATGGTTTTTGTGGGACATTTGTGACAATTATAGGCTTGTTGCCATGGATGTGTGAGGAATTCAATGGATTATCAGTATATACCTGTAAAAATAGTTTATTCCAAAATTATTTTTCTATGTACAGAAACGGAGAAATTATGTCAAACGTGAAGCGGAATGGTGGTCCACAATGACATGTGAGCTTCAAACCTCTCTCTGTGACGTAAATCTGCTGTTCGGGAAGCTGCCTATTTTATTTTTACTAATACCAATACTATTGAGTATTGCCAATGTCAATTGTCATGCTTCAGTAGGTATAAAGCACAGAAGGAATGATTTGCTCAACTTTGTCTGCTTTTGTGATCAGAGTTTTTCAAAATCGGCCCTACTTTCACACTGAAAAAGGTCCAGGGGTGCCAAATCTCCCGATTTGGCGGGAGATCCCCCGTTTTTTCTAATGATATAAATCACCTAACTTTGTCTATCTCCCGCTTTTTCACCTGTTTAATATAATACTTAATAGGACTCCCGCTTTTTGCAACATTTTTTCAGTTTGAGTACCCGTTTTATATGTTGGACAGCTTGGCAGCTCTGAAGGTCTATAATCTTCGAGACGTAGAAATCGGCTTCATTTTGATTGCCACCATCATGCTTGATCCATGGACCATAATTTGATGCCTTTCATCTTGTAAAATGTACAGGACTACATGGTAGGATGCTGGGGGAAAAGGAGTGAAATAATAGAGTTAGAAAGCAACAGGTTAAATTAGAATCCCAGAGTACAGGGAGGGGGAAGGAATGGGAATGGTGGTTGCCCTTATAAGGGCTCCCATCGGGGCTCCCATGGGAAAAGCCTGAGCCTTAGAGGCGGGGATAGGGTGTGAGAGGGATGGATGATTTTTTTTTTTGACCCTAGGCCACCTGTGTCACAGTGACGCAGGACCGCGACAGACAAGCGGAGAGCCACCGTATTATTATTATTATTATTATTATTATTATTATTATTATTATTATTATTATTATTATTATTATTATTATTATTATTATTATTATTATTATTATTACGCCAACATCCAACCCGAGCAAATGAAGATTTTGAGATAACGTTGACATTAGCCTGTTCCTCATCCGTCACTATAGGCAAGCCTATCACTTTTAATGTTGACATTCCAAAGTCGTCAATTAAAATGTCAAAAACTTGAAAAAGTTTCTGATGGTATCTTTGCAGTTTGCGTTCATGTAGAAGGAAAAGTAGAGCCTAAGGCATGACGTGGTTATCTTCAAAAGAAGTGTGGCGAAATGATAACGCACGGGGACACATAAAATTCACTTAGCTGGAAGGTTGTGTCGTAGGATAGCAATTGCACCCTCTTAGCCTGTTGTGTATGAATGCATTCCTTAAATTCCAACATCATATCCAAAGAACCACTAACAACAACCAGATCTTTATAAGTAGCAATGTTGTGAACAATTTTGTATCACGCGCAATATCATGTATGTTCATGGTCGCATCTTTACAAATTCGCTCTCTGATTTTAACCTTAGCTTTAATGTTCTGTATTTGCTTTACATTTCTAAATTCTAGGCTTTGTAGTTGCTTCATGGGTGCCATTTTGTTCTTTGATGTTTGCTACTTGTGCATTTTTTGCTGCTTGTGAATTTCCATCTAGTTGTAATTGTGGCTGATGTTTGCTCCATCTGATTATGCGTTGGTGTTTCCTAATTGTGATTGTGCATTGATGTTTGCTACTTGTGAAATTCTCTCTGATTCAGAAGTCAACTTTTCTTGTGACATTCTTTCTATTTGTGATTGTGCTTTGACGTTTGCTCCATCTGATTGTGCGTTGGTGTTTGCTTCTTGTGAATTTATCTCTGATTCAGAAGTCAACTTTTCTTTATAAAGGACATGTGTTTGTTTGCTTTGAACTTCGCTCTCCAAAGCTCTCATTACTGAAGTTGGTGTCCTGTAAAGAAAAGCTTTGTAGTTTGAGGAAATTTCCATGGGCCGACGGAATTGATATTTGGTCGTTTCCCATGCAGTGGATCACAATGGGCTGATTGGTGTTGACTTAGTGAAGACATATATTTTCTGAATTCTTTGGATGGTTTTCCCCCGACAGATATGTAGAAATACGACTTTGGCACGTAAGTTTTGGTGAACTTATATAAGTTATGGGCAGTTTAGTGTTCCCTTGATGGCCGTCGGCCCGCCAGTCTTCAGTGTTGGGTGACGTGTACGGTGTACATATATAGTATACTTCACCTCCTGGTTTCAAGACGAGAAAAAAAATAATTTATACAAATACTTAAGGTAAGCAACCTGTCACGGCAAAATTTCACATTGTAAAGAATATTTTATTCACGCCGTCTCGTCACGTTCTCAGGGCAAATCTTGTCCCGCCGAAGACTTCCACTTAGGGAGTCCCCAATGTATTATGACGTCACGTCACGGGTGTACTTGTTACTATTAGTAACCTCCTGAAAATGATGTACTCTATGTAACTGTGTATAAAAACCAACCCCTGACGCCGTCAGAGACCAGTTATTACACTATCAAATTGAAAGGGTTATTACCGTTAACCTGACACTTGCCTTTCTGTTGAGTGACATGTTTTATGACCTCATGGCAGTGGGTCAATGTGTGGATATTTTACCTGTTGAACTTGAAGGTTGACAAATGAAACTGTCAATAGGCAGCTTCCCGAACAGCATATGTGCTTGTACTATAGCCTTTCTGATGGCCCAATTTCCAATCTCCACGAGAAAAGTGACAACAACTGGCAAACAAGCTGTCACTAACATCAATAACATAAAGACCAGACCTTACACTTACAATCCGTCCCCGCCAATCCATGCAGATTTCCTTTTTATCTTGTCGACAAAATATTCCTTTCAACTGCACACATAGTACGTTCCTGTGACACGCGCAATGACGTCACTTAGTGACGTTACCATGGAATTCGATTGTGTGACGTCAAACATCATCTATGATGGACCTTCGTATCCATTCAAAGCCCCCCAGGGATATGAAGCAGAAGAGTGAACAAAGACTACGCCAGATCTAACTTAGTGAAGCGACCACCTTGAGAAAATTCAGGTTTTGCCTTTGGATTCTTCGGTTTATCTCATGGAATGGTGTGTATGATTTGCTCCTCAGACATTGAAGTATATTTATTTGAAGAATTTCTGCACGCATGCAAATCACTTTCACCCACAAGTTGCACAACAGTCAACAGTTTACTACTTAAATCATAAATAGAAGTTTATATTGGACTTTTAATCCATGTGGTAATATTTCTGATATCCAGATATTTCGCCGGTGATGTCCCCAGCGTTCTCAATGGAAGTAAAGGTGTTATTTGAACGTTAGACTGGTCAGTTAGGCCTTGCACGTAATTTTATTCTATGTTTGGCAGTGAGTTATCATTTTCTGGAGTGAAATCCAGAAATAGTAACTCACGGTAGGTCACATGACCTAAACATTGTTACAAGTGAATCGTGACGCGCCTGCGTCAGTGACGTAATGCATTGACATTTAGACAAAATCAAACGTCCGCGAGCTATGCTTAATTATACGTCACGGTGACGTTGAATAACTGCGATGAACGTCAACAAACACGGCACACCAGATTTGACATTTCCAAGTGAAAAGTCTCCGCTTCAAAATGGCGACACCTAAGCAACAAGAGCGACAATTTTTGCGGTAAATACTCGATTAAACATAGAATAAATAAAATCTTACATGGCAGTGAGTGAGTGACGATTTTTCTCTCACTCGGGATCGTTGTTGGTGGGGAAAAACACTCGTGACCTGCGGTCACTCGTGATTTTCCCCACCAACAACGATCCCTCGTGAGAGAAAAATCGTAACTCACTCACTGCCATGTAAGATTCTATATATATGTAATTTTTGACGTCATTTACGTAGACACGAAAGTAAACAACATATTTGTACTTATGATAACAGAATGACTTAGAACTCTTCATTACTGCGCGTTAAAAATACAGCCTAGGCCTACTAAGGAATTATTCAACTATTTTGCTTCACAATAGGGTCCCAGACGAATCCTATCTCCAATCCATTATCCCGATTCATACCAGTTTCACTTTCAGGACCTGTCTTGTACTTTTTAATTTTTATAGATTCACGCATTTTCCTTTTCCAATAATTGGGCTCAAAGGTTAAAGGTTTGCATTCTTTCCAACATATTTGTTTTCCACAGTCGCCGACTTGTTAATTTCGCCTTGTGTAACTGCCTTCCTGTGCTCAGAAATTCTTGCCGTTAGGAGGCGCGCCGTTTCACCGATATATGACTTTCCACATTCACAATCAATTTTATAAATGGCTCCTTTTCTTTCACATTCCGGTATTTTATCTTTTCCATTGCACAGAATAGATTTAATCGTCCTGGAAGATTTATGAGCGACTTTTATGTCGTATTTTGATAACGATTTTCCAATCTTTTCACTCAAACATCTCACATATGGGATTGACATACGCTTCATTTCCTTTTTCTCTTTTTTTACGGGTTTCTTTCTACAAGCTTTCTGTAAGGAACGATTAATTTGAGTCTTGTTGCACCCATTACTTTTGAAAATTAGCTTTATATAGTTCATTTCTCTTTCTTGGTTGTCTTTATCACAAATTGCCATGCATCTGTCGAACATTGTTTTTATTACACCTTGTTTTATGCTGGCAGGGTGGCATGAATTTTTCTTCAAATATACGTTCGTATGTGTTGGTTTTCGGTAAACTGAAGTGCTGATTATTCCGTTTGAGTTTCGCTCGACCAAAACATCTAAAAATGGCAATCTTCTATTTGCTTCTTTTTCCAATGTAAATTGGATATTATTAGGATGAATACTATTGATGTGATTAAAGAAATGGTTGATCTCGTCATCACCATGTTGCCAGATCACAAAAAATATCATCGACGTAGCGTTTCCATAACTTAGGTTTGTTTTCACCGGAAGAAATAGCTGAGCTTTCAAAGTTCTCCATATAGGCATTAGCCAGGCAAACTGATAACGATAAACCCATCGGTGCTCCAGATTTTTGTGAATAAATTTTGCCTTGCCATAGGAAGTATGTACAATCAAAACAAACTTTCATCAATTGTCTAATGGATGTTACGCTTAAGGAAGTTCGTTGAGATAAACTATTATCGTCGCTAAGTTTGTTACATACAATTTCAATGGCTTCCTCGACTGGAACTTTCGTGAATAGTGACTTGACATCAAAACTAATCATTATGTCATTTGGATCCATAGATGTTTGCTTCATAACTTCCACAAAACTTTGTGAATTTTTTACATGATATTCTGATTATCCAAGGATCGGGTTAATTATATCCGTCAAGTAATTTGATATTTGGTAAACTGGAGAGTCTATACAATTCACAATTGGGCGAAGTGGAACCTGATTTTTATGGATTTTGGGTAGTCCATAAATCCTAGGTGTTTGGCTATGTCTTGGATTTAATTTCCAACACGTATCTTTGCTAATCTCTGAGTTGTGTTCAAGCAACTTCAAAGAATTTGTAACATTCTTTTCAAATTTCTTTGTGGGGTTAGTGTCTGGTTTATCATATTCATTCTCATTTAGTAGATTATCCATTTTGTTTATGTAGTCTCCTGTATTCAGGACAACTAGAGCATTTCCCTTATCAGCAGGTAGAATTGTGATATCCTCATTTGATTTTAGATTATTTAACGTCTTCTCTTGGGATATTGAGATGTTCGACTTTGGAAACTTTGCTTTTTCCAAAATAGTACACACTTCATGTTTTATCCAATCTGCTTGGTTTCGGTTGGCCATTGACTTAGTTGTAAGTTCAATCTCAGATATAATTTCTTCATATGGAATCTTCTGTGGCGCAATTGCAAAACCTTTTCCTAAAGATAACACATCTAGTTCATTTTCGTTTAAATCATATGAGCTGAGATTTACAACAGGATTTTTTATCACTTCATTGTGTTCTCTGACTTCACTTTCATCTTCAACACGCTCGTTCATCTTTGATGAGTATAACTTATCAAATTTTGTATTTGTCGTTTCTTGTATTCTGTGAAGGTTTTCGATGACGATTAAGTTGTAATAGAGATGATTTTGTTGTAATCTTCTGCACATAAAACGTTTTGTAAAGACATTTTAAGATTTTCAATTTTCCTACTCACATGAGCCCTTTCATGGCGCAGATATTTCATTTGTTCCCGTACGAGCGCTGCACATGTTCGATCAATGATTCGTTGTGTATTGTCTCTATTTGGTTGATAGGAAATCTTGATTCCTTTTGGGCATATGTTGTTATTCCGGCATCTCTTCATGAAGGAGTTTATCGACAAGAAAAGGAAAATACTATTAAAAGTCCCCTATAAACTTCGATTTATGATTTACTAATCAACTTGTGAGAAAAATGTCTTTGAAACAATATAGTTTACTACTTGTCCTATGGGCTGTCTCATGGCCTAAATTGCAATCTTCACGAGAAAAGTGACAGCAACTGGCAAACAAGCTGTCACTCACAGCAATAACATAATTAAAAGAGCAGGCCAACAACTTACAATTCGTGCAGATTTCCTTTTCTTGTCGATAAATTCCTTTCAACTGCATCTGCATGCACGATGCATCGTAGGCCTAATAGTACGTTCCAAGGCTATGGCACGCATAATGACGTCATTTAGTGACATTACCATGGAATTCGATTGTGTGACGTCAAATATTATGTATTTAATATGACGGACTTTTGTATTCATTCAACGCCCCCTAGGGATATAAAGCAGAGGAGTGAACAAAGACTACGCCCAATGTAACATAAGGAAGCGACCGCCTTGAGAAAGTTCAAGTTTTTGCCATTGGATTCTTCGGTTTGTCTCGCGGAATAGTGTGTATGATTTGCTCTTAAACTTAAAGACTTTGAAATATATTTATTTGAATGATTTTTGCATACATGCAAATCATTTCACCCACAAGCTTTAATATGCCTTCGTGGATTGCCTCGCAGTCGGATGGGCCTCCGCCCTTGCAGCCATAGGCCTAACCTTCGAGTCCGCGAGATATATATATATATATATATATATATATATATATATATATATATATATATATATATATATATATATATATATATATATATATATATATATATATATATATATATATATATATATATATATATATATATATATATATATATATATATATATATATATATATATATATATATAATATTGTTATAGGCTATCTTTGCGTTTCCCTTATGCCCAAGGCAGCTGAGGGCGAAATATCAGGCTCAAAATGCACGATGCTCGATAGTCCAGAAATGATAACTTTAATTTGACCAATTTTCTGCGTAACTAACGATCCCTCGGACCTTAGTCGCAGTGTTGCCAGCCTGGTGAATGTATATTTTCGGAGATTATGAAATGACGAGCGGCGTAAGCAGCGGAGCCCTCCTAGGGAGATGCACAGCAGCTTAATTAGCCTTAAAAATGTCACTGTAAAAAGCATATTTGTTAAAATTTACCATGTTATGTTTTTAGAATGCCATTTGTGGTGATTTTCGTGAGATTCTTGGAGTAATTCGGGAGTCAGGAGGAGAGACAGCACATACCTGAATTTTCGGGAGACTCCCGGATAATTGGGGGGGGGGGGGGGGGAGGGTTGGCAACACTGTAGTCGAGGGACCTATCGCTTAGACTTGTAGGCCTATTAGTAAGACTTAGTGTCATTTAAATCAACAGGTCAAATCCTTGGTTTCACGTTGCAAAATTTTCTATCGGTCGTAATTACGCTCTCACTATTTTTAGCGTTGAATTTTAGTATAATTGAATAATATTCAATAAAACATGTTCACGCAGACACCGTCATATGTCTACTTACCCAATATTATGGGGTTAAGGCAGGTCATGCCAGTTCCTAAATGTCGGTCTCGTCCCAGGGGAATGTTTTTTTTTGTTTGTTTTTGTTTTGTTTTGTTTTGTTTTTGCTTTTTAGCTCTGCTGATCAAAGGTCGCAGAGCTAATGCAACCGCTCATGTCTGTCCGTCCGTCCGTCCTTAGTGGATGAAAGAATTAAATACCTGAGAAAAGAACCTCTTCAAAAGTGGAGACAGATTAAACAAGTCCTGCAGGATTCACAGTGTAGTCAGGAAATAGCAAGACTTGCATGACAAGTTTATCATAACACATGTTGACAAAGCTACCATTAACATTGCACTAACTTGTGAACCATACTACATTACGACAATACTGAGTGAATTAAATAATGAAAGTTACCAACAGGCAGGAACCTCTGTTACTGTTATCAAGGACCAAATGGATAAAAACAGGGAGTTGAAATGCATTGTCTCAAATGAGGACAAGAAATTACCAGTTATAGTATACGCAATTGTCAAAATGCATAAAAACCCTGTGAAAATTTAATTCAGGTTCATCATTGCAGCAAAAAAAAAATGTTTTTCGAAACAAATTGCCAAACAACTCATAAAGTTCTCAAACTTGTCAAAAAATCACATACCAAATACTGCAAAAAGTGGAAATGTACACGGGAGTGAATAGAATGTGCATTGCAGATAGCACAAGTGATATTCTACTAGACATTGACAAAATCAAAAATAAGAACGGAGCCAAATCAATTCATACCTTTGATTTCTCAACATTGTATACATAGATCAACTTGACAGACCTAAACAACATGTTAATTTCAACATGTTCAATGTTGGATAAACCGTTCAAAGGTGGCACATGTCAGTACATTATAAGTGTCGGTCTCGTCCTTGGGGAATATTCTTTTCAAATTTGACCCATCCTGACCCCAAGTCACGTATCCATTCGATTTGGTCCAACTTTTGTTCAATTGTGCAGTGCACTTTAATATTTTCTTTGATGTAGGCTACAGGTTGGTTCTGAAGTATTTTATTGAGGCAAGATATCACGATTTGTGCAGATTTGACATTAGGTAGGAATAAATAGGTGTGTATTGTTTAATCTGACGATTTGTACATTAGCAAGTTTTTAGTTTATGTATAGGCCTATTTTTACGTTTGTTATTTAGACCTTGGCCTGCATGACATTTATCAGAAAAGGCAAGGAGTAGTTTTAATGAAAACTTGTGACAGTCGCGAAGTAGTATTGATTACCTAATATGGATGTTTGTATGAAATACATGCCTAGGTCTAGACAATACAAAGTACTCGCTTTTTTTTATTTGGTCTAAGGGTACCCCTTTGAAACGTTTCCGCCAGTGATAATATACCGGTAGGCAAATTCTAAACCGAAATGTTCACGTCCTGGTGGTTCCGCTGAAGAAGCGACTTAACAATTTATGGCGGCAGATCTTTTCTTTCATCTTCAGAAGATACCCAGTAATTTGTTCATCTTTACATTTCCTTATAGGAAAAAGTACAAACGTTTCAGCAGTTATAATGGATCTGGATATAGAAACTGAATCGATAAAAAACGCTTGTTTTGTCTTTTTGTTAAATTGTATATAATATACTTTAAGGCCAATTAAAATTAACATGATTAACATTCGAATCTTGAGATCAACAGGATGTTGTTTCAAAGTTATGTGGTCTTTTATGTAATCCCATACTATCTTTTACATTTGGGTCTATGTCTGCTAAATGTTGCCCCATTGTCCACTGACTTTGACACGTACTTGACTTTACCTTTTTTAATATATTGTATTATAATGTGTGATATTTTTACTGTATTTCTGATAATTTTGCTTTGTGAAACAAATTCGAAAAGACCATGCCTGTTTCAGTTTACATCTTTGAAACAAAGCATATTTAAGATAAAGTTTTGGTTTTTATTTTTGGTTAAATTTTCATATATATATATATATATATATATATATATATATATATATATATATATATTTTTATACAATGTGACAATATTTAGAGTTCCGAATATATGGAAAAACCATCGTAAAACAATTCAATACTTACAAATAAGCGACTTAGTGTATAAATTACAACACTTATGACCCCTTTGTCTGTCTTATAACAGGGAGTGTCGCCTTCTCTTTGTAGCACTCACATGGTCACCCAGCTAAAGCTGATATAACTTGCGTGATCATGTGTGCATTATGTGCTTTGTTTGGCCTGTATTGATTGTCTTTTTTTTTCACAGCGAGAAGGATTCAGATAGGGCGAAGCCTTTTTTTAAAATTATCCATACAAAAGTAGCCTTCAGATAAAATTTGAGGGCTACCTAAGACAGTTGGGTATGAACCTATTATCTTCATCTCTCCTGTTTAAAATTTTTCGTATGTCGCAATACTAATTTCTTTGTGCCACGGAAATAGAGCCATTTAAAAGTCACAAAAAGTAGCAAAAACAAAGGTTTCAGTCACATTTAAAATATATGATTGCATTTTCTTTATCATGTTCTGTTTTCAAAATTTTGTAACTTAGATTCCGCCCAGCAGTATATTTTATTTTCCGTCCGTCGTAAAGTTCCATGCGCCGTATTACAAAAATGCTTCTGCATAATACCAAAGCGTCTTTTCCATAAACAGAGTATCCTTACTTAACAATGTAAAATGTCTTATTGAGTGTTCCTGCATGGACCGCACAGAGTTTTGCGTCCTTGTTGAAAAAGTATGGACACCCTCTTTTAGTGAATCCGTCCGTCGCAACACTATTTGCCCAGTTTGTTTGCAGTATATATCTGGAATGGTGTGGAGCATAACATATACATTTAAAACTATACCCATACCTTCATTAATATGAATGAGTTTGCATTCTTTGTATTTCTTCAAAAAATGAAGCATGTCATAACTGCAATTTCCGTCCGTTGCAAAAACGACTATTTTGGATGGGTCCTGAATGTAATTGTGCATAGAAGGTAGACGGTATTTAGGTATTTAAATTTTAAATGCAAAAACTTCATGTGTTAAACCATGTCTATTGCATTTAAGAGCACGGCCTGGGATAAAACCAATTAATCTTACATAAAGGCACCTGTACCTCTCTCATGCAGCCTCAAATTTGATCTGCAAGCCATGTTTTGTAATGTTTTTAACCAATATGTTGTTTGTCATCTTCATAATAATGGTATATCTTAATCTGTTCCCCTGAGGTTAATGTGTTACCCCTATATGCAGACAATGCATAGGCCTACGGCAACGTTTTGTTTTGCATTCATTTGTAGCATTTTTGTTATTTTGCAACTTTTGACGAAAGAGGTACAATCCTACATGGGAGTACCCCCCCCCCCCCATGTAACTACACTGACAAAAAAAGTACAATCTATTTGTTTTGATGGAGTCTTTATTTGTGTCTCCGAAGTTCAGCTACAAATATTCATTAAACAATAATGTTCTGGCTTGATGAATTTGACACAGCGATGGAGTTTGGTTCTGGGTTTTTGGGGGACTTCCTACGACATGCCTCGTTGATTGCCTCCAGTTCAACGCATTCTTTCCAGGCCCTATTTTCCATCGCCTGGACGACACCGTACATCCGTAGTGTTGCTGCCTTTACTTTGGCCACTCTTACAGAGTCCAACTTTTGTTTAACTTCTGTGCCGTTCACTAGTCCCGAACAATTAGACATGGCCATTTCTTCTTTGGAAAATAAATGACGAACAAGGCACACGGCAAAGTTCCGCATGGACTTGGCCCTGCTCTTCATTTCTCTTAGATCAAATTCATGCAGTCCAAACTCTAGTGGCCTGCGAGCGTGGTTGAGGGTATTTCGTTCCTGGGCCATCACAGGCGAAAGGCCAGGTACATATACCGGTGTTGACGCTGTCATTGGTTGCTGCACCGGAGACGGCACAGGTTAATCCAGGCCACATAAACTTGCTTCTGTCCTTGCTGTGTTTGACAGAAATGACACAGTCTCATCCAACTTGGCCTCCAGCTTATCTTGACGCTCCGATATTTTTTTGCACTCCTCAAGCACTGATGTCAGGAGTGAAATCACCTACAACATAATTTTTTTTTTGTTTTTTAAACGAAGGGGGAAATCACGGTGGCTGATGGCTGCTAATTTATTACGACACATTATTTTGTCAACCTTTTCAAAAGAGTACACAGAGTACTCTTTTACGCCCCCCCCCCCAATTTGTACTTTAAAGGTTTTGATTATGAGCAATATTTCGATCAACATTAAAATTTAATGAAAACGTTCACTGGTCTTGACGAGCCCCCCCACCCCCCCCCCACCCCCGTTCCCTGCACATACTCTGTGTACTAATCTGAAAATGTTGACTGGCCCCTTAGTAGAGGTCACAATAAGCCATTTTTATGCGGAATCAGCAATACCATATCCAATATACAAAATTCTGGCGGGCTAGAAGTGTATTTTCCCATTAGTTTCCATGTAAAATTAACGTTCAAGAAGTTCATTGGTTTTGCACATGTTGTAATGCAATTTACATGAGTATTTTAGCAAGGCCTATAAATAAAGATTTACTACAGGACATTTGGTGTTTCTACCTACAGCAAAATTAATGGCAAATTACATGTACACTGGAAAGTAATGGGTACACAGCCCAAGCCTGCCTGCCCACAGAGCCGTCTTGTGAAAACCCGTCTGAACCAAAAGATCGCAAACTAAGCTATTTTAATACTACTATATACACATACTGCTTGAAACTAACGGAAATACTCAAATGTGGAGATTTTTGGTTCACGAGCGCCAAAGGTGTAAGGCTACACTAGGGGGTTCCGGGGCATGCGCCCCCAGAACCTTTCCTAAATCCGGGCTTTATTTGCTGCAGAAAATGGCCAAAAACCAATTATCCATTTTCTTAAACTTTGAAAAGAGATTTCTGATTTTCAATCGGGAGATCTCCTGGTTTTTCAGGAGACTTCAGGCCTCTGAAGTCAACCTTTTATATGGCTTCAAAACTAAGTGACCCATCTTTTAAACAACTAAAGGGTGTTCTCGGTCAGTTATAGTATCTATTATTAACTTGAGCCTTTATTTAATGAATGATATACACCTAGGGTAATATATGGTATCGTAATATCGGCAGTGACCTGATATTGTCACCAAACATCTCTCCTGAACTGATTTTTTATTGAGACCTATAGTCAAGTGGAGTTCAAAATGACAATATTTTCACTCGATCACTGGTTACAATATAGCCTCTAAATTATCTGCTGAACAGTAAATCATGTCCACTTTTGGTACGGAGGACATAAAGTATTACTTATAGATACCATACTTATTTTTAACATACGAAGATCATTTGATTGATAATGAGGATGCCTGATTATTTGTATATATTTTGGACGCATCATGGAATTTCCCCATTCCATTGGTGCCCCCGCTGTAAAGGGGAAGTTTTCTTAATAAATTATTATTTTTACTATTCACAAAGTTTGAAGTTTGGCAGCATAAAAGGGAGGGATTGCATGTAGTATGGCGCGTGAAACAATTGGAATGAATACGGTATTTTCCATTAAATAGTATAACATTTTTTTTCTCCTCTAAGACATGCATAAAAAACTTGACACAATAGTCGCTTTCAATATAATGCTTTATTTCCATAGAAAGGCAAGATAATCAGAATACTATAAGCTTACCTCATGATCATTCCCGTCGCTCACTCGCTTCCGTTTCGGCTGTGGCTCAAGCTGCTCGTCATCACTCTTCTGTCAATCAAAATAATATTATGAATACTTCTCTCTCTCTCTCTCCTCTCTCTCTCAATAAATAAATAAAAAAGGTTCTTTCTTTCAATAAGTACATAAATGAATAAATAAATAAATAGATAAATAAATAAATAAATAAATAAATAAACAAGAGTTCACTCATATTATACTGTGTAAAGATCATATACTGTGTAAAGACACGCCTTTTCCAAACTATCACAGGATGTTCCGGATTTCTGAAATATCTTCACCCATACCTAACAGTGTTGAAGATATTCAGCATTTAGAATTGTAAGGTGTCCCAAATGGCATTAATTGAAATTATATAACTTGTTTATGGTTCCTTGGATGAGTCTACAGCACAAACATATGAATTGGACCTGGAATTGTATCTGCACTAAAGTTCAGATTCTATTAAAGATTTAAAAATTCAAATGGCCCTAATTTGCATAATGTCCCGCTGTAAAGGGGAAGTTATAGAATACTATAAACTTACCTCATCATTCCCGTCGCTCACTCGCTTCCGTTTCGGCTGTGGCTCAAGCTGCTCGTCATCACTGTTCTGTAAATCAAAATAACCTTATGAATCTCTCTCTCTCTCTCAGCACCGGAGTGCATTCATGGTAGATGTCCTCCTTTCATTCTAAGGCAGATGCTATTACAAGAAACACTCTCTCTCTCTTTCTCTCTCTCTCTCTCCTCTCTCTCTCTCTCTCTCTCTCTCTCCCTCTCCCTCCCTCCTTCTCTCTCTCTCAACAAATAAATAAGGGTTCATCCTTTCTTTCTTTCTTTCTTTCAATAAATGAATGAATAAATAAATAAATAATGAATAAATAAATAAATAAACAAATAAATAAATAAATTAACAAGAGTTCACTCATATTATACTGTGTAAAGATCATATTATACTCTGTAACGACACGCCTTTTCCAAACTTTCCACAGGATGTTCCGGATTTCTGTAATATCTTCACCCATACCTAACAGTGTTGAAGATATTCAGCATTTAGAATTGAAAGGTGTCCCAAATGGCATTAATTTAAATTCTATAACTTGTATATGGTTCCTTGGATGAGTCTACAGCACAAACATATGAATTGGACCTGGAATTGTATCTGCACTAAAGTTCAGATTCTATTAAAGATTTAAAAATTCAAATGGCCCTAATTTGCATAATGTCCCCCTGTAAAGGGGAAGTTATAAAATACTATAAACTTACCTCATCATTCCCGTCGCTCACTCGCTTCCGTTTCGGCTGTGGCTCAAGCTGCTCGTCATCACTGTTCTGTAAATCAAAATAACCTTATGAATCTCTCTCTCTCTCTCAGCACCGGAGTGCATTCATGGTATGTGTCCTCCTTTCATTCTAAGGCAGATGCTATTACAAGAAACTGTCTCTCTCTCTCTCTCTCTCTCTCTCTCTCTCTCTCTCTCTCTCTCTCTCTCTCTCTCTCTCTCTCTCTCTCTCTCTCTCTCTCCCTCCTTCTCTCTCTCTCAACAAATAAATAAGGGTTCATCCTTTCTTTCTTTCTTTCTTTCTTTCTTTCTTTCTTTCTTTCTTTCTTTCAATAAATGAATGAATAAATAAATAAATAATGAATAAATAAATAAATAAACAAATAAATAAATAAATTAACAAGAGTTCACTCATATTATACTGTGTAAAGATCATATTATACTCTGTAACGACACGCCTTTTCCAAACTTTCCACAGGATGTTCCGGATTTCTGTAATATCTTCACCCATACCTAACAGTGTTGAAGATATTCAGCATTTAGAATTGAAAGGTGTCCCAAATAGCATTAATTTAAATTCTATAACTTGTATATGGTTCCTTGGATGAGTCTACAGCACAAACATATGAATTGGACCTGGAATTGTATCTGCACTAAAGTTCAGATTCTATTAAAGATTTAAAAATTCAAATGGCCCTAATTTGCATAATGTCCCGCTGTAAAGGGGAAGTTATAAAATACTAGAAACTTACCTCATCATTCCCGTCGCTCACTCGCTTCCGTTTCGGCTGTGGCTCAAGCTGCTCGTCATCACTGTTCTGTAAATCAAAATAACCTTATGAATCTCTCTCTCTCTCTCAGCACCGGAGTGCATTCATGGTAGATGTCCTCCTTTCATTCTAAGGCAGATGCTATTACAAGAAACTCTCTCTCTCTCTCTCTCTCTCTCTCTCTCTCAACAAATAAATAAGGGTTCATCCTTTCTTTCTTTCTTTCTTTCTTTCTTTCTTTCTTTCAATAAATGAATGAATAAATAAATAAATAATGAATAAATAAATAAATAAACAAATAAATAAATAAATTAACAAGAGTTCACTCATATTATACTGTGTAAAGATCATATTATACTCTGTAACGACACGCCTTTTCCAAACTTTCCATAGGATGTTCCGGATTTCTGTAATATCTTCACCCATACCTAACAGTGTTGAAGATATTCAGCATTTAGAATTGAAAGGTGTCCCAAATAGCATTAATTTAAATTCTATAACTTGTATATGGTTCCTTGGATGAGTCTACAGCACAAACATATGAATTGGACCTGGAATTGTATCTGCACTAAAGTTCAGATTCTATTTAAGATTTAAAAATTCAAATGGTCCTAATTTGCAAAATTTCAAACATTTTATATCCTGTTGTAAAAAAATGCTAAAAAAATTCTGAGATTCTGGGGATGATGGTGTCTGAGAAAAAGGTCAGAAAATTTGCCGGTTAAAAAAAAAAACAGGACACGGGAAACATGACTGTGTGGACACGCAGACGTAAATATTGAAAAATTGAACTACCTACCTCCGAATACTGTACTGTTTGGATCGGTGTTGCTGGCGGTGTTGTCCCCGGATCCAAAGGTGCAGCCTGACATCGAGAGAGCACCTGTGCCTTGGGCTTCTAGGGGGAAAGAAAGAGAGAAAATTCAATAAAGAAGTCTCCTCATGTCCAATTGAATCATCAAATAAAAAATGAAAATTGCTCACTTGAGTCGTGCTGTTGGATTTGCACAAGACTATAATGGCAATATCTGTTTTGTCAGATATACTTTTAGAATTGATTGATTCAAGTACTTAGCACAAGAAGCTATGTCTGAAAACTTTTTAATAACACAACTTTTTAATATCTGAAAATATAATGAGGTTTCACACATGCATACAGCCCCCACTATACACTCCGTAGTTCCTATATATAATCAAGGAGGCTACACCAGTGTAGCCTCGTTGATATAATACAGGGGTAGAAATTTAGGGGTGTCTGGTTGCCCCAGACAACTTGTAATTTGTTGGGGCAACTTCAGATGATTCCCTTGTTGCCCATGGGGCAACTTAGAGTGGTGTTTTATACCATGAAATGAGCCTCAACGGGAATCACAAATGTTGTGGTGGCATTTGTAGAAGTTTCACATAAAAATTACACAATTACAAGTACACAATATATTTTATCAACATAAATGACTATCAAACAAGACAGGTCTCCACCTGCTAAATATACAACAGAATACCAGAAATTCTTGAAGCTCTTAAAATAGATGTTCACCTTTTACGATGAAGTAACACAGTGTGACCTTGTGGGTAATACACATAGATTTAAGTCATTTCATATACCTTTATAATTATGCAATCGAAATTATAAGTGTCAAGTTTGTCTTTGTGAATTGAAAATGGAAGTTTTGAAATATGTTTAGTCATTTGGTTCCACAGGCAATGATTCAATACCATATTCCACATTAACTAACCAGTAGCTTGTGTGCTATTTTCCTGTTTAAAGTGGTCCATTTGTTTTGTTTGTTTGTTTTTTACTTATATGCATGCAATCTCTCATTATGTCAACAAACATTTTTTCCTAGGCAGTAAGGTCACTCAACTGCACAGGAACACTGCTTGTTGTAACACTACCAAATGCTGTGTGACTTAGCATACAATTATTTGATTAATTATACACATCGGAGAAAATGGGCAACTTCCGGGGTTTGGGGCAACTTGCAAAAAAGAAAAGATTTATCCAATTTTATATATATATATATATATATATATATATATATATATATATATATATATATATATATATTACCTCTACGCGCGTCTTTGGTCGACCCCTCCTGCTTGTGGTCGGAACTGCTTGGCAGGGTTGAGTCATTTGTGGTGTTGGTTCTTCAGGGGCTAGTACCTCCTCATCTTCTCGCCAGATTTCTCGTTCAATCTCCAGAAGAGGTGTGATTTCATCTAAAATGAAACCGAGATTAATTAATATACAATACGAACATACACTTGCTCACAGCAGAGCAACAAAAAGTAGACATTTATTAAAGTGCATATATTATGCATTCAATGTGTCAATGCTTTGTAACAAATATAATTAGTCTGAATTTTCGTTAACATCAGGCCCTGCAGACTTGTCACTGAATTTTCGGGAAATTCTCCTGAGTAAAATTGCCTGCACGTTTGTAGTATAGGCCTAATCTACCAGACAATTTCATTTTGCACGTTGTATCTTTTGATGCGACAGGGACAATTTCAAATGTGTGTTGGAAAGGTGACGAGATAAATGAATGAATGAATAGATGGATAGACGAATGAATGAGTGAGTAACTTACTGTGGGTTGCAATCACCTCGCATGCTACGGGCTTCCCGTCGTACGTACAAGTATTCTTCTCCCCCACCACCACTGGGCTGTGAAGCTTGAATGCCTTCATTATTTCGCTGTACTTCTCACCCATGTGCCGCATGAGGCAGTATTTTGCTTAAAAAAAAAAAAAGAACAGAAATACTTACTAGTGACTTGAAACAGCATCATAGATTTTGGAACATATACATAGCTGATGTGTGAAAAGAAAATCAATGATAGGCATGACAAGACAAAAGATGTGAAACTGTTTATTTTTTTTTTTTATTATTATTTTTTTTTTTTTGAATTTTTATTTTTTTTTTGGTCTCTCTAATATACACAGCCTTTTGTTATTCTTAGCAACCAAAGCCTCAAATGCTCCAGAAAAGATGAACGCTACATATAGTTTCATCTTTACATGATTCATATTCTAATTGGCAGTGGATGTTCGAACTTAGTAAGTTAGTTATAATATATGATATATTAGGCCTTTGCCTATGGGACTTGTGACAAAGATGGCGAAGCTGCCTCGCGGCCGCAGCCGCTCGAGATTTCAATTAATCACCGGGGTTTCCAGCGACAGTGCTATTCAATGCAACGGTTAACACTGACATTTATCCAGTAATTATAGCTGTATCATCCAGAAAAGGTGGAAGATACAGACTGGGTGATAACCCTATCCATGTCACCACAGTGCAAAGGTCAATCCATGTCACCACAGTGCAAAGGTCACTGAGAACTACTTTCCTTCTAAATTCTTGTAGTTAGCGCACGTCAAGCATGTAGTTTTCAAATGGCCCAATTACTGGACCCTGCGTTACAGTTATTCATACGCAAAGCTTTGCAAAGCCTTGTTTGATGAAATAAACGTTGAAACTGTTTTTAATTGTCTTTTTTTTTATTTAACGATGAAAATAAGATTACAGCTATAATTACTGGATAAAAGTAAAACCAGCCGCGTGGAGGAGACTCGTCAGCAGACTCGCCTCGTTCCCGCGGCGGATCACTCCTCGTGCAAGCACTCCGAGTGATCCGCCGCGGGAACGAGACCAGTCTGCTGACTCGTCTCCTCATCTTGGCTGGTTTTACTATTTTATCGTCGACTGGGCCACCCTGCACTCCCCTCAGTCCGTGATTAACTAAGTATCAAAGCTTACGCTTCATCAGTTGTTCATGGCTTCACTGAACATGCTGAAAGTTTCAAAACCAAAACAAATAAAATTACCAAGGAAGGTTATCCTGTCAGCCCTCGCACGGATGAGGATCGTTGGCTGTGAAGTAAATGTCTCCAGTCACCTTACTGAAGATAATTCACCATACAGCATGTCCTGGAATTGTCGCAGGTGTCACTGTCTTTGGTCCGCATAATGTCAAGGGAGGGAAAACCCATGTCCATACAGTACCAAAGTCTGTTGTCAACTGCGCGCAGATCCTTGGCCACCGGGCCTCAGATCACCTTACACAAAGGTTCTGTCTGGCAAGGTGAGACAAACACAACCCCAAACAATACTTCATTTCAAGACCAGGGCATGTCCATTCATGGGGACAAACTGTCCAGTTTGCATCATCACTACACTCTTCCCCGTTTTCTTTTAAGAGTCCATCATCCTCTATACAGAATTATGTACATAAAATTGCACTCTTGTCTTGGACAACATCCTGGTTTAAAACCTAATTCAAATAAATTAATGCACATACACTGTATATACTGTTGTAAATGTTGCAGGTACATGTAAGAAGTGCACATATTTCTGCAATCTGAAGGGTATTATCTAATATGAGATGCTTTTTTTCCACTTCAGTTTTACTTCTGCACAAGTCTTCATGATGATGTTGATGTTCGAGTTGCTGATGTTCTTGTTGTATATGACTATCCCAGCTGTAACAAAGATGTTTCATCGGCAACAGCTCATTGTACACCTGACATGTATTTCAAAGAAATGATGCAAAATGCATTTCCATTTCAGGTCTGGTGTCAAAGATACTGCATAGTTGATGAGACAACAGGTGCTTGCGATGACAACTAAAATCCCAGACCCTATGGATCACTTATGATGTTAAGATAAAATCCATTGCTCCATTGACTTCCTCTCCTCCATTCACAAGGGTACATGGATTCTGAGTCAAGCAGTCATGTAAACTAAAATATTTCAAATCTTTTCCAGGTGTGCCATGGGAAGATTTGGGTCTCACATCCAGCCTGTGTTTTTCTGTTACCAGTGTCAGAAAGCCGTCACTGCAGAAAAAGCATTTATTTGACCTCTTACCTCCTCTGGCATTGCTGAATTCATCTTAAAATTTTGTTCCTTTTTCAGGTCACCATAATGATGATTATTTACAAATTTACACATTTCACATTTGGTTGCCAGAAATGCCGTCAACCTGTGAAAACATGAAGGCCAACAACTTTCTTATTTATTTTGACAGGATATCTCTAAAATGAAGTCATTAAGTGCATCTTCTAAGAGAATTCTGGAATCTGATTCATCATTGACATGAATGGGGATTATGCAGGGATTTGAGATGACCCATCAAACAATCTATAGCATGGTATACATATCGGAGTAAAGTTTCATGCGGCTCCAAGCACCCCTGTGATTGCTGAAGTTGAGACATTGGTCCTGATACACTTTGTCTATGATCTGACTTTGCCTCAGTGCCATCTGTGTCAGAAGGGGCATGTGAACAGTCTGTTGACAAAGCACCTGTGCACCATGCACACGGAATGGTTTGATTTCCTGATGTTCCACACCATGCACATTTCAACTGCCTGTCATTCCACATCCAAATAGGTGACTGCGTGCTATGATAGTTAGAACAATAACTATGGTTATTTCTGCTCCCCTCACAACACAACGGATCTGAGGACAGACCACAATGCTGATGTTCACCATTCTCTGTAAAACTGGTAGTTGTTGGTACTGTGTCCTGACTAGTTTTGTTCTTCCGTTTTCTTTTTCTCCCCTTTTTCCTTTGTGGAGTAGATGTCACCTGTGGAACATACACAGTTAAGTGTCCTGTTGAATGGGTGCATAACTGGTTGTTGTACATCATACCTGGAGCAACATGGTCAATTGTATCTAATATTACCTGAAGTTCTGAGGGCAGGTATATCAAGTCGTTAATTACAGATTTTCCATCCTCAGGGCCTTGGTTAATTGTTTGTTCCCTTTGTTCAAAATTTCCTCCACTGACATCTGTGGAAAGCTGTGCTGCAAGTGGTTGAAGAGGATAGTCTACTTCATCTGTTTGATCATTGCATGACACTGTTGTTGCATCATCTGTTTGATGTTCATCTATTTTGGCTGCACACTGCACATCATTATGATTATTTTGTTCTGTGCTTGATGGCACTTTGGTGGGAATTCCTGGAAATAACAGCTCGTAAAATTCATCATGTTCCCCATTCTGCTGTATGTTCTCCACAATTTGCGAAAATGGCTTTTCTTCTTTGCTCATTTCCCACACAGATTTCCAAATAAAATTTGCCAATTCATGCAGACAAGTGTGCGCCAAATTTTCAGTTGCTTTCATTTGGAGACCGTTGCTTCTTTTGTAGTTTTCTAGAAGGCAATCGTACAGTGTTGTCTTACATTGTTCAAATAGCTTATCTAGTGCTTCATTCAATGGAAAGAAAGGTTTTGCAGTTATAAGAAACCAGCAATCTTGTATTCTAGGAAGCAGTTTCCCCTCATAGATAGCAAGCAGACATTTAAGTGTGCTATATGGTATATTTTGTTCAAAGGTGGGCTTGTCCAGTGAAATTATGCTTCTATAATCCTTTAGAGAACCCATGACTGTATACCAATATTTTTCTTTGTCTGATATCCATCCTTTTTCAGTCTGCACTTTTAAATCAGATGAAAACTCCTTGTCCATGTTTAAGAGACAATCCCATGTCAGCTTCCCTCCATTCTCCTCTCTTCTCACAATCTGCTCTGCTTGTGACTGTGACAAAAAAGGAAAGACACTCCGTATTTCGTCTTTAAAGGCATAATTGATGTGAAGTTTGTATGCCATTGTGTAGGTAATAATGCACACAAGCAAATCTAGCAAAAAAAATTGAGCATTTACATGTAATCAGGTCAGAAATGCCGTCCTGAAAAAATCATGTATAAATGCTTTGATAAAGTATGGGAAACTCCACTGTAAAAAATTAAGAATGGCCACAAAACTGATATGAAGGATCAGAAAAGCTGACCCAATTCAGTATTGTAAAAACTAAAAAGTCAAATCAGATCACTGACGTTTAGGCAAACACATGTGGTATGTGTATGCTGATTCAAACCTGTCTGTAGCCTAACTGCCAAACAAGCCTGAACAATGGCCAGTCTTCTCGTCAGAATGGTCTGCAATTACTTCAAAAATCCAGGCCTACCATTTGGACTTCTGACACCAATGAAGTAAATGTCTCCAGTCACGTTACTGAAGATAATTCACCATACAGCATGTCCTGGAATTGTCGCAGGTGTCACTGTCTTTGGTCCGCATAATGTCAAGGGAGGGAAAACCCATGTCCATACAGTACCAAAGTCTGTTGTCAACTGCACGCAGATCCTTGGCCACTGGGCCTCACGTCACCTTACACAAAGGTTCTGTCTGGCAAGGTGAGACAAACACAACCCCAAACAATACTTCATTTCAAGACCAGGGCATGTCCATTCATGGGGACAAACTGTCCAGTTTGCATCATCACTATAGCTGGTTGGGCTGCTTCCGTCCTCCAACCTTTTGCTAGGGCTTTGGGCCAATGTTCGGTTCGTTGTCTTCCCCTTCAATCTTGTCCACATAAAAAAACCTCTTCCACATCGACATCGACCTTGTACGGTACTAGTTGTGTGTCATCTTGTGCAAGTGAAACGAGTTCCCTCTGTGACGTCATGCGCTTCGCGGATTCCGATTCAAAGTTTTTCATAAGAAAAAGGTAAAAATAGACAGCAGCTCCTTTTTCGAGACCTGCCCTTTAAATTTGACATTTTATGAATATGATTTGTTCCTTTTATAAATTAATTTGCTATTATGATTTAGAACAATACAGTTTTTCAGTGAATGGTACGGAATAGGACTTTGCTCTTAGAACATGGGACTTGATAGTGTTCAAACGGTACATGGGCTTACAGAATTGGGTTTGTTAAGTTTCTCTTTGTATTAAGTAATCTTTGTTCACTCTTCTGCTTCACATCCCTAGGAAGGCGTTACATGCCTAAGAAAAACCGCCAAACATAATGTTTGACGTCACACAATTGAATTCCATGGTAACGTCACTAAGTGGCGTTATTGCACGTGTGTCAAAGGAACGTACTATGCAGTTGAAAGGAATTTTTCGATCAGAAGACAAGGAAATCGGTACGGATTGTAATTTTCAGGCTTGGTCTTCATGTTGTTGATGTAAGTGACAGCTTGTTTGCCAGCTATTATCACTTTTCTAGTCGAGATTGAAAATTGGGCCATCAGATAGGCTAAAGGAAAAGTAAATCTGCTGTATGTTTATTTTGTGCGGAGAAATATCAGGTTTGTTTATCCAAAGGAATATAAATATTAAGGGCACCATATTGAGTCACACGAATAAAAAATCGCTCAGCATGCTGAAGATACATTCTTTACTTTATAACCGTTTGACAATAATATGAACAAACTGTTTTACTTTTGATAAGAATTCCGTATGAAAATAGGACTAAAAGTAGATCAAAGCAAAAGCTGCAGTGCTCAGAACAAAAAGCTTACAGAATACTGTATAAGCGGAAATATTCCCGGGGTATTTGATTCCCGAATTTTCCCGAGTGGAAACCCTGGGGAAAATTAATTCCGGGAAACTATCGGCGACCGTACTTGGCTACAGACTGTTAGTGTTACTGGCAGTTGTGAGTTAGGACACCCCTGACGTTGCATGCGTATAACAGTCACGCAGCACAACTGTGACCACATTCTTTAAATTTTGTACCAGTATAATAAAGAAAAATACCTCAAAATGCTTTGCAGTGGCCGTTTTTCCATAAATACGAGCATGTACTGGGTATGTGCCGCGGGAAAGGCCGTGTTTTCATTTTTCCCAGGATTAGAAAAGCCCCTACCCCCTCCACAAAAAAAAAAAAAAAAAAAAAAAAAAAAATATACTTAGTAAGTTCTTTAAGAGAAATTTTAGTGGGAAGTAGGAATATGCTAAAGCTTGTTTAAAATTAGAATGTTGGTCTCCAGAATGCACCAATGCAGCACTCCTTTCACCACATTACAGGATTAAGAAAGGGAACATTTTTACATCTGGTGTAGGATTAAGATAGGGTATTATATAAAAATGTCCGAGGCACCCCCCCCCCCCAGGTCCGGGGGGCAAATTTGTTGTAATTTTCTCAACGGCTTTTTTTTTTTTGCCAGTTGACCCACTTCAACATATTTGCTGCCGCGGTCGGTCAATTCCTTAAATCTGCCAAAGCGATGTGCCACTGCACAATTCTTGGGTATGTAAGCGACTTCTGTGTCACGTCATAAGGCACAGCTCCTGAAGCGGCATTGGTCTCCATGAGCGGTGAAGGGCTTTAGTGATATATACTTTTTTTTTGGGGGGGGGGGGGGGGGGTCGGTCGCTCATTGCGATTCGGAAAAATCGCAAAATTTCATTTAGAACCAATCTGGGAAATTTTCCACTTGGGAATATTTCCACTTATACAGTACCAACACACCTTTTCTGGAAAATTTAAATCGTCTCTGGACAAATCAACATGTAACTTTTCTTGGAGTTTAAATTACATCAAAGATACATCAGATTGAGCTAATTAATTAATTGCCAAAAAGTTGTTTGGAAAAAAGTATTTTCAATACCTGGGACAAAAGTACAAAAGAAAAACATCACTGATAGGGAAAATTTACATCACTGGCCTGGAGTCAATTCTGTTTTGGTGTCAATTTTAGAAAATTCTCTCCATGAAATGATGATGAAAATAGAAAGAATGATTTTTGTTATCTGTGGAATAGTAAACCTGATAAAGTAAAAATGACAGCTTCAATAAGAAAAGTTGGTCTAAGTATAACACATAGCTTCGCAGTTTGCTGCCATTACGTGAGCATGGCCAAAACTTTAGATTATAAACTAGTGCATATGCAAGGCAGAAATACTGAGTTTATGCACAACTCCCATGCCGAGAACCTGCCATGTGGATCTGTTTTTTGTGTGTTTGCTTGTTTGTTTGTTTGTTTGTTTGTGTGTGTGTGTGTGTTTTGTTTTGTTTTGTTTTTTTGTTGTTTTTTTGTTGGTGTGTGTGTGTGTGTGTGTGTGGTTTTTTTTGGGGGGGGTTGTTTTTTTTGAGATACAAAGATATTTTCCAAAAGTAAAAGAATAAGTTTTGGATTGAAGCAGTTGCGAGCAGGAGGTGATACTGTTTTCAGACCCAAAAATTACTGTGGAGATCAAAAACAGGCTGTACTATTATCATGACCCAAAAACTGCTGTCGAGATCAAAACCATTCTATACCATCATCCTGACCCCAAAAACAAGAGTTGAGATCCGAAAAATAGGATGTTCACATCAAATGACAATATAAGGTTGTTTTTCACGAAAAGATGTGTGAAAAAAGGAGTCCAAGATAAGGAAGACTTAACCAAGGATAAAGAAACTATTTTCTCCTGTACTGCATTTTATCAAAAATATTAAAGCACTACAAACGCAAGTTTTGATTTGGCCTGTACAAGCCTATGTACATGTATGACCTATGTATGTCTCAATGGATTGAACGGACATGGACTTATAGGAATTAATCAGGCCTGAAGATTATATATGGAGTACGGGATGAAAATTTGGTTGCTCTTATTTGAATTTTGTGTAACTATTTTGTAATCTAAAGATATACACCTGTACGTCTTAATTTTCATTTTTTACAGGAAACATGCTGTTGACTTTGGCTGTCGTTGTGCATCATCTGTCCAAATATCTATTTGGGAAATTTGTGCCTGTCAGAGACCGTGAATATCATTATTTATGGAGTCAGATTTTGCCGTTCATATTCACAATCTCCTGAGTAAGTGTGTGTGTGTCTTGTATGTTATGAAGTATTAAAGTTATGGTTAATTTTTAAAAAAATCCTATTCAGCTATTGGCTCATAAAACAATGGTATAGTTGTATTAGCCAATCACTGCATCGATTGACAATACGCCTGTTACCTGCATGGTAACTCTACTACTACTGTTCAGTAGATTGTACCGAATGACCCACGATTGATGATGTCACAAAACAGTATCGAAGGGGGTTTCAAAGCAAGCTCCAATTGGCAACCCAGACAAGTTGGCTTGCAAATCTATCAATTCTAGTTTAATTTATTATAGATGTATGCCAACTTTGTCTTTGAAAGCGGAACAGGGTCACTTATCCTGCACTTTTAATAAAATGAATGAATGTTGCATAGAGGTTTTAAGAGAATGAACTCCAGTCAACAGCTTTCCTTGGTGCACTTTGGGCATTAAGTGTCCTAAGTGTGCCCAGGAAAGCTGTTGATTAATAAATGAAACGACGATGTAAGGGCTATAATACAGTAAGCACCGCATAAACACAAGCTAAGATTTGAAAGAGGGATGTAGGTGTATATTCTCCAGGTCATGCATACTCAGTGTAAAAAAGTTGAATAATTATAGGTGAAAAGATGCATTTTTAATAAAGTAACAAAACGGTAAATGATCTCTTTTCCTTTGCTGATATAAGCGACTTTGGCAGCGAAGATGATTTATTCCCATTAGAAAAGTTGATATTCAAATTCTACAACAGCTTTTCTTCATGTACCAGCATGCCCAGTCTAAATTCAATTTCTGTAATCATGGTCTTAGTCAAAGACTTTCCTCGGCACACTTTGTAAGCAGTGCGCAAGGTGTGCTAGGGCAAACTATTGACTGAGTCCCAATTAAAAGAGAAACTTTTTTTGTTCTTATTGCGTAAACTATAAATAGGATTTTTCTTTCTAGTAAAGTGCAAGATATTTAAATTAAAGGCTGCCAAGACTCCCTTCTTCACCCTCTCGTCATAGTGCACAGATACTTTTATTTTTACCCTTATTGCGTAGCCCTACACGGACTATCTTCACAGATAAATGTTTATATGGCCAGCTGCAATGGTTTTGAATGACCCTTCCCTTTCCTTAAATTAGGCGTACATTCATATTTTTGGTTAGGCTAACGTGTAGGCAGCTAAGCCAGGCCAACATGCCCAGCGTTTGCTTTCTGGCTAGGCCAGAGACAAACCCACGATCGCATCATAAAGATTGGCGGTGAAAATTTGCTCAATATAAATAAATGAACAATAATTATTAGAGTAAACATATGAACTGGATGTCGGGCTTCACGATAAATAGGAGAAGACCAGTTATATATATATATATATATATATATATATATATATATATATATATATATATATATATAATATTGGTTGTGGTAGAAGGCTCCCTTCGGTCGCTAAAGTGCATGGGGGCAGAACTATGTGTCAAACGTACCTGTACTTATTCCTTTATCACATTTATTTTATGATTCAATTTTGGTAGGCCTAAACATGAATGTTAGGTGTAGTTTCATTATTTATATTTATGTAATATGGGCTACATTTTGAAGTAGGCCTATTGACATAGGAGCATCATATTCGCTTTATTCCGTAATACATCAGCTTGGGATGTTTGTATTGTAAATGCAAACATGGTGCCGCCAGTCAGGCACCGAAACAAGTCTTGCGCTGGTTCCCCGCTGATGACCCGATTTTATAAAGGCTAACAATGCCTGAAACTTTCTTCTAAATTTCAAATTTTATGAATATGATTTGTTCCTTTTATAAATTAATTTGCCATTGTGATTTAGAACTATACAATTTTTCGGTGAATGGTACGGAATAGGACTTTGCTCTTAGAATATCGGACTTGAAAGTGTTCAAACGGTTCATGGGCTTACAGAATTAGGTTTATTAAGTTTTTCTTTGTATTAAATGGAAAATAAGAAAAAGATACAAATACAAGAACTGATCGGAGCATTTGAAAGAAAAGAAAGAAAGAATGTGCTGCTGTGTTTGCACACAGAGATAAATATATTTTAAAATTATTGAATTTTATTCGTGTCTTTTTGTCTAAAACCACTTCCTAGTAGTCATTACCCTATGCCGCAGTCCGAATTCTTTACTCTCCATAAGCTAACCTGTCCCTGTCTAACCTATATACATATAGAAGTACTATTGTCCATATTGCACACGTTCCTCAGTAAACTTTTGAATGGTACGGAATACGACTTTGCTCTTAGAATATCGGACGTGATAGTTTTCAACGGTATATGGGCTTACAGAATTAGGTTTGCTATTGCTAAGTTTCTTTTTGTATTAAATAGGCTGTATCATCCCGAATAAATTATCAGCGGGTAACTACTCAACATGTTTCGGACCCTTTACCTGAATGACATTTCCTAAGCGTTTTGCTCTCTTGGGTTGTTACTTTATCATACAAACTCGTTTGGTCCTGCTTAATACCTGAATGTGTCCTCCTAAACTGAACATTCCAAAAACTTGGAACTTTCTGAAGGTGGTCGCTAGGACTACATTTGGCGTAGAGTTTGTTCACACTTTTGCTTCATATTCTTAGGGGGCGTTACATGCACAAGAACAACCGTCATACACTATGATTGACGTCATACAATTGAGTTCCATGGTAACGTCAGTAAGTGACGTTCTTGTCCGTGTGTCATGGGAATGTACTGTGCAGTCGAAAGGAAATTTGTCGACAAGAAGAAAAGGAAATCTACACGGATCGTAAGTTTAGTCCACAAATTTTTATGATTAATGTGACCGACAGCTTGTTTGCAATTTGTTATCAGTTTTCACGTGGAGATTGGAAATCGGGCAATCAGAGAGCCTATAGTATAGGACAAGTAAATCTGCAGTTCGGGGAAACTGCCTACTGTATTGTAAATTTGTATCTTCAACAAGTAAAACGTCCACTCATTTAAATTTTAATTGACCCAATGTTATAGAGTACTAAAACCTAAAAGACAGTCACAAGTCATATCGCTGCAACAGTAGTGTACATGTCAGGTTAATCCTTTTAATCTTGATAGTTTGACCCCTGATTCCTGACAGCGTCAGGAGTTGTATTTATCCACAGTACAATCAGAAACCTAATTAGGCCTAGAACTAGGTAAAGCCGAAGATTTACCCGTGTATGTTACTCGTGAGCCATTTTAATTTTAAGTCCACATGGCAGTCGCAAATTATAATTTGCATAATAATTTTGGATAATTTTCTTGCACATCACAGCTATTCTTGTAGTTTTTGGATCTCACCACCATACCCGTAATGTAGGCCTATAACAAAAGGGTCCGACACAAATTATTAGTTAAACTTTTAGCCAGGCGTACAATTTCAGTCCGTCTGAAAACTTTTTTTCCTCTCTGGACATTTTGGCCAACAAACTTACGATTTTGATTTTGCTGGTCCAGGACTAAATATTTTAACTGGTCAAAGTAAGCTAGCTTTGTTTAATAATTCAAAATTCTGCTGAACATTCAGAAAATTTACTGGTCCTCCTGAATTTGTACTAGATAATGGCCTTGGGCCAGTGACTTTTCAGCAAGACTGCAATTTCTGACTTCTGTGTTTCTGTCAGTTCAATTGCTGGCTCAAACATAGGCCTATATTTACGAACGTTAGCAATAGCATAAATAATTTTAGCCGTTATTTACACTGCGCCAACGCGTATAGGATGGATGGATAGATAGATAGATAGATAGATAGATAGATAGATAGATAGATAGATACAGACAGACAGATAGACACATGGATGGATGGATGGATGGATGGATGGATGGATAGATAGATAGATAGATAGATAGATAGATAGATAGATAGATAGATAGATAGATAGATAGATAGATAGATAGATAGATAGATAGATAGATAGATAGATGTCGGGTCAAAAGTATGACTGCAAACTAACTGACGGATTCGAGAAGCACTGACGGAATCAAGTTTTGTCAGGTTTCACGATTTGTGGAAATGAACACAGGACAAAAAACGCGAGTGGATCAAACTTCAAAAAATATGGTCTGATTGACAATGACAGTCGAAAACAGTTGTCATGCGGCTAATGCCGGAACTAACTTGTTTCAGGATGGGACACCCGTTTGAATTTGGCGCCGGAGTGTCGGACTTTTTGCCCGAAATGGTTTTTGTGGGACATTTGTGACAATTATAGGCTTGTTGCCATGGATGTGTGAGGAATTTAATGGATTATCAGTATATACCTGTAAAAATAGTTTATTCCAAAATTATTTTTCTATGTACAGAAACGGAGCAATTATGTCAAACGTGAAGCGGAATGGTGGTCCACAATGACATGTGAGCTTCGTTTCAAACCTCTCTGTGTGACGTACATCTGCTGTTCGGGAAGCTGCCTATTTTATTTTTACTAATACCAATACTATTGAGTATTGTCAATGTCAATTGTCATGCTTCAGCAGGTAAAAAGCACAGAAGGAATGATTTGCTCAACTTTGTCTGCTTTTGTGATCAGAGTTTTTAAAAATCGGCCCTACTTTCACACTGAAAAAGGTCCAGGGGAACCAAGTCTCCCGATTTGGCGGGAGATCCCCCGATTTTTCTAATGATATAAATCACCTAACTTTGTCTATCTCCCGCTTTTTCACCTGTTTCCTCCATTATAATATAATAGGACTCCCGCTTTTTGCAACATTTTTCAGTTTGAGTACCCGTTTTATATGTTGGACAGCTTGGCAGCTCTGAAGGTCTATAATCTCCGAGACGTAGAAATCGGCTTCATTTTGATTGCCACCATCATGCTTGGTCCATGGACCATAATTTGATGTCTTTCATCATGTAAAATGTACAGGACTACCTGGTAGGATGCTGGGGAAAAGGACTGAAATAATAGAGTTAGAAGGCAACAGGTTGTATTAGAATCCCAGAGTACAGGGAGGGGAAGGAATGGGAATGGTGGTAGCCCTTATAAGGGCTCACATCGGGGATCCCATGGGAAAAGCCTGAGCCTTACAGGCGGGGATAGGGTGTGAGAGAGATGGATGAATTTTTATTTTGACCCCAGGCCACCTGTGTCAAAGAGTGACGCAGGACCGCGTCAGACAAGCGGAGAGCCACCGTATTATTATTATTTTTATTATTATTATTATTATTATTATTATTATTATTATTATTATTATTATTATTATTATTATTATTATTATTATTATTATTATTATTATTATTATTACGCCAACATCCAACCCGAGCAAATGAAGATTTTGAGATAACGTTTACATTAGCCTGTTCCTCATCCGTCACTATAGGCAAGCCTATCACTTTTAATGTTGACATTCGAAAATCGTCAATTAAAATGTCAAAAACTTGAAAAAGTTTCTGATGGTATTTTTGCAGTTTGCTTTCGTGTAGAAGGAAAAGTAGAGGCATGACGTGGTTTTCTTCAAAAGAAGTGTGGCGAAATGATAACGCACGGGGACACGTAAATTTCACTTACCTGGAAGGTTGTGTCGTAGGATAGCAATTGCACACTTGTAGCCTGTTGTGTATGAATGCATTCCTTAAATTCCAACATCATATCCAAAGAACAACTAACAACAACCAGTTGCCGTATTCATAAAACTTTACTTAGTCAAGTATAAAAATTTTTGTACTCAGTTCAAATTTCTTACTTGACTAAGTGCAATCCATTTTCTTACTTAGTTCGTATTCATAAACAACCAACGGCTATTGACAACCATTGACTAAGTCTAGTACAAAAATATTCCGATACCCAAGCGGCCTTTATGTCTGTTACCATTGTGATCCGTAATCACCAAGCAGACGACGACAGAAAATGGCGGAAAGCAGGGAAGACCTTTATCAGGAATACCACGTCCTCCTGCTGGTGCAGGAGGTACTTAACCGCCGATAGGTGGTGGAATCGGCCTTCAATGAAGGCCTGCATAGAATTTCTAACTAAGAGAGAGAAAAAAAAGCGTGGCGTGAGTGGAAGTACAGAAAATTTTGGAAAGGTAAGTTATTCGACACTCCTGCTCACGGCCACTCCGCTATATTTACATCCAATCTAACTTTTAACATTGCAAGTATAGGAGAGAGCCCGGTGTGTTATGAGACCATAACACAATAGCCTTGTGTGTTATGGAACCATAACACAGGTGTCCCGCCCACATTCCAATAAGCCACGCCTACTTGGGTTTCCGGAACTTAACACTTGAACATGCTCGGCAAATCAGTTTTTGATCATTTCTCTTAATTCTATGTATTCAGTTTCTAAATTTCGTGTAATTGAGCAGAAAAATTAAGAGGGAAATGTAAATATAAGCAATGAGAGTCGCTTTTGTGTGTGTTATGGCATAATGACGCAGGTGATTGAAGCTGGCATCGGGCGAGGCGCACTGGCGTGCACCACGCCCACGCTGTCAGCTTCAATCACGAGCGTCATTATAAAAATGAAGTTTGTCTCTGTTGTCGTCATGGGCATGTAACAGCGCGGTTCTTGGTAGGCATTTTTCATGACGTCGCGATAGCGACGTCATGAAAAAAAGCCCTACCATACCGCGCTGTTACATGCCCATGACAACAACAGAGACAGACTTCATTTTTTATATTTATATTCATATTAACATTATTACTAGAATTAAATTTGTCATGAATATTTGTGCGCAAAAGTTTTGATAGCCACTGCGAAAGACCTTTTGTTTATCAGTGGGAGGAGCTATGGGGGTGGCCAGCCGTTTGTTACGTAGGGGCAAGTAGGCACTGGCACGTGCGGTGCTGTACATGATGTTACCATCGACTGATGAAAACAAAATTTGTCCCTATTCAATGCTAACAAAAACTCCGACTGTAAATATTATGCCATAACACACACAAAAACTACCCTCATTTCTTAAGTATTAGTAACCTCCTCAAAATGATTTACTCGATGTAACTGTGTATAAAAACAACCACGACGCCGTCAGAGACCAGTTATTACACTATCAAATTGAAAGGGTTATTACCATTAACCTGACACTTGCCTTTCTGTTGAGTGATATGACTTATGACCTCATGGCAGTGGGTTAATGTGTGGACATTTTACCTGTTGAACTTGAAGGTTGACAAATGAAACTGTCAATAGGCAGCTTCCCGAACAGCAGATGTGATTGTCCTATAGCCTTTCTGATAGCCCCATTTCCAATCTCCACGAGAGATGTGACAGCAACTGGCAAACATGCTGTCACTTACATCAATAACATAAAGACTAGACCAAGTTACAGTTACAATCCGTCCCCGCCAATCCATGCAGATTTCCTTTATATCTTGTCTACAAAATTTTCCTTTCAACTGCACACATAGTACCTTCCTGTGACACGCGCAATGACGTCACTTAGTGACGTTACCATGGAATTCGATTGTGTGACGTCAAACATCATCTATGATGGACCTTCGTATCCATTCAAAGCCCCCCCCCCCCTCCCCGGATATGAAGCAGAAGAGTGAACAAAGACTACGCCAGATCTAACTTAGTGAAGCGACCACCTTGAGAAAATTCAGGTTTTACCTTTGGATTCTTCGGTTTATCTCATGGAATGGTGTGTATGATTTGCTCCTCAGACATTGAAGTATATTTATTTCAAGAATTTCTGCACGCATGCAAATCAATTTCACCAACAAGTTGCACGACAGTCAACAGTTTACTACTTAAAATTAAATCATAAATCGAAGTTTATATTGGACTTTTATTCCATGTGGTAATATTTCTAATATCCAGATATTTCGCCGGTGATGTCCCCAGCTTTCTCAATGGAAGTAAAGGTGTTATTTGAACGTTAGACTGGTCAGTTAGGCCTTGCACGTAATTATATGTAATTTTTGATGTCATTTACGTAGACACGAAAGTAAACAACATATTTGTACTTATAATAACAAAATGACTTAGAACTTTTCATTACTGCGCGCTAAAAATACAGCCTAGGCCTACTAAGGAATTATTCAATTATTTTGCTTCACAATAGAGTCCCAGACGAATCCTATCTCTAATCCATTATCCCGATTCATACCAGTTTCAGGACCTGTCTTGTACGTTTTAATTTTTATAGATTCACGTATTTTCCTTTTCCAATAATTGGGCTCAAAGGTTAAAGGTTTGCATTCTTTCCAACATATTTGTTTTCCACAGTCAAGACAGTGTTCTGCTTTCGCCGACTTGTCAATTTCGCCTTGTGTAACTGCTTTCCTGTGCTCAGAAATTCTTGCCATTAGGGGGCGCCCCGTTTCACCGATATATGACTTTCCACATTCACAATCAATTTTATAAGTGGCTCCTTTTCTTTCACATTCCGGTATTTTATCTTTTCCATTGCATAGAATAGATTTAATCGTCCTGGAAGATTTATGAGCGACGTTTATGTCGTATTTTGATAACGATTTTCCAATTTTTTCACTCAAACCTCTCACATATGGGATTGAGATACGCTTCATTTCCTTTTTCTCTTTTTTTGCGGGTTTCTTTCTACAGGCTTTCTGTTAGGAACGATTAATTTGAGTCTTGTTGTACCCATTTCTTTTGAAAATTAGCTTTATGTAGTTCATTTCCTTTTCTTGGTTGTCTTTATTACAAATTGCCATGCATCTGTCGAACATTGTTTTTATTACACCTTGTTTTATGCTGGCAGGGTGGCATGAATTTTCCTTCAAATATACGTTCGTATGTGTTGGTTTTCGGTAAACTGAAGTGCTGATTATTCCGTTTGAGTTTCGCTCGACCAAAACATCTAAAAATGGCAATCCTCCATTTGCTTCTTTTTCCAATGTAAATTGGATATTAGGATGAATACTATTGATGTGATTAAAGAAATGGTTGATCTCGTCATCACCATGTTGCCAGATCACAAAAATATCATCGACATACCGTTTCCGTAACTTAGGTTTGTTTTCACCGGAAGAAATAGCTGTGCTTTCAAATTTCTCCATATAGGCATTAGCAAGGCAAACTGATAACGATAAACCCATCGGTGCTCCAGATTTTTGTGAATAAATTTTGCCTTGCCATAGGAAGTATGTACAATCAAAACAGACTTTCATCAATTGTCTAATGAATGTGGTACGGGGTAATCGGCAGAAGTGCAGAAGTGGCAGAAGCAGAAGTGGCAGAAGTGACATGTTTTCCTCTGCTGCTCCGTGCCAGTGTATATTCTTACCTCTCTATGCAATCAAATCAAATCTATGTATCGAAATATCTCTCATACTGGCAGAAATTTTGTTAAAAAATAAATTACGAAAGAATTCTTGATCAATATAGCACCAAACCGGGAAACAGCATAAGTATGTCCGCTATGTTTACTGAGGGAGGTGTCATTATTGTAGATTGCCCAGGCGCTGGGTATCTAGAATTAGGATCATAGTCTGCTTCTTGTATTTTCTTGGCCCCCTAAACGTTAATTTATATGTTTATTTTTCTGAATGTATTTGCCTACCATCTAGTTCCTAAATAAAAAAAGTAAAAATTTGTCTGCACATGTCAGAAAATTACTTGGTGTTCATTTTTTAACATGCATGAATTTCATAGACTGAATTGGCTTAATTGCATAAGTGGGATTTATATACATATATATATATATATATATATATATATATATATATATATATATATATATATATATATATATATATATATATATATATATATATATATATATATATATATGAGTTTGTGCTATCTAATAACACAAAAATTTCATTGATACTGAGGCCTAGAAAGAAGTACCCCTTTTCACTTTCAAATCTGTCTTTTTTAATGATGGAAACAAGTCGTCACATTAGTATTGATGTTATTATTATTATCATTATTATTATTATTATTATTATTATTATTATTATTATTATTATTATTATTACTATTATTATTATTATTATTATTATTATCAATATCATCATTGTTATAACTTATTATATTATTGATATTGTTATCAATATTATGATCATCATCATGACAATTTACTTCCTACAGGCCTTGTTATTTTTTGTGTTTTTATACTTATTATTTTTCTTTCTATTATTATTATTATTATTTAAACAAAGCAGAGACAAATTCCCTAAGACAGTAAAAACGATAAAGGAAACTAATTTTGAAAGAACACAAAAAGTATCAAGAAATAAACAGGGTATAGAGGCTGATCAGATAAAAACAAGCAATGCAGTGCATGCTCAGAACAGTTCACGAAAATCTTAAGTCTTTGACTCGCCACAGCAGGTCAGGAATACTATACAGGTAGAGGCTGAAATCCATCCAAGTCCAATGGAAACCGAAGTAGAAAATAATAAAACCGAATTTAAAAAAAAAAGAGAGAACGGTGTGTCAAAAATAACATAACACTATACAAGCAGAAGCTGAGATCCCCCTCCCCCATTCCTAGGGAGCTAGAAATTGAACTCTACAATGATGCAACAAACTTTACTGAAGGGAGAACAATGACAGGTCAAAACAAAGAAGATGACCAAACAAATATGAATGACATGTCAAAAGGAGCAAAAGAGTGTTAATAAGCAAACAAACCAGAAACAGGTTGATAGATCTTCAAAAATTGAAAAGAAACCTGTGAAGAAGTTGACAAGACTTAGTTTGTCATTTCAAAAATCACCAAAATTTATTACTCTTGATCATCATGTATCTCAAACATGCAGTGCAAATCACAAGTTAGGTTTACCATCAAAAAAGCAACAGGTCACCACGAACAAAGAACAGGATAGTACTGGGTTAACAGGAACAAATAACAAAACTTCAGGTGCAAACACTGTTGAATCTGATATGAATGATTTACCAAGTCCACTAAAAAAAAGCAATAAAAGGCAACATAAAGAAAGTGATTTAAATGAGTTCCCCAGTCCACAAAAAGAAACAACTTAAAAAGCAAGACACACAAACTGATTTTATTGATTTGAAAACAAGATACCTAGTCCTGAAAAAGAAAGAAGTAGCAACCGAGACGAGCGTAAAAGGGTGAAAAACTTGGGACTGGACTTCACAGATAAATTTACAATAGTTAACGATGGTTGCCTCACAAGTTCCCATATGTCTGCCGTAAATAAACTTCTAAAGCAACAATTTCCTGATGTAAATGGATTCCAAGACACAACTTTAGACCCAAAAAGAAAAAAATGAAAAATGGAAAATTTTGGCCAAAACTTTTCAACCAATTACTAAAAGTCCAATTCCACAAATTCATTACAACGGTGAATATCATTGGGAAATTTCTTTCTGGTGCAAAGACAAAGATAACACAATTCATGTTGTTGACAGTTTAAATTCACACAAACTTACTGAATCACTGACAATTCAACTCTGTCACACTTCTATGGTGCTGTCTTCACCTTGATCATTTGATCTAGTGTAGGTCTTATTATTCATATAATAAAATTTAGTTTTTGTTTCCTTCTTTTCTTTTTTTATTTTTATTTTCCATTCTTTTGCTTTTGTTTGTATTTTGCCATTGATTTGAATCCGTTGAATATTTGATACTCATACAGACAAATCCATTTCAATTTAACATATCAAAATTCATGAAGCAAAACATATTTTTTTAATTTAAACTAATGAAACAAGTGATAAGCCCCTTACGTCATTTTTGTACTCAGAATCCAATATTGTTTGGAAATGAGGAATGTCAAACAAAGAAAAACTCTTTTCTTTTATTAATTTAATTTATTTACATTCTAACTTTGTGTGTGTGTGTGTGTGTGTGTGTGTGTGTGTGTGTGTGGTTTGGTTTCCCCCTCCCCGTGGGGGCACACTGGGCAGGTATTACAACATGTAAATGGGATTGTGGTGCTTGGCTAAGAGAATCATGAATCATAAATCATAAAGGGTTTGTTTTTAATTGCTGCAAAGGAAATTTATACACACTCAGATGAATACTTAGCTTATTTTGCATTTTCAATGGAATGCTGGTTTGTTATGATAATGAAAAAATCTCTTTTTTTTAATAATATAACAAATTATGTGGGAAAATATAAAAATAAAATAGGGGAAATTATTAAATATGTATATAAAATTTTGAAATAAACACTATTAACTGTGCATTTGTGTAACACATTTCAACTAATAAAAATGAATTATTGTTATTGCCAACAGAATAAAGTCCCATAATAATATTTCCCAATGCCTGTAATGAAATAATGGTAGCTCCCTCCTAGAAAGCGGAATCCAATATGGCGGGCGCTGGTACCTGCCGCGTGAGCGATTGGGTCTATTTTTGCTCATTGTACTGTACATTACGGGTACATGGATGAATACACAACTTAATTGGAATGCGCAAATGGCTTATGTATCAACAGAAGTAAAGATTATGTTTGAACGCTGTAGTAACATGCCGAAAATCGCCAATATCTTCCACTTCTGCCATTTCTGCTTCTTCCACTTCTGCTTCTGCACTTCTGCCGATTACCCCGTACCAATGAATGTTACGCTTAAGGAAGTTCGTTGAAATAAACTATTATCGTCGCTAAGTTTGTTACATACAATTTCAATGGCTTCCTCGACTGGAACTTTCGTGAATAGTGACTTGACATCAAAACTAATCATTATGTCATTTGGTTCCATAGATGTTTGCTTGATAACTTCCACAAAACTTTGTGAATTTTTTACATGATATTCTGATTTTCCAAGGATCGGGTTAATTATATCCGTCAAGTAATTTGATATTTGGTAAATTGGAGAGTCTATACAATTCACAATTGGGCGAAATGGCACCTGATTTTTATGGATTTTGGGTAGTCCATAAATCCTAGTTGTTTGGCTATGTCTTGGATTTAATTTCCAATACGTATCTTTGCTAATCGAGCTGAGTTGTGTTCAAGCAACTTCAAAGAATTTGTAACATTCTTTTCAAATTTCTTTGTGGGATTAGTGTCTAGTTTATCATATTCATTCTCATTTAGTAGATTATCCATTTTGTTTATGTATTCTCCTGTATTCAGGACAACTAGAGCATTTCCCTTATCAGCAGGTAGAATTGTGATATCCTCATTTGATTTTAGATTATTTAACGCCTTCTCTTGGGATATTGAGATGTTCGACTTTGGTAACTGCTTTTTCAAAAATAGTACACACTTCATGTTTTATCCGATCTGCTCGGTTTCGGTTGCCCATTGACTTAGTTGTAAGTTCAATCTCAGATATAATTTCTTCATATGGAATCTTCTGTGGCGCAATTGCAAAACCTTTTCCTAAAGATAAAACATCTAGTTCATCTTCGTTTAAATCATATGAGCTGAGATTTACAACAGGATTTTTTATCACTTCATTGTGTTCTCTGACTTCACTGTCATCTTAAACACGCTCGTTGATCTTTGATGAGTATAACTAATCAAAATTTTGTATTTGTCGTTTGTTGTATTCTGTGAAGGTTTTCGATGACGATTTAGTTGTAATAGAGATGATTTTGTTGTAATCTTCTGCACATAAATCATTTTGTAAAGACATTTTAAGATTTTCAATGTTCCAACTCACATGAGCCCTTTCATGGCGCAGATATTTTAATTTTTATTTGGTCCCGTACGAGCGCTGCATTTGTTCGATCAATGATTCGTTGTGTATTGTCTCTATTTGGTTGATAGGAAATCTTGATTCCTTTTGGGCATATGTTGTTATTCCGGCATCTCTTCATGAAGGAATTTATCGACAAGAAAAGGAAAATACTATTAAAAGTACACTATAAACTTCGATTTATGATTTACTATTCAACATGTGAGAAAAATGTCTTTGAAACAATATAGTTTACTACTTGTCCTATGGGCTGTCTCATGGCTTAAATTGCAATCTTCACGAGAAAAGTGACAGCAACTGGCAAACAAGCTGTCACTCAGCAATAACATAATTAAAAGACCAGGCCAACAACTTACAATTCGTGCAGATTTCCTTTTCTTGTCGATAAATTCCTTTCAACTGCATCTGCATGCACGATGCATAGTAGGCCTAATAGTACGTTCCAAGGCTATGGCACGCATAATGACGTCATTTAGTGACATTACCATGGAATTCGATTGTGTGACGTCAAACATTATGTATGACTGACTTTCGTATTCATTCAACGCCCCCTAGGGATATAAAGCAGAGGAGTGAACAAAGACTACGCCCAATGTAACATAAGAAGCGACCGCCTTGAGAAAGTTCAAGTTTTTGCCATTGGATTCTTCGGTTTATCTGACGGGATGGTGTGTATGATTTGCTCTTAAACTTAAAGTTCAAATGAAAAGCTCGCCTTAATTTTAAAAACAAACAGTACTGGCCTTCAGAAACTCCTTTGCGCATTTTTGTCACACAGAATCGTGGTTTAAGCGTTAAATATCACATAATTGTCCACTCGATCTGACCATTCAGATTTAGAATTGGCCGCCGCCCAGACTTCGGTCAGAAGCGGAATCAATAGCAGAAGTGACGTCATTTGTGACACTCGTACGACCTTCATCTGAGCCGCCATATTCAAAGTTGGTAAACAGTGAGTAGTGCGTGTTGGTTGTTTTGTTGATTTAACCCTTTACTGCCTGTCACGAATTGCCCATTTTACCAAATTTCACCTACAGAATTTAATTAGGATGATTTATTGAAAAAAATATAAAAAATTGACTGCACAAAGTATATATCATTTTAAAGCTTTGGTGATGGGGCTTTTATGAGTTATAGCCATCATCTTAATTTGAGGTCATTTCAAGGTCATCTGGTGACCTGAATATAGGACACGGATACAATAATAACCAACATTTGCATTAAATTTAAACCTTTTTTATTCCCCAAGACCCAAAATATATTCAAGATAACCATATTTCTGGCTCTGATAGCTGAAATAGACCTGAACCTGTAAATTGAAGCAAAAAAACATGGTACTAACATATTTCCATTGTTGACCTTGGCCTTTCCAACCACAATGATAAGAGCATTATGTGTGTTCATGCCGGTAAAATCGCAGTATATGATACATATTTATGATACAAATTATAATGTTGTGCTAGCTATAAGCCTGCATGCTTGCATTACAAATACTTCATCAATGTTAATTTACAGGTCAGAAAATAGTGTGGCATATAGTTTTATGAAACACTAATGTTCAAGGGCATTTCAAGGTCAAAGGGTACAATGATATGACAACATAAATATATGCCATTGTCAAATGTGCCATGACATTACATACAACGTTGCTGTATATTTTCTATGCAGTTAACCTCTGGCTCCTTAGCAGGGACACATGTCAATTTTAACACAATAAATGTATAATTATTCACACTTGACTGCCAGCAAAGTAAAATAAAATGCATTACCATATATGATAATCTGAATTGTGCTTCCACACAGAGATTAAAACGTGCTCATAGTGTAAAAGGTCACATATTTGGGCTGGGACCCCGAGATTTATCATACTGGTTGGAGGAAAATGAAGCAATAGTACAAAACATACACCAAAAGTGGGTAAAATATCATCATGTATGTTTAGTATAATAATTTAAACTATAATTGCCATGATCAAATAAATATTCTATGTTTGAGGGGGGGGGAGGAACTATCAATAAATATATATGGGGTGAGGGTAATGGAATGGCGGAAGGTGGATAGACAACTGTCTTCACCTATCGCCAGCATATGTTATGTGCCATTGCTGTCCATGCATGAGAACATGCTACTCTGAAGATAAAAAAAAAAAAGAGCTAAATCATGTTCATTATGTTCACTTGTACATTACTTGCTATAGCCCACACCCATCTACTCTAGATAAAGCAGGCAAATGCATGTCCATTCAGTTCTTATTCCCATGTTGAAATTGTGTCCCTGTTCAGTGTCGCTTGTTGTTAAATTTGGCTGAGTGCCAACGGGCAAAACAATTTCTGTCCAGCTTCACACACAGATAGACTTTGACACACACTGCAATGCTGCACCTCCAGCTGGTCTTCACTTGTTTGGGTTTCCCACTTGCCTCCCTCTGTGTAAGGAAGCAAACCCGACAGTTGAACCTCCCATCAACAGCCACAGGTACATGTGCTGTGAGGTAGCTTTGGTGTGGTGGGAATACTGCCTTGTCAAAGGTTGGCACCTCCTCTGTGTCTTCAATCCCAGACAACTGCCTAACAAGTCCCTCCCTGAACTCCAGGTGACTATACTCTACAAAGTGTGACAAATACACATTCCATTATAATGATTATCTCCCAAAGCAGTAACATATTCCTACAAATAAAACATTAAACTCAGGGTCAGTCTGCAACTTTGAGCAACATGATACCAGTAATATAAAAATCCTATCCACCTGATTCCTGAAAGATTTCCTTATTTAACAGAATTTTTTTCATTAGCTTGAGTTATCTGTTTAGGCTATAAGTAAACTTTTTTCTGACAGAGACTGAGATTACTGAAGGTATGGCAAAATCTTGGACATTTCTACCTAAAAAATGCTTCTGATTACAACTACAACTTACTTCCCACATTTGAAATTAATTCAATAGAGCATGTTATTCACAATATGTAGGATGTTGTATATTAACAAAAAAAAAATTTAGTATGAGATTTATGGATAACATATTTAGATAACACATTTTTGTAATTTTCTTTTTTTAAAGTTACAATGTAGAAATTTGTTTGTAACCTGATATGATTTTTTTGCTGTTTCTATGTAATGACTTACGTGCGCTCCGCTGGAGCTCTGGAACCTCTGGATGCAGATTCCTCCATGCCTGAAAGAGCAGATAGCTATTTAGCACTGCAACATCAACCATGTGGAAGAACAAAGTCTTCCACCACCTCATTGACTTCATTAGCAAGTTGTATGAGGTTAGCAGCTGGTCGGATTTGTCTACTCCACCCATGTACTGGTTGTAGTCACGAATAACTGCCGGTCTCCTCACCAACCTTGTGCGCCACTCCTCTCCAACTTTGACACGGCGACGTACCCACTCCGCCTCGGTAGCCTTATGGGCTGAAGAACAAATGGTGACCACCTATATGTAAAAGGAAGAAGGGGGAGATAACTTTAAGTTGCAACTACAATTAAAAAAACTGTGATTTGCTTTCTTAATGAATGAGAGTACAATAGTTAATTTTAGATAATATGGTGGAATCAAATATCTACTTTTTTCTTACGTTACAAAAATGAAAGACACTGCTGAATCTACATGTCAATTTCAATACATGGTGAATAAAAATTCAAAAAATATATACAGTGTATAATGTTTCTCATCAGATGTCTTAATATTTTTTTTTTTTTTTTTTTTTTTTTTTTTTTTTTTTTTTTTTTTTAATATTTGGCATATTGAATTGGGTTTTCAATATATTCATGTGAATGTCCAACTCACTTTGTTGTCCTTCCACTGCAGGTATAACACCTTTCCTAACGAAGTGCATATTCCCCTGCTCTGACTTGTTCTTCCACTCTACATCTTTTAATATATCAGGGAAGTGCCGCCTGATGACCATTGAAGTACCACAGGAGAGAAATCCAGTTCTGTATAACTCTTCAATCAGAAACGTGGAAGTAAAGAAGTTGTCGAAGTACACCCTATGAAAAGAAAGTAATCTGAATTCATATACATGTACATGTACAATGTATATATACAAGCAACACTGAGTTTGACTGGCTGCACCAAAATTAAACACTTGAAGATTACTTACTATGAAGATATTTTATTCTGTGAGTACTTTTTCCAATTAGTGATCCAGTTGTCTTCTCAGCACAAATATTATGGGCTAATACCCTTAGGACCCATTCTTACCAGGGTCATGGGTGTACATGTATAACTAACTTCATTTGGCCAGTATTACCTTGAAATTATATGTATGCGAAGGTCTGGGAATAATGATCTCATCCAAAGCCCTAGTGAGATACTTTCACCACACAAGTTTCATGGAAGTACCTCAGTTTGTTAAAAAGTTATGGCATCCACAAAGTGCACGGACACACAGACATGACATCAATACATACACCCTTCAACTGAATGGGCCAAGGAGGTAAAAAGGTTTCTTAACACAAGACTTATATTACGTGAAATGTATTATGTCCAGTTTCATGCTTAAGTACATTGTATGTTTTACTAGGAGTACGCAATAACATTCACTGAACACTATGTCATGCTGTTGTGGCATTTTCCACATACATGTACACTTATACATACCGGTAGCCTTGGTGTTGCAGATGTTGACAAAGACCTGTGACTACATCAAACCCCAGGCCATGTTCACTAAGATTGTTGCGTCTTCCTGTGTATACACTGAAATTGATTGAAAAGTGTCAAGCCAGTTTGAATATCATGCCTACATATGTATACATGAAATTCTTGTAAACATTTTATCCAACATGTAGTTTATAAACAAGGAAAACATTAACAAACACATGAACATGTTCAACTTGAATACCAATCACTAACACTTGTCACATACCTTGCCATGCAATTATATTTTCCTCTGACACATCTGCATGCAGAATTTCCCCAGAACATCTTGACAGTGTAAAGAGATTACTAGATTTAACCAAAACTGAGCAAATTTCAAGATTTACAATCCTATTCTGCTATAGTTTATAAGGGAAGCCAAAGCCACAGCCCAACAATGTAGAAAGCTGTAGGGAGGACCCTACACTGTGTACAAATTTCATTTTTTGGTTTGCGGGTTGAGATTTGCCATGGGAAAATGATACAGACTCACTTTGAAACCTTCCATTCATGAATAAAATTAGGAATATAGTAATAAGAATCCCATAAAAACTAATAACACATGGGGATTCAATTGTTACATTTGATTGGCAATATACTTACCTAGGTGTAGGATGAGGGATCTCCAACTAGTAGCCACCACGTTATGCATATCAACAGATTAACAGTCCACAATAAACACCAGCATCCCTTGGTTCAAAATAAACAAACAAATGCAATAACATGCATCTTATTATATGCTTGTAAAACAACTCTCTTGTCCAATACATTACTCCATAACCATCAATATGTAAATAAATTATAGAACTCTAACATGTATAACATATTTTGTAACAAGCAATAGTAACATGAACACGTTGAATACTAAACACAACCAAAGTTACACAAGCAATACCTTCTCTAACATTTCAATGGAGGGCATTTTATTGCTTCTTTCAGTCTAACTCCTGTCTGTGTATAACTAAATAGTAGTTTCAATTTTTTCTCTGTGCTAATTGTACTCACTCAAAGTTCAAAGTGAATCCTGTCTTGGCTTTACATAGGCACCACAGTTTGAAGCCAAATCTAGTTGGTTTATTGGGTACAAACTGCCGTATGCCTGAACGAGCTTTGGACTTTACCATCCTCTCATCGACAGATAACTCTGCTGCTGGCTGATAAAGCTCCTTGCATTTCATCTTCATGTGATCAATCAAAGGCCTAATTTTGGTCAGCCTGTCATCCTGGTTTATCTGACTAGGATCAGATACATGCAGCATCCCAAGCAGTGCCTTAAATCTGCAACACACAGACAACCATATCATATGTACATGTATATTGTTGATATAATTATTGTGTCATAATGCTACACACAGAGCACAGTATCATCAAATGCTAACTAGTAACACCATCATTGTGTCATAGAAAAAAAATTATGTTTCATGGAACCATGAAAGCAGATGCAGAGTAATAGAATTATATAGTTCAGTATATGTATAGGTGGAAAAGATATTTGACAAAATGTTAAATGAACATGAAATGAGTTAACAGTCCACAGAATTGACAGGTTCAGGTGTTTTTTTTTTTTGTTTTTTTTTTTTGGGGGGGGGGGGGTGCAGATAAATGGTCATTTACCTCTCTGTTAACATATCATGCTGAGCCTTTAGCCATGCAATAATTGGAATTTACTGATTCAGGTGCAAGAAGGAAATTGTTTTTTGTTTGTTTGTTTTTTCGGGGGGTGGGAGTGGGGGTGGTGGAGAGGTAAATAGTCATTACCTCTCTCTTGACATGAAACGCCATGCCCATAAACCATGGTACAGAGTGCTTGTGGACCAATCTCTGTTGCATCACTGTAGCCCTTGATTGAAGTTGAATGTCCTGTAAAAAAAATGTGACTCTTTTGACCATATTTACAGGTAAAAAAGATTGATAGTATTTTACATTACTAGTGGTCAATAAATACATGGAACCACATACCCTAGTTATTCTGATGACCTCAGTTGTTGCACCAAATGTGTCAAACGTAAATGCGATGAGTGTGCTTTATGAAGCTGCAGATCTCAATAGGGGGCGTCACTCCATTATCGCCCACTTTGCAGCTGATCGTGACTTCAATACTTTAGGTTTATTCAAACAAAAACCACAAACAAACCACAGACGCTTTCACTTATCACTAATTTTTACATATTAGTCAGGTTTATTTGGTGGGCAGTATGCAAAAAAGCCTCTCAACGTACCTGTGTTCTGATGCACGTTGATCCTGGTTTGGGCTCCTGCTTTTATCTGTTGCCGCTACCATTTCCTCATCACTAGACTCGTTATTTTCATCACTCCCGGCCATTTACTCACAGTCTAGAACATCCTCTTCGTCACTGGACATTCCATCGTCAGATTCAGGAAGTTGGAATCCAGTAAGGTATAGGCACCTCGCTCTGTCAACTGCCTGACGCACGGGGCGATCTGAGGGGGCCGCCATGTTTGTGGAAATAAACGGTTGCGATGGTGCGTCACGTGATACTTTATTTACTTTCGAAAAATTGTTATTTTTTTTAATTACATGCAATTTCAGATCGACTTGAAGAACGAAACATGTAGAACTAGGCTAGAGAGAAAAAATAAGGATTCTTTTTCATTGTTCTGGGTCCAATTTGAGCTCTCAACCTGGGGTCAAAGTAATCGTTCACTGGTGAACGATTTTGATAGGCGCAGGCAGGAAAGGGTTAATGATTATCTGCAATATGGTTCAGTGTGCAGCCTACAAATGTACGACCAATTCTTCACAAGGGCACAAGAAGAGTCTTTTCAGTTTTCCTAATCCAGAGAAAGAGCCCAGGCGTCATAGATTGTGGGCTGCCCGGGTGAGCAGGGTTGGGTTCACGGTCACCAGGCACAGCCGGCTTTGTCAGGACCACTTCGAGGGGAGTGCCTTCATGACGGATCCACATGTGTACAAGTCTGTGGGGTACAAGCCTGGACTATTACGCGTCAAGCCCGATGCAGTTCCAAGCATATTTGAAAAGCGAGATCCCCCTGCCACAGAGACCAGGGAAAGGCGCAGTTTGGCCTTCGCCAAAAGGAGGAACTTGGAGGTAACGACAGTAACCAAGCTTTTCATTTGAACTTTAAAGACATCGAAATACATTTATTTGAATGATTTTTGCATACATGCAAATCATTTCACCCACAAGCTTTAATATGCCTTCGTGGATTGCCTCGCAGTCGGATGGGCCTCCGCCCTTGCAGCCATAGGCCTAACCTTCGAGTCCGCGATATATATAGTTATAGGCTACTATCTTTGCGTTTCCCTTATGGCCAAGGCAGCTGAGGGCGAAATATCAGGCTCAAAATGCACGATACTCGATAGTGTAGAATTGATAACTTTAATTTGACCAATTTTCGGCGTAACGATCCCTCGGACCTTAGTCGCAGTGTTGCCAACCTGGTGAATGTATATTTTCCGGAGATTATGGAATGACGAGCGGCGTAAGCAGCGGAGCCCTCCTGGGGAGATGCACAGCAGCTTAATTAGCCTTAAAAATGTCACTGTAAAAAGCATATTTGTTAAAAATTTACCATGTTATGTTTTTAGAATGCCATTTGTGGTGATTTTCGTGAGATTCTTGGAGTGATTCGGGAGTCAGGAGGATAGACAGCACATGCCTGAATTTTCGGGAGACTCCCGGATAATTGGGGGGGGGGGGAGGGTTGGGAACAGTGTAGTCGAGGGACCTATCACTTAGACTTGTAGGCCTATTAGTAAGACTTAGTGTCAACCTAGACTCTTAGTCTTAGTGTCAATTAAATCAACAGGTCAAATCCTTGGTTTCACATTGCAAAATTTTCTATCAGTCGTTTATTACGCTCTCACTATTTTGAGCGTTAAATTTTAGTATAATTGAATAATATTCAATAAAACATGTTCACGCAGACACCGTCATATGTCTACTAACCCAATATTATGGGGTTAAGGCAGGTCCTGCCCGTTCCTAAATGTCGGTCTCGTCCCAGGGGAATGATTTTTTTGTTTTTTTTTGTTTTGTTTTGTTTTGTTTTTTTGCTTTTTAGCTCTGCTGATCAAAGGTCGCAGAGCTAATGCGACCGCTCATGTCTGTCCGTCCGTCCGTCCTTAGTGGATGAAAGAATTAAATACCTGAGAAAAGAACGTCTTCAAAAGTGGAGACAGATTAAACAAGTCCTGCAGGATTCACAGTGTAGTCAGGAAATAGCAAGACTTGCATGACAAGTTTATCATAACACATGTTGACAAAGCTACCATTAACATTGCACTAACTTGTGAACCATACTACATTACGACAATACTGAGTGAATTAAATAATGAAAGTTACCAACAGGCAGGAACCTCTGTTACTGTTATCAAGGACCAAGTGGATAAAAACAGGGAGTTGAAATGCATTGTCTCAAATGAGGACAAGAAATTACCAGTTATAGTATAAGCAATTGTCAAAATGCATAAAAACCATGTGAAAATTTAATTCAGGTTCATCATTGCAGAAAAAAAAATGTGTTTCGAAACAAATTGCCAAACAACTCATAAAGTTCTCAAACTTGTCAAAAAATCACATACCAAATACAGCAAAAAGTGGAAATGTACACGGGAGTGAATAGAATGTGCATTACAGATAGCACAACTGATATTCTACTAGACATTGACAAAATCAAAAATAAGAACGGAGCCAAATCAATTCATACCTTTGATTTCTCAACATTGTATACAAAGATCAACTTGACAGACCTAAACAACATGCTAATTTAAATGTTGGATAAACCGTTCAAAGGTGGCAGATGTCAGTACATTAAAATATCTGGTGCTGAGGCAAAATTTGATAAAGGTGAGAACAAATAAATATCTTGCACGAAGCAAGAGTGTGCTCAAATGATAGCATACATTATCAACTAAGCATACATTTGCTTTGGAACCAGAGTCTATCAATAAATAGTAGGCATTTCAATGGGAACAGATCCAGCCCCATATGTTGCCAACCTTTATTTACATTATTATGAATCAAAATGGGTGGAGGAATTGGCAAAAACAAACTTTACAGCTGCAAGAAAATAATATTCTCACACAAGAAGATTTATAGATGACCTGTGTGCTTCAAACAATGAAGACGAAATTCAGGGAAATTGGAAAAAAAAAACATATATCCCAAAGAACCAATATTAAGTCTGGAAAATGAAAGTGGTACAAAAGCTACTTTCCGTGATCTGGATATAGAAATAAAGAACAACCAGTATGTAACAATAATATTTGACAAGAGAGACCAGTTCAAATTTGATATTTATGTCCTACCCTGATCTAACAGGAAATATTCCAGAGAAACAAGCATATGGAGTTTGTATCGGAAAAGTAATATGCATTGCTAGAAACACCACACTTTTTAGCGATTTTGTCAATAGGGTCAGAACTTTGTTGCAAAAGCTACAACACAAAGGTTATAAAAAACAACTACACAAAACTCGGTTGAAAAGTTTCCAAAGACATGACCAAATACCGAATAAATACAACCCTAACTCAAGAACATTAGTCAAACTATGTTGCGATGGAGCTTGAAATGACAAAGTGTAGTCCTCAAGGTGTTTAGAGTGGTAAGAGGGAAAGTACCCGGGGTAAAGTATGCTTAACCCACCTAGAAAATTTTCACTAGTCCGTCTTAAGTCGGAAAACCATGATCATACTCACTTTTTGCAGGATTTCTTTCTTTTCAATCTTCTTCCAGTATAGTGGAAGAGGTGACTTCCAGCAGATAGCTTTTGTACACTTTACCTCATAACACCTATATAGTCAACTTTATAGTGCTAAAAATTGTATTAGGGTAAGATCGAAAAATAGTCAGTGCATGGTGTGAAAATTTAATTGTTACTTTTTTCCAATGCCAAATGTACTTTGGTAAGGATAGATGTTTATAAGTATCATACATATACAATTGCCAATTAGCAATATTTATCTTTTGACTCTTTTTTTGAGATAGAGCTGAAGATATAGACTATAGAAGTGATTTTTCAGCGCGACGGGACGGAAATTTTTTATTGGCTGGCTTCAAAGTATTTTTCCTGGATCAGATTTCAAAGTTAGCACATAAACTTACTTAAACTTGTAGTTGTGTATAAAACTAGCACTACAGAAATTATTTCTTCAGTATTTTTGCCATTTTGTTATCACTGTTAAGAAGAAAAAAATTCCGTCCCGTCGCGTTTTCACATTCATTTAGTCACTCCCCAGAACAAATAATGCCCCTTGTAAAATTCAAAGTGTCTAAGTTATCAAATTTTGTACAGTCCTTTCATTTAAGCAATAAATAGGATTTACATGAATAAGTGAATTCTTTGTAAAGGGTTGGTTCATTGACGCGACGGAACGGAATTTTGCGACGGAAATTGACGGAATTCACAGACCTATTTGTACACATTCATTAGGTGTAACGCTGAGATAGGCTAATGCTGTTGTTTCCTTCAAATTGCCCAAACAAACAATCTTTAGGTAACTGCACTGCAGTCTCAGAGTAAGTTCATTCTTCTTTTAGCTTTTGCCCTCAGAAAATCTCTACAATTCTGTAGAGATCATACAATAGTAATGACCTTGAATGACTGATTACAATACTGAATGACCAGGACACTTCAGATGTAAGATTATTGACCAATGATGTTATTAAAAAAGTAAACAAATAAACTAATAATCATAATGGTAATAGCACTCTTCTGACTCAGACTTTAAGTGTTTCCTTCATTTTGTAGATTTTTGCTCTTACACATGAGGAAAAATAGGTGGGCAGAACAGTACGTGCACACAGTGTGAACATTCCATAAGGCATGGAGACATTTAATTTTAAACCAACAAAGGATGTGCAGAGCACTGCGTGTGCTTTCTACCTTTTATCTTCGAGTCCGTGGTATATTATTAATTACTACCTGTCTGTTCACGTGGATATTTTCTTGCATCCCCTGAAAAGACAGGTATTGACGATGTTATCCTGTAATAAGACTAAAAATGTGAAATAAAAACTACTGAAAAACATGTGAAAAACATAACAATTTATTAAATAACAACCATTTAACGACATGTAATATGCTAAATTTGGCAACAAGGTCTTTTTTCAGCTGAAGTAGGCCTATTTTTTTTACTGATGTCAGTCATTTGGTTCATGAGCCTGGTCGCAATACAGAATTTGTTTACCTGTTTGGTGATCAAATCCCAAAACGAGGCTGAATTATGTATACCCTTAATGGTGCTCATTAATATTCATAAGCCTGATCGCAAAACAGGTATACAGAATTTGTATACCTGTTTGGTGATGAGGAAGGACACCAAAGAGGGAATAAGGGGAATTCTCTCGTATCTTGAAACCAATCAACAAAGGTAAATTTTAGCTTTTACAGGATAAATAATACTATAGGCTATCTTTGCATTTCCCATATGCCCAACGCAGCTGAGGGCGAAATATCAGGCTCAAAATGCACGATAAGCTAGAATTGATAACTTTAATTTGACCAAATTTTCTCCGTTGCAATCCCTCAGACCTTAGTCGAGGGACAAGTCACTTAGTTTAAGTTTAATAAACATGTCGACTCCTTGATTTCACGCTGCGAAATTTTCCATCGGTCGTATTACGCTTATCACTATTTTAACGTTGAATTTTAATGTAATAGAATGATCCTCAAAAAACATATTTGCGTAGACGTCTTCATATGTCTACTTATCCAATATTATGGGTTTTAGGCAGGTCATGCCAGTTGCTAAGTGTCGGTCTCGTCTTTGGGGAATATTCGTTTCAAATTTGACTCATCCTCACTCCAAGTCACGTATCCATTCGATTTGTCCAACTTTCGTTCAATTGTGCAGTGCGCTTTGATATTTTCTTCGATGTAGGCTACAGTTTGGTTTTGAAGTATTTTATTGAGGCACGATATCACGATTTGTGCCACATTTGACATTAGGTAGGAATAAATAGGTGTGTATTGTTTTTAATCTGATGATTTGTACATTAGCAAGTTTCTTAGTTTATGTATAGACCTATTTTTACGTTCGTTATTTAGACCTAGGCCTGCATGACATTTATCAGAAAAGGCAAGGAGTAGTTTTAATAAAAACTTGTGAGAGTCGCGAGGTAGTATTGATTACCTAATAGGGATGTTTGTATGAAATATATGCCTAGGTCTAGACTATACAAAGTACTCGCTTTTTTTTATTTGATCTAAGGGTACCCCTGTGAAACGTTTCCGTTAGTGATAATATACCGGTAGGCAAATTCTAAACCGAAATGTTCACGTCCTGGTTGTTCTGCTGAAGAAGCGACTTTACTATTTATGGTGGCAGATCTTTTCTTTCATCTTCAGAAGGTACCCAGTAATTTGTTCATCTTTACATTTCCTAATAGGAAAAAGTACAAACGTTTCAGCAGTTATAATGGATCTGGATATCGAAACTGAATCGATAAAGAACGTTTGTTTTGTCTTTTTGTTAAATTGTATATGATATACTTTAAGGCCAATTAAAATTAACACGATTAACATCCGAATCTTGCGATCAACAGGATGTTGTTTCAAAGTTATGTGGTCTTTTATGTAATCCCATACTATCTTTTACATTTGGGTCCATGTCTGCTAAATGTTGCCCCATTGTCCACTGACTTTAACACGTACTTGACTTTACCTTTCTTAATATATTGTATTATAATGTGTGATATTTTTACTGGATTTCTGATAATTTTTTCTTTGTGAAACAAATTCGAAAAGACCATGCCTGTTTCAGTTTACATCTTGGAAATAAAATATATTTAAGATAAAGTTTTTGGTTTTTATGTTTGGTTAAATTTTCAGATAGATATGTTTTTTCATTTTTTATACAATGTCACAATATTTGGGGTTCCGAATAAATGGAAAAAAAACCATCGTAAAACAATTCATTACTTACAAATAAGCGACTTAGTGTACAAATTACAACACTTATGACCCCTTTGTCTGTCTTATAATAGGGAGTGTCGCCTTCTCTTTGTAGCACTCACATGGTCACCCAGCTAACGCTGATATAACTTGCGTGATCATGTGTGGATTATGTGCTTTGTTTGGCCTGTATTGATTGTCTTTTTTTTCACAGCGAGAAGGATTCAGATAGGGCGAAGCCTTTTTTTTAAAACTATCCATACAAAAGTAGCCTTCAGATAAAATTTGAGGGCTAGCTAAGACAGTTGGGTATGCACCTATTGTCTTCATCTCTCCCGTTTAAAATTTTTCGTATGTCGCAATACTAATTTCTTTGTGCCACGGAAATAGAGCCATTTAAAAGTCACAGAAAGTAGCAAAAAGAAAGGTTTCAGTCACATTTAAAATATATGATTGCATTTTCTTTATCATGTTCTGTTTTCAAAATTTTGTAACTTTGATTCCGCCCAGCAGTATATTTCAGGCATGAGAACACAAGAAAGTGAAAAAGCCTGAAATAGTGTTAAACGCCGGAAATTTGGAGGTCTTTACAAAGAAATATACTAGATTTATTTCAGAGAAAAAGCCTGAATTCAGTCTTTTGCCTGAACATTCTCATGCCTGATATTTTATTTTCCGTCCGTCGTAAAGTTCCATGCGCCGTATTACAAAAATGCTTCTGCATAATACCGAAGCGTCTTTTCCATAAACAGAGTATCCTCACGTAACAATGTAAAATGTCTTATTGAGTGTACCTGCATAGACCGCACAGAGTTTTGCGTCCTTGTTGAAAAAGTATGGACACCCTCTTTTGGTGATTCCGTCCGTCGCAACACTATTTGCCCAGTTTGTTTGCAGTATATATCTGGAATGGTGTGGAGCATAACATACATTTAAAACTATACCCATACCTTCATAAATATGAATGAGTTTGCATTCTTTGTATTTCTTCAAAAAATGAAGCATGTCATAACTGCAATTTCTGTCCGTTGCAAAAACGACTATTTTGGATGTGGCCTGAATGTAATTGTGCACAGAAGGTAGACAGTATTTAGGTATTTAAATTTTAAATGCAAAAACTTCATGTGTTAAACCATGTCTATCGCATTTAAGAGCAAGGCCTGGGACAAAACCAATTAATCTTATATAAAGGCACCTGTACTTCTCTCATGCAGCCTCAAATTTGATCTGCAAGCCATGTTTTGTAATTTTTTTAACCAATATGTTGTTTGTCATCTTTTTCATAATAATGGTATATCTTAATCTGTTCCCCTGAGGTTAATGTGTTTACCCTATTGGTGGACTCTCATCAAGATCTAACTCGTGCACTTTTGCGTTTGTTCTAAGTTTGGAATACAATGGTGCTGAATTACAAGTGATAATGCACATAATTTACAAAATCTAATGAGATCTTTCACTGCGGTATAATAACAGTAACTTTGCAATTCCAAAATTACAGTATAATTGCGGAATGGTGATCAAAATACACTTTCTGTACTCTGCCACCATAAAGCCTTAACTTTTCTTCTAAATTTCAAATTTTATCAGTATGATTTATTTCTTAGACGAAATAAATTGTGATAATGATTTAGAATTTCATCTCCAGTTTTTCAGTGATTGGTAATGGAATAGGACTTTGCTCTTTGAAGATCGGATTTGCTAATGTTCAAACGCTATCTGGGCTTACAGATTTGGGTTTGTTACGATTTTCTTTATATTAGATAGGGAGACATAAATACCAAGTAGGGATAGGGGCAGTCAGTCCCTTTGCATCGGGCAGACATTAGGAATAACTGATTATAGTTCTCCCAAAGAAGACTTTATACAGAGAATCAAATTATCGATGGAAAAAACTGCACAATAAGGAGTATTTGAAATACAAGTTAAAACGAAATGCTGGAAGTGGCTTCAACGCTGTTGTGCTATGATATTACAAAATTGTGAGACTACCGAAAGTGACATAATTCATCGATGAGGACTTGAACTCAAAAAAATCACATTACAGTGGCATAAATGGAAAGATATAATCTGAGGATGTAGTGTGACTGTGTTGCACTGTCAGTGTAATGTTGCATGGCAATTAGGGAACGTTAGGGCCTCAAACGCGTTTAACCCAACCTAGAGTAAATCTGCTCCGGACCGTCGGAAGTCGGTAACCATCATAGTAGTTGCATAGCCTTTTGATGCATTCTTCTCTGCAATACTTGGGTTTGCTGTCCTATAAATGTGCCTGCTAATTGGAAAAGCAGATGTATCTTAAGAACACCCGTTACATCCATTCCATGGAACTGTGTCGACAATTTAACAGCTTTTCGTAAGTCGTATGGAGTCGTAAACAATGTTCATCTACATATACTTCTGTGAGTTTTACATAGGCCTATCATGCAGCATATCCTGCACATGTTGATCAGTGGTAACGCCATTGAAGCAAGCCTGTCATGTAGACCATAAATTCACTGTTTTGCTTCCAAATCTTGCATCCATCCAGTTTATGTATTCGCTATTCATTCTTTCAGCACAAGTTTCGAAGTCAAGGTATACTTTGCCGCACATTTGCGTCAAATGGTCTAATGTCAGGATACGTTAGTCGGCAGTTGCGGACAGCCGTTTTGCTGCAGAGTTTTTGCCTTAATCCTGTATCAGGAATATCATCAGGGTTGTAATATTTTTTTAGTCTGCCTTCTGGATTTCTGTTACTTACTGTTTTCAACCGCAGGTTTTTTCTAGTCTGTTTGCATCATATTAAGAATAGGAAATTAGTATTGCCAAAAAGGTAACACAACAATATAGTTGTTTGACTGAAAATGCAGCAATCAAAGCAATGATATTCATTCAGGTTCATCAGCCCATAACAAAGTTGACCATCTATTGGCTTCATTTTGAGGAAAGTTTAATCCATTCTGCTTACCGAGGGCGTGCAGTGAACCGTGGACGAGCGGCGCCCCCGGACCGATTTGACTGACACATGATGTTAAAAGGCATTTTATCTCTTGGCTTATCGAAATGAAAACAAGGGGTTATCTTGTGCAGGAATACAGTGTTTATATGTTTAGAATATGTTGATCGACCCTGTGCACTGTCATGTGGGATAAGTTGCCAAACCTCCCAGTTCCTGCTGTGAAGCTGCACCATGGTTTCCGTCTTCACTTGACAGGTCAGAGCAAGTCTTGTCCAAAAGTATGTTTTTCCTTCACTTTACTAAGAAAAGAATGGACTACGGGATAAGTGTGCGATACGCAAGAGAAGACTTACCCAGGCTAAAACGGTCTTCACTTATTGCAGCCATTTTCATCAGGCGGCAGACTATTTAAAGACGGTCTCTGGTACTTAGACTAAGTTAAGGTGCGTCATACTTTGCCTTTCAAACAGCAAATCACTATTATAAAGAAATTGCAAAACAGACACATCTTTCACACGAAAAGCTAAGTTTCATATTGATATTTGCATAATGGCTGAAACGGTCTTTTTATGTGTTTCGATTATCGTTTCTTAATCGATTATCCTGTAACTCCCCAGTCGCGTGTTTTTCTCATAGGTGAAATTGAAAGGGAATTTCCTGGGTAAATTCCTCATAATCAGTTCCGCAAAAACTGACACTTCTAGTCTGCACCGGGTGTCTGCAAAAGGTACCGTTTACCCAAATCTTAGTACATATCGAGTTCATACTGCATGAAATGAAGTCTATTAAGCGAGACAATGAGTTAGATCGAGCTTTATTACCGGACCGTTGCAATATTGAAATATTAGAATTGTCTGCTTGTTCAGGCGACAAAAATATATCTATGTATGTTTATTTGTACGCACGGAATGACATGTAAACTTGTGGGGGAAGACAGAATGCACGATGAAGTGGCAAGGTGGCCGAGTGGTTCAGGCGATATACTGGCCGCGTGGGATCGAATCCCATCCTTGTCGAAAAGAATGTTTGCTAGTACACGATAACACACGGCTGATTTGCTAATAGGAGGAATTCATAATTCACTGCAGACCTGTTCTTGCTACCTATATCGTTAGGCAACAGAACTATGCCTCCACCATGGTGAGGGCACTTTCATGAATTTTGTCACTGAAAGATCTGAAAATTATACTTTTCCTGCTAAACAAATGAAAAATTCTGAATATCTTAAGCAGATGCTTATGTTTTAAACCACATGAACGACTTTTTTTAGGCTTTAGATTTATTATATTGCTATCTTTTATTTCAAAACATATTTAGCCCCACAGAATACATGAATCTGCCTGCCGCACTGTTAAGTTCCTAGTTGTAGGATAGAGGGCAGCACATGATCACAGTTAGGTATGAATACCTCCTGTTGCTATGAATTTCAAAGATGGCCTATTGGGAGTTCATACAATTTTTTTGAGAATGGCAGATCGAAACGTGACTTAATTTGCTATTTATAACTTTAACAGAGTCAAAAGAAATGAAAAGGGGGCAAATTTTAGAGTAAAGGAACATGCATATCTAGTTTCCCGATTTCGCCGAATTTGGGGATCATGCAATAACTAAGAATCACCACAGCAACATGCATCTATGCAAGCAACACATCATAAGAGGATTACACACACTCATTAAAGCACAGTCCATTCTTCTTATAGTTTATTTCTTAAAATGTATGTTTCAAATTGTGTATATGTGTTTGTCTTTCTGAATAATATATTATTCAAGATTTACGATGTACAATTTTGTATATTTCATATTGCAAACAAAAGGCCCATTGGCCTTATCCTCTGCTGATATGACCGTCCCAAAAGAAATATTTACTAAAATGCAATCCCTCTATTACGTACAAGCCCAACACAATCTGTCATTTATTTACTTTTCTTAATCATGTTCTAAGCATGAAATTTCTGAAAGAGCATAAATTTAATTGATGCAACACCTATAACCATCCAACCTGTTAGTGAATGCCATGTAATATTCCACATGTATGTTTCTAATTACACATATACCCCTGTGCCAATTAAAAAAAAAAAAAATTGGAGGGGGTCTCTCTTATTCCGAAGGCACGAAATAAATATCTTGAGTAATACAAATTCAATCTCATCAGGCACTTGGACACTTGATACGTCTCTACTAATGAATATTTTGTTCAGTGTGTCTGTCCACTCATACTTGGGTACACAATTCCTAAGCCGTAACACCTGCCCTGCATTGTGGGGAAGCTTGACCGTTGCATCATATTCAAACGACCTATCACGTCAGAAACTGGCATTGCTGCCTCACTGAAAACTGCTCAAAATAAAAATCCATACTGTGCTTATGTTGTCATTATATAATGAGTTTCTTAACATTCATCTTCATGTTTTACAGACAGAAATGAATACAACTGCCTCCAAATTTTGGTCACACTTACCCCGCCTTACCGTCATTACATTTTCAGTATCACTGTCTTTTTGACAAACCATATATTTGGAATTCTTACAACATGTTGTTGTTCAAATCCAGACGCTACGTCAAAACTACCGATGATTTTTATTTTCATCTGCTAAATAATCTAAAACATTCACGTTGTAAACATACCCAATTTTGCAAAAAGTAAAGGTAGGTGGGAATTCTTTAAAATATGGTCATATTACATTTATAATATTGCATATACGAAGGCATCCCAAAAGCCATGTTACGTATGTAATATTTAAGTGTGTAGACATTCAAAGGAAGAAATTCGAGCAAAATACACAAATCATTTAACCTTCACACACAACATGTGTCAAAAATATTAGGATTATTTGGTAATGTATCAAAATCAGTTTAGAATATTGTGTTTTATTTTATTTGTCGTCCTGATTATTGAATTCTTGCATATAATACTGCAGTTGACTTGCTGACTGCTATAATCGTTATTTGGACGTGTGTGTTCACATGACACTCCAATCTTCCTGGGTGAAGACCTGTGCGGCCACTTTGTGATAATGCTAAGAACTGAGCACAACTCGCATCTTCATATGAATATAGCATTATTTGCAGACATATATTCACATTCTATACCACAATGACTCACCTTGACCTAGTTTCTCATGTTTAATAGCATACAGTTGATTTGTTGCTTGCGATAGACATGGCATCTTGACTCTGGTAATATTCATATATCTTCCACTCTGCAGACATGTGAAGTAGTGTTGCCATCTTATGACAGTAAAGAGAACTATTTTTTTTGTTATAAATATATTAGCATAATACATGTATATCTTTCAATTTTACAACTATTGTGAAAAATGACATGTCAAACTAATTGTTAAATTACTGAACTTTATATGTCTGCTTCCCCATATTAGGCAATATTAAACTTCCATATTATAATGCTCATTGGGTGTCAGAAGTAACATCTCAAATTATTTCTACAATAATGTATTAAATGTTCCTGTAATGCCCATGATCCGAGTAATGATGGCTCTCTGAAAAGGAATGGTTTTAAAAACATCCCGAGAATAATGTTAATATTCCCCACTAATGACACATCATATTACGCAGTGGACAGAGAGTCTATCTCTGCTGTTCAAGTTATGTTGTGCACCTCCAAATGTACATTTATGGTTATTTCTATCAAACGGCTAGGACAAAGATGATGATTTTTGTGATATCTGTAGACTAAATACCACAGAAACGTGACAGTGATTCTTTATTTAGAGATAAGTTCGGCAGCAATCGATTAACAAAGTTATTCAAAACCTTGATCTTTGAATTTTTTCCAAAGGCCATGTCTCATTGACTTTTCTATCCCATTGCAGAAGAACAAATCCCTGAATATAGAATCGGTGATACGCGTTCCTACAATTTAATCTGCTAATTAAAATACAAACAACCTATTATCACAGCCATTTTCTAGAAATAACCCCAAAAGTACACTTGGAGGTTCCTTCCATTGTTTCTAATGTTTATACAACCATTATCGTCACAGCGTGACTTGAACAGCTCAGATGGAAATCTCTGTTTATTGTGTAATATGATGTGTTTATCACTTTGTCATCAGTTAGGAATGTTAACATTATTTCGAGTTGTTTTTGAAAGCCATTCTTTTTCGAAGAGCGGTCCTTTCCGGCCATCTCACCAGTTGAATTATCAGGCTCCACGTCATAGACGTTTGTCTGTATAATATTCCTGTAATAGTATCTTAATATGTGTGCAGAAGTTAAGATGTTATGCGCATCACATTAAAATCATTTCCTGATCTGCATTCCCTGCGTGACCTTGAGAAAGTATGTCCAGTTTAGCCATATGAATTACCAAGTAATATCAGTGGTGCTACCTTGACTCCATATGTCAGACTTGGGTCTGCATAATATTCCTGTTATTGTTTATGGTTACATGTTCACATGTAATGGCTACAACAAAAATTCTTTTCCTGAAATGTATTCCCTCTGTGACCTCGAGAAAATAGGCCAAGGGGATCAATACTATGCAATATAAAACTTCTACATATGATACACATCTGTGGAGTACTTGATATGATAACAGTTTTGTTCTTGAACCTGGTATGTATATGTCTCAGGCCACCTCCCTGGTCTCAAAATATTGATTTTAATGTGTTTTCAACACATTTTGGTCCAAATCTTTTGAAATACTGGAAATGGGGCCACCAAATGTCAATGCGTTATCGTCTTTTAGCCTGATTGACACTGGTGCGAAGAAAAAAAGTATTCTCATCACTTTCACTTCTTGGCCCATATTTTACGTGATACCATAGATGGCACCACCAATATCGACTTGACCTGGATTTTCCTCCATTTGATAGGTTCTGCAAGTTATATAGGGACTTTTCACTTTGTCATCAGTTAAAAGTTTATGGACAGACAGACATGAGTGATAGCATAAGCTCTGCGACCTATGGTCAGCAGAGCTAATAAGAACTCTCTGTTTATCAATGTATTAGCTGCATGTGTAAGGCAATATCTATATTTGCAATTTACCTTTTTTCAGCTTAATATTATTTCACATTGTCGAAATGAAATCTCCATTATTCTAAAATGTCACATGAAGGTGTGCAAATGAATTCCCAAATACTCGTCAGCTGACGTCTCTTTTGGTTCCTGAGTTGTCAAGTTGTATGGACTTGCATATTTGTATTCAAAATGACATAAATAAATGGATATAACCACAGCATCCTCTCCACTAGTGCCAAAAATTACTTGAGGATATTAAAAATATCAAACACGCCCAAAGTCAAAGTGCTTGTTTGAAAAATGTTCATGTTACATTACTGATCATGCACCGGTATTAATATACTTTGCAAAAAATATGTGGACAATGTAGATTTCCAATGTACACATTTCAGTGAAAAATGGCTATTTGTTCGTGTATATTTGCGCTAGAATTAATAAATGTGTGTCACTGTGGTAACTTTAAATCGACAGTGGTAATGCTAGAACGACCACCTGCAGTACGAGATAACAAGTAAATATAATATTTACAGAAACACAAGTTTGATGGCACCTAATTGTCACATGAACTGGATGTAAAATGGTCCACAAGCTGAATACTAGCATGTGTATAAAATATGCATCGTCAATACCATGAATAACTGCCCCCCCCCCCCAACAGATAAGGTGGTGAATTTCTTTTCAAAGTGTCATTTTCACTTTCAATTTCAGTCATATTGGGATATCCAGCATTGTGTTGATCTGTTTTCGTCATTCACGTTTTCTTCACATCACCACTGATTTCGCTGGCATGTTTTTGACTTTGTGGCGGGCCTACAAGAAAACCAAACTAAACGTGATATCAATCGGTATAGGTATAGCAATAATATTACATCTGCAGCCAAAAATTAAAAAATGAATAAACTTTAAAGATCATAGAATGAAAAGATACGCGATTATTCATATATTTTCTTAAATGCGCACTGAGCCATATGAGTGGTGTCAGTGTTTCCCCATCATATATTTTCTACATATTATTAACATCTACATTTTCTATTCATAAAATGCGTTACGTAATCCTCTTGAAGAGTCCAAGCAGGCACGGAAGCAAGAACCGGCAGCAAGTAAAGCTTTTAATTACACTCACATTTATCTACCGAGGTCCTGCGATTGATGTCCGTCTGTAAGTATGATGTTAAATCACACACATGGGTTCTTAGCACTTATCTTTCTTAATTGTATATCGCTGTTTGGGCGATTTTACAAGGCAATTTTCACTGCATATATATGCATTCTTTAAGTGATTTACTGAGCCTTTAAGTATTCTGTATATATCAGTTTTTTATTTAAAGTTTACAAACAATATAGGGACTTACTTGGCGGTCTGCTGTTTGCGATACGTGGGTCCGTTTCCCAACCTGAAAGGCATGTTTCTAAAATTTATATTTCTTATAGCTTAGGTATTCCAAAAATCAGAATTTTTGGACGAATGGCAACACTGGATAGTTCAACAAAGTATGCATGTTTCAAAAGCTTGCTGCCAGAACACTAACTGGTGCCGCGAATCTGGATCATAGAACTTGAAACCCTACATCACATGACTGTCCCGTCCTGTGCTCAATATACCGCTTTTTGGCATCAGAAATGTCTTCAATGTTTTGCTGGGCAGATTGAATTTTGTTTCCTAAAGTTTTAACAGCCTTTAACGTTTCGTCCCTTGCAAGTAAAGTCTCATATCGTTTCAGAACCTCAGTCAGAGAGTGAATAGTTAAGTGTAATGCGTCATCGATCGTGGAATACAGCTCGTTATATATGATCATTTATCTCCCACCCAAGGTCTGTAATTGATGCAGCACCCAAGTCTGCAATAATGGGTCCAACAACTGATTCACTGATGCATTCACTGAACTCAACTTTACCGTCGTCCAATCTAGGAGGCAATTTTCTCAATCCAATCCATCAAATTTGCCAAATAAAGTCCGCCAAAATCAACGGTTATACTGACTCATCCAATAATCAGTATCAGTATGACAAACCGGGAAACAAACGAGGCACTTTACTTGACTCTATTAAAACAGATCATAATTCGTCAAGGATCAGAATTCATCAAGTCTCCACTGAACAAGCCATTCCATTGAGGAAAAACAGGGGAAAGTGAATGATACAAAGGACAATACATTATAGTGCCAGAATTGTATTTGTATCGCTGCACCTTAATTTTGATGTATATAAATATTGTAAATACTTTATTTCACGGCCAAAATGTAAACTAGCATCTTACCAATTTTATAACTTCGACTAAACAAAGCAAGTCTGTTTGTATACCTATCTATCTGTCCGTCTGTCTGCCTGTCTGTATATGTAGAAAAAATTGCGTAAAATCTGAAGGGATTATTTATTCACTGGAAAATTTTAAATATTAATCATTAATATTTAAGATGGCTTCATTATTTATGATGCGTGCCGGATAACGCCTGGCTAGAAAGTGTGTTTTGAGTAGTGAGCAGTGTTTTTCGAACTCTTCATCTGATGAGCAAATTCTTCTAATTCTTAATGCTTGGCTGTACGGAATAGAGCTCTTGTGTTGTCGCGGGTGGCATAAGCGATAATGTAAGTATAAATGTGTGTCCGTGGGTTTTACATAGAGAGTAGTTGATAGGTGACGATCGCGTCCTTCCTTTTTGACTAGCACATCCAAAAAATTTATTTGCTGTAATGAGTAATGAGATGTAAATTTTATCGTTGGATGGAAATTATTAGCGTGCTGTATGAAGTCTAAAAGAGACGTTAATCCATGTGGCCAGATCATCCAAATGTCATCGATACGTAACCACATGCGTGGTTTGAGTGGGAAAGCGTTAAGTAATTTTGTTTCTAACTGGTGCATGAATATGTTCGCGTAGTTTGGGGCCATTTTTGTGCCCATGGCTGTCCCCGATTTTTGAAGGTAGAATTTATCATCAAAGCGGAAGCAATTTTTAGAGAGTACAAAATGCATCAATCTAAGGAGAATCCAAGTATGGGTGGTTTTATCCTGTCTTTTGTTAAGGACTTCCCTGGCGGCCGCGATACCTTCCCTATGTGGTATGTTGGTGTATAACGATGATGTTACATCCAGGGTGACTAAGAAACCACCTGATTGAACTTCTTGTTGTATTTTGTTGAGGAAATCGGTGGTGTCTTGTACAAAAGAGGGTATGGTAGGTATCAGAGATTTAATGTGTGCGTCTATGTAAGCAGATATCTTGTCCGTTGGGCCGTCAATGGCGGAGACTATGGGTCTTCCTGGGACATTCTGCTTGTGTATCTTAGGTAAGAAATAAATGACTGGTGTCCTGGGACTCTGATTTAACAAGTATGACCTGATGTTGTCGTCTATGAATTGCTTATCATGGATATGATTAATAAATGCGGTGATTTCTTTGTTAATTTCTTTTGTAAGGTCATGATCCACAACCTGGTAATGTGCGTGATCTTGTAGTTGACGTAGGGCTTCCTTAATGTAGTCGGTCTTGTTCTGTATGACAATGGCTCCTCCTTTGTCCGCAGGCTTGATGATAATATTTGGGTCATTTGAAGTGATTTTATGGCTTCCCTTTCATCTTTCGTTATGTTGGGACCATAGGTTTTGGTTAAATTCATGATGTTGACTTCTATACTACTGATGAAAGATTCTAATTCCATGTTTTGCGAAGGCGGGGGTGGGGGGGTGGGGGTGGGGGTTCCAACCTGAGCTCTAATTCTTTAGGCCTAGTGTGTCAGTGCTAGTTACAGGTGTATTGGTGTCGGGTCTTTGGTTGTAGTGTAGAATTAGGCGTAGTTGTCTAGCTAATCTTTTGTGGTCACTTCTCAAAGCTAATTGGTCGATTGATTTGGGAATAGGGCAGAAGCCCAGACCTTTGTTAAGTACTGAAATTTCATGTTCATTTAGAATCTTGTCTGAGAGGTTGACGATGGCGTTCTCCGGGGTTGTGGTGGTCTTCTGTTTCCGTTTCTTCCACTGTTGCTTCTTATAGAATACCCTGCCCATTTGTTTTCTCTTTTGGTTTTGAGGCGTGCGCTTTCACGTGTTTTCAATTTAGCTAAGGTTTCCCTAATGTGTCTGATTTACGCTTCCTCCGTGTCATTGTTTAGAAGTGAGTAAGTATCTCTAATGAGAATTTCAACTTCCTCTGTTCTCTGGCGCCAGTATTCAAGAAGGGTTTGTATGAGCATGCGTTGTGTGTCTTCCAAAATATTAGCCCATTTTAGGATGAAATTCTTGTCTAATGTGGGTAGTTGAGGCTCAATGTTAATACGTAAACCTGTAGGTGTAGTGCCCCTGTCTTTGCAGCTGGTTAGAAATTCTACATGGTGGCAGGCTCTCACTAGGTGAAGTGTTAGTTTTTGTAGGTATCTAAAGGTTGGTAGGGTCGCAACCCCTATAGTCTGAGGGGGGGGAGGGTCGGAGAGATAGATAGAGATATGTTGGGCGTGTCGTTTTCTGAAGCCATGATGAGAGTCTTGGACGAATTGGCAAGAGGTGAGGTAGGTAGTCGTTTCATGAATGAGGCTTGAAGGCTCAATGTAAAAAATAGTTAAAAAGGGGGGTATTTAAGTGGCAAAAAGAGGCTAAGAGTTTTGATTTTAAAGGCTCAGATACGTCGTAAATGTGGGCCTAATTCTAGTTATTGTTGTTATAAATATGACGGGTCACATGATTGGTTGTATGCTTACTTGTGCCGTGATATCTCCGAGTGCTGGTCTGGTCGGTCTTGGAATACGTAGAGTTAATTCCGGAAGTGCATAGGCTGGAATGTAACGACGTAATCCTGTGGGTAACGGAAAATAGGCATGTTCCTGGGTCGGGTGATTGGCCACGCTGTGAAGAAAAACCTGCCATGGTTCTGGGTGGGGGGTTCCACAATGAAAGCAGAAATATACATTGTTCATTGGAGTAGAGAGATCTATTCCAATCATGCCACTATGTAGAAAGTCCACTATGACGTGTAGAATGTCGTTGTGGAAGTATACTTTGTCTATCTCAATATTTCCAAATACAATATATAAAAAATTTTGATTTTCGCCTTCTGTCACGTCCATATTGAGTTGGTATGGTTGGCGTAATCTGTTCAAATATGTGTTGACGTCACTTGTGGGTAATTAACGTGAGTAACTAATGTAAATTTATGCGTAGAGATCCGTATGTAGAATGGTATGGGATTCGCGTGGATATGTTTCTTAAATGTAATAGGCCAGCAGCACCACTGTGTCGATGGACATCTGTGTGAATGTGGATCCTGTAGGGATGCAGGGTTCGGCCCTTGATGCCCGGGTTGAGATTTTTTTTGTGTCTGAGAGGGTTGAACAACACATGGGCCTATGGGAATTACAGAGGCTCCAATGGATCTCTGAAGAGATGCAGGGTCCACTAGGTGGGACTGGTAAAAAATGTAGATACAATAGCACACAACATTGAGGCTTCTGTGTAAAAAGTTTGAACGATCCCACTATCTACTGCATAAATTAAACTTGTTAAAACATAAAAGTGACAAGTCAGAAGACTGGAATAAAGAAATAAAGTGGGGTGGCCTCTGCCGACGCGTTTCGGGACTGTGTGCCCCTTCCTCAGGGCTATGGAGGCTCCCCAATTTGTTGACAGATTACACAGTTTAAGTGCCTAATGGAGGCTTCCTTTAAATAAAAATGTCGCATCATATTTGGGGCTATTCAGTCCAAACAGGAATGTTCATATTGTTACGTCACACTGTCCTTTGGCGGTGTTGATGATGTCATTGTGCAGCGAGCTCTGCTTCTTTTATGGTTGTTAATATTTTACATATATGGCTTCTTTACACAGATTTTATACAGGTATTATTGTCTATGAAATGTCCAGTCATCTTGTCCTTTCCTCATATGTCGCACTGGCCATTTACCTGGAAAGATGTGAACAATATTAATATATATATATATATATATATATATATATATATATATATATATATATATATATATATATATATATATATATATATATATATATATATATATATATTTTTTTTTTTTTACAATTGCTGAAGGATATTTTAAAATGTTAAAAAGTTAATCTATGGCTTCCGGGGTGGGGGGGTCCTTCATATTCATCATCCGAAATATATAAGTCATTTAAGACTGGTGGGATTGTCTTGAGAAGTTCTGCGTGCCACTCAGAATAGACAGAAAAAGGTTGAGGCAGGGCTTGTCCAATAAATTCTTCATAAAAAGCTGGTTTGTACGTAAGCGGATTTTGTATTATGGGGATCCGACGGGAAGACCTCTAGCATTGTTTTCCTGGGACGACTCTGAAGATCGACCCTGTCGTCCTCGCCTCGATGGGGCGGACATATTTGTCCGGTTTTACTGCCTCATCCCTAGGTATGAAACGCCTGGGGGCGACAAAGTCCTTTTGGTGAATTTTGAAATGTCGCCTAAAATTGTCCATTCGTCCGTACGTTCTGTTGCAATAACAACATGACAGCCTCACTTTGTTGTCATTATGCATTCTTATGTGACGATTTAACGAAGATGCGTGTTTAAACGACTTTGTGCAAAATTTACAAGTCAGCATCTTTCGTTCCTACTGTTTAGGCCTGCGGGGTTTACCGTATTAAGCTCATGTATCCAAGCTGCTCCGTATGTGGTACGGGTTACGTTGTCACGTCCCGAAAATTTTTGAATACCGTACATTATGATGTCAGAATGGGGGGCACTGACGTATGTGTAATGGAATGGATTTAGGATTATCATTTCTAAGGTCCTGGCGGTGTCCGTAAAATCTTTTGTTGATAGTTTGTGACGTTTGCCCAACGTATTGTTTGCGGCAAGAAATACGTTCGATAATGTAAATGCAATTAGTAGATTGAAACGTGATATGTTGTTTAATATGATATTTCAATTTGATGGAGGTGCTAATAAAGAAGTCCCTTTTAGCGTAATAAGGGCAAGTGGCGCAGTTTTTCTTGCATGGACTGCTACCAGATATGGATATGGGCGGTTTGATGTCAGAACGTGTTAGTAGATTCCTTAGCGATCGTGGTTTGCGGTAACTAATGATGGGAGATTTGTTGTAAATTGGTATAGTGTGTTGATTGGCCCTCAGGATGGGCCAGAAGCGCGATATAAGTTGTTTGTTCAGTGGATTTGCCGGATGGAACGTAGTGACAATATTTATGGTGTCGTTGTTATTTGGGGTTCGATTGTTGTGCTCCAGTAATGAGGCACGTGGTCGCTCCCTTGCGCGGGAAATGGCTTCATTATTTATGATGCGTGCCGGATAACGCCTGGCTAGAAAGTGTGTTTTGAGTAGTGAGCAGTGTTTTTCGAATTCGTATGGAACGAGGAAGAATATAATGTTATTAATTGAAAATAACTCACCTTGCACATACAAATTATAATCCTTATCAGATCTAAACTCCTTTGGGCCTTTCGGGTTCAAGTCTGCATCAGATAAGATATGTGTATTTTTCAATAACGATTCTACTCATTCCAATGGGTTTCAATAAGTGTTTGGAAATAAACAAAAAATGAATCACAAATATCTCACAAATTAACTGGAAATGTAGCTTGTGTACAACTCACAACACCCGGTCACATGTCACAAACTCACTGCAGACATAGATTTTGTATTCCACACATGATGACACGTGGTAGACTCTGATAACATAACTACATATAAGGGTCTTTCTGTGTCACGCACAATTGTAAAGTATAAAAGTGAACGCCTTCAATTTAGACTGACTCATCATGTATCTTTTGCAGATTTGGGTAAGCACCCAATACGTCAAAGAAAGTTGTTGAACTAGAGCATGTGGTTCCGCTTTTCTGTACTGTTGCTTTACTGTACCTGTCATCAGGTCTGTGGCGTCTCCAAAGGGGCCATCCCCACCTTCTCCAAAAGCGTCACTGTCCGCAGCCGTCTCAGGCTCACCTGGCTGGAATGATACAAGATATGCACATGTCAATGTAAGCAAATAAATCAATAAAGTAAGTAGAAACATAAGTAACCAGCGGTCATGATGTACGCAGAATACATAGGCCTATATGTGCATGTTGTTACAACAAAGCTGTATGTGTACGCCTGTATGTTGCACAAAGTTAAATGTGTTCACTGCTGTGGGATACATACGGGATATTTGGAGTAATATCAGTATTGTTAAGTATACTTACCACGCGACCACCATTGCTAAGACCTCAGTGCCTGGGCATGACGCCCAAGAAAGAGATGAGAAGCTTGCTACTGACACTTGGTTCTGAAAACCGTCATTTGCCCATGTGCCCCATATCATTCTTTCTCTTTAGAGGAGTGCTCAGTTGACATCAATTGTAAGAGGAAGCGCGGTTGGTCGGGTGAGCTTCTCTGGTGGTCGGGAGGTAAGTATACTTATTAACACTGAAATTTCTCCAAATATCCTGTATTAATTACGTAATGTTACCTCTCAACCGCCATTGCCGATATACAAACATACTGGCGGTGAGGTAGCCTAATCGTTACAGATACACTGACTTCTATAGAGCAGCTATGGGAAAACCATTCAGTACATGTGAGGAGGCCACATCTGAATGGAAAAACTTTACAGCTACGTGGAGGTGAGGCCTCCAACAGCAGAATCTGGCTGAACCAGAAACCCTCCTTACCAACCCACATGGTACAGCACTGGCCCCTTGGTGCTCGCCCGCCACAATGATAACTGTCTGCCTCGTGGGTAGATTTGTGGGTCCAGGTCCACTGGCGAGCGTGCGGGGGGGGGGGGGGGGCCTATGGGGTTCTAAGAGCAGTTATAAAACCCGTGTCAAAGCCGGCAACAGGTGGGAAGTTGGGATAAACTTTCCTGATACTGTCCGAGATTACGTCTACTAGGCAACGAAGCCCTACAAGGCCCACTAAGAAATGCCCCAACCTATAGGGCTACATCTGATCAACTACAAGAGCGCCATAAACTGGCACACAGTGGCAGCTTTGACGGGATCTGAAAAGGCCAAAGGACCAGTATCAGAACCTATGCACAGGAGTCTGTTACACCCCCACAGGCTTATATGCCCTTCTTGACCACTATCATCTCATGCAAGTAGTTCTCAGCAAAAGTTGTAGGAGATTGCCATCATTGACAACAGCAATGTTCTGCATGGGGTGCCAGCCTATGCGAAAAGTAAAAATCTGCTGGTGGACATTCGGTCCACCAGTTATGTCTGTCATGGTGGACCGAATTCAAATTTGGTGGACAAATTGGCGAGCATCCGAAGGACGCGAAGCCATACCAGGGGGGCCCGGGGGCATGCCCCCCCTGGAAAATTTTGAAACCAAGCATGTAAAATGGTGCATTCTGGGGCAGTTTTTGAGAAAAATAAAGGAGCTGAATTTGTGTATTAAAAAGCTGTAAAAGTGATTTTCAACTAATTTTCGATTTGTATAATCTGTTTGTATTGTTTCAACTATCCTGTTTTGTTAAAAAATATTTAAACTGGCATCAAACCTGGCAGGTTATCAAATGTATTTGGGTGGATTGTGTGTTACAAAACTTAAAAGTAGAATAGTTTTCAGTTTTTATCGAGAATTTCTTGACGAGAATTCCTGATGAAAACTGAAAACTATTCTACTTTTTAGTTTTGTAACACACCTTAGAATTGTAAATACAATAAACAGCAGTCAACTCTTATTCTGAATTCAACAAATTGATCTTTTGATGCAAATTATTTGTTAATAGTCTGCTTTAAATTCAAATAAATTGTGTTTTCCACCTCTTTGACAAATTTCCCATCGAATACCATAGGTTGGGCCCCCATCTATGCTAAGCACAACGGGGTTTTGTATCTAAAACTATATATTTAATGTTACATTCATATTATATTTCCCAATTAAATGTGCAAGGCACCATCAGCAAGTCACCTCTATTAATGTTATAGCCCTGGTGACCTTGAAAAAATAGGTCAAGGGTCATCCATATTATATATCATTCCAGTTTTAGGATATATATATATATATATATATATATATATATATATATATATATATATATAATATATATATATATATATATATTGTGTGGTATTACCAGCTTCAATATTTGCTGAAATATGAATTTATATAAATTTCAACACAATTTGCCATATATTTTCTGTCAAACTGTAGGTGGGGCCACTGGTATCTACCACAATTGAGATTTTGACCTTCCCCACAAACCCATCAAATTTCATGAAGATCCACCACAAATTAAAGATGCTAGAGAGAAGACTTTCACATTTTCACCCCATATATGACATAACACTGTAGGTGGAGGCACTGATATAAGACTCAACCTACATTTTCTTAATCTGCGTTTAGTTATGAAAGTTATATGTATCTATGTTGAAAATTGTATGAGCTGTTGCTTTCTCAAACCACTTTCATACTATATGTATTGCCTGGTCACCTTGAAAAATAGGTATAGGCCATTGATATGAACATACAATAGGAGTTTTGACATAAAATATATTTGGTATAAACTTTGCAAAGTAAAGAGGAGGTGTTGTGAAGATAATGAATTTAATGTGTTTTCCACCTCTTTGACAAATTCTCCATACTATAGGTAGCGCCACCAGTACTTTTTGCAAAATAAGGTTTGGTCTCTGTGATATATATATATATATATATATATATATATATATATATATATATATATATATTTAATGTCAAATTAATATTATTTTCCCAATTAAATGTGCAAGACCCACCATATCGAGTCACCTCTGTCAACTTTATAGGCCCGTCACCTTGAAAAAATAGGTTGTCATCCATATTATGTAATATTCCAGTTTCAGGAATGATACATACAATTGAGATTTTCCCAACCCCCATTAATCCCAAAAATTTCATGACAATCCATCAACAAGAGCCCATGGGCCTCATGCTCTGTTCAAATTTTTAGGACTATATAGGTGCGGTTGCATTGACATGAACATACAAGTCTTGACACAAAGGTCATTTGGATGATTTTTAGAAGGTAACAAGAGGATCATGATGATCCTGTGCTCTGCTGACTGGGATCTGCTTTTACAGTATTGGAACACATGGACTGTAGTCTAGATTTGTACAGCTATATACATGTATGTAGAGTGGTAGCAAAGTTTGTCCTTAAAATAAATTTTGCGGAAGGACGGACAACGGACGCAAACGGATTCTATAAGCTCTGCTGATGGTAGTACATGTATTATCAATTGACATACCTTGCTGTTTCAATGGCTGCCGGTGTACAGTGGCAGCACTCACTGACTGACAAGTCAGCAGAGCTAAAAATTATAAATTTGTGTTTTACACCACTTTTACAAATTCTCCATTGAATACTGTAGGTGGTGCCACCAATACTTGATGCGCAATAGGGTTTTATTTCTGTAATTTTTCTGATTTTTCTGGAAATAAAAAGAAATAGAAATTAAAAATGTTAAATTTAAATTTAGAGATTTTCCTTATGTCATTAGCTGCATTGATTTTGACGGAAATACAAAGATATATAAATTGAAAATGTTAAATTTAAATTTAGAGTTTTTCTTTTTTTTTTTTCCCATACAGATTTTCCTAATGTCATTAGCTGCATTGATGGAACTCATGTACGTTTAAAGAGACCAGTGGAACATGAAGTGGATTTCATAAACAGAAAGAATGAACACTCAATTAACGTGCAGGTGACCATCTATTTCATTTTAAACACATAGAATATTCAAGAAAATAAAAATACCTAAACCAGGCCTCCAAAGCAACTTTCAACTTTTTTCAGAATCTGTATTTTGAACTTTTTTTAGATAAAATGCCACAATTCTTGTTGACATGTGCAGCACAACATTTTGTTCACCTTATCTGTGATTTTTGAAAGCATTGGTGCCCACGCTTGGCTGCATTTGCACTGGATGCAAGTCAGAATCAAAAAACATCATTGGACAGCACCTTAACTCTTTGTGTGCTTCTCTGTGAACAAAGGACAACAAAAGCATATTAAAAATGATCTTTAATTAATTTATCATTTGAATAAAAATAATATGAAAACACACTTCCTTTAACAAGGTCACCCTTGACATACACTTGCATTATCAGGGCTATAATCACAGCTTAGATGTACTAGTGTTTTGAAAATTACTGGTTAAATGGTGGCCATGGTGTTTATCACAATTACTTGAAAAAATGGATTAAAGGCTCACTTATTAGCTTTAATAAGTAGTGCAACCACTATTGCTTTGGACACAAAGTAATGAATTGAAAAGAATTGACTGTTTGGACATTGGTGTCACCAAGGCCAGAAAGGCTGCACACTGCCTCTCTGCCCAATACTTGTCTGTTTTACGAACTCTCCATGTCAACCCTGACTTGCATCCAGTGCAAATGCAGCCAACAATGGTCTCCAATTCTTTTGAAAATCATAGGCACTGTAGACAAGAGGTTTTGCCACACGTCAACAATAATTTTGTTGATTTATCCAAAAACTCAAAATATATATTCCCGAAAAGGTGGAGAGCTTCTTTTGTTGCCTAGTTTAGAGAAGATTTGCTTTACAGCAAATTTGTCTTTGTACCTTCAACATGAGAACTATTTGAAATGGTACATTTCCTTTGTTATTCACACATGCTGCAAATAAAAATTTATAAAAAGTTGCAAACTTACCTGACAAAGAGATACAGATTACGAAAAATGAAAACGAATGAATTTTGTAACTGATGACAGAAACAATAATTGCAATCCAAAAGAAATTTTGACAAAACAAAGTGCCAAATTCAGTTGCCACAAATATTAAAATATGGCCATTAGATAGCCAACCACCACAAACCTATAAATAGCATTTTGCTGTTCAGATTGGTTTTATAGATCTTGAAGAACGAACATTTTTAGCGGGCCTAATTTGCATAATAAAACCAGAGTCATTCCCGAGGCCATGAATGTCTTGCAAGCGTAATTCAAGCCAATCCAAAGTTTTTTGTTAAAAGACGGACGTCATTAAATTACCACTTAGTCTTGCCAACAGCTTATGCTGTTGAGACAAAAATACTGAAGAAAAGAAAAAAATAAAAATAAAAAAGAACAAATTGCAAAGAAACAATATATCATGTGCCATGGCACACAGACATGTATAATAGACTTAGTCTACTGTCTTCGTTCCAGTTGTAGCAAATGCCCTAGAATAGATGCACAATCCTAGGTTTTGATCTATGGGGCATATTTTAAAAACCCACATATTTCCCAATTTATAGAACTAAGTGGAAAAGTGAGTGATGTGTAACAAATATCACTGTTATTTACATCTATACGTAGTATACACCCTGTATGCTGTCATTCAGTGATGTTACTTCCAGAATGCAGAAATATCTGTATGGCCCTTTGCATTATCACAGTGTGCTACTAAAATGCTTTTAATAAATGAGTGTGCTACTAGAATGCTTTTAATAAATGAGATTGAGCAACTTTTCTAATTGACATATGTGTATAACTTTATTATATTAAATAATTCTGGCATTTAAATATTTTCAATATTTGGCACACAATATAATATAAATATTTAAGTGTTCATGAAAAGATGAAAACTTCTTCAGTGGGTGCTTCTTGCTTCAGCTCTCACATCCTTAATTCAGGAAATTCCTGCAAGCATAAATCAACAAGTAAATGGCTTAAACACATTTCAAAGAAAAACTAGAAAATGAGATATGCTTCACAGCAAATTTGTATTCCTTTAAAGTGAGAGCTTCTTAAAATGCTACATTTTCTTTGTTCTTCAGACATGGTGTAAATACTAATTTGGAATTGTATAACTGATCAGGATGGAACAATAAGTGCTACAGTACAACAAAAGTTATCACTGGCACTAAACAAGACAGGAAGAAAGAATCTTTGAGAAAACAAAGTGTCAATTTCATTCGGTACAAAAATGATTACATGTCCATTAGGTAGCCCACCATTATTTCAACCCAGATTTAGCAGTTGGTATTATGTTTCTATGTATATTAATTTTTAACATATATTGCATTGCTTAAATTTGTGATGGCCCTGAAACCTTGTAAGAACCTTGAAGAAACAGTATGTCATGTGCCACAGCACATAGACATAATTACAGGCAGTATATGAATTGATGATTTAATAACTTAAACTATAGGGCTGTTTGGACAGCCTGTGCTCAGCTGACCTAGAAATTCATTACACAATTCATTCTATTGGGGCTATGACCTTGGAAAGATGTCGGGGTTTCCCATGTATTATGTTATTCTGGAGTTCACATACAGTTGCGACTGAAAGTAACTTAACCAAAATTTGCGCGCACTCGCAAATTGCTCGCACTTTGCTCACACTTTGCTCGGGCTCGCACCCGCGGGTTGCTCGCAGTTGTTTTCTGATCTACCCGCACCCTTGCTCGCAAGCACCCTCACGCTCACCCGGGAGTTCCATGTGCTCGCGGGTACTGACTAACCCGCGGGCACACTGGAAAGACCAGCAGGCCCAGCCTTTTATACGCATACTATATTTCAGTCTTTAAACTTATTCATTATCTAACTGGAAATGTACCCCCCCCCCCCAGCACATCTCAATAAGTCACCCCCCCCTCCTCACCCCCCCCCCCCAAAAAAGAATGATAGTGGCTAGTATCCGTCTATAGATACCCACATGTAGATATAGGCTTATTTGAGTATGTCTTTTTCCGTTAGCCACATAATTATTATTTCTACACATATGTTGGGCCTGCATGTGACTCCCGGGGAAGTAAATGTCACACTCAAGTCGGTTTTATTTTGCTGTACATTCGAGAGAAGAGTAACTATTGAATGTGAATGGAGTAATTTACATATTAATTGTTGAAAGAAATACACTGCTAAAAATAGCTACAAGATGCCCCCCGGATATTGTGCTCTGTTATCACCAGGTCCATGGGTCTATGAAAAACTGTAAATATTCCATGTACTTGTGAATAAAATCAGACCAGATTGTTCTAACGTTAGATCTACAAGTGATCGATTCGCACTCAGTAGAGATAAGCTGGGCTAGCATGGATGTGTCAACGCCTTCAAAATTTGAAGCCAAACCGGCAAATAAGACTGCAATCGCTACAGATTTTGACCATGTTCTTATACATTTACATTACAATTCAATAGCCGTTTTTACAATATTTTAGCCAAATCAAACAAACACTAGCATTTGGCTTAAGGCACCAGTGATTCCTGGCTGGTAAATTCGATAACGAGACAAGCCCCCCCCCCTCCCAGACGTTGGGATAAAGTTGAAGAATGTGGATTTCTGGAATTTTTTGGACCCCATGGTTGCATGTATCCAGTCTCTAATGCTGCATACATGTTCATGTAAATGTGAGTTTTTGTTTTTGCACTGTTGGCATTCATAAAGACCGATGAATATTTTTTTTTCTCCCAGACCTCATTACTATGTACTTAAAATGCAAGTCACTTCAATATGGGCAATCACGACTAACTACCATCCCCCCCCCCCCCAAAAAAAAAACTTATGCAACCACCCCACCCCCGTCTACCAATTAGCCCCAGGCTCCATTGTTATTGGAAGCTGGTCAGTGTGTTCAGCAGAATTTCATTATCCAGGGGCTGTGGGCACGCATGGAGCATTGGAGGCAGCATCACTTTGGTCCGAAAGGTTGCATCTCGGCAATAACCATGAAGCGGGTATCGAAAAATAGCAGTGCGTATGGCAGTCATAAAGTACTCGAGATAAGGAAATTAGCTCAATTAGACGGCAATCAAGTCGTGTACTGCACTGGACTTACTGATTGATTGATTCATACATTCATATTTCTTTATTTAATGGGGGCGGGGGAGGGGGGTTGTAACCACCAGACATGTTGTATCATCTCAATAGGGGTTCTCTCAAGTGTCAATTAACTGCGCAGAAACAAACTTTGTTTACATGAGCAGACCACTCCCCCCCCCCCCTTTTTTTTTTTTTTTTTTTGATCGTGGAGTGCCACAGGAGCAATCGGTTAACACAGCAAGATGGACACTATGTCACGCCATGGAGCCCAGAATGGGAAGGAGATAGAACTTTGAAATTGGCAAAACTTGTTGCATCTGTACTTATTACGTTCCTTTGTTTCCAAGTCCACATTCAAAGTGACATAAAATACACTTGTTTTGACAAAGTCAATACAATCCTAGTGTTTATAAACATATTATTTTTCAACACCTCCTTCACATGGAGATTTTGCGTCACCCGTATAGATTGGGCTTGACTTCAAGGAAATGGGTTTTGTTTATTACTTACCTATAATACTTATTCAAATATAAATATTTGGCTCTTGAAAATATTGACTTGCTTTTTTCAATTTCAACAGGACAAGTTAAAAAAAAAAATATTACTACAGGTACAGTGACATTTTCATTTTCATGTACATGGCAAGGAAGATCGCAACAGTTTACGTTTGTAACGATATGCACGATGTCACATAACCGCGGCATAAAATAGATACACAAAGGAGCCAAATTACCTTTTCCCTTTGTACTTTAATAGCTTTGATCGTCTTCATGATTGACCATGGATGGTACATGCATGGCAATTCAAACATTAATTTGATTATTTTTTAAAATTGATCACCACCTGATTGTAAAAGATATACTAGTCGGGAGGTTCTCCATTAAAAAATTGGACACAGGGCAGTTTTATAAAGGTACATCATTACTTATTGCACTGAAACCTCATAATAACGACACTCAGATATCCGACATATTCTGACACCGGAAAATGTTCCTGAAGGTTATGGACAAACCAACTGATCAAAAACAATTTCGCGGATGTTTTTAATTTGAGACCCTATCAGACAATTACGCGGAGATTACTTGGAAAAAAACACCCCCAAATTGTAAATTTCCCCGCCGCGAAGTTGCTCTAAATTGACCCCCTTTCTCCCAACTAAACTGGAACGATCATGCGTACCCGTAGTATCCCCGAGCAAGATTGTTGGCGCTCTGCTCATGGAGGTATTACCGTTAATTTAATACGTCCATGCTCTACTGTAACGGGGAAAAAACACTCTGGGGGAGCCACAGTCTATCCACAGAGGCAACAACAGATGCAAACTGAAAACAGCAGTTGTTTTAGACTACATTGTATATCTCAAGATATTGGTTTCTTCCTATCTGTTAATAGCAAGGGATAGGCAATTCCACAGTGATGCTCGACCAGAACGAGTCACATTCAAGGTTGCCTGCCTGCGAAGTCATTCAGCCGGCGAAGTGCCTGCATTACAGTGTGAATGTTAAAGCCCGTCATTAATGTGTCAGGAAGTACAAGCAGGGGTTTGCTTAGTTTTTCCTTAAAAATTACGCTTTTGCTTTTGGGCCATTACTATTGCCAAACATTAGTTAGGGTATTTCTATAGCAGACGGTGACTGAGTTTGCCTCCTTAGCTGACTCGTGCCATTTTTATCTGCTACTGGACCCAGTCACCAGTCCAAGGCGCTTGGTCTTCCAAGCAGGTCGTCTGTGAAGCAGGCTTTCTACCTCCAGGAAAAATTTATCTGTACTTAAACATCAGCACATAAAAAAGTCTGCTTCTCAGGCAACCAAATAGGCAGTGATTGTACAAACTTGAAAGAGCCGAAAGTGCCTTATCAAGGTTTCATGCATTTAGCACACCTTGGGCACCGATCCGTGAAGATAAAGCGACAGCATCAACACAGTCTCGGCGCCGACCTGTTTGTACATGTAGATAGGAGCGGTGTCCTAATGTAATCAAAGATCTGAAGTGGCAGAATTCCATTTACATGCAAGCAGTGGATCTAGAATGCAATAGGTTTATTCTGGTTTACCTAAAATTGTATAACCTTAAACTTAACAGACTTGAAATTGACATTAAACAAATTCCTTTCCCCGCTCATCGTTTTCCTTGCATTTTTCAAACTTCAGTACTTCTTATAACTAGCGTGACAAAGAACTAACCGATGTTGCCTCCCAAATTATATTCTCTCCCCCGGGGTAACACAGAGCTTGATCTGCTTCAAACAATGTTTATAACAGTTCAGTACTAAATCGCTGAAACTAGAGTTTTTATTCTGATCCTTCCAGTTCCTAATTAAGCCTACCCACCCCCGGTGGGGGGTGGGGGTGTAATCAAATGTAAATTGGATAGGTGGTGATGTAATTTAACTATTTTCTCTCATTTTCTGGTCATTAGTCGACACTATGTCATTATTTTGTTCTCAAGTTATTTACTGATTGATTATCCAACAATCTGTGTTGATACATTCATTGATGTAACATACGCTTACGTAATTTTGTGATGTCCCTTGCATGTTGTACATATTCTGTTTTGTCGCTCCCTGTCTGGAGAACCCATTGTATTAGTCAACTTTTTGTACTGTGGGGCTATCCAGAATGAACAAAAATGTTTAAATCAAACGAAATAAAAAAAAAAAAAAAAGAGAGAACGATGCTATTTTCACCGTACGGTGAGAATAGCGTTTGGTCTATTTTCACCGTGCGGTGATAAAAGCGTTTGGAAGGAGTTTTGTCTATTTTCATCGTACGGTGAGGATAGGGTTTGGTCTATTTTCACCGTATGGCGGTGACGGTAGAGTTTGGTATATTTTCATGGTGAGGATAGAAGCGGCTCTATTTTCACCATCTGGAAATTGGAATTCGGAGCCTTTTCGCAAATTTATGGTTATGGCTTGTTGCATAGAACTGAGGCAAATTAAGATTGGAGAAATGCTTACTTAAGGGAGATAGCTACCTTTATAGTATAGTCAATAGGAAACGGGACCAAAGCAAAGTGCCCACTTACGGAGGGTTTACTGTAAAGCAATTACCTTGGCACCGTGACAGCATTAAATGCTTGGCTTTTTAACATCTGTAATTAATGTATATGAAGTTACTCTACCCACCCACGAGTCTTTCATTTTTGTTGCTTCGTGGATTTTTTTAATGCGATCCTTAACTTAAGTCATAACAAGACAGATCTATAAGTCACACTTAAGTTCCGTTTCTTCCATCTGTGACAACATTAAAGAAAAGTTTCTACTTTGTCTTGTTACCTAAATTTTTGCCTTTTCGCATAAAAAAAAACAGTGTTGGCTCTATAAAAACTATTAGATAATAAAAGCTGAAACAACACCTCAGCAGATCTCATTATAAACCATGCTCAACTTGGATGTTAGGCCTTTTTATTATTTCAGCAAATGTTTGTTCCAATTCTCTTTTGTGCACAATATCATGACACTATGCTTTTCCAAAATATTCTTCCCTGGTTGACTTCTTTTCATCGCCGTACGTTAGAAATAGAGCAGCCCCTATTCTCACCATTAGATGAATATAGACCAAATTTTATCATCACCGTACGGTGAAAATAGACAAACACTATTCTCACCGTACGGTGAAAATAGACAAAACGCGATTCTCACAATACAGTGAAAAAAGTCACTCCGAAAAAGAAAACCTTGCCCCCACACTGTTACCTGCTGAGTGACTTAAAAATTTTGCTACATCATATTTTGCAGGACAAGAAACAAATACCATTGAAAATTTGGGTGCAACCTAGTCCATGGTCTAACGCTTGCAACTGAACTAGTAAATAGTAAATCGGGGGTGAAATTATGACTAACAGTCTTTTACATACATCAGAAAATTAGAAAGGGGCTAGTTCCCTGCCTGCTTAGCCTCTCGTGCCATCTTTCTATCTGGCTAAATAAAATGTCCCTGGAAAGAAAAAAACTATACCTATTTTACTGAATCCCCCCCCCCCCCCATGGACAATAAGTCAAGAATGAAAATAGAAACTTCTTATACAACTATGCTTGTGTGTTGTAGGGTAACGTGACGCAGGTATAATATCTGGAATGTTTTATATATATATTGATGGGCGAATGTTTTATACCTTTACTTATACCTGATACTGTTGCATGTTTCTTTTTATATGTATATATGTATAGAGAGAGAGAGAGAAATCTATTTTAATTTTTGTGTATATTTTATCCAGATATGAGTTTTAGGACCACCATGGAAATAAGTTGTTAAAACTTTCTGGTGCCATCCTAGGTTCTTTTCAACACTAATTGTATGTATTACAGTCCAATGTAATTATATGAACCTGAATAAAATCAATCAATCAATCAATGGCTTGCTTGGGTCTGCTAAGGCCTGCTAAGCAGACAAGCCAACAAAGCAAGAACACGAAACTTTCGCTGACATTGGTATTAAGATATGCTCTGAGAAACCGGTCAGAATATTTATATATATATCTAATTTAATGTTGGAGAAATGCCTTGCGCTCGCATCGGACCACAGTGGTTGACATTTGCCAGGCAGGGAAGGAACACCCGAGCTGCTGGGTGCAATGGTGGCTTCACGGTGGCAGCGTGTGTGTGCCGCCATGAGTGCCTCGGCCGATCCAATGGTATGCATTCGTGCATCATGTGTTGCCTGACCCCCCGGCGGGCCATGCCGCGGAACACCGGGAGCGGGAGATTATGGTCGGGCCAGTATCTCCCTTTCAAGTCACCACCTATGGTCATCCCATATCATGAGTGTGTAAACATGTGCGTAAGCTTGTTTGCATGCATCTGTGTACACGTATTGTTCAATTGTTGTATCAAGTCTATATTAGTATTTGTAGTCAAATTTATATCATGCACGGTCATCTCATAGTCATAATATCATGATTTGTATTGTCCTGTGAGTCTTGTATATATTATTGCACGTCTCCGTCTCTGGAGAACCCCTAAATTAGACAATGTTTGTACTATTGGGCTATCCAGTATAAATAAATACGTTTAAACTAACACTAAAATCAAGGAGGGTAGGAGGCTACCCTCCTTGCTAAAATATACCTCCTGGGGATACACGTGCAAGCATGTGTACGTTAGTGTGTGTGTGTGACAGTGTAGGTTTGTAACACCCTACGATTGGGGACACATTTCTGTTCTTTCCAAACTAACTGGGGCTATTTTTCAACCGAGGACTTCTCCACTTCTCTACTATTCTGCATATGAAAGAAGTCACACATATCTGTTATTTAAACACCATGTTAAAATGGCCCTACTTGGATAATGAGGATTGCCTCTGTTCTGCGGAAAAGAACATTGATTTGTGTCTTTGGTTGGACAGTAAGGAACGGGAAGTCCCCAGTTAAAAGTGTGTGTCCCCAGTTGTAGTGTGTGTCCCCGCTTGATGATGTTCCCAGTTATGTCTTATGAGGTGAAAAACGATGTATCCCCACTAGTTACACGCTACAAGTGTGTGTGTGTGTGTGTGTGTGTGTGTGTGTGTGTGTGTGTGTGTGTGTGTGTGTGTGTGTGTGTGATACGGTACGATAAGTTTATTGTGTAAAGGCCCCGGGCCGATACAACAAAAAAGGAAGAAAAGCAAGAACAAAAAAAAAAAAGAAAAAAAAAAAACAAAACAAAACAACAACAGAACCACCCCCCCCCCCAAAAAAAACAAGAAGCACAGCACATGCTCCGTCAAGATTTTGCAATGTTACTTTTTTATGCCTTTCATTGACTGTGGTCAACATTGCTCCTGTATATATAGTCTTGTAAAATAAATGTATAAAGTGTTAATACTTGTGTGTCATTTATAAAAAAGGACGTGTCAACATATTAAACAGCAACTAAATAATGTAATCAGTTGGAAAATTCAGAGCTGTATACTCGGATTACATAACAGTAATATGTGTGTGTGTGTGTGTGTGTGTGTGTGTGTGAACGTGAGGCATCTGCTGCTCATACTTTTCTGAGTTTAAGAGAGAAGCAAATGTTGGCTGCAATGAAATGAAAAAAAAATGAAAAGGTGAGTAACGATCCTCATCATACTCATTATATCGCCCAAATGTGAGAAATATATAACTGTACATGTACATGTACGTACAAACTGTATAATATCATGCAGGTATATAGATGTTGTCAACTTCATCCTGGCGCAGCTGGGCTCGCGGGCCAAACGGACACGCATTGATGCTCGGGGGCAACCCATGCCCGCACCCGCACCCGCCCGCTCGGGCACCCGCAATAACCCACGGACTGAATCTGTAATTAACCCGCGGGTTGCTCAGGGGCAATTGCTGGCCGTGCTCGCAAATTGCTCGCGGGTTGCTCGCGCGCAGAGGTTAAGTTACTTTCAGTCGCAACTGTAGGACCACTATCATCTGCAACATAAAGGCATACATCAAAGTACTTAAGTTATTCAGTGAACAGTAATATTTGTGTCAATAACTCTGTGACCTTGGGAAATGAAGTCAAGCTCAGCTGACTGACAAGACAGCTGAGCTGAAAATGTTACTATTCTGAACTTAATCAGCAAGAATTATAGAGAAAAAAAATAATTTAAACTTATTTGCAATCAATATGTATGATTTGATATCATGTAACAGTCCATCCACACAGAATAATATCCCTTTTTAAACTGAATTACAATGATATCAAGGATTTTTCTCCCCAATGTTAAGATGACATGCACAGCTGATTGTAAAATAAAAAATGTGGTGGCCCGTTAGCCAGGGTCAGCCCATGATAGCAGGATTTTCAATACCTCAATTCTCTATCAGATCATGCACAACATTAAGTATTTATGTAAAATAGTGTCCATTAATTTTATACATGAATAAAATGTGATTTCAAACACTGACAGTTCCAATGAGTAAGAGCGTGCCAGTATAAAAATTACATGTACTTATAATTAATTGAAACAAAATTCAAAATTTTGACAATACACTGGATGGTAACTTTTGGATAAATATTTGTAATCATTAAAATTTTTGAAGTTATCATGTGCATTTCAGTAGGAAGTTGACCTGAGGTTTCACCCAACGAATTGCCTCTTGTACCTTAACTATAATAATCATGTTATAGTTGAGTATAAGTCTGTTAACCTCCTGGACAGTTTTTATTTCCAGATCTGTAAGGAAAGGAAATTTGTTCTTAGCTCAGCGAAGTTAAAAATAATGCTAAAATGATATAACTACAGAAATGGAAAATATTGCAGGTGACCATAATATAACCATACAAAATGTAATGTTTTTCCCCCCTTTTTTACTCATTATTATTCAGGGAGAGACAACAGTTACCTGTTAGGGGACAGTGGGTATGCTTGTAGGCGTTATTTATTGACCCCATTCATCCAGCCAACAACTCCAGCACAGGAAAGATACAACAGTGCCCTTTGTCAAACACCAGTAAGAATTGAGCAAACCTTTGGTATAATCAAGAATAGATTTGATTGTCTGCACCAAGGACTTCGAGTCACACCTACCAGGGCATGCACCATCATTACTGCTTGTGCAGTTCTTCATAATATCGCCAGAGATAATAATGACCTCATGGATCCACTACCCGTAGAAAATGACCAGTCTGCAGCAGTTGCAGTTGAGGTGAATGCAGATGGTGCCCAGTTTCGTAACTATATTGTGGAAACCTGCTTTCATGCTTAAGATAATTTTGTTGCCAGGGACTTGTGATGCATTGTGAAACTTCTCAACATTGAAAAATGTATACTCTTGCATGATACTTTTAAAACCTGATGACTACAGAACTTGAAGGACTAGTAGATACAAATATATGTCTCATACTGTTTATTCGGAAGCATGTTAGTGGTTTTAACTCAATGTCCAAATAGCAACATAAATCATGTGTTTTTCTTTAATAACTATATGATAGATGCATCTCAAATGGCAACTTATCCAGTGGGGACTGAGGGTATCTACAAATGTGTTGAAATAATAAATATATGGATATATTCCATGATTAATTATTATATATTTAATTATATGTACAGTATATTTTAATAGGGGTACCACCAAAAGTGCTATGGTACACAAATATTTTACATGTAGTTGCATATTGGTGATAAGGTCTATGATTTGATTTTTTTTTTTAGATTCCATGTGTGTAATTTTCACGTTCATAGAACATTGTTGGCCAGACAAATATTACCTGTAAGACTAAACTTGCCTGCAGGACTAAACCTGTCTGTAGGAGTACTGTAGGAGTAAGCTTCTTTGTAGCACAAATCTTATCTACAGTACTAACCTTATCAGTAACACTGACCGCAGAGCTAACCTTCCAAGCACGGCTCACTTTGCCTGTAGGGCTTTAAAACTTGCCTGTAGGGCTAAATTACCTGCAGGACTTACCTTGTATGCATTTCTAGCCTTACCTGCAGGTCTAAGCTTGCCAGCTGGGCTAATTTTCCTTGAATGCCTTTTCAACCTTGTTTTTTGCCTCAGTTTTATATATGTTCAAGTATACCATCCATACTGGGAAGATTTCTTGATAACATTACATCATACTCCCATTTAAACAAAACCGTATTGATACTGCTTGCTTAAACCTTAATAATCAATACATGTACTCACCAAGTTCTCTCTGCAGCTTAAGCTTCTTCAACTTTAAAACTTCAATCTCCAAGGCACACCTCTGTTGCTCCAAGAGAACCAATTTTTTATATTCTTCATCACTACCATTGGTATGATATCGCTGGGTAAATCTTCTTTTTGTTGATCGTCTAATTGTGCCTGTGTTTGACTGTCCATCTGCCGATGTGCCTGTACACGTGTTTGTTGACTGTCCATCTGCCAATGTGCTTCTGTCTGTTGACTGGTCACCTCTTAATGCACCTGTATTTGACATCAGCTGAAGCATGTCACCTTCCTCTGCATTAACCGTGAATAGAAATAAAAGAACTGTGAGATCTGTCCTCAGCTGACATAGTAAATTTATAAATGAAGAAAACACGTCCAGATTTATTCCTGTCATGTTTGAAGCAACTGTGAAATGATCAATGAAGTTTGACATTGATGCTAGGTACATTTCATACTACTGTAGTGACAAAGATGAACAAGGAAGGAAAAAGTTTAAAACACAAAACTGTGACTCCAAATAAATACCATATATTAGTCTTGAATTGAAGTATAAATTTTGTAAAGTTAACAAGAGGCCCATGGGCCTAATGCTTGGCTGATATATTTAGGACTATAGTAAGTGCTGTTAAGTTCACAAGCCATTTTCATGTATATGTGTTGCCTTGTGACTTTCTTTGCATCTGTTATAAATTTCGAACTTCAATCTCAATGTAAAATTTCAATCATGATGAAATGTGTTTTATGCACCCATTTATTTTGGCGTATTAACACATTGTTTTCTATAGAAACGGGCCTTTTGTAAACTGTGCTTTAAATTTGTCACAGTATAAGTTACAAAATTTTTGGTACTTTATTGATAGTTTATGATTTGTTCCTTTAAAAAAATGTTAAATTTGCATATTACAATCAATCATTTTGCACTGATCAAAATTGGATAAAGAGATGAAAAAAGTTTTATTGCTCCAAATAATTTCATTGCAGATGGACAGATTTATCTTCTCTTCTTTGCATGTGAATTCTATACTTACATAGTATTGGCTGTGAGAGAGAAATTTCTTCATACATGCTCTCTGTAGGATGCTCTGCTGTGGCTATTAAAACAAAATTATGCTATTATAAAAATTGAAAATGATGTGAGGGTGGTATCAAAAGGCTTACTCTTTCATGACATACATGTTGAAACTATAACATAAAAATTAATTAAACAGAATACAAAACTTTTGCTAAGCCATTATGATTTAATGCTAAACATGGGTCAAAAACTACACAAGTAATTCATTCCGACATATTTCAGAGAGACCACAAATCACTTTGGGGCCCAATATAGTAGATTAAAGAGTAGAATCCGGAGCTGCATGTTACAGAATTAAGGCATGACGGTCTAGTCAACCTTGATGGGCTTCTAGTTCAGAGCTACTTGCTATAACTTGGGCTTCTGATTATATTTTATTTATTTTTGCAATTATTTTATTCAAAACAAATATTTTAAAACAAGAGGATCATGATGATCATGTGCTCTGCTGACTGGAATCCACTTTTACAGTATTGCAACACATCCGCAATCCACACTCTACTCCCTCTGGTGCACACTTTCACTCTCCCGCAGCAGTCAGCATGTGAATTTTTGACAAGCCTGAGGACTCCAGTGAGCCGTTTGGCAACCTGTTTCGAAACACATCTCTCCACTGCAATGACGTATTCAACAGGGCCTTTATGCACCTTGACAACCGCATATATAATTGGTAACCTCCCGTCCTCACCCGAGACAATGCACCCAACCCCTTATCTCCACCCACCCGGTCCTCAACAGCAGCACTATGCAGAGGCCCCTGCCCGCTGACAACCTTCACTATCTAATTCAATCAGCACTGCACTAATGCAGCATGGTCCACAAGTAAGCCCCGCAATTCCCGACCACAATGTGAATCGTGCAGCACCCGTCCAATCCGTCTCCACGGACGGACGGATGGATGATGGACACAAACAGATTCTATAAGCTCTGATGACAGACAATTCAGCAGAGTTAAATATTGCAATTTAACTCTTTTTTCTAATTTTTTTTATTCATTGAATTTTCCTCTGCTTTGCATATTCATTATATACAGAAAGTTTGACTCACTGGAATAACATAACTGTAAGCATGCTATTTGTGTGTGTTTATCCTCCAACACAACTGTCCATATAACCTATTTTGCAAATGCTTAGAAGAACTGCAATAGGATGTATTCATATTTAAATGCGGTCCTACTTTAACACCTATTGAGCAAAAGAGGGAGCCACCTGCATCAGGGCAGATCCATGTATTTAGTATGGTCAAAAGTACTTTCTCAATAAAATGAACAACACGAACATAGAATAATCTTTAAAAATGTATTAACATATATTTGAAACATAAAGGATGCCTAAATTGATTACAAATGGACTCTCTTTTGGTTGAAAATGTGATATTTGTGGATGTTCATGTAGTATATAATACAAATCTGCCCTGATCATGGTGGAAGCATCAGTTTGTTGCCCCGGCAACTCAGGAAGTGAGCAGGAGCGCAGTTAAATATGAATGTCTCCTATTCCATACCCACCAAGGTCAGGGTATAAACACGTGTTCCTTTTGTCCAATATTAACTTGCTTGGTATTGAAGGGCAAGGTGCATCAGTGCCACTGGTGCCTGCTACATTATCTGCCATACCTACAAAATTTAATGACAAAATATATATTTACCTTTGTTGTATTTTTATAAAATGACCAAAAAGTTAAGCATCATTTAGGTCTAAATATTGGAACAAAATATTTTTGATATAATTCATAAAATAACAAAATGTTCTTTAAATTGTCATAATTTTTTAAAATTTCTAAATGTCATGATGCAGTGGTACCTGCTATTTAAGACCACCCCTAAAGCAAGACAAAACTGGTCACATAAGGCAGATAGACCGTCATTGCAGGTAAAATAACAAAGAAATAAGAGACCATTGTGTTGGAGAGGTGGTCTTAAAAGTTATTTAATATGATATTTCCCAATAGGTGTTCTTTTGAGCAGGTACCACTGTAAATAATAGTTATTAAACCTGCAATCAACAAAGACTAGCATTCACAGATATCCTATTCGTAAAGGATTTACAACTTATCATGGGAAATATTGTATCGATATGAGTAGTGAAGTTTATTTTGGTTGCTGTTATGCAAGGATTGATGTCTGTGGATGGCAGCCATGGGTAGCATGGCTCACATTAGTGAGCCACGCACCATGCCTGCCATATTTATATTCTTTCAACATCCATCGCCGTTAGCAAATGGTTTAACAAAAATTTATCCAGAACTTTGGTGCACAAATAAGTGTTTCTGATGCCAGAAATAGATTGGGGGTGTGGCAAAATCTCCCATAGCAACAGATCATTGCACACTTACGTTGACACGCATGTGCACGTTGTAACAATGGGGTTCTGTTATGGAGGAATAATTTCAAAACACCTCGCATTGTTTTAAATGCGCTAAATCTGAGTAAATGTAAATATCTCCTCACAAAACTTCCACAATACATTTTGGTATATACATGTAAGTCAAATGGTAGGCAACAAACATCTTTAAATTCAAAACATTTTCAAATTAGCAGATAAGTTTCATCTAAAAGAAGTTAAGTGGTTTATTTTAAATATATATCTATCATGAACATTTTTAAAATTTAATTAAAATGTAATAGCTTTCCTTGGAATTTTAATAGGCACATTGTTCAAATTATGAGCTATGTAAAGAAAGCTGTGCAAAGTTGAACAAATTACGATGATGCATAAAAGTTTTTTTGTATTCTTCGCAACTCACTGGCTTCCATTGGCTGTGTCATCTGCTGATTTTGCTCCAGTGTGTCAATACCCCCAAGTATCCCCTCCAAGCCAAGGGTCCCCTCTGCATGTAGCAGGTACAAGTTTTCTGCCATTGTTAAACCCGGAGGCAGAGGTCCCCCACCTGTCTTGGGTCTCTTCCCCTCATAATACTTTTCTTTGCTGTAAAATTAAATATATACACACACACACACACATATACATATATATATATATATATATATATATATATATATATATATATATATATATATATATATATATATATATATATATATGTATGTGTATATATATATATGTATATATATATATATATATATATATATATATATATATATATATATATATATATATATGTACATATATATATGTGTGTGTGTGTGTTTGTCATTTCTTGGTACTAATCAGAAGAGGTCATTTAATAACTCTAAGGCAAATTAAAATGGGAAGCCAATAGAAACCATCTGTTCATTTGAGATATACACACTAAATGCTCAACTGATACTATACATAAATCAAAATGTTTCATATAATAAATTTATATAGATAGTTTTGTTCTGATTACATTTTGTATATTCATTTTTACATACATTAAACCTACAAGTAATCCTTGTTGCAAATCAGTTTTACAATTCAGAAGTTATTTGCAAATTTTTTTCAGGCAAATGTACTATTAATGTATGCCTTAATGTCACAGACTATTATTTATACAAATTATTTTCCATCAGTGTTATATACTAACCACTAAGTTTCAGATTATTCCATTTTCTTTTGATTTGTTCCAGTGTGCGAACACATCCATAACTGAAATGACAAAGATGACTGATTTATACATGTAAGCCTTTTACAAAAATTTCATTAAATAATTTCACTTAAATCATTTTTTTTAAAATTTTAATCTTATGTTCACAATAATTTTTTAAACTTTTAGAAAAAATTAAGATTTATCACAACTTTTCTCAAGTTTTACAGGTGTCAATTTAAATGCACAAGTGCGAGAGTGCAGCATATTGACAGGGAAAATACCTCAAATATTGTTGCCAATTATAAACCTTCCCTAGCAAACAACTTAGACCTCAATAAAGGATAGATGGTTTCATACCATTCTTTCAATTTATAAATGAAATAACTGAAGCAATATTATTCAAAATTATGGTGTAACACTATTATTCCTAGATGGGATTTAAAACAAAATCTACCACTGGTTTTGTGATCGAGCATTTTCCCTTCAACATTTGTATTTTTGAGAAAATAAACTATATGATAAATTATATCTTATTTAAATTTTGAAGTATAACTAATAATAGTTTAACACCATACAAATGGTAAGGGTGTTTGGGACACATTGGGACAAAATTATGTCCTCAATGATAACTAAGTTGTAAACATTCATGCATAACAATATTTAATGCAGGGGGGCTGTGTGAACAGCCCATGCTCAGCTGACTTAGACATTCATAACACTTTTTTTACCCTTCTACAAGGAACATAACCACCAAGTTTTAGCTTAATCCAATTGATGGTTCTGGAGAAGTTGAAAATAGCTATAACATACAAAAACGATAAAAAATTAGAAAATATATTGCAGTGCAAGGTGGTGAACAAATTCCAAATTAGGAGTGCCTAGGAGTGTTCCTGTGTCATATCAAAACAATTGGGTGAGCAGTTTTGGAGAAGAAAATTTTTTAAGATGTGCCCCAAAAAAGAACCCCCCCCCCAAAAAAAATTCATTAAAAATCCCAAAATCACTGCAGCATGACCATTTGAACAAAACTGGTAGAAATCCACCCTTGGTACATTGCAGGTGAATGAAGAAAGATGGTGTAGGAAGGCGTACATTGAGGCTGTCAGTGAAAAGACAAAATGGGTTCAAGAAATAGACAAGTTAGCTGAGAAATATGAGCTGAAAGGGCCAGATGAAATTGAAGTGGCGTGGAAATCCTATATAGGAAAGGTGATCCAAGAGAAACCTGTGGAGCAGTGGAAAAGAGGGGTTGAGGAAAAAAGCACATTGAAAGCATATAGAGCTGTAGACAAGCCAGTGAAGACTAAATGTTGGGATGGTAGCAAGGGTTCTAGACTGTTGTTTCAGGGCAGAGCAGGAGATATCAATCTGGAGAAGAGGAAACAGAAGTGGACAAATGGGAGTGGTGGGAAGTGCAGGGTCTGTAGGGAGGATGTGGATGAGACCATTGATCATATGATGACATGGTGTACAGGTTATAGGGCGCTTAGAGACCAGCTGTTTTTACAATGGAGAACAAGAGATGGGCAGTGTAAAAGCTTAGAGCAAGTAAGGGACATGGCAGAGAATGATAGGTTAGCATGGATACTAGGATTGAAGGGCGATTTTCCAGGAAATAGAGTTGGTTTAGAGTCAGTGAAAGGCTTCTTGGTGCAGTGCTGGGAGAGTAGGAATAATATCTTAGGATTAGTCACGGAAGAGAATAGAGGACAAACTTAGCAAGGGAAGGGAGAAGGTAGCCCTTATTAGGGCTCCCATGACCCTGCCAGGTGGCATCATCAGCAGGGGCTGTGGGCATGCCGAGCGCAAAGTTGCGACAGTGGGATAGGACTTGCTTGCTTCTTTTTTTCTTCTTTTTTTTTTTTTGAAGGCCACCTGACTAGCTACTAAGCTAGCCAGGACCGCGGCAGATAAGCGGAGTGCCACAGAATATTATTATTGCACAGAACAGTTTCCTTTTGATTACTATGCAAGTCAATGGGCATTCTCATGCTAATTCACATTTTGAACTTTTTCTCCAAAACCCTCATCTAGATTGACTTTACTGTCATTTTGATGGCTAAATCTTGGTACCATATCCCGTCAAACCAATGGAGACTGTAGTTATATATACTAATCCAATCATGAACTATTTTATAACTGTTAAATGAACAGCCATCATTATACATATTAAATTTTATGCCTAACCATGTGCAATGTTATGTTTTAGTCACAACTCAGTAATATTAACCCAGGCCATGCTAGTGTTTACTGTTTTTCAGTCTGATGAATTTTGTTTATAATGTCTGTTAATGTTAATGAATGGAGTGAGATTTATTCATCATTTGAAGATTTTAATGCTTGCCACATGTGTGCCATGACAATTTACAGAACACCATAATGAACATAATCATACGATTCATAGCCTATACTCTTTTTTATCAGTTATAACCTGCACCCAAAAGAGGTAATGCTGAGACTGGCAAAAAACTTTTTCATTTACAAGTGAGAGCAAAACATGGTGACGTTACAAACACTCCACGAAGTGGGGAGCTGGGGAAAACAACAATAACAACCTGTCCATTGTCATTGTACATACTAACTTCAGTGAGGCTGTACTTGTTTTGACACTGGTTGTCCCATTGTTTTACACGTTAGGTTTCGGTGAAGCCAAACCAACACCTTTTACAATTACAACCCTGTAAACCAACATGACCTAAGTGCATGTTTGTTGCTGAACTGAAACTCGTTGCAATGGTTGCAGCAGAAGTAAACAAAATAGTAGTAGTACGGCTTTAGTGCCAATTAACTGTCCAGTATAATTATAAACAGTGTTTTTTGGGGGGGGGGATCTTTGCATTGTCGTCATTCAAGTAACGTACTTATAAATGACTTACCGCGCCATACTATCATAAAACTTCATTTTGGCAAATTTGTGGAGACACTCCCCTCACTGCAATACAACATGCTTTGGTTGTTTTGTTTTGGTTCTGACTTCCCCAAGTTCAAGGATAAATCTTCGATTGACACGACCCGGATTTCAACTCGCCAAAAAAACAACATCCGGCACGTGTTACACACGTACACATAACAACTAGAAACTCGGTCAGGGTTTACTGAAAAAAATTTTTTAGAGGCATTAAAGACAGGTAAGACACCAAAAATAAATCCCACTTTGGTCAATCCTAGCTCAAAATGTATTTGCGTTAGGATAACATATCATATATGTGTGTACTGGTCATACTCCAAAGAATTTATATGTTCCGTATTTGGGTGTCTGTGATGTTAATTGTTGGATAAACAATTGAAAGTTGACCGCAAAGCATCCACCCCATAAATGTCGATATAAGTCACTAATTATTTGTGATAAAATCATAATTACACTTGGATCTTAATCCTGACATATTGGCAACAAAAAACGATCCTGCGATTTTTTATGTTTGGTTCGTTTTTCTGTTATCCATCCTCAAAGTTTGACGTTTCAATTTTCCCTTTGATTTTCAGGATGTTCATTTTCTTCATTTCATAGAAAAAGAACAAAGCAAAATTTAGAAAATCGCTGAATCGTTTTTGCAGTTCAGACATTAAAGAATCAAAAGCCGTTAACCGGACTAAATTTCGCCCAGCCGTTTTCTTGGAATAACCATTCTTAGGTGGGGCTCTCGTCCTATTATCCTTTCTGAGAAAACAAGCTTCAAAGGCCTTTGATGTTCATCATTTGCCTCTGAAACAATACCATTTGCTCAAGTTGAGTTGATATTTGTACAAAACGTAGCAAACATCGTCCCTGGACATTTGGGGAGGTTGTCAATCAATTCTTGGCCAATCACATGAATAAAAAAGCCTTTGAAGTACGGAAAACATTATTCAGCGATCTGTCAAACGGCGATAGCGACAGTCTGGTTTCAAAGTGTGACGTCATGGAGGCGGCCCTTCTGGCCCCGTGACCTCAAGCCTGGCAACGAAAGTTGTGTTGCCTTGCTTCGGTGGGGGCGGCCTGCGGCCGCTCGTGGGCAGTGTACGGATGGCGGGTTTTGGCTTCCGCCCGCTACCTCTTCACCCCGTTTTTAGGGATAGTGTTTTATTGTATTTACTCGTCTCCTATCTGTATTATTATTCTTTTATTAAAACCCCCGGAAACGGGGAAATACATAAATACCATTACATCGAGATATACAGGTTACAGGACAAGAAAACATAAAATAAGAACACATAAAATAACATGGCCAGAGAGCCCACAGGAAGACCCACACTGCCACAGATACTACGAAACATAACCGTAGAGCTATAATTATACCTGTATGACACAGCATGACTGTATACTTTATGTAGTTAGCTTGTTAGACTTGTCTTTACACTTTTCTTAGTTAGCTTGTCATTGTTTTGTCGTTGTTTTCTCAATGGGTTTCATTTCTCTTTCCAACGTGAGCTTTGTAACGCTAGTTTGTGTGTTTTCTCTTGTATTCACGTTTATGCTTATTTCAGTGCGTTTATTTGTACTTATATTTCCTCATCCATGGCTTCCAAAAAAGTATTATTATGTACGTGGGTATCGTTGATTAGGGTGTTAGTTTTTTTCCCTGCCTGTCTTTGGTGTGAAGGACCACTGGGGTAATCTATCGCGGCACGGCCTTTGAAGTTTGAAGGGACATCGTCTGACGATTCCCGCTCCTCTTGAATATGTAAAGTCTTCCTTCATTAGAACGCAAAACAAGCAAGATAACTATAAAGTAAACCACTAAGGCTATGATATGTTACCATGTTTGCATCTTTTCCCTGCCCACAAGCATACTTTCGGCATGCTGCCTTATTTCGCATTGCCGCCCTGATACCACTCTCTTTGTGCCATGGGCCGTTGCTACCTGCAGCCACGTGACAGGCTGTTAAGTATGATTGACGGGTGGCATATTCCGTTTGGCGGCTGAAAACCAAAACAATGACACATGGACGTTGGATGTCCATATGCCTGTGTGGTTTTTGCCGTTTTTCTCATATTTTTACTTTAGTTAAAAGCTCCAAATTTTGACAACTAATAGAAAGGACATTCATCTTGTAAAAACCGATAAAATTTCAAAATCGGCCATGCAAAGGTTTTTGGTGTCTTAAGTGTCCTTAACGATATGAATAAACCCACACATTTTGCATTTTTGTTGCATCTGTATGCAGTCAAAACTACACTAAGCTGGTCATTTTTTCTTAGTGCCATAGCGGAGTGGCCGCGTTACGCGCCATCGATGGATCTGCACAATCGACCGATCGCGCAGCGCTATCAATGGATCTATTGTTCGCGCAACAATCGATGGATCGCGCACTGATCGATCGATCGCGCTGCGCTGACAATGGATGCACAATCGGTGGATAATTTGTTAAATAAATTCTAATCTGTTAATCAGAATGGAATAAACTTATGTTGACTTTAACATACAAACTCGAACCTAGCATGTACAAGTGACCAACTACAGGCATTTGTTGTTACCGTGATTTTGTAAGTCTGTACTGTGTACATCTTTAGCTCAACTGCCTGGATTCGATGATTCTAGACTTTACTCGGCCGTAAATCAAATGCATACGGAAAAGTCACAGCAAACGACCAGTACAAAACACGCACACAAACTTTAGTTTGGTATGTAATTGGTAAACGCATCTAGATCAAAGTAAAATGTTAAGTAACGACAATCGACCGATTGCACTGCGCTTGTAAAGGATACCCGATCGATGTATAATTTAGTTTGAAAAAATTGTAATGAAATAAACTAGTATCAGATCTGCCTTTGTTGTGTGATAGATAGACAGATTGATTGATAGTCAAGTTTGTCAATAAAGTTATTAAGACAGATTGATTGATAGTCAAGTTTGTCAATAAAGTTATTAAGATGGATTTTATTTCAGACACATTGGTAACGTAGGCCTACATACATGCAGGGACGTGCTCTATAGCACGTCCCTGATACATGTAATACCACAAATAAAATGCTCATTATCGTTATAATTATCAAACCCCATTAAACACAGGTAGGCCCAACAGAGTTTTTTTTATATTTTTTTAATCAAAGAGTACACTAACTCAATATAATTTATTTATTTATTTATTCATTTTTTAAAATTCACTATGCTATTTGATCGGGAAATTTGATCCATCACTCTTTGAGTATTTGAGTTGAGACTGGAGCAAGTATTTGAAGTAATAAAGTGGACTATGAGGGTGCATAATTATTTTTTAGACTTTGCTTTCTTGCACTCGTTTGTTCAATTTTCTTCTGTTTCAAGATACAAACTCTGCGACTGCAGTAACAGATTTCCATAAGTTTTTTTTAAAAAATAACAAAACTCGGAGGTAAAAGCAAAATCATAAAAGCCTGGCTGTTCATGAATTATAAGTACTTGGAGAATGTAAACTTAAAGTAAATTTGTTTTTTCTTGTCAGTGCACTCAAATTATGGTTTTATAAAAATTACAGACTGAAAGTGACATGCCACTCAGAAAACACTAAATTTGACACATCTGTCAATCTATGGTGGAGCGCCAGCAACACTCACTCACTCAACAAAGCGATTGTTCGTGCAGCGCCATCTATCGACTGTTGCGCGAACAATAGATCCATTGTTGGCGCTGCGCGATCGATCGATGGCGCGTAACAGCCGCACGGCCAGCAGCCAGGACTATCGAATAACTTACCTTTCTAAAATTTTCTGTATTTCCACCCACGCTTTCTTTTTCTCTTGGTTTGAAATTCTATGCAGGCCTTCACTGAAGGCCGATTCCACCACCTCTCTGCGGTTAAGTACTTCCTGCACCAGCAGGAGGACGTGGTACGCCTAGTAGGTCTTGGACCAATAACCTATAGGCCTAATGCATTTACATGTTAAAATAGCGACATTCGCTGGCTTATTTCTCCTATTTGAAACGTAAAACTGCAACTTTCTTGGCATTCTGCTTCAAGTTTATACCGGTAGCAACAAGTTAAAACCAAGAAAATGGGGGGTCATGTGATTAGATTTGTTTTTACAGGTGCATTTGTGTACCTTACCTCCATGATTGACCGTTCCGCGCCAAACATGTCTCCAAAAATACACAAAGTTATCACATGATTTAAAATATTTCTAGAGTAGCAGTGCCTTTCTATAACTCAGAGTTGATAAGTATTTTCCTATCCAAAATGATGATGGGACTTAATTTGGGATGTTCTGCTCCTGTGATATTAACATCCAATAGACACAGCAACAGTATTCAGAACTCGATCAAAAGTTTTGGATCAGTTGACCCGATCTTGAGGGGTTACTGGTCCAAGACCTAGTAAGGGTCTTCCCTGCTTTCCGCCATTTTCGGTTGTCGTCTGCTGGGTGATTACGGATCACCATGGTAACAGATATAAAGGCCGCTTGAGTATCGGAATATTTTTGTACTAGACTTAGTCAATGGTTGGCAATGGCCATTGGTTGTTTATGAATATGAACTTAGTAAGAAAAATGGATTGCACTCAGTCAAGTAAGAAATTTGAACTAAGTACAAAAATTTTTATACTTGACTAAGTAAAACTTTATGAATACAGCCACTGGTGATCAACAGCTCGCGACAACCAAGTCACTAGGTATGTTGCTTGGTCTAGCTAGTCTCGCACTGCATCTATGATATGGACAGAGCCCTTGAAGTCCTCCAGGAAAGACCCCAAATGGGCCAGACATATGTCTAAGTAGGACACTGCAAGGACTGAGCCTCAAGCATCTTCTTCAAAACATTTGAAGGCTTCTGCGGTCACTGTAATGGTTTTCTGCTGCCTGGCATGGAACTCTTTCCAGTCTTGGTCCAGCAGCAGTGAACCCGAGGAGAAGATCTGCTTCGGCACAGAGTACCACTTCCACTGGACATTCGGCTTAGGGAGGAGTCACCCCTGCCTCATGTAGCTAGATGTTGGCGGCTAAACGGGAACCCATGTACCAAGAGTCTTGGTTGTTAGCTGGTCTTAAAACTCAGTTACCGAGGGCAAAAAAGGTAAGTGCGTTTGTTGACGCATGTCCTCCAGAGACAAGCCCCGGCATGACTGCGCAACAGCACACGACCTCCCCTCCGCTGGCAAGACCACAGCTTGGTCACCAACCAGGCTCTGAATAAGTGCTTTGACATGGTCAAAGCCCTTGGTAGGCACAAATGCTGCGTCCATCAGGGTAGAGGCCAAGGCCTCCGCCGCACCCATGGTCACCAGCTCTGTGCTCCTGTCAGAGCGTGAACGGCATGAGCGATGAACTCTCGGCCTAGGCCGAGGCCTGATGTCGGACGAATATGACAGCAGTTCATCCTCCTCCTCCAAGTCCAGGCCTGAATACTCTGGACTCGTAAGGGGACCGCGGACACCCAAGGCCTCATCAAACAACGTTTTCATCCGAGGGTGATGGAGCAGCCGCCAGTGACAGCAGGGGATCTATCACCACACCAGTCAAACGGGTAGCAAACTGAGTCCGCTCAGCCTTCGCAACAGTAGCTGTGGCCAGGCGGGAGAAGCATGGGCCTCCTCAGGCAACCTCTGACCCTCATGGAGCTCATGGTCTGCCTGCTCCTCAAGGGAGTAAGGCTGGGTACCCAACTCACATGTGGGAACCAATAGGGTTGGCCAACTGCTCACTCTAGGGCAAAGCTGCCAGAGGTGCAGAAGGGACTGCCATTGCCATTGCCAGGGGGACAGGAGATTCCACCTGGGCGGGAGGTGCTGACACTGCGTGGGCCAAAGGCCCAGTGGCAGGTAAAGGCTCCCCCTTTCTCGGTAACTTTCTCCTAGATCCCCTATGACAATGTTTTCCACCTGAGCTCTTCGATCTGGGAGCTTTAGAGGTGAACGGAGGCACCAATGCAGTAGCTGGCTTTCCGGGCTTACGGTTCAAGAGCTCAGACTGGCTGGGGTGCTGGCTTTCCGTACTGCCCGGACTAACAATCTGAGCGCCCAGACTGGCAGGGGCTGCAGAATCCCTGGGCGGCTGCCTGTAGGCTTCTACTCCGTTTGCTCCGGTTTGCAAGGTTGCTTGCTGTCTGAGCACTAGGACCTGGAGGACTGAGATGTTGACAGCTGCAGCCTTCGCTTGGCAGACTTCTCCGGAGTGGACTTGGAAGAAGTAACAGTCCCCTGAGAGGGGGCAAACAATGCACCCAACATCTGAGCCTGCTGTATCATACTCTTGGACATCACCTCCAAGGGCATGACCACCTTTGGCTCAGTGCCCAGAGCAGATTTGGATGTCATGGGAGGCAAAGTCTTTCAGTCGTGAACTGTAAGAGGACAACTCTTGTCACTTGACTTACGACTCTGACGTCTCTTCACCTTCTCCCAAAGGGTGTCAGGAGAAGAAACATCTGCCTTAGGAGACTGCGGACGAGCCACAAGAGGTCTACACTCTTTCTCCTTTGACACATGAGACAGATGGGATGAAGATGGATGAGCCGAAGCAAGTCTACGTTTTTTCATATGTTTTTTCACATCTCAACAGAGTCCGACATCTCAGCCTGGCGTTTGGCAGCTCTTGTCACCTACTGGGTACGCTTAGCACGAGCTGACTTCCTGCTTGCCTGTTCGCAGAGCAGCCACTTGTCCTCCCCCCAATCTTGGCAGTATTTGGAAGTTTGCTCACGATGGCAAACTTGGCCCAACTGCAGGTGACAAACAAAGCAGTGTGGATGGTTGTCCCAGGCTGCCATATGGTGGTCCCGAGAATCCAACTTTTGTCCGTGATCCAGTAAGGAAGAGAATGAAGACGTAGTGGTATTAGCCCAAACACCAATGGACTGCCTCCAAAAGGAAGCAATAGCCTGGTGTGCACTGTTTTCCCCTGTCTGCATTCTGTTTGCCGGGACGCCATCTTGAAAAATCTAAGTGCAAGCCAAACTACAAACTTTCCACTTACTATTTTAGTGGTAGCCGATCAGATACATCAGCGATCTAGGTATCCGTAGATGCCCAGACCGCTAAGAAAAGATTTTCCACAGTAAAGAGCGTGCGAGAGCACAAAAAACAGTGAGTGTGAACTGGAAAAGAGCAAGCAAGTAATGGCACCCAAAAGGAAAAGGATGATATGGGGCACATGACGTCACCATCAGTTCCACATAAACCGAGAGATGGTACACATGCCTTATGTACTGTGAGTTACTAACCAGAAGAACCGATCTGTATAATTATGGGGTTTGTACACCATGAACAATGACTGAGACATTGTGGTGATAATGACACAAGAACACGTGTTGTTGATAAACGCCCAGCAAATATGCACCTATGACTTTGATAAGTAGACTGCCGCCAGACATGCTGCAATTTGATTGGTTGCCATAACAGGATTTTTTCTATTGATGGCCACACTATCATTGACGGGGTTGGGGTTGCGGGGGGGGGGGGGGAGGGTACCCAAAGCTGAAATATTGTCTAGTAATTTTTTTCATCAAACACGGCTTGCAAGTATTTGATATCATATATGTCTTCTGCGTATGTTTTTTTTATATGTTTTAGAATGTTTACTTACATAGCGTTTAGGAAACCTGCAACCGAAGTTTTTCACAATGCAAAAAAGGATGTATACCTACCTATGATGCCTTCAAAAGAATATCCTGCACAGTTGGGGTCTTTATGAAAAGACAAGCGTCTCAACAGGCAAATTCCCTGCACAAAATTTGGGAAATTTGTCAGTCTCGATGATTTTCTTTTTTCCTAAACACCCCTAATAACCATGATGTATTTGTATATCAACTTATAAATGTGGCCAACAGCCTGCGGTCCCAACTATTGACTAGTTATTACACGATTACAATAAAGGTTTGCAACCAAGGTCTACAAACTATATGTTTAAATACTCGGTAAACCACAACCTGTTTACCGCAATGTACATATTTCACACACCAAAATCAGTATTTACAATCATTTTTGATCCATGATGCTGTATATAGTTTATAAATACATTATCACCAGCAAAATTCGAGTTGTGGTGTAGTTAAGCTTAGTGGACAGCATTTAAAAAAGCTGAAAATGTATAGTACAATTTAACACAACTTACCGTTGTAAAAGTCCATTCTAAAGTCTGCAGCAAGCAAAAGAGTATGGACTTGTGGCACCGGAAAAAAATCTTCCGTGTGAATGATGGGTTCAACTTGCCCATCTGTGACTTGTAATTCAGCTGGAGCTACATCCAATTCTTGAAAATTTTTTGGAGATAAATGTAGTCTAGTCACCGGCGTGTCTTGTTCAGGCTGTACGGCAGGCATAGCATCATAGGTTGTATCCTTATCTAGAGTTGCAACGAGACCAAGTCCAATTTCACGTGTAACAGAACCCATGATGATTTATTTGTATTTTCAAACTTTTCTCTTTATCTGTATTATTTACACATCCTGCTTGAGTAATTGCCGACCTTGATCTATGTCAAACTTGCAGATAACTTTGGTAATTTTCATATTATGAGCTGAAAACAACACAACTGAGCACAAATATGAAACATTGCATGGCCATACATACGCCAGATATATCATGAGCTAAGGGCCTGGACAAGCAAGTCCATGTGCTGTCTAAACACGTAGATATTTCAACATTAGCCAAGAACGTAAAATTTGTAGCGCATGAGGTTACTTTATTTTATGACTAGTATGCTTTCCTGGTGTATCTTTAAAGTTACGCTTTTTGGGGCTGAAAGGACATCTAATTCATGTTTGCGATAATTTGAATACATTAACAGATGGGTAAACAGTATGAGACGAGTATGCTGATTTCAAGGAAAACGTAATTAAGTGTGGACATCCACTACAAAGTTGAAGCTGTGTAGAAAGATAGACAGTACACATCCACTGTAGATTTGGAAAAAAAAGACCTTGGGATGACGAAAGCTGCTGGTATGCTGTGCCCATAACAAAAATAATCTTCCTAACTGGTGGATGATTTTCCACCCATGTAACCTCAAAAATATTTTTCATTAATGTGTGGCTTAAAAACATTATATTCGTCTCAAACTTCACGTTTGCCAACATATTTTATATTTCCAAAATCTATCAAACAAATATTGCGACCGAATTTCCAGTATAATATATGCTAGCAGCTTTCCTTGTATTGCTTTAAGTGGTTAAAACATGCAAAGAGTTCAATCACGAACATGGGCTGGTGTTTCATCAAAAACAGTGTACCAAACGTTTTACAATCAAACACTGTAAAACATCCATTATTTACTCCTCAAATCCAAATCCGTTCTATCCAGTTGGAAAAACAGTACGTGTTATTTATGATAAAAAAAAAAAAAACAAATAAAAAAACCCAAACAAACAAAAACAAAGAAAAAACAAAACAAAACACACACACACACACACACACACACACACACACACATTACTCAAGAGATTGTGAATATAAACGGCAAAATTTGACTCCATAAAAATAATATTTACCGTCTTTGACAGCACAAATTTCCCAAATAGATATTTGGACAGCTGATGCACAACTACAGCCAGTGTTAACAGCATGATTCCTGTAAAAAATGAAAATTAAAACGTACAGACGTATGTCCTTAGGTTACATAATACTTACATAAAATTCAGGTCAGAGCAACCAAATTTTCATCCCGTACTCCATATATTCTTCAGGCCTGATGAATTCCTATAAGTCCATGTCCGTTCAATCCATTGAGACGTACATAGGTCATACATAGGCTTGTACAGGCCAAATCAAAACTTGCGTTTGCAGTGCTTTAATATTTTTGATAAAATGCAGTACAGGAGAAAATAGTTTCTTTATCCTTGGTTAAGTCTTCATTATCTTGGACTCCTTTTTTCACACATATTTTCGTGAAAAACAACCTTATTGTCAATTTGATGTGAACATCCTATTTTTTGGAATCTCAACTCTAGTCTTTGGGGTCAGGATGATGGTATAAAATGGTTTTGATCTCGACAGCAGTTTTGGGGTCATGATAATAGTACAGCCTGTTTTTGATCTCCACAGTAATTTTTGGGTCTGAAAACAGTATCACCTCCTGCTCGTAACTGCTTCAATCCAAAACTTATTCTTTTACTTTTGGAAAATATCTTTTTATCTCCAAAAAACAACAACCACCAAAAAAATCAAAAAAAAAAAAAAAAAAAAAAAACCAAAACAAAACAAAAAAAAACAGATCCACATGACAGGTTCTCGGCATGGGAGTTGTGCATAAACTCAGTATTTCTGCCTTGCATATGCACTAGTTTATAATCTAAAGCTTTGCCCATGCTCACGTAATGGCAGCAAACTGCGAAGCTATGTGTTACACTTAGACCAACGTTTTCTTATTGAAGCTGTCATTTTTACTTTATCAGGTTTGTTATTCCACAGATAACAAAAATCATTCTTTCTATTTCCATCATCATTTCATGGAGAGAATTTTCTGAAATTGACACCAAAACAGAATTGACTCCAGGCCAGCGATGTAAATTTTCCCTATCAGAGATGTTTTTCTTTTGTTCTTTTGTCCCAGGTATTGAAAACACTTTTTTCCAAACACCTTTTTGCCAAATAATTAATTAGCTCAATCTGATGTATCTTTGATGTAATTTAAACTCCAAGAAAAGTTACATGTTGTTTGTCCAGAGACGATTTAAATTTTCTAGAAAAGGTGTGTTGGTACTGTATAAGTGGAAATATTCCCTAGTGGAAAATTTCCCAGATTGGTTCTAAATGAACATTTCGCGATTTTCCCGAATCGCAATGAGCAACCCCCCCCCCCCCAGAAGAAAAAAAAAAAAAAAAGAACTAAAGCCCTTCACCGCTCATGGAGACCAATGCCGCTTCAGGAGGTGTGCATTATGACGTGACACAGAAGTCGCGTACATACCCAGGAATTGTGCAGTGGCACATCGCTTTGGCAGATTTAAGGAACTGACCGACCGCGGCAGCAAATATGTTGAAATGGGTCAACTGGCAAAAAAAAAAAAAAAAGAAAAGAAAAAGCCGTTGAGAAAATTACAACAAATTTGCCCCCCAGACCGGGTGGGGGTGGGTGCCTCGGACATTTTTATATAATACCCTATCTTAATCCTACACCAGATGTAAAAATGTGCCCTTTCTTAATCCTATAATGTGGTGAAAGGAGCGCTGCATTGGTGCATTCTAGAGACCAACATTCTAATTTTAAACAAGCTTTAGCATATTACTACTTCCCCCAAAAAATTTCCCCTAAAGAACTTTCTAACTATATATCCTATATATATATTTTTTTTTTGGGGGGGGGGGGGCTTTTCTAATCCTGGGACTAATGAAAACAGGGCCTTTCCCGCGGCACATACCCAGTACATGCTCGTATTTATGAAAAAAACGGCCGCTGCAAAGCATTTTGAGGCATTTTTCTTTATTATACTGGTATAAGATTTAAACAATGTGGTCATAGTTGTGCTGCGTGACTGTTAATAGTGTTTACGCATGCAGCGTCAGGGGTGTCCTAACTCACAAATTCGGGTACAAATACCCCGGGAATATTTCTGCTTATACAGTATTCTGTAAGCTTTTTGTTCTGAGCACTGCGGCTTTTGCTTTGATCTACTTTTAGTCCTATAAAAAGTAAAACAGTTTGTTCAGATTATTGTCAAACGGTAATAAAATAAAGAATGTATCTTCAGCATGCTGAGCGATTTTTTATTCGTGTGACTCAATATGGTGCCTTTAATATTTGTATTCCTTTGGATAAACAAACCTGATATTTCTGCTCACAAAATTAACAAACAGCAGATTTACTTTTCCTTTAGGCTTTCAGATGGCCCAATTTCCAATCTCGACTAGAAAAGTGATAATAGCTGGCAAACAAGCTGTCACTTACATCAACAACATGAAGACCAAGCCAACAAATTACAATCCGTACCGATTTCCTTGTATTCTGATCGAAAAATTCCTTTCAACTGCATAGTACGTTCCTTTGACACGCGCAATAACGCCACTTAGTGACGTTACCATGGAATTCAATGGTGTGACGTCAAACATTATGTTTGGCGGTTCTTCTTAAGCATGTAACGCCCCCTAGGGATGTGAAGCAGAAGAGTGAACAAAGACTATTTAATACAAAGAGAAACTTAACAAACCTAATTCTGTACCGTTTGAACACTATCAAGTCCAATGTTCTAATAGCCAAGTCCTATTCCGTACCATTCACTGAAAAACTGTATTGTTCTAAATCATAATAGCAAATTAATTTATAAAAGGAACAAATCATATTCATAAAATGTAAAATTTAGAAGAAAGTTTGAGGCATTATTAGCCTTTAAAAAATCGGGTCATCAGCGGGGAACCAGTGCAAGACTTGTTTTGGTGCCATTAATCCCCGAATTGAGCACTTCAAATTAAATGGACGGGTATAAAGGCGCAAAAGCTGGACGCCACGTGATGTAGGTCACAAAGTTTTGTGGAAATTTATATTTTTTCCTGTTAAATTTTAACAATGGACTATAAATAATGTAAGCGTACAAAATCTTGACCACATTGGTTATGTTTCGAAGCTACTTTAAAATGTAAGCTAGCGACCACCTTCAGAAAGCTCAAATTTAGATTGTTCGGTTTATCTCACGAAGCTGTGGGATGATTTGCCCCTAAAAAAAATCGAAATATATTTTTGAAGAATTTTTGCAAGCATGCAAATCATTTTCACCTACAACCTCTAGGTCCCCTCGTCATGGACCCCACACTTGCATAAATTAACTAACGATAATTTATAGTTTAGCCTTCTACGGAGGCTCTCTTTGCGTTTCCCCCATGCCCGACAATTTAGCTGCCGAGCTCGAAATACCAGGCTCAATATGCACAATAATCCAGAATTGATAACCTTGACTTGACCAAACTTTCTGCCATAGGATCCCTCGAACCTTAGTCCATAGAGATCTGTTCAGTGAAGTAGACATGTTGAATTCTTGGTTTCAGTCTCACATTGCGAAATTTTCAATCTGTTTTACGTTAAGCCTGCGCCTATCACTCGTTGTACCATTGAATTTTGATATAGGCCTAATTAAACAATTCAACATTTTCCGGCAGATACCTTCATAGGTGTACCTATCCAATATTATGGGGTTTACACATGCCAATTCATGAATGGCGGTCTCGTCTTCGGGGAATGTTTTCAAATTTCACTCATCCTCACCCCAAGTCACACACCACTCCGTTTTGTTCTAAATTTCGTTCAATGGGGCATTGCGCTTTAATGTTTTCTCTACTGTAGGGCGCAGTTTTTTGGGTTTTTTTTTAATATTTTTGATTTTTGATCGATTTGTGCTAGATTTGACATCATGTGAAACTAAATACGTTTGTATTGTTTAATCTGACGATTTGAACACATTAGCAAGGTTCTTAATTGATGCATAATTTTATGTTTGTACCTGAAGGCCTAGGCTCACCGAACATTTAGTATAAAAGGCATAGACTACTTCTCATGGTAATTTGTGACACTCGCGAGGTTCTTTTGATTGCCGGATAGTTTTTTTTGTATAAAATATATGCCAAGTACCCGCTTCTTTATTTGATCTGAGGGTACCCCAAAAAGTTTCTGCCAGTGACAATACCTGTCAGAATAATTATACACCGAAATGTTCAAGTCTAAATGGTTCTGCTTCACCATTTACGAAGGCAGGTATTTTCTTTAATCTTCAAAATGTACCCAGCTATTTGTTCATCTTTATATTACCGAATAGGAAAAAGTACAAACGTTTCAGCTGATGAATAGAACTTGGGTTTCAAAACTGAATATTTACGTAATATGTTTTGCAAGGTCGATGAAGAACGTTTGTTTTGTGAAACCTGTGTTTTAAATTGTTAATATACTACAATGGCAATTGAATTTTACACAATTGATATTCGAATCTTGCGATCAACAGAATTTTGTTTGAAAGTTATAAGGTATTTTGTGTCTGTCCCGTTGGTGTGATTCCTTGCATCCTGTAAATTTGGGTTCATGTTAGCCAGAATGTTGGGCCACTGGCCACTGCCCTTAACATTAACACGCACTGGACTTTAATTTTCTTAATGTATTGTATGATAAGGTGTGATATTTTCACTATATTTCTGATCAGTTATTTCATCCTGAAGCAAATTAGAACAGACCATGCCTGTTCCACATCACATGTTTGAAAGAAGATATATTTATAATACATTTTTTATATTGTCTGCCAGATTTTTTTTCTTCTATGCGACAACATTTAGGAGTTCCGAACACCAATGGAAGAGACCATTGCAAAACCATTCAATCTTAACATGGTGGTTAATTGACCTTGTTGATTTTATGAATCCTGATGAAGCCTATAGAGCGGGCATATTTGTCTGGTATTAATTCTCAGCTTTGGTCAAAGGCCACTGTGATCCTCAATATTTTGAAGCTAGTATACATCAGCCATCTATGATTTTTAGCTCAACTGACTTGTTGTCAGCTGAGATTATAGGATGTGCCTGCGTCCGTCGCCTGTCTGGCCACAATTACCTTTCGGCCACTGCCAAAATGGTCGTTTTTGTGACGGAGGGAAATTGCAGTTTTGTAATGCTTCATTTTTGTTGTTGTTGTTGTTTAAGAAATACAAAGAACGCAAACTCGTTCATGTTTTGAAGGTACAGGTATATAAACGTATATTATGCTCCACACCATTCCAGATATACACTGCAAGCAAAGTGGGCAAATAGTGTTGCGACGGACACAATCCTTAGAAAGGGTGTCTCAACTTTTTCTCCAAGGATGCAAAACTCGGTGAGGTTTATGCAGGAACACTCATGACATTTTACATTGTAAAGTGAGGAAACTCTGTTTTTTTATAGAAAAGTATTGCTTCAGAATTATGCTGAAGCATTTTGGTAATACGGTGCGTGGAACTTCGCGATGAATGGAAAACAAAGAAGTGATGGACGGTATCAAAATTGCAAAATTTTCAACATAAAAGATGATAAAGAAAATGCAATCATACATTTAAATGTCACTGTAAGCTTTTGCTTAAACTGTTGTTTTTGTCACTTCTTAATGAGCCCCTTTTCTGTGGAACAAACAAATTAATATTGCAACGGATGGAAAATTTTTAACGGGAAACACATGAGGGCACTCAGGTGCTCTACTCCCTTATATAGCGCTCTAATATAATTTGAACTTTTATGTTTTTTGTTGCTTTTTCTGTTTTTCTTGAGCCATTGTTATTTTTGATTGGCTAATAGACTGATGTTCACACATGTGTGATCTTAATCGGTTCCCCTGAGGTAAGTATGTAACCTTCAAGTGGACTTTCATAGGGATCCAATATTTAGAAATTTAAATTTCAAATGCAAAAATTTCATGCATCAAACCATGTCTTTAGCATTTAAGGGTGAAAACCCATTACACGGGTTTTTTGTAAATGCGGCCACATGGACAGTGAAAAAAATATCATACAGTAGAGATCCTAAAAAAAAAAAAACGGTGCAAAAAATGTGGCCACATGTCTAGTAAAAAATTCTGGTCACAGCGGCCACAATTATAGTTGTGATAATAATGGAATAATGAATTAATTTCCTAGAAAAAAATAAAAATCGCATATCATATCTTAATCTGTTCCCCTGCAGTTTATGTGTCACCTGTAGGTGAACACCTATATATCAATTTCCAAGTCATATGCACTTTTGTGTTGATTCTAACCATGGAATACAATGGTGCTAGATTAAAAGAGACAAAAGACATAAATGGCAAAAGCCAATGAGGTCTTTAACTGTTGAATGTTATTACCAGTAACTTTGGAATTCCAAAGTGACAATAAAAGTGCGGAATGGTGATGATCAAAATACACTTTTTGTACCCCACCAGCAAAGGTGGTATATGGAGACTTAGAAATACTTAGTAAGGGTAAGGGCAGTCCGTCCGCTTACATAGGGATGATTATAAGTATAACTGGTATTATTTTATAAAAGGATTACTTCGTGCAGAGCATCAAATTGAAAACTGTGGAATGAGGAGGCCTGTTTTCAGTATTGTCGACTTTTTTTTTCGAAAACCGTCACTCACCTTGAGTAGAAACAAACTGTGGAACCATGTGCAGTCCTATAATGATTATGAAATAAACAGTTACAGCTAGACCGCCTGTATAAACCTCATGAATGTCTATCAAGTACTGTAACCATGGACCTCCAGTACCAGAAATGTAAAACAAACCCCATGATGATACCTACTTCTGACTCTGAAAATCTCCGAAAGGTCAAGCTCAATTTGGTGCCAATTCTGAGTTAGCATTGCAAAATAATGAATCAGATTTGTCTGAAAATTCGTGGAAATGTGCTTTGTGCAAGTATGAAACAAACTTGTGCACTACGTGGAGATGCTTCTTATCCCTGATTTTAACGAATTTTTCAGTTCGGATGCTTGTCGGTTAATGCATGCATCCGTATTTTTACTTTAATTAGATAATTGAGTCTTATCGTCTAGAAGAACCACTTCCTAGTCGCTGGTAGTTGTTACCATGTTCCGTAGTTCAGAATCCTTGCTCTCCATAAGCTAACCTGTCACTGTCCAACCCACAGGTTTTCGTAATGTTCAGTCAGTCAATTAGCATTCGTGCTAATAATGTATACGCGGAGTGGGGGTTGGGGGGGGGGGGGGACTGGTCAAGAGGGTGAACCTGGAACATCTGTACGTGATATGGCCCACATAGGGCCTTAATCCCTCGTCTGCAATAAAGTAATGTGCAGGCCTATTCATGGGTGCAGTCAATCATTCGTGCTAATAGGCTGGGGAGGGTGGGACCAAGACCACAACGTCAGACGGAGTTCTCACAGAGAGAGGTTTGAAACATAGCTCACAAGTCACATGTCATCATTGTGAACCACCATTCCGCTTCACGTTTGACATAATTTCTCCGTTTCTGTACATACCAGCAAGCTGCAACTCACCAGTTTATTCCAAAACTATTTTTACAGGTATATCACACTGATAATCCATTGAATTTCTCACACATCCATGGCAACATGCCTATAATTATTGTCACAAATGTCCCACAAAAACCATTTCGGGCAAAAAAAGAAAAAAGAAAAAAAAAAAAAGAAAAAGTCCGACACTCTGGCGCCAAATTCAAACGGGTGCCCATCCTGAAACAAGTTCGTTCCGTGGCATGACAACTGTTCTCAACTGTCAATCAGACCATATTTTTTGAAGTTTGATCCACTCGCGTTTTTTGTCCTGTGTTCATTTCCACAAATCGTGAAACCTGACAAAACTTTATCTATCTATCTAGGGCGAGTTGAGGTAAAGTGGGACACTTTTGGGAAAATTACCTGGCTTTGTGATATACATGAGTTCAATAAAACATCTTGCTGACGTTAATGTCCACCAACTGTTATTCTATCTGGTGCATGAAAAATAAATTATTAACATCTTATATATTTGTTGAAATTTCAAAAATAAAATCTTAAATCTAGTGTCCCACTTTATATTACATTTTATATAAAGAGGGACATTTGTTCAGTCAAAGTGGGACACATGACCCTTTTTTCAGTAAAGATTGGACGTTTTGTTGAGGTTTGAAGTGCAAAGTGTACCAAAACATAGATAAGACTACTATCTTCAGTTCATCAAATTATGAACAGCATTCAGTATCACATGAAAGGGTAATACACAACTAACTTAAGTCATGCAAAGGCTTTATAAAGTATATTCCATACAAAGTGGGACATTAAAGTTGTTTTCCAGCATGAAAAATTGAAAGCTACGCAACTAGCCTGTATAATCAGTTTTATTTGAAATCTTATCAATACTTTCAACTTTACATGCTAAATATGTTCACATGAATCGATGTAGACATACAACTAGTGAACACTAACTGACAGCCCTTCAAAGAGGACGATTGAATTGCCACTTACATGCACACGTGTAACACATGCATGCAAGCTTACAAAACCACCTAATATTAAACATGTTATGTAAACTGCGAAACGTACACACAGAAAACCTTGACATATCATGTTGAACAAATTGTTAAACATGATTTTTTTCCTGTTATGCAAAGCTAATGTTCAGTAACTTGATGAAAAAGTACTTTTAAAAAGTGAGTAAAGTGCACATAGATTTTGTGAAAATTAACCAGTAGTTAACACAAAGTTGACTTGCACAATCTAGGTATGATTATAACAGTGGTGAACTTTTGATAGGAATCACCGTCTGAATAATAATAGATTACTCTGAATAATATTATCATTCAGAGTGATCCCTCTCAAAAGTTGACCACTATACCTCAAAAATGAGGATATTTGGTTTCACTAGAAAGTATATATGTGCAATACACACATTGGCTGATTCAATATATGTAATTTTGTAAAGTGGCATTAACAGCAGCTATTACATGTAAAGTAAAGGTCATCCAGTATTCCATCTGTTTCAGCACACGATTCGTGATACCAATTTTTACATGTTTTACATTCCAGCCAGTCATCAAATCGCTTTGGATCAGTAGGATCACACCATTTGAAACCGCAGCCAGTGCACACACTCACTGCTGTTAATGATGTATTGCGATTAGTTGATGTTTGTGAAGCATTTGTAGATTTCGTGGCTTTAGCCCCTTTTTTACATTGCTTTTCTTTCACAAAATCTATATGCACTTTACTTGTAAGGACATTAGATGGCAGCTTCTTGCGTTTTCTGGTACTTCGTTCACGTTTGGGAATTGGGCATAATGATTTCCAGGTAACAGATGACGTGCCTTTGCCTGTAGTGTCAGCATCGCCATCAGTAGGTTCTTGCACCTCAAGGGGACATACATTGGCCGTTAACGTTGACGGCTCTGGGTCTGGAACCCCTCCTGGGCGTATATTGCTCATTGACGTAGCCAGCTGTGTGTCTGGGACATCTGCTTGGTGTACAGAGCCTGTTGGTTGTGGGTCGGGGACCTCTGTAGGGTCTACATTGCCTATTGACACTGATGGGCCTGGGACCTCTGCAAGGCTGGCATCATTTGCAAGGCTTTGCTCATTTTCAAGATTTACTGGAACAGTGTCGCTGCCGCTGCTGCCTGGTTCTGCTCTTTCTGTAGTAAGACTAGGTGCAAAGGCTTCCTGTGGTATTACTTGGCTATCCACAGGGAACATCCCAGAGGCACGGAAACCAGACTGGGCTATAGCAACTTGTGTTGCGCCTTTCCAGGCAGGAGTAAAAAGATGAAAAAAATCAGCTTTTCCTGGTCGACGTCCTGATGTTATACGCATAAATTCGAAGCCACCAGTATTCCAGCGAGCTTTTAAGCTTTTGAAAAAGCACTTGTCTGCTGGCTGTAAGTAGTGTGTTGTGTGGCTTGGGAAACAGCACACTTCCACATTGTTGGCCTTCATGAGTTCCAAGAACTCTAAGTTATATACATGGGACCCATGTCCATCTAATAACAGTACATGTGGCAAATCCAGATTACCTGTGGCTTTAGGTATGTTGGTTACAAATGCTTGTGACCATTCAAAGAATAATTCTGAATTTATCCACCCATTTTCAGAAGCTCTGATAAGGGTTCCGATGGGGGAACCTACACTCCATTCTGCCTTGACTCTTTTTGCTTTGAAGATAACCATGGGTGGCATGTAGTTACCGACAGCATTAAAACATGCAAGAATAGTTGTGGTTTGACCCTTTTCACCCGGTTGGATTTGGTAGCATGGTAGACCTTTCACGCCTAACACTTTTCCACTCTCAAAATAATCCTGTAGCCCGCTTTCATCCACATTCGATATATGCGATGGAACTTCCTTGATACCCAGTTTTGTAAGCAGACTTTCATACATTTGAAACCAATCTTGCACCACTTCCTTGTTTAGGCCAGCAGCACGGGCAAGCGATAGTGGTTCCGGTTTCCGTAGTCTTATTTCGGGATGTCGCCGCATAAATCCTTTAAACCAGTAGTACCCTGCCATGTGTTTTGAACTGTTGAAGCCAGTAATATTGTTATTCTGTGCATACTGGTAGGCAAGCGACTGAACATTTTGTCGCCTTAGGGGAAACCCTCTCACAGCCAAAATCTTGATTAGATCTGCCAATTCTGCCTCCTGAACATAGGTGAATGTTGTTTTTTTCCCGAGCTGGTACTTATGACCCCTCACTAGTCCCGTGACTCTTTTCTGCAGGGTGCTCTTTGGAACACACCAGGCTCTGGCAATGTGTCTGAGGCCTAACTTTCCTTCTTTGAATTCTTCTATTGCACCTTTCATGCGGTCCTCGGACCATCTGTTCAACTTTCTGCCTTTAACAGATGGCATACCGCCCTAAAAAGTGAGAAAAAACTGTGTTTAGGGTCTACTAAGTAGCTCAATTATATATATGATACCCCAATCCAACCCTTAATTATAATTTTATCATTACTTTATTTTTATTTTATTTTTTCAACCAACGTAATTTTAATGTGTGGTTAGAATTATAGTTTTTCATATATTTAAATCGTTCAAATTATAGGCCTAATATGTGTCCCGCTTTACCTGAAATAGCCTGTCCCACTTTATATGACAATTTTCGAGTAGGGTGGGACACACAAAATCACGTGACATGTGCAAGTAGCGCCCCCACACTGGAAATGATAAGCATGAAAAATGAAACTTTATCATTGAATAAAAACGCTTACACAAAGAGAACTCTTAACCTGTTTATAAATTTTGAACCAGGATCTTAGCAAAAAATTACCTGCTTTACTATGTCACTCTCTAAAAGGCTTACCTTGCTTCGAGTAGTTGTTTTTGACGAGTGCTATAACACTGGCAGCAGACGACGCTGGAGAACTTTTGCGAAAAGGGAAAAATATAGCAACCGACAATTCATGTACATATTGGTTTGTGAGTAGGGAGCGGTTATTTAAACGACTGGAGTTGAATCTACGTTTAAGTCCCACTTTACCTGATGTCCCACTTTATCTACACTTACCCTATCTATCTATCTATCTATCTGTCTATCTATCTATCTATCTATCTATCTATCTATCTATCTATCTATCTATCTATCTATCTATCTGTCTGTCTGTCTGTCTGTCTGTCTGTCTGTCTGTCTGTCTGTCTGTCCAGCCTATACGCGTTGGCGCAGTGTAAAAAAACGGCAAAAATTATTTGTGCGGACGTTCGTAAATATTATTAGTTACAAACTGTTAGACTGGGTAATGGGCCTACAGCGAGCATCTCCCACGAAGGTAACTGTAAACTGGTATTACCCGAGGCGCCAGCCGAGGGTTATACCAGTTCCCTGAATGGGAGATGCTCGCTGTATTACCCAGTTTACCAGTGTGTAACGAATTTATTCCATTTTTATGTAGTTTCTAACTTACTAGGGATCTTTCCAATCATAAATTGGGACCATTAGGGCCTCCGGTTCTGCCATTTTGTCGTATGCGTTAATCTGTCAGAACAGTTTTCACTCTAGCCGCTAGGTGTCGCATGGTATTACTACACTAATACCAACCCCGTGTGGGTAATATAATTTCAATTAGGTGCGGCAGGCATTTTATGGCTTTTAACCAATCAGAAGCCTAGAAACTACATAAAAATGGGATAAAGGCCTATGTTTGACCCAGCAATTGCACTGACAGCGACACAGAAATTGCAGTCTTGCTGAAAAGTCACTGGCCCAATTCAGGAGGACCAGTAAATTTTCTGATTGTTCAGCAGAATTTTGAATTATTTAACAAAGCTAGCTTACTTTGGCCAGCAAAAATATTTAATCCTGGACCAGCAAAAATTGTAAGTTTGTTGGCCAAAATGTCCAGAGAGTTAAAAAGTTTTCAGACAGACTGAAAATGTACGCCTGGCTGAAAGTTTAACTAATAATTTGAGTCGGACCCTTTTGGTATACGGTATTACGGGTATGGTGGTGAGATCCAAAAACTACCAGAATAGCTGTGACATGCAGAAAAATTATACAAAATCATTATGCAAAATATAATTTGCGACGGCCATGTGGACTTAAAATTAAAATGGCTAACGAGTAACGTTACACGTGTGAATCTTCGTCTTTACCTAGTTCTAGGCCTAATTTTTAGTAATTAGGTTTATGATTGTACTGTGGATAATACAACTCCTGACGCTGTCAAAAATCAGTGGTCAAACTATCAAAATTAAAAGGATTAACTTGACATGTACACTTCTGTAGCAGCGATATGACTTGTGACTGTCTTTTATTTTAGGTTTTAGCACTCTATGACATTGGGTCAATGATATGAGTGGACGTTTTACCTGTTGAAGATATAATTTACAATAGAATAGGCAGTTTTCCGAACTGCAGATTTACTTGTCCTATAGCCAGGCTTTCTGACGGCCCGATTTCCACTGTCCACGTGAAAAGTGATAACAAATTGCAAACAAGCTGTCGGTCATATTAATCACAAAATTTATGGACTAAACTTACGATGCGTGTAGATTTCCTTTTCTTCTTGTCAACAAATTTACTTTCCAATGCACAGTACGTTGCCATGACACACCGGCAAGAACGTCACTGAGTGACGTTAACATGGAACTCAATTGTATGACGTCAATCATTGTGTATGACGGTTGTTCTTGTGCATGTAATGCCCCTAGGAATATGAAGCAAAAGTGTGAACAAACTCTACGCCACATGTAGGCCTAGCGACCATCTTCAGAAAGTTCCAAGTCTGTGGATTGTTCAGTTTAGGAGGACATATTCAGGTATTCAGCAGGGCCAAACGAGTTTGCATGATAAAGTAACAACCCGAGAGAGCAAAACGCTTAGGAAATGTCATTCAGGTAAAAGGCTCCGAAACATGTTGAGTAGTTACCCGCTGATAATTTATTCGGGCTAATACAGCTTATTTAATACAAAGAGAAATTTTGCAATAGCAAGCCTAATTCTGTAAAAAAAAGTGTAAGCCCATGTACCGTTTGAACACTATCAAGTCCGATATTCTAAGAGCAAAGTCCTATTCCGTAGTATTCACTGAAAAACTGTATTGTTCTTAATCATAATAGCAAATTAATTTTGGTTTGTTAAGTTTCTCTTTGTATTAAATACAAGAAACACACACACACACACTAACTCAGGAGATTGTGAATATAAACGGCAAAATCTGACTCCACAAATAATGATATTCACCGTCTTTGACAGGCACAAATTTCCCAAATAGATATTTGGACAGATGATGCACAATGACAGCCAAAGTCAACAGCATGATTCCTGTAAAAAATGAAAATTGAAGCGTACAGGTGTATATCCTTAGATAACAAAATATTTAAATAAAATTCAAGTTATAGCAACCAAATTTTCATCCAATACTTCAAATATTCTTCAGGCCTGATGAATCCCTAAGTCCATGACCGTTCAATCCATCCAGACGTACATAGTAACATAGTCAGTCATACATAGGCTTGTACAGGCCAAATCAAAACTTACGTTCGCAGTGCTTTAATATTTTTGACAAAATGCAGTACAGGAGAAAATAGTTTCTTTATCCTTGGTTAAGTCTCCCTTATCTTGGACTCCTTTTTTCACACATCTTTTCGTGAAAAACAACTTTTTGTCAATTTGATGTGAACATCTTTTTTTAAGGATCTCAACACTAGGTTTTGGGGTCAGGATGATGGTATAAAATGGTTTTGATCTCGACAGCAGTTTTTTGGGGTCATGTTAATAATACAGAATGTTTTTTTATCTCGACAGGAATTTATGGGTCTGAAAACAGTATCACCTCCTGCTCACAACTGCTTCAATCCAAAACTTATTCTTTCACTTTTGGAAAACATCTTTGTATCTCCAAAAAAAAAAAAACCAAAAGAAACCCCAAACAAACAAAAAAAGACAAAAACAAAAAACAAAAACAAAACGACCCCCCCCCCTCCCCAGATCCCATGAAAGGTTCTCGGCATGGGAGTTGTGCATAAACTCAGTATTTCTGCCTTGCATATGCACTAGTTTATAATCTAAAGCTTTGGCCATGCTCACGTAATGGCAGCAAACTGCGAAGTTTTGTGTTACTGTTATACCTATAGACCAACGTGTTCGTCTTGAACTTGAAGCTGTCATGTAAATACATTTCACTTTATCAAGTTTGTTATTCCACAGATAACACAAATCATGCTTTCTATTTTAATAATCATTTCGTGGAGATAATTTTGTAAAATTGACACCAAAACAGAACTGACACCAGGCCAGTGATGTAAGTTTTCCCTATATAAGGGATTTTTTTCCTTGTTCTTTTGTCCCAGGCATTAAGAACACCTTTTGCCAAACTTCTTCGCAAATAATTAATTAGCTCAATGTGATGTATCTTTGATGTAATTTAAACACCAAGAAAAGTTACATGTTGATTTTTCCAGAAACGGTTTAGATTTTCTAGAAAAGGTGTGTTGGTACTGTATAAGTGGAAATATTCCCAAGTGGAAAATTTCCCAGATTGGTTCTGAATAAACATTTCGCGGTTTTTATTTTTTCCGAATCGCAATGAGCGACCCTCCCCCCCCCCCCCCCCCCCCCACACAAAAAAAATCCCGCTCATGGAGACCAATGCCGCTTCAGGAGCTGTGGCTTATCACGTGACACAGAAGTCGCGTACTTTCCCAGGGATTGTGCATGCAATGATGCAGTGGCACATCGCTTTGGCAGATGTAAGGAACTGACCGACCGCTGCAGCCTAAATATGTTGAAATGGCTTCAACAAAATGAAACAGAACAACTTACCCCAGAAGGAAAAGCTGATATGGCTGCAGTGAAATGGACAAGTGTGTCAAGGAGACCAAAAAAAACAAAAAAACAAAAAGGCGTCGCCGTCGAGAAAATTACAACAAATTTGCCCCCAGACCGGGGGGCGGGGGGGGGGCACATATTCAACATCAGGGTGGGTGGGTGCCTCGGACATTTTTATACAATACCCTATCTTAATCCTACAGACGTAAAAATGTACCCTTTCTTAATCCTGTAATGTGTTGAAAAGAGTGCTGCATTGGTGCATTCTGGAGACCAACATTCTAATTTTAAACAAGCTTTAGCATATTCTCACTTCCCACAAAAATTTCCCCCAAAGAACTTACTTACTATATATCCTATATATCTGAAGTTCATTCAAATAATTGCTACCCTTATCCTATTCCAGCTGTGTACATTTTTTTTCGGGGGGGGGGGGGGGGCTTTTCTTATCCTGCATGAGACTAATGAAAACAGGGCCTTTCCTGCGGTACATACCCAGCATAATTTTACATGGTCCCGAGTACCCTCCACCCCACCCCAACCCGGCCCCTAGAGCAGCGGGAAAAACTCTCTAATGATGCTCGTATTTATGGAAATACGGCCGCTGCAAGGCATTTTAAGGCAAACGGAAATGAGGTAAAGAATGTATCTTCAGCATGCTGAGAGATTTTTTTTTTTGTGTATGTGACTCAATATGGTGAATGTAATATTAATGTTGCTTTGGATCAACAAATATTTCTGCTCACAAAATAAACATTCAGCAGATTTATTTTTCCTTTAGGCTTTCTGATGGCCCAATTTCCAATCTCGACTAGAAAAGTGATAATAGCTGGCAAACAAGCTGTCACTTACATCAATAACATGAAGACCAAGCCTGCAAATTACAATCCGCACTGATTTCCTTGTCTTCTGATCGAAAAATTCCTTTCAACTGCATAGTACGTTCCTTTGACACACGCGCAATAACGCCACTCAGTGACGTTACCATGGAATTCAATTGTGTGATGTCAAACACTATGTATGACGGTTTTTCTTATAAATGTAACGCCCCCTAGGGATGTGAAGCAGAAGAGTGAACAAAGACTATGCCAAATGTAACCTAGCGACCACTTTCAGAAAGCTCAAATTTAGATTGTTAGGTTTATCTCACGAAATTGTGGGATGATTTGCCCCTAAAAAATCGAAATATATTCTTGAATGATTTTTGGAAGCATGCAAATCCCTTTCATCCACAACCTTTAGGTGCCCTCGTCATGGACCCCACACTTGAATAAATTAAATTAACTAACGATAATTTGTAGTTTAGCCTTCCACGGAGGCTCCCTTCGCGTTTCCCCATGCCCGACAATTCAGCTGCCGAGTGCGAAATATCAGGCTCAATATGCACAATCATCCAGAATTTATAACCTTGACTTGACCAAACTTTCTGCCATAGGATCCCTCGAACCTTAGTCCATAGGCCTCTGTTCAATGAAATAGACATGTTGAATTCTTGGTTTCAGTCTCACATTGCGAAATTTTTCATTGGTTGTACATTAAGCATGCGCCTATCACTCGTTTTTACACTGAATTTTGACATAATTAAACAATTCAACATATTCATGCTGATACCTTCATAGGTCTACTTATCCAATATTAGGGGGTTTAGGCATGCTAATTCCTAAATGGGGTTTCGTCCTCGGGGAATGTTCTTTTCAAATTTCACTCGTCCTCACCCCAAGTCACGTATCACTCAGTTTTGTTGTAAATTTCGTTCGATGGGGCATTACGCTTTAATGTTTTCTCTGCTGTAGGCTACAGTTTATTCTTTTTTTTTTTTTTTTTTAAATTTTTGATCGACGTGCTAGATTTGACATTAGGTGAAACTAAATACGTTTGTATTGTTTAATCTGACGATTTGAACACATCAGCGAGGTTCTTAATTAATGCGTAATTTTATGTTTATAATTTATACTTAAGACTTGATTCCGCCTGTGCTTCTCGAATCCGTCAGTTAGTTTGCAGTCATACTTTTGACCCGACACAGACAGGCAGCCCAGCTGCTCTTTGATTATCTGTCTGTCTGTCTGTCTGTCTATCTATCTACTTATCAATCCACCCTATGCGCGTTGGCGAAGTGTAAAAAACGGCTAAAATTATTTATGCTGACGATCGTAAATATAGGCCTATGTTTGACTCAGCAATTGCACTAACACTTAACACTAACAGCGACACAGAAATTGCAATCTTGCTGAAATGTCACTGGTCCAAGGCCATTAGCTAGTACAAATTCAGGAGGATCAGTAAATTTTTTGAAATGCAGGCCCAAATGTCCAGCAGAATTTTGAATTATTAAACAAAGCTAGCTTACTTTGGCCAGTAAAAATATTTAGTCCTTGACCAGCAAAAATTTTTAGTTTGTTGGCCAAAATGTCCAGAGAGGAAAAAAAGTTTTCAGACAGACTGAAATTGTACGCCTAGCTGAAAGTTTAACTAATAATTTGAGTCGGACCCTTTTGTTATGCGGGTATAAAGATATTAAAAGACAATGACGACAAACAGAAAATTATGAGAAGTTTGTGGAAACTACGAAATGCACAAGAGAAATTTAAGCAGATTAGTGTAATGAACGATTTGTCGTTGGAAGAAAGAGAGGTGGTGAGAGCCGAAGTTGCAGAAGCTAAAGAAAAAACCCATGGGGGGGGGGGGACTGGATTTACCAAGTCCGGGGCCCTTCCTGGGATCTGAAAATGGTCAGACTGAAAAAAAGGGAAGCCTATTAGAACCCATTCAAAAGCGTCATGAAAACAAAGAACAAGAAATAGAAATAAAGTGCCTCAAACAGTCTCTCAGAACATTGTATACTAATATAGATTGTATAACAAACAAGAAACCTGACTATTTTAATATAATAAGTGAATACAACCCTGACATAATAGTTACAACAGAAACTAATCCAAAAAATCAAAGGTTTAGAATGACAAAAACTGAATTACACATTCCGGAATACATTTTGTTCACAAATGCTGAAGAAGAAGGTAAAAGGGATGTCTCAATTCATATTAATAAAACATTACAACCCAAGGACGTCAATAAATTGAAATTAACTGAATTTTGTGAGGTGATACCAGTTGAAATTAAGTTGCACAGGGGTGACAAATTTTTAATTTTGGGTATCTATACAGAAGTCCTAATTCAAGTAAGGAAAATAATGCCATGTCAAATCAACTGATACAAAATAGCACGACGCTGGAGTATTCTCACTTACTGTTTTTAGGAGACTTTAATTACCCAGAAATTAAATGGAACAATGAAGGCGGTACAACTCAATCAGTAATTAATGAAGCAGGAAAATTTTTGGAAGCTGTATGTGACTCTTATTTGTGTCAACATGTGACTTTCAGTACAAGGTTCCAAATGAATCAAGAATCAACTATATTGGATCTAATACTAACAAATCAGGAAAATATGGTCGGTAATCTTGAAGCTAAAGCACATGTAGGTAAGAGTGACCACGTTGTTATCACTTTTGATTATAACTGTTATACGCAAGAAACTTTTAAAGAAAAAACCTGCTACCAATATTCAAGGGGGAATTATAACCAAACGAGCAAAGACCTACAGACTGATTGGGAGTCACTATATAAAGACAAGAATCTTGAGGAATGTTGGGGCATATTTTGTACAACGCTCAAGAGGGCACAAGATAAAAATATTCCCCATAAAACTCTATCAAATGAAAATAAAAACAAAATGACTTGGCTGAACAAAAACACAAAATGTAAGCTACGTAAAAAATATAAACAATGGAAAAAGTACTGTGAAACTAAATCATATGAAGACTATGTAAAATATACAAAGGCCCGTAACCAGGCAAGGTGGGGAACTAGGCGGGCTTTAAAAGAGTATGAAAAGCAAATAGCTGGGCACATAATGAAAAACCCAAAACTTTTTTGGAAGTACGTGAATTCAAAATAAAAAATTAGAGACTGTATTCCTGACCTTGAATGGGAGCAAAAGACGCTGGTAAAAAAACAATGAAAAAGCAGAAGTATTGAACAATTTTTTGTAAGCACATTTACAAAAGAAAACCTAAGCAATGTCCCAGAGCCTAGGCAAAAGGAAGTTACACATGAACTGGAAGAGTTGGAAATTAGTTGTGAAGATATTTTGAAAAGACTAAATAAACTTAACGTGACCAAATCTATGGGCCCAGACAAAATCCACCCTAGAGTTTCAAAGGAAATTGCTGAATCAATAAAATTACCACTCCAGATAATTTTCAGGAAGTCATTACAGACTGGAACTATCCCAAGTGACTGGAAACAGTCATATAACTCCGGATCCTATACACAAAAAGGGATCAAAAAAGTTACCTAGCAACTATAGACCTGTTAGTCTTACCTCGGTTGTCTGCAAACTACTTGAAGGAATTATCAGAGATCACATCATGAATCATTTTAAAATAAATGGTCTGTTCTCTACACACCACCATGGATTTTTACATGGTAGATCTACAATAACACAGCTGTTAGAAACGATAGATAAATGGACCGCATGGCTTGAAGCTGGAAACCCAATCGATGTTATTTACTTGGATTTTCAAAAGGCGTTTGATTCAGTACCCATACATCGTCTACTGCTGAAAGTAAAAAGTTATGGCATCACTGGAAACCTACATAAGTGGATTGAATCTTTTTTAACAGGAAGGCAACAGAGAGTAAATATATACGGAAGCAAGTCTAATTGGAAGGATGTTATCAGTGGAGTTCCACAGGCTAGTGTCCTGGGACCCACCTTGTTCTTAATATTCATAAACGACATGCCTGAAGTTGTTAATGCATTTAGTAAGTTATTTGCTGATGATGCCAAATTATCTAAGCCAGTTCCAACAGTCACCGATTGCGAAGAAATGCAACTAGATGTCAGACAACTAGAAAATTGGGCAGACGATTGGCAACTGAATTTTCATCCACATACGTGCACAGTGTTGAGACTAGGGAAAAATCATCCAGACTTCCAATATAAAATGTTTGATTCTGGTCAAGAAGTGCCTCTCGACATAAAATCTTCGGAAAAAGACCTAGGAGTCTGGATAGACAAGGACTTAAACTTTGAGCTACATATTACAGAAATGGCGAAGAAAGTAAACAGAATAACTGGACTTATGTGGAGATCATTTGAACATATTGACAAGGAAGTTTTTAAATTATTGTATACATCCACGATCAGGCCACATTTAGAATATGGTGCTCCCATATGGTCCCCACATTTATGGAAAATGGCTGACTTAATTGAATCTGTCCGAAGGAGGGCCACCAAGAGAGTCCCTAATATGAGTAATTTGACTTATGTGGAAAGACTGAAACGACTAAAAATGCCATCATTGTTGTGTAAAAGATTACGCGGAGACCTTATTAACGTGTACAGATATATTCATGGTTATTATGAAACAGCCAAATGTTTACCTCCTTTTAATGTGAATGCTATATCCAGAGGCCATAACCTAAGATTAACCAAGACCCGATCAAACTCAAACATAAGGATGTATTTTTTCAGCAATAGAGTCGTGGACTGGTGGAACTTACTCCCCAGTAATGTAGTAAATGCACCAAGTGTAAACAGTTTTAAAGTAAGAATTGACAATTATTTTAAAGACCATCCTGTTATGTATGAATATGATTACAGGGCATTGGACCATCCACACAGAACTCAGATTTCTGTATATTAATGAGCAGCTTACAGTGGAAATTTTTTATTTTGTCCTACCTAGCTGAAATAAATCTGTTATCTGCATGGTGGTGATTTCCAAAAACAACAAGAATAGCTGTGACGAACAGGAAAATTATACAAAATTATTATGCAAATTATAATTTGCGACGGTCATGTGGACTTAAAATTAAAATGGCTAACGTTACGTTACACGTGTGAATCTTCGGCTTTACCTAGTACTAGGATCGGGGGCCCAGTTTTCGACCACTTAAGCTTTTGTTTGGCTATCGCAGTTTTGTCTCAAAGTGAATCTTCATATCTGTATCAAAATATAGTACCAGGAGTTTATGTCCATAGGAAGAAACAACTCACATATTCAGATGTACAAGCGGCGATATACAGCAGACGCCATGAAGAAAATTTCGCGATATTTCGGAATTGGTCGAAAACTGGGCATGGTCGAAAACCGGGCATGTAACTATACTGGGCCTAATTAGGTTTATGATTGTACTGTGGATAAATACAATCCCTGACGCTGTCAGAAATCAGTGGTCCAGCCATCAAAATTAAAAGGATTAACCTGACATTTATTTACACTTCTGTTTCAGCGATGTGACTTGTGACTGTCTTTTAGATTTTAGTACTCTATGACAATGACATTGGGTCAATGAAAATTGGAATGAGTCGACGTTTTACCTGTTGAAGATACAAATTTACAATACAATAAGTTAATAGGCAGTTTTCCGAACTGCAGATTTACTTGTCCTATAGTCAGGCTTTCTGACGGCCCGATTTCCAATCTCCACGTGAAAAGTGATAACAACTTGCAAACAACCTGTCGGTCACATTAATCACAAAATTTATGGACTAAACTCACGATGCGTGTAGATTTCCTTTTCTTCTTGTCAACAAATTTACTTTCCACTGCACAGTACGTTGCCATGACACACCGGCAAGAACGTCACTGAGTGACGTTAACATGGAACTCAATTGTATGACGTCAATTATTGTGTATGCCGTTGTTCTTGTTATGCATGTAACACCCCCTAGGAATATGAAGCAAAAGTGCGAACAAACTCTACGCCAAATGTAGGCCTAGCGACCACCTTCAGAAAGTTCCAAGTTTTTGGATTGTTCAGTTTAGCAGGACACATTCAGGTATTAAGCAGGACCGAACGAGTTTGCATGATAAAGTAACAACCCGAGAGAGCAAAACGCTTAGGAAATGTCATTCATGTAAAAGGCTCCGAAAGATGTTGAGTAGTTACCTGCTGAAGACCCTTTAATTTATTTGGGATAATACAGGCTATTCAATAGTAATACAAAGAGAAACTTAGGAAACCTAATTCTGTAAAAGTGTAAGCCAATGTACCGTTTAAACACTATCAATTCCTATATTCTAAGAGCAAAGTCCTATTCCTTACCATTCAAAAGTTTACAGAGGAACGTGTGCAATATGGACAATAGTACTTCTATATGTATATAGGTTAGACAGGGACAGGTTAGCTTATGGAGAGTAAAGAGTTCGGACTGCGGAATAAGGTAATGACTACTAGGAAGTGGTTTTGGACAAAAAGACACAAGTACAATTCAATAATTTTAACATATATTTATCTCTGTGTGCAAACACAGGTGCACATTCTTTCTTTTTTGTCTTTCAAATGCTCCGATCAGTTCTTGTATTTGTTTCTTTTTCTTATTTTCCATGTGATAAAGGAATAAGCACAGGTATGTTTGACACATAGTTCTGTCTCCATGCACTTTAGGGCTGTTCTAGAAAATGTCCTGGGGGGGGGGGAGGTAAAAAATTTCAACCACCCCCATACCCAGGATAGAAGGAACATTCTGAACCCCTTTCCCCTAGGACAGACATAAGTTTTGAAACCCCCAGTACCCAGGACATTTTAATAGTATTTCAACCCTCATACCCTGGACAGATCTTAAAACCTACACCACCCCCCACCCCCCCCCCCCAATCCAGGACATACATGTACATGATGGTTCTGAAAAAAGCTCTATCAAAGATTTATATATTCACAGATATGTATGTAATAATGCACAGCATTTTCAATATCAGTACGAGTATCAGCAATGAGTACAGGTGTGAATGTACGAAGTGCTGATGCGAGTACTGATATGGAACAAGCCATGCATTATTATTTTTGTCATGTATCTACAGTATTACAGTTTCGCTGCCAGAGGAGCTGCTTCCACTGTCCAGATACATCCAAATCCATATTGGACAGAAAAGCAGTTCATTACAGAAATGCAGCCAGATACAACCCACGATCTTGCTTTCATATTGTGTGTACAATTCCATCCATAATAATAATGATGATACTGATAATTTACATTAATATATTTCCAATTTTGAAAATAAAGATATGTCAATAAAATGAAGTCTTTTGTTTTTATATTCTGAACTTTTCAATGATAAAAGAAAACTAAATTTTGAGATTTGGTCCCCATGAGAATGGCCAGTGGGGTAGAGCTTAAATTCAACTCCTCCAGGAGGCAGGCCTGGACATAATTATAAGAAAAATATGGACCACCTATACTTTTAAATTTACAACTCTTCTAAATAGCTGCAGATTACTCGAATGGAAAAGATATTACAACTTTTGTATATAGGGCCTGATATTTAGACATCAGGCTTTCCTGTTATCTGGGACAAGTAAATTTTCACGCAGGACTAGCAAAAAATTGAGTTGAGATTTAACTCCTTACTTGTGTAAAATTGGAACAAAAAGGGTAATGGGACAAGTAACAAATCGTTAATTTCGAACTCTGGTACATTTTGTATCTTCATCCCTGTTGAGGTGGACTTCAGGCAAATGTCTGCATCTCAACTGATTTTCTTGTAACCACGCATGGTTGGTATGCTCCCCTGGAAAGTATGGACCTATGGGAGGTGCACTGGCAGTTGTGCTTTCATTACATGTCAGGGCTTGACACTAAGGATTTTCATTACTTGTCCCACGTGACTTTTTCTCCAATTTTCAGTTAAGTAATGGGTAAAATTTCTATTCAGATCAAAATTTTTCTTGTCCTGGCTAAAAAAATTACTTGTCCTGGACAATAGGGCTTGATCAAAGTCAAGCCCTGCATGTACTCCATAACACATGGGAAACAATAAATAAACAGTTTCTCAAGTTCTCATTTTTAAATCTAAACCTGTTCTTGAGATGGCTGTTCTGGAGGACTTACAGCGCAAAAGGCAGAAAGACTCCATCTGTAAAGGGCAAGTTTAAAGTAAGTCACAAAGGTGAAAGGTTACTAAAATGAAATTATGTCAAATGGCCTTCACACTCCGGACATGTGTGTAAGGCTGATACCCCAATGTCCCGGACATGATAGGTTATCTCCTACCCCAACCTCCTGGACATGATTAGAGACATATACCCCCGACCCCCCGGTTATCGAAGTCGTTGCCGCCCACCCCCCTCGAGGACAACTTTTGGAACAGCCCTTAGGCTAGCGACCGAAGGGAGCCTTCTACCATAACCAATGTAGATATGTATATATATATATATATATATGTATATATATATATATATATATATATATATATATATATATATATATATATATATATATATATATATATATATATATATATATATATCAATATACTCAGTTCCATATACCGTCCACCTTGAAAATCGCGAGCTTCTGGTCTTCCAGAACAAAATATCGCCATTGAAACCGTATGTCAGCTACGCAGAGAATACTTTATTGCATGTTGGTAGGTCTAAAAATCTCTCTCATTATTCACAAAAAATAAATATAAAATATATATATATATATATATATCACACAGAAATAAAAACATGGAAAGATTTCTATCCACTCTTTGTTTTAATTTCCTTGATAATAGCAATAATGACGATCAGGCAGTGCCGTAGCTAGGCTGAGGCAGAGGAGGCGCTTGCCTCCTCTGAATTTTGGCTGGTGATGTTAGGAGTTAGCATAGAAATAGTTTATTTAGCCTCAGCAAGACTTGTTAAGTTGAAGTTATTATACACAACAAAAACAAAAAGACCCTATTGTAACTAAGACTTTGAGTCACTCATAGTGGTAGAAGATAAGAGCATCACAGGAGGCATACTTTTTCCAATGTTTGGGAGGGCACGCCGCCCTCCCAAACCCACCCCCACCAGTACCCTTTGCCTCCTTTATTTTAGAAGGCTGGCTACGGCCCTGTCAGGTATGAGAAATTGCACAGACGCCGTTCTTGTGCACGTGTTGTCGAGCCACTTGGCTCTCCCCTTCTCCTTTACTATACGGTACATTTCTGTCTCTGAAGCCTTTAGTTTACACGTCTGCTAACACACAGGCCTAGAATTGGTGTTATCCAATTTATCGTGAAGCCCGACATCGAGTTCATATATTTTCTCTAATAATTTTTGTTTATTTATTAATATTGAGCAAATTTTCACCGCCAATCTTCATGATGCGATTGGGGTTTGTCTCTGGCCTAGCCAGAAAACAAACGTTGGGCATGTTGGCCTGGCTTAGCTGACTACACGTTAGTCTTACCAAAAATATGAATGTAAGCCTAATTTAAGGATAGGAAATGGTCATTCAAAACCATTGCAGCTGGCCATACAAACATTTATCTTTGAAGATAGTCTGTGTAGGGGTACAGTGCTTTAATATTTTTGACAAAATGCAGTACGGGTTGCCTCCTAAACAGACTTTCTTGGGGCGATACACTATGTTGGCCCCCAGCGATTCGCTGGGGGGTAGTAGACCGCCAAGAACGGATGTTTAGCAGGCAACAGTACGGGACAAAATAGTTTCTTTATCCTTGGATAAGTCTTCCTTATCTTGGACTCCTTTTTTCACACATCTTTTCGTGAAAAACAACTTTTTGTCAATTTTATGTGAACATCCTTTTTTTCGGATCTCAACAGTAGTTTTGGGGGTCAGGATGATGGTAAAAATGGTTTTGATCTGGACAATAGTTTTTTGGGTAATGATAATAATACAGAATGTTTTTGATCTCGACAGTAATTTGTGGGTCTGAAAACAGTATCACCTCCTGCTCGCAACTGCTTCAATCCAAAACTTATTCTTTCACTTTTCGAAAATATCTTTGTATCTCCAAAAAACAAACAAATAAACAGAAAAAAAAACAAAAACAAAAAACAAACAAACAAACAAAAACAAAACGATGAAAACCCCCCAGATCCCATGAAAGGTTCTCGGCATGGGAGTTGTGCATAAACTCAGTATTTCTGCCTTGCATATGCACTAGTTTATAATCTAAAGCTTTACCCATGCTCACCTAATGGCAGCAAACTGCGAAGCTATGTGTTATACCTATAGACCAACGTTTTCTTCTTGAAGCTGTGATGTATTTACGGTTTACTTTATCAGGTTTATTATTCCACAGATAAAAAAAATCATTCTTTCTATTTTCATAATCATTTCGTGGAGATAATTTTGTAAAATTGAAACCACAACAGAATTGACACCAGGCCAGAGATGTAAATTTTCCCTATTAGGGAATTTTTTTCCTAGTTCTTTTGTCCCAGGCATTGAGAACACCTTTTACCAAACAACTTCTTCGCAAATAATTAATTAGCTCAATGTGATGTATCTTTGATGTAATTTAAACTCCAAGAAAAGTTACATGTTGATTTTTCCAGAAACGATTTAAATTTTCTAGAAAAGGTGTGTTGGTACTATATAAGTGGAAATATTCCCAAGTGGAAAATTGCCCAGATTGGTTCTAAATGAACATTTCGCGGTTTTTATTTTTCCGAATCGCAATGAGCGACCCGCAAAAAAAAAAATCAGGAGCTGTGGCTTATCACGTGACACAGAAGTCGCGTACTTTCCCAGGGATTGTGCATGCAGTGGCACATCGCTTTGGCAGATGTAAGGAACTGACCGACCGCGGCAGCTTAAATATGTTAATATGGCTTCAACAAAATGAACCAGAACAACTTACCCCAGAAGGAAAAGCTGATATGGCTGCAGTGAATTCGACAAGTGGGTCAAGGAGAAAAAAAAAAGCGTCGCCGTCGAGAAAATTACAACAAATTTGCCCCCAGACCGGGGGGCGGGGGGGGGGGGCACATATTCAACATCAGGGTGGGTGGGTGCCTCGGACATTTTTATACAATACCCTATCTTAATCCTACACCAGGTGTAAAAATGTACCCTTTCTTAATCCTGTAATGTGTTGAAAGGAGTGCTGCATTGATGTGTTCTGGAGACCAACATTCCAATTTTAAACAACCTTCAGCATATTCTTACTTCCCACAAAAATTTCCCCGAAAGAACTTACTAACTATACATCCTATATCTGAAGTTCATTCAAATAATTGTTACCCTTATCCTATTCCAGCTGTGTACATTTTTTTGGGGGGGGGGGGGGGGGGGCTTTTCTAATCCTGCATGGGACTAATGAAAACAGGGCCTTTCCTGCGGTACATACCCAGCATAATTTTATATGGTCCCGAGGACCCTCCACACCCACCCCACCCCCGGGCCCCCAGAGCAGCGGGAAAAACTCTCTAATGATGCTCGTATTTATGGAAATACGACCGCTGCAAGGCATTTTGAGGCATTTTCTTTATCATACTAGTACACGATTAAAAATTGTGGTCACAATTTGTAGCGTGACTGTTTACGCATGCAACGGCAGGGGTATCCTAACTCACAACTGCCAGTAACAGTCTGTAGCCAAGTGCGATAGCCGATAATTTCCCGGAATTAATTTTCCCCAGGGGTACCATTCGGGAAAATTCGGGAATTAAATACCTCGGGAATATTTCCGCTGATACAGTATTCTATAAGCTTCTTGTTCTGAGCACTGTGCACAGCTTTTGCTTTGATCTGCTTTTAGTCCTATTTTCATATCGAATTCTTATAAAAAGTAAAACAGTTTGTTTAGATTCTTGTCAAACGGTAATAAAGTAAAGGATGTATCTTCAACATGCTAAGAGTTTTTTTTATTTGTGTGACTCTATATGGTGCCTTTAAAGGCACAAAGCTTCGCAGTTTGCTGCCATTACGTGAGCACGGCCAAAGCTTTAGCATTTAGTTTAGATTATAAACTAGTGCATATGCAAGGCAGAAATACTGAGTTTATGCACAACTCCCATGCCGAGAACCTTTCATGGGATCTGAGTTTTTTTTTTTTTCGTTTTTTTTTTTCTTTTTTTTTTCTTGTCTTTTTTTCTGTTTGTTTAGTTTTTTTTTGTTTTTGTTTTTGTTTTGGTGATACAAAGATGTTTTCCAAAAGTGAAAGAATAAGTTTTGGATTGAAGCAGTTGTGAGCAGGAGGTGATACTGTTTTCAGACCCACAAATTACTGTCGAGATCAAAAACATTCTGTATTATTATCATGACCCAAAAAAATTGCTGTCGAGATCAAAACCATTTTATACCATCATCCTGACCCCAAAAACTAGTGTTGAGATCCGAAAAAAAGGATGTTCACATAAAATTGACAAAAAGTTGTTTTTCACGAAAAGATGTGTGAAAAAAGGAGTCCAAGATAAGGGACACTTAACCAAGGGTAAAGAAACTATTTTCTCCTGTACTGCATTTTGTCAAAAATATTAAAGCACTGCGAACGTAAGTTTTGATTTGGCCTGTAAAAGCCTATGTATGACTGTTACTATGTACGTAATATTTATGTTCTTTTGGATCAACAAATATTTCTGCTCACAAAATAAACATACAGCAGATTTACTTTTCCTTTAGCCTATCTGATGGCCCAATTTTAAATCTCGACTAGAAAAGTGATAAAAGCTGTCACTTACATCATCAACATGATGACCAAGCCTAGCTGCAAATTACAATCTGTCCAGATCTCCTTTTCTTCTGATCGTAAAATTCCTTTCAACTGCATTGTATGTTCCTTTGACACACGCGCAATAACGCCACTCAGTGACGTTACCATGTAATTCAATTGTGTGACGTCAAACATAATGTATACGACGGTTCTTATATATGTAACGCCCCCTAGGGATGTGAAGCAGAAGAGTGAACAAAGACTATGCCAAATGTAACCTAGTGACCACTTTCAGAAAGCTCAAATTTAGATTGTTCGGTTTATCTCACGAAATTGTGGGATGATTTGCCCTTAAAAAAATGAAATATATTTTTGAATGATTTTTGCGAACATGCAAATCCCGTTCATCCACAACCTTCACTTTAGGTCCCCTCGTCATGGACCCCGCACTTGCATAAATTAAATTAACTAACGATAATTTGTAGTTTAGCCTTCCACGGAGGCTCCCTTTGCGTTTCTCCCATGCCCGACAATTCAGCTGCCGAGTGCGAAAAATCACGCTCAATATACACAATAATCCAGAATTGATAACCTTGACTTGACCAAACTTTCTGCCATAAGATCCCTCGAACCTTAGTCCATAGGCCTCTGTTCAATGAAATAGACATGTTGAATTCTTGGTTTCAGTCGTATAATTGAGCCTGCGCCTATCACTCGTTTTAACATTGAATTTTGATATAATTAAAAAATTCAACATATTCACGCTGATACCTTCATAGGTCCACTTATCCAATATTATGGAGTTTAGGCATGCTAATTCCTGAATGGGGTCTCGTCCTCGTGGAATGTTCTTTTCAAATTTCACTCATCCTAAACCCCAAGTTACGTATCACTCCGTTTTGTTCTAAATTTCGTTCGATGGGGCATCACGCTTTAATGGTTTCTCTACTGTACTTAAAGTCCGTGTAGCCAATCACTCTATGATGTATGTATGTATGTATGTATGTGTCTGTCTATCTATCTATCTATGTCTGTCTGTCTGTCTGTCTGTCTGTCTAGCCAATACGCGTTGGTGTAGTGTAAAAAACGGCTCAAGTTATTTATGCTGACGCTCGTAAATATAGCCTATGGGCCTATGTTTGACTCAGCAATGGCACTAACACTTAACAATAACAGAGACACAGAAATTGCAGTCTTGCTAAAAAGTCACTGGTCCGACTCCAAGGGCCCGGTCGTTATCTAGTAAAAATTCAGGAGGACCAGTATTCACTATATTTTCTGAAATGCAGGCCCAAATGTCCAGCACAATTTTGATTTATTAAACAAAGCTAGATTACTTCGGCCAGTAAAATTTAGTCCTGGACCAGCAAAACTTGTAAGTTTTTGGCCTAAATGTCCAGGGAGGAAAAAAGGCTTTTAGAAAGACTGAAATTGTACGCCTGGCTGAAAGTTTAACTGATAATTTGAGTCGGACCCTTTTGTTTCACGGGTATGGTGGTGAGATCCAAAAACTACAAGAATAGCTGTAACGTGCAGGAAAAATTTTACAAAATTATTATGCAAATTATAATTTGCGACGGCCATGTGGGATTAAAATTAAAATGGCTAACGTTACACGTCTGAATCTTGGGCTTTACCTAGTACTACTAGTACTAGTATAGGCCTAATTAGGTTTATGATTGTACTGTGGATAAATACAATTCCTAACGCTTTCAGAAATCAGTGGTCAAACTATCAAAATTAAAGGGATTAACCTGACATGACACTTCTGTTGCAGCGATATAACTTGTGACTGTCTTTTAGATTTTAGTACTCTATGACATTGGGATTGGGTCAATGAAATGAGTGGACGTTTCACCTGTTGAACTTGAAGAAACAAATTTACAATACAATAGGCAGTTTCCCGAACTGCAGATTTACTTGTCCTATAGGCTTTCTGATGGCCCGATTTCCAATCAAAACAAGCTGTCGGTCACATTAATCACGAAATTTGTGGACTAAACTTACGGTACGTGTAGATTTCCTTTCCTTCTTGTCGACAAATTTCCTTTCGACTGCATGTGGTACGTTCCCATAACACACGGACAAGAACGTCACTTAGTGCCGTTACCATGGAACTCAATTGTATGACGTCAATCATTGTGTATGACGGTTGTTCTTATGCATGTAACGCCCCCTAGGAATATGAAGCAAAAGTGTGAACAGACTCTACGCCAAATGTAGCTTTTGTAAATTGTAGGCCTAGCGACCACCTTCAGAAAGTTCCAAGGTTTGAATTGTTCAGTTTAGGAGGACATATTCAGGCATTAACCCTTTACTGCCTGTCACGAATTGCCCATTTTACCAAATTTCACCTACAGAATTTAATTAAGATGATTTATTGAAAAAAATATAAAAAATTGACTGCACAAAGTATATATCATTTTAAAGCTTTGGTGATGGGGCTTTTATGAGTTATAGCCATCATCTTAATTTGAGGTCATTTCAAGGTCATCTGGTGACCTGAATATAGGACACGGATACAATAATAACCAACATTTGCATTAAATTTAAACCTTTTTTATTCCCCAAGACCCAAAATATATTCAAGATAACCATAATTCTGGCTCTGATAGCTGAAATAGACCTGAACCTGTAAATTGAAGCAAAAAAACATGGTACTAACATATTTCCATTGTTGACCTTGGCCTTTCCAACCACAATGATAAGCGCATTATGTGTGTTCATGCTGGTAAAATCGCAGTATATGATACATGTTTATGATACAAATTATAATGTTGTGCTAGCTATAAGCCTGCATGCTTGCATTACAAATACTTCATCAATGTTAATTTACAGGTCAGAAAATAGTGTGGCATATAGTTTTATGAAACACTAATGTTCAAGGGCATTTCAAGGTCAAAGGGTACAATGATATGACAACATAAATATATGCCATTGTCAAATGTGCCATGACATTACATACAACGTTGCTGTATATTTTCTATGCAGTTAACCTCTGGCTCCTTAGCAGGGACACATGTCAATTTTAACACAATAAATGTATAATTATTCACACTTGACTGCCAGCAAAGTAAAATAAAATGCACTACCATATATGATAATCTGAATTGTGCTTCCACACAGAGATAAAAACGTGCTCATAGTGTAAAAGGTCACATATTTGGGCTGGGACCCCGAGATTTATCATACTGGTTGGAGGAAAATGAAGCAATAGTACAAAACATACACCAAAAGTGGGTAAAATATCATCCTGTATGTTCAGTATAATAATTTAAACTATAATTGCCATGATCAAATAAATATTCTATGTTTGGGGGGGGGGGGGGGGAGGAACTATCAATAAATATATATGGGGTGAGGGTAATGGAATGGCAGGAGGTGGATAGACAACTGTCTTCACCTATCGCCAGCATTTTATGTGCCATTGCTGTCCATGCATGAGAACATGCTACTCTGAAGAAAAAAAAAAAAGAGCTAAATCATGTTCATTATGTTCACTTGTACATTACTTGCTATAGCCCACACCCATCTACTCTAGATAAAGCAGGCAAATGCATGTCCATTCAGTTCTTATTCCCATGTTGAAATTGTGTCCCTGTTCAGTGTCGCTTGTTGTTAAATTCGGCTGAGTGCCAACGGGCAAAACAATTTCTGTCCAGCTTCACACACAGATAGACTTTGACACACACTGCAATGCTGCACCTCCAGCTGGTCTTCACTTGTTTGGGTTTCCCACTTGCCTCCCTCTGTGTAAGGAAGCAAACCCGACAGTTGAACCTCCCATCAACAGCCACAGGTACATGTGCTGTGAGGTACCTTTGGTGTGGTGGGAATACTGCCTTGTCAAAGGTTGGCACCTCCTCTGTGTCTTCAATCCCAGACAACTGCCTCACAAGTTCCTCCCTGAACTCCAGGTGACTATACTCTACAAAGTGTGACAAATACACATTCCATTATAATGATTATCTCCCAAAGCAGTAACATATTCCTACAAATAAAACATTAAACTCAGGGTCAGTCTGCAACTTTGAGCAACATGATACCAGTAATGTAAAAATCCTATCCACCTGATTCCTGAAAGATTTCCTTATTTAACAGAATTTTTTTCATTAGCTTGAGTTATCTGTTTAGGCTATAAGTAAATTTTTTTCTGACAGAGACTGAGATTACTGAAGGTCTGGCAAAATCTTGGACATTTCTACCTAAAAAATGCTTCTGATTACAACTACAACTTACTTCCCACATTTGAAATTAATTCAATAGAGCATGTTATTCACAATATGTAGGATGTTGAATATTAACAAAAAAAAAATTTAGTATGAGATTTATGGATAACATATTTAAATAACACATTTTTGTAATTTTCTTTTTTTAAAGTTACAATGTAGAAATTTGTTTGTAACCTGATATGATTTTTTTGCTGTTTCTATGTAATGACTTACGTGCGCTCCGCTGGAGCTCTGGAACCTCTGGATGCAGATTCCTCCATGCCTGAAAGAGCAGATAGCTATTTAGCACTGCAACATCAACCATGTGGAAGAACAAAGTCTTCCACCACCTCATTGACTTCATTAGCAAGTTGTATGAGGTTAGCAGCTGGTCGGATTTGTCTACTCCACCCATGTACTGGTTGTAGTCATGAATAACTGCCGGTCTCCTCACCAACCTTGTGCGCCACTCCTCTCCAACTTTGACATGGCGACGTACCCACTCCACCTAGGTAGCCTTATGGGCTGAAGAACAAATGGTGACCACCTATATGTAGAAGCAAGAAGGGGGACATAACTTTAAGTTGCAACTTGCAACCACAATTAAAAAAACTGTGATTTGCTTTCTTAATGAATGAGAGTACAATAGTTAATTTTAGATAATATGGTGGAATCAAATATCTACTTTTTTCTTACGTTACAAAAATGAGACACTGCTGAATCTACATGTCAATTTCAATACATGGTGAATAAAAATTCAAAAAATATATACAGTGTATAATGTTTCTCATCAGATGTCTTAATATTTGGCATATTGAATTGGGTTTTCAATATATTCATGTGAATGTCCAACTCACTTTGTTGTCCTTCCACTGCAGGTATAACACCTTTCCCTGCCTAACGAAGCGCATATTCCCCTGCTCTGACTTGTTCTTCCACTCTACATCTTTCAATATATCAGGGAAGTGCCGCCTGTTGACCATTGAAGTACCACAGAGAGAGAAATCCAGTTCTGTATAACTCTTCAATCAGAAACGTGGAAGTAAAGAAGTTGTCGAATTACACCCTATGAAAAGAAAGTAATCTGAATTCATATACATGTACATGTACAATGTATATATACAAGCAACACTGAGTTTGACTGGCTGCACCAAAATTAAACACTTGAAGATTACTTACTATGAAGATATTTTATTCTGTCAGTACTTTTTCCAATTAGTGATCCAGTTGTCTTCTCACCACAAATATTATGGGCTAATACCCTTAGGACCCATTCTTACCAGGGTCATGGGTGTACATGTATAACTAACTTCATTTGGCCAGTATTACCTTGAAATTATATGTATGCGAAGGTCTGGGAATAATGATCTCATCCAAAGCCCTAGTGAGATACTTTCACCACACAAGTTTCATGGAAGTACCTCAGTTTGTTAAAAAGTTATGGCATCCACAAAGTGCACGGACACACAGACATGACATCAATACATACACCGTTCAACTGAATGGGCCAAGGAGGTAAAAATGTTTCTTCACACAAGACTTATATTACGTGAAATGTATTATGTCCAGTTTCATGCTTAAGTACATTGTATGTTTTACTAGGAGTACGCAATAACATTCACTGAACACTATGTCATGCTGTTGTGGCATTTTCCACATACATGTACACTTATACATACCGGTAGCCTTGGTGTTGCAGATGTTGACAAAGACCTGTGACTACATCAAACCCCAGGCCATGTTCACTAAGATTGTTGCGTCTTCCTGTGTATACACTGAAATTGATTGAAAAGTGTCAAGCCAGTTTGAATATCATGCCTACATATGAATACATGAAATTCTTGTAAACATTTTATCCAACATGTAGTTTACAAACAAGGAAAACATTAACAAACACATGAACATGTTCAACTTGAATACCAATCACCAACACTTGTCACATACCTTGCCATGCAATTATATTTTCCTCTGACACATCTGCATGCAGAATTTCCCCAGAACATCTTGACAGTGTAAAGAGATTACTAGATTTAACCAAAACTGAGCAAATTTCAAGATTTACAATCCTATTCTGCTATAGTTTATAAGGGAAGCCAAAGCCACAGCCCAACAATGTAGAAAGCTGTAGGGAGGACCCTGCACTGTGTACAAATTTCATTTTTTGGTTTGCGGGTTGAGATTTGCCATGGGAAAATGATACAGACTCACTTTGAAACCTTCCATTCATGAATAAAATTAGGAATATAGTAATAAGAGGCCCATAAAAACTAATAACACATGGGGATTCAATTGTTACATCTGATTGGCAATATACTTACGTAGGTGTAGGATGAGGGATCTCCAACTAGTAGCCACCACGTGGTATGCATATCAACAGATTAACAGTCCACAATGAACACCAGCATCCCTTGGTTCAAAATAAACAAACAAATGCAATAACATGCATCTTATTATATGCTTGTAAAACAACTCTCTTGTCCAATACATTACTCCATAACCATCAATATGTAAATAACATATTTTGTAACAAGCAATAGTAACATGAACACGTTGAATACTAAACACAACCAAAGTTACACAAGCAATACCTTCTCTAACATTTCAAAATGGATTTTCAAGTTTGTAACAGCTGATTCATTTCAATGGAGGGCATTTTATTGCTTCTTTCAGTCAAAATCCTGTCTGTGTATAACTAAATAGTAGTTTCAATTTTTTCTCTGTGCTAATTGTACTCACTCAAAGTTCAAAGTGAATCCTGTCTTGGCTTCACATAGGCACCACAGTTTGAAGCCAAATCTAGTTGGGTTATTCGGTACAAACTGCCGTATGCCTGAACGACCTTTGGACTTTACCATCCTCTCATCGACAGATAACTCTGCTGCTGGCTGATAAAGCTCCTTGCATTTCATCTTCATGTGATCAATCAAAGGCCTAATTTTGGTCAGCCTGTCATCCTGGTTTATCTGACTAGGATCAGATACATGCAGCATCCCAAGCAGTGCCTTAAATCTGCAACACACAGACAATCATATCATATGTACATGTATATTGTTGATATAATTATTGTGTCATAATGCTACACACAGAGCACAGTATCATCAAATGCTAACTAGTAACACCATCATTGTGTCATAGAAAAAAAATTATGTTTCATGGAACCATGAAAGCAGATGCAGAGTAATAGAATTATATAGTTCAGTATATGTATAGGTGGAACAGATATTTGACAAAATGTTAAATGAACATGAAATGAGTTAACAGTCCACAGAATTGACAGGTTCAGGTGTTTTTTTTTTGTTTTTGTTTTGTTTTTTTTTGGGGGGGGGGTGCAGATAAATGGTCATTTACCTCTCTGTTAACATATTATGCTGAGCCTTTAGCCATGCAATAATTGGAATTTACTGATTCAGGTGCAAGAAGGAAATTGTGTTTTGTTTGTTTGTTTTTTTCGGGGGGTGGGGGTGGTGGAGAGGTAAATAGTCATTACCTCTCTCTTGACATGAAACGCCATGCCCATAAACCATGGTACAGAGTGCTTGTGGACCAATCTCTGTTGCATCACTGTAGCCCTTGAAGTTGAATGTCCTGTAAAAAAAATGTGACTCTTTTGACCATATTTATAGGTAAAAAAGATTGATAGTATTTTACATCACTAGTGGTCAATAAATACATGGAACCACATACCCTAGTTATTCTGATGACCTCAGTTGTTGCACCAAATGTGTCAAACGTAAATGCGATGAGTGTGCTTTATGAAGCTGCAGATCTCAATAGGGGGCGTCACTCCATTATCGCCCACTTTGCTGCTGATCGTGACTTCAATACTTTAGGTTTATTCAAACAAAAACCACAAACAAACCACAGACACTTTCACTTATCACTAATTTTTACATACTAGTCAGGTATATTTGGTGGGCAGTATGCAAAAAAGCCTCTCAACGTACCTGTGTTCTGATGCACGTTGATCCTGGTTTGGGCTCCTGCTTTTATCTGTTGCCGCTACCATTTCCTCATCACTAGACTCGTTATTTTCATCACTCCCGGCCATTAACTCACAGTCTAGAACATCCTCTTCGTCACTGGACATTCCATCGTCAGATTCAGGAAGTTGGAATCCAGTAAGGAATAGACACCTCGCTCTGTCAACTGCCTGACGCACGGGGCGATCTGAGGGGGCCGCCATGTTTGCGGAAATAAACGGTTGCGATGGTGCGTCACGTGATACTTTATTTACTTTCGAAAAATTGTTATTTTTCTTAATTACATGCAATTTCAGATGGACTTGAAGAACGAAACATGTAGAACTAGGCTAGAGAGAAAAAATAAGGATTCTTCTTCATTGTTCTGGGTCCAATTTGACCTCTCAACCTGGGGTCAAAGTAATCGTTCACTGGTGAACGATTTTGATAGGCGCAGGCAGGAAAGGGTTAAGCAGGGCCAAACGAGTTTGTATGATAAAGTAACAACCCGAGAGAGCAAAACGCTCAGGAAATGTCATTCAATAATTTTAACATCTTAGGCCTATATTTGTCTCTTTGTGCAAACACAGCTGCACATTCTTTCTTTCTAGTTTCAAATACTCCGATCAGTTCTTGTAAGTTGTGTTTGTTCTTTTGCTTATTTTCCATGTAGTAAAGGAATAAGGACAGTTATGTTTTACACATAGTTCTGCCCCTATGCACTTAAGCGACCGAAGGTCACCTTCGCTGCCAAAGTCGCTTATATTATAGCAGCAAAGTAAAAGATATGTTTTACGGTTTTGTTACTGTATTAAAAATGCATCTTAACACCTAGAGCAGAATGATGCCAAAAGATAAAGTTAAGTAGCAAAACAGACAAGTCAAAAAATTGTAAAATTATTATAGCCAAACTTTCTAATAATCTTTGGATATTAACAGCAAAATCTATAGGGCAAGTCAGAAAAGAATGAAAGTTACTTACATGTATTTAAGTAAATAGAATGCAATGAAAATATATTATTACTTAACCGGCTATCAAGTACAATTGGGCAAGCTTGTAATGTAACTGTCGTTGGCCGCTACTTGCCACCGATAGCCCCTTGGCTTGGGGTTTAACCTAACAGAAAACAAGCTATGCATACCGTATTCATCCTAATAGTAGAACATGCCCACATAGAAGCCCCCCCCCCCCCCCACACACACACTTTCAATCTAGGTGGTCTAGATTCAAAATCAAGACTTTCCCGGTAATTTAGTAAAGGTGATATTTCCAAATGGAAAATTAAATGTCGCTGCAATATATTATTGTTTATCTAACACCTTAATGAACTAACTGTACAGCCTTCAAAACCTTCAGTCAAGTAAAGTACTTATTCCATGTCTGTTAAAATTAGATATTAGAAAATACTATTTTGGATTGAGAGTGAATGACCAGTAGAACAATTTGCCTGAAGTTGTAAATGTTAATACTTTGAGTGTGAAACAATTAGAAAAGAAGTTAGACTTTTTGTGGATTGACAGTGAAGTTGTGTATAACCCAGACATAAACGCACAAGAAAAGACTAGAGGTCGTGCCAGCAATTACCCAGATAACATGTGTACATTGGGCCTTAGTTAGGGGCTGCTTTGAACACGTGTAAATTTTCGCCATAAACGAGTTAGCACAATAGCAGTCTCAGTTGAAACTGGAAAAATGGCACAGCTCAAAAAGTGCAGGAGCACGTGCAGATCATTGCCAACCATGAAAACAATATGAGAATGAGTTAAAGTGTTAAAAAAAAATCACTGGCCCTATGTTTTTTAGCTTGACTCATGATATATAGTGATAGTATCCTAGACTTCACAAATGAAACTGAAAGGTTTTGTCAGTATGTAGTGTACTAAAGCAAAAAAGAATAAAATTGTTGTAATAAAAGAGATTGAAAAGAACATCACTAACAAAAATTAAAGCAGGCCTAGGGCCTACATATTGAATTATGTTTTGAAATACATTATCAATGTTTTGTATCAATATGGGAATAAGCTGTTTAACTTTAAGACTTAAGATTGCATTGTCTTCATTTTGACAATTTGAATTATGTACCGTAGGCTACCTGTGCTATCAATAAAACCTGGGAACAATGAGAAACCTTTTAGGGATAATTTATAGATACTTTTGCAGCTCAAATTTCCGTTTAGAGTTTATCAAAGTACAACTTTCAAATTATGAAACATCTCCGGATGTTTGGCATGTTTACACAATATGCTACCAAACAGCAAAATGTCTATATTGTGCGAATAGTAGGCCTATTCACAAAAATTATCATGGAACAGGGAATGTTTAAAGATTGCTTTGTCTCCACCTTGACAATTTGAATTGTGTATTTGTACAAACAATGAAACCTGGAAACAGTAAGAAACCTATAAGGAACAATTTATGGGTACTTTTGCAGCTCAAGCTTCTAGGAGACTCTAAAGGGATCAGATCCATAAAAATAGTTTAAAATTTGTACCTTTACCTGCCCTTAAAATGAAATATAAACAAACATTATGAGATGTTTCTAGAGTTACAATGGTGCAGAACTGACTGAGCCTGAGGGGGCTGGCATTATAAGCCGGGAGAGGGTGGGTGGGGCTGGTCAGAATATTGAGATGATGATACATCGGCTGTTTTATGCCCCCCCCCCCCATTTTTACACGATGTCTGCCCCTTATTTTCTATGCACCTATGCATGCATCAAAACACACATACATGAGCTAAGGGAAGCTGATGTATATCCCATTTTAGAGAGGGCCATTAGTATATGTATTTAATCCACTGATACCAGGATTATATCGCTTAAATAAACAGGGTCTAACGTTCAAAGTAACCCCCTTAATTTGACGGGCACTGACATAATAATAATAATAATAATAATAATAATAATAATAATAATAATAATAATAATAATAATAATAATAATAATAATAATTATAATAATAATAATAATAATAATAATGATGATGATGATGATGATGATGATAATAATAATAATAATAATCACTCATACAACGCCGAAGTCCATTTGTATTAAAGGTAATACTCGCTTGGCCAGCTGTAGATTAACTAGATGGTGGATTAGTGAAAGATCACACATTAATCCGTTCATTAAATTGGTATCTATGCCGGATGTAGTAGATACATGTGTTTATGTTGGTTAATCATCACCATCCTCATGTTGGGCCAATGTTGGGGCAAAGTAGTAGCCCCAACCTTGTATCAACATGCCATCTGGCTGAATGACCGACCAAATGCCAACGGTTGGCCCAACGTTAAGAAGCCAACGGTGACGGTGGCCAACCATCCCAACCAAATCCTGACGTTGGCCCAACGTGAGCATGTTATCTGGGTATGCACTGTCTAATAATACACAACAAGTGTTTGACTTTGTTTCATAGGAGCTGACACTACAGGCTTTATAAAGCCTGTTGTGAGTAATTTATCTTGTAATCTTGTAATACATAGTCCCGCGAAAACATTGCAAGATATATATATATATATATATATATATATATATATATATATATATATATATATATATATATATATATATATATATATATATATATATATTTCCTTTCTTTTGAAACATTTTAAAAGCGCATGCTTTTCTGGCTTTTCGTAACTAGCCTGCTTTTGACCCAACAATTGCAGTGACAGCGATACAGATTTTGTACGCCTGGCTGACGGTTTAATGATTTTATTCGGACCTGGGTACTGTCACTACTGACTTAGGCTGCAATGCATGGTGATGAAGTCCTAAAACAAAACAAAACAAAAAAAAACAAAAAAACAAAACAAAAAACAGAATCTTGAAATGAGAAAAGTTTGGCGCGTGCTAGAAAAATTGACTCGCAATGGCCATGTGGACATTATACTTAGTAATAGTAATACTTATTACACGTGTGAATTCTCTGCTAAATTCTACTAGATCTAATCGAGTTAATGATGATTGATGTTGAACATGATGTAGGCCTTCTCTATATTTTCTGTGGATAAAAACTACTTCCCACGCCTTCCGAGACCAGTCACAGCGGTCAAGCTATCATTGTATCAAATTTAATCTGACACTTACGCTAAGTTCTGTTACTGACTTGTGAATTATGCCACTGGGTCAAAGAGTGGACATTTTACCTGTTGAAGGTTGACAACAGGCAACTTTCCGGACAGCAGATTTATTTGTCCTTTTTAGCCTTAGGCTTTCTTAAGTTATGGCCTAATTTCCAATATCCAAGAGAAACGTGACAACAACTGGCAAACAAGGCGACAAGTTGAAGCTGTCACTCACATTAATGACATGAAGAGCGACCAGACCTACAATCAGTGCAGATTTCCTTTTCTCCCATAGTTACCCATGTGGAAACACAATCGTTCCCAACATAACCTGAAAACATTTTACAACCAAATTGAAATAAAAGAGAGAATGTTATTGGTTGTTGTTTCGTTTGTAAGCCAATCAGAGTACGTAGGATAGAAAAGAGTAACTGAAAGTTCTTTGTTAAGTGACGTACCTTAGCAACGCACTGTTGACAGTGAACAAAATGGAGTCGAAACGGCTGCTGCAAGCACGCTAAACCAAGTAGGTTTTTGACAAAAACATCGGATTTAACACTGTATGGGAGAAACAAAATTCCACATTGCCGTGTCATGGGGAATGGATTTAGACAGCACTCGTTTCCAACCGTTCCCTGCTCGCCTTAGGCTCGCAGTGAACGGTTTTAAAACTCGTGCTGTCTAAATCCATTCCCTGTGACACGGCCATGTGGAATTCTATATTTTTCTCCTTTTTCATAATCATATATGTCTGTCTGAATGGGGACCCACAGCATTACCTTGATGTAGCTTTGGGTCCTGACTTTGTATTTTGTGCCATACCCACCAGATGGCGGGTTCATGCAATAAAATATTCCTTCAAATGCGGTTCAACTGCATAGTACTTTCCCGCGACAATCGCAATGACGTCACTTAGTGACGTTACCATGGAATTTGATTCTGTGCGTCAAACATTATGTACACTGTATGACGGATCTTGTTATAATAATTGTCTTTGGCCCTCCACTTGTTTGCCGTGGTCCTGAAAAGAAGGCCAAGAAATCAAAACCTATCCCATAATCGCATCTTGCGCTCGGCATGCCCACAGTCCCTGTCTGTGTTGCCATAGACAGAGTCGTGGGAGCCCTTGTAAGGGCTGCCTTCTCCCGTCCCCTCTCTCAGTTCCCTACTCTGGCTTCAGACTCCCTCAAGCCTAGCACGTTACTTCTTCTTTCCCAGAACTTCACCACAAAGCCCTTAACTAACTCAATCCCTACTCCACTTCCTGGCGTATCTCCTTTCAACCCCAACATCCAAGCTAACATATCACCCTCTGTCATGCTGTGAACTTGTTCTAGACTTCTACATAATTCATCCTTCTCTTTCCACTTTTCAAACAGATTATCTCTCAATCCCTGATACTCTGAACACACAAGAAAATGATCTGCTGTCTATCTATGCATGTTACGCCCCCTAGGGATATGAAGCAGAAGAGTAAACGAAGATTGCGCTTTATGTAGGCCTAACTAAGGTACCGACCACTTCGAGAAAGTTCGAGTTTTGGGTTGTTCGGTTTATCTCACGGAATTGTGGTATGATTTCTCCCGGAAGACATTATAATATTATAAAAATGAAGTCTGTCTCTGCTGTTGTCATTGGCATGCAACAGCGCGGTTGTTGGTAGGCATTTTCCATGATGTCGTGATAGCGACGTCATGAAAAAAATGCCTACCAACATTACAGCAAATTAATTTTTGAAAGGAAAAAATCATATTCATAAAATTTACAATTTTGGTGAAAGTTTTAGGCTTTAGTACTAGTAGCCTTTATAAAATCGGGTCATCAGCGAGGAACCAGCGCAAGACTTGTTTCGGTGCCATTTATCCCCGGACAAGTCATTCTGCGAACTCAACTGGCGGCATCATGTTTGCATTTCTAATACAAACATCCAGAGCTGATGTGTCACTGTTATGGAATAAAGCGAATATGATGCTCCTTTGTTAATAAGCCTACTTAAAAATGTAGCCCACATTAGAACTACATAAATATGATATAACTACTTAAGTCTACACCTAACATTCATGATAAGGCCAACCAAATGTAAGTTTGCAACAACTTTCAGAAAGCTCAAATTTAGATTTTTCGGTTTATCTCACGGAATTGTGGGATTATTTGTCCCTAGAAAATTGAAATATATTTTTGAATGATTTTTGCAAGCATGCAAATCCCTTTCATCCACAACGTTTATAGCCCCTCGTCATGGACCTCACACTTGCATAAATTAACTAACGATAATTTATAGTTTAGCCTTCCACGGAGGCCCTCTTTGCGTTTCCCCCATGCCCGACAATTCGGCTAACGGGGGCAAAATATCAGGCTCAAAAAGCACGATAAATCAGAATGTAGAAGCATGACTTGACCAAACTTTCTGCGATAGGATCCCTCGAACCTTAGTCGATAGACCTCTGTTCAGGGAAATGGACATGCTAAATTCTTGGTTCAGTCTCACATTGCAAAATTTTCCGTCTGTCGTATATTAAACCTGCGCCTGTCACTCGTTTTAACATTGAATTTTGATATAATTAAACAGTTCAACATATTCACGCGGATACCTTCATAGGTCTACTTATCCAATATTATGGAGTTTAATTCCAGAATGGCGGTCTCGTCCTCGGGGAATGTTCTTTTCAAATTTCACTCATCCTCACCCCAAGTCACGTGTCACTCCGTTTTGATCTAAATTTCGTTCAGTGGGGCATTGCGCTTTAATGATTTATCTACTGTAGGGTACAGTTTATTTATTTTTTTTTTTTTTAGTATTTGATCGAGGTCCTACATCACGATTTGTGCTAGATTTGACATTAGGTGGGACTTAATAAGTTTGCTTTGTATAATCTGACGATTAGAAAGGTTCTTAATGCATAATTTTATGTTTAATATTTATACCTAAAGGTCTAGGCTTACATAGCATTTATCATAAAAGGCATAGACTACTGTAAATTGCTTTATTTTCGCGTGCTTAAATTTTCACGGTTTTAGTATTTTTGACATTACACTGTAGTTTAAATTTCACTATTTTGGACATAGTTCCCACTCTAACAATGTTGAAATAATATTTCGCTGTGCTTTTATTTTCACGGTTTTGTGCCATCAGCGAAATAAGCGAAAATAAGAATACAGCGAAATTAAAGCAATTTACAGTACTTTTAATTGTAACTTGTGACACTCGCGAGGTTCTATTGATTGCCGTATATTTTTTTAATGTTTTCAAAGTACCCGCTTCTTTATTTGATCTGAGGGTACCCCAAAAATTCCTGCCAGTGACAATACCTGTCAGACTAATTATACACTGAAATGTTCAAGTCTAAATGGTTCTGCTTCCCCATTTACGAAGGCAGATCTTTTCGTCTATCTTCTTTCGCTGGGGGCCAACAATGAGTATCGCCCCAAGAAAGTCTGCTTAGGAGGCAAGTGTCTGTCCCGTTGACGCGATTCCTTGCATCGTTTACATTTGGGTCCAAGTTTGCCAGAATGCTGGACCACTGCCCACTGCCTTTAAGATTAACACGCACTTGACCTTAATTTATTAGTGTATTGTATTGTACAATAAAGTGTGGTATTTTTACTGTGTTTCTATAAAGCAGCTATTCCCTCCTGAAACAAATTAGAACATACCATGCCTGTTCCAAATCACATGTTTGAAATAAAATATTTCAATATGTGAAAAATATTCATGTGTTTCAATCTTGGAAAACAATTCTTTTCGTCTGTTTTCTCCAGAATCAAATATGATGCACCATATAGTCAAAGACATTCGTGTTGAACATTTTTCCACATATGGTGTTGAGTGTACAAACACATGCGTATATTGTGTGTAACAGGGATTCGTTTTGATATATTTATGTTCAGAATTGCCACCCACCATGGACGGAGTAACAAATTTTTGGTTCCGCATTTTACCCTTGTGCTATCAACTTGTATTAGCTCCAGGGGAGTTACTAGGTATAATTTATTTTCTCATAACTTAAACTCTTAATTTCAAAGTGAAGATGGCTAATACAACAACAGCATTCTATCGTACGCACTCTGTTTTTTTTTTTTTTTTTTTTGCTATGGGATGCTTATCGCATCAACTTATATTTGTTTTTCTACATGTTATCTGTTCTATGTTGGTTTATCTTTTGAGTGTAGGGGCTGGACTATTTGATATCATGAGTAGCTGTGGTATTGGAAATACAAAACTACTGATAAATTATTACATGTCTATAACTATTGAGTATGTCATTTTCCGAATCTTATGGCCTCATTGTCTTATCTAGTTGTTACCAACACTGTATTTTGGTATAACCACAATTGGTTATCTCAAGTCGATTACTACTATAATTCAAAACCAAGATATTGCCATAAACTCTATATTATTGTCTTTTAAAACAAAGGTAGCGACATTATCCTTTTGTATATGCAATGGACACGTAAACATTATAATCTTTATCTTCTTTCGTGATATCCTTTGCTTCACGGCTTCAAAGCTAAACAACAGTCTACCTATACTACGTATTAAACTGATCACTTACTTTAATTTATTTTACCGTGTTTATATAAACCTTAATGTAGGAACAATTTTTGTGCAATACCTGTTATTATTCTGGGCAAGCAAATTATATTATCTTTCATCGATTTCAATACAAGTGTCGTTGATGGCCGCATCGTTCGATATGTATTCATGTATATTGTATGACAGACTTACCCAGTTTATCTCTTTTATATTTATTATGGAACTATGCACTTGTCATTACTGGATTCATGCAGTGCTGTTTACCGAGTTTACTGTATATACCACCGTGCGCTGGACGATGTGTTTAATAAGGAATGTAATAACTGAATATTTTTGTTGCACGAGTACAGCCATCCTAAACCACGAGCATACATTTCATTATAGAGGGATCATGATGCCTACTTATTTCACATTGTATCTCTTTATATATCTGTTGTGTGCTCACCATGTTGTGCGAACAACATATCCACGCAAACTGAGAGTACGACTTTTCATGTATTATATGTCTACTCTTTATGCTCACAAATATATTAGTGGTTCTAGCGAATTCATAATACGGGTTCTTCCTATGCTGCTGCTGTTATTGGGAAATATTCACTGGAACCCCGGTCCTCGCGGTGACCTCTGTGACATCGCACTTTGTCATCTTAATATTCGGAGTCTAAATCCAGACAAAATAAGATCTTTAAAAACTGATATTGCTCCCTATTTCGATATTATTACACTTTCTGAAACGTTCCTTTAATTCACAAAACTCGCTGGATAGTGATCTCAGTATGCCAGGATATCAGGATATCATACGGAAAGACCGCCCTGGTGGTCTTGGAGGCGGAGTGGCCCTTTTTGTATCTAAAGAGCTCGTTGTCGCTCGTCGTCATGATCTGGAAGTACCAGATATTGAGCTTCTGTGGACTGAGGTAAGAGTTCACAATAACAAATTTTTATTGGGTACTGTTTATAGACCGCCTAACGCACCAGTTTCTTTTTGGGACAAACTAGAGGATAGTATAGATTTAGCTAAAATTAGCAATGTACAAAATATCATCATAACTGGTGACTTAAACTCAGATTTCAACACCCCTGCTGGTTCTAAATTGAAGCAATTCTGCTCTACAAATTTACTAACCCTCCGTATTACAGAACCCACGAGAATAACTGCTACTACAGCTACCTGTCTAGACCAAATTATTTCCAATATACCCACATTTGTTAAAGAGCCTCGTGTCTTGCCACCCGTTTGTAATTGTGATCACTCTGTAGTTGCCTCAAATATCCTCTTTCGGCGCAAAAAGGACAAATCATATAACAGATATATTTGGGAATATAAAAAAGCCAACTTTGATATATTTAGAGACTCTTTAAGTCAAGCTAATGGGGATGCCTGTTTTATTTCGGAAAATTTTAATTCTTGTTGTGATAATTGGACTAAACTATTCATTCATGTCGCAAAAGAAACAATTCCGGGCAAATCCATCACAGTGCGTCCGTTGGACTTACCATGGTTTAATTCTGCTCTCCGATGTACAAGACGGAAAGTTCATCGCGCCTACAACAGGGCCGAGGATAAAAAATATGACATTCGTTCTTGGAATTTTTACACCACCACTCGAAACCAATACCAAGAACAGTTAAAGACAGCAGAGAAAAATTATAATAATAAACTAGGGGCCCCCCTAAAGAATGCGAATCAAAAGAATAAAGCATGGTGGCGTACGGTTAAATATTTTATGAATCTAATCAGTCCCATGCTATCCCATCACTACTTCATGATAATTGTCTTATAACCGATAAACTCTCGAAAGCTGAAATTTTTAACTTTTTTCTCGACCAGAGTAATATCGACATATCCAGAGCCCGTACACTACTAACCATAAATCCACCGGAAGTACTTCTTAGTTCAATTCAGATTAATCGCGACGAGGTTTTAGATATGCTAAAAAGCTTAGATGTCACAAAGGCCACCGGCCCTGATGGTGTCAGTGCTATTCTACTGCGAGAGGGGGCGCCATTTATCTGCGACTGGCTAACAAAATTGTTTAATTTATCATTACGTCAGGAAGTCTTTCCTAGTTCCTGGAAACAGGCCCATGTCACACCCTTGCATAAGAAGGGTGATACCAACTTATGTAATAACTACCGACCCATCTCCCTGTTAAGTTGTGCTGGAAAAGTGATGGAAAAGGTAGTTTTTAAATATGTTTTCAATTTCTTCAGAGAAAATTTACTTTTATCTTCTTGTCAATCTGGGTTCATGCCCGGCCATTCAACTGTTAATCAACTCCTATCCCTTTATCATAAACTTTCTCTCTCTATTGATCTCCAAAAAGAGGTCCGAGTAGTCTTTCTGGACATCAGTAAAGCGTTTGACCGAGTATGGCACCAAGGCTTGCTATTCAAACTCGAACGCAGTGGAATCTCACACTCCTTGTTTAAATGGTTTAAAAATTATCTCTCAAATCGTCAGCAAAGAGTCGTTATTAACGGCAAAACCTCTACTTGGGGTACTATCAATGCAGGCGTCCCTCAGGGTTCTGTTCTTGGTCCTCTGTTATTTCTTGTATTTATTAATGATATCGTGGATATAATTCATTCCAAAATCAAACTTTTCGCTGACGACACATCTCTATAGGCCTATCTTACTGTCGATAATCCCCACCTAACTACAGACATTTTAAACGAAGACCTGTCCTCTGTCGACTCTTGGTCAGCAGATTGGATGGTGACATTCAATGCCCTAAAAACGGATGCTATGTTAGTATCTTTGAAAAGAAATCAAGTCTATCACCCTCCCTTAATTTTCCAGAATCATCAATTAGAAAACGTCGACCAACATAAACACCTAGGGATAATAATGCGATCCGACCTCCGATGGAACGATCACATTGATCTTATTATTGCTACAGCCTCCAAACAACTTAATATCATGAAAAGTTTACAGTATTTACTAGACAGAGAAACCCTTGAAATAATATACAAATCATTCATTCGACCACTAATGGAGTACGGTGGCGTGGTCTGGGATGGCTGCACACAGGGCGACTCACAAAGATTAGAGAGCATTCAACTGGCTGCCGCACGTGTCATCTCTGGTGCTATGGGAACTACCCCTAATATTAAATTATACGAAGAAACGGGTCTTCAAACATTGGCCAAACGCAGAGAAATTAACAAGTTAATCCAAATGTATAAAATTACTCATAATTTAGCCCCTGAATACTTAAGTGATATTATTTATTAAATCAAAACCAGATCAGACTAAATACAAGACAAGCTGAAAACCTTCCTCATTTTAGAGCTAGAACAGATCTATTTAATAATACATTTTTCCCCAGCACCACGAGACTTTGGAATCAGGTCCCGCTTAACATTCGAAATTCTAATTCCTTAAGTGAATTCAAGAAACACATAGATTTGGAAGTCCCTCGCTCAATTAAAGAGACTAAATTATACTATGTTGGAAAAAGATACCCGGCTGTTATTCAAGCAAGGCTCAGGATGGGCCGCAGTCAGTTGAATGCTCACCTACGTGCCATTGGTTTATGTGAATCCCCGAATTGTCGCTGTGGGCAAGGTACAGAAGATACTTGGCATTATTTTTTCATTTGTCCATTCTATACAATCCAAAGAGACAGCTTACATACATCTATTTCAGAGTTTGCTCCATTTACTCTGGAAACGATTTTATTGGGATCACCAAATTGTCCCTTTGAGGACAACAAAATTATTTTTCGCTCAGTTCAAGAATATATTGTGAAAACCAAGCGTTTTCAGCGAGATGCCATAACATGAATTGTGTACACAAGGAAAGTACCACAGCGACTATATACTTGTATGATTTTTAGTTACAACCATTGCTACCGTCCATCGCTGTGTGGGCGGAGTCCCACCATGTGGATGATCAGCGGTTTAGTTTTATACAGCCAGCCCTTCTGTCTGTCTTGTCAAACTGTAGTGTCTTCCTTAAACTTGTTGGTTCGGTGCAATACTCCGCTGCAGTCAAGACAGGATTACGTCGTGGAGGAATGCGCCGGGCTGTGTGGTGTCTTGTCTGTCCTGTCTCTTTGTCAATTCCCAGCAAGAGGGGTTAATATAGGGCTAAGCCCTCCTCCCCAATTGCCTTCCATGACAGACTGCTTTGAAAACCACTTGGCTGTGTGTAATTGATTAGTCATGGAATAAAATACGTTTAAACCAACCAGTGTTTCAAAATACAAAGTGGATACAGTTGATACACATAAAAGTGGTCAGGGAAACTCGGGTCATGACAAGAGGATGTTGCTCACACACACAGGCGCTCGTACCGTTCAGTCAATCAAGCATTCGTGCCGAGGGGTGGGGTGGGGTGGGGTCGGGGTGGGGGCAGGGAGCGGCTGGTAGAGAGGGTGAACTTAAAACATCTGTACGTGCAATGGCCCACATAGCCCGGCATAGGGCCTTGTCTGCAATAAAATATTATGTATACATCGATGCAGTCAATCATTCGTGGGGAGGGTGGGCCTAAAACCACTACGTCGTTTTGGAATATACTGGTGAGTTTCAGGTTGTTGGTATGTACAGAAACGGAAAAATTATGTCAAACGTGAAGCGGGATGGTGGTCCAGATGTCAGCTTTGTTTCAAACCTTTCTTTGTAGGAGATCCGTATGACGACGTAGTGGTTTCAGGCTTACCATCTCCCATCTCATTAGCACGAATTATATTGACTGCACAGATGAAGACACAATGCTTTACTGCGGATTAGGCCCTATGTGGGCCATTGCACGTACAGATGTTCCAGGTTCACCCTCTCTACCAGTCCCAGCCTCAGCCCCAGCCCCAGCCCCAGCTCACCCCACCCCCACCCCATGCACGTATATATTAGCACGAATGCTTGCCTGACTGAACGGTACAAGCGCCTGTGCTCACACATGAGCCACCCCAAGGTACACTTAAGAATACATAAATAGACAGGATTTAGAAATTGTGATAAAGGTACATAAAAATGGTAGGCTGAGCATCTGAAGAAATGAAAGACAAGCAAGGAAAAAGAGGGAAGAAAAGAGAAAGAAAATGGAAAACAAGCTTATGTGTCGATTATGGTGAGAACGTGTAGTTTTATATGAGACTGTTTAACTCTGAAAATATATGGTGCCTGCTATGAAACAAATGGATTCCAGACCCATTATTTGTTATTTTATTTGTTATTTCTCCGACACACGCAACAATATACTCTAGAGCATTCGATTGGGTAGTTCTTTAGAAGTTCATTTTCTGTGTTGTTACTAAAGTCCTGCAAGCTGTGGGTGTGGACATATTTTTGTTGTATTGTTTACAATCACAGGGATTTCATAGTTCAAACTTTGTTTGGCTAGATTTGTGTTAACTCTGTTTACAAATAATTGACCTCTCAATGTAGTACCATGACTGTGCGTCTCTTGCCTTGATTTAAAGGGAAGTGATGTAAGTTTAGTTGGAAGATTTCTATTTCTGAACTTCTGATAAAATTTTCGATTCATTTGAGTAAAGATATCCTTTACTTTCAGTAATGTTAACTCTTTAAACAGAGGATCTGTGCGTGCATTATGTTTACTACATGTAATCCATCTTGCAGCTTTCTTTTGCAATTTTTCTATTCTGCTTCGTTTGAAGCCCCAATTGAAAATCCAAAAATTAGTGTATGGGAGTATTAACTAGTCGTAAATCATGAACTTTTTATAAGTGGGCAGAAAACTCTACTAATACTAAAAATAAATGGCTTTAGCATCATATTTAAATGTCACTTTAAAATTGTGCAAATTAGGGGCAATCAAAATTTTAAAAGCTCCGTATCTTCCAACCTATTATAGATAGACACAAAATTTTAAGCAGTACATTCAGGTTTATGCATTTATCAATCTAATGGACAGTGAACAAAAACTGTAGCATTCGAAATTATGCTAATTAGCAGCACTTGAAACATTCAAAAGTTGAATATCCAAAATTATTATGAATAAAGGTGTCAATCCAAGTTCAATTTGTAGGTTTGTGACATAGCCGCATCCAATGAATCATGAACCAAAATTGTAGCAGTTTGATTTATGCAAATTAGATCAATACACAAGACTGAATTCTCGAATAACTTTCAAACTCTTACAGCTATATGTGTCATTCCAACTTCAATTTGTAGGTTTGTGACATAGCTGTATCCAATGAAACATGAACAAACGTTGTAGCATTTTCATTTATGCAAATAAGGTGAATATACAAAATTTAAATCTTGAATAACTTCAAAATTACCATAGACTGCGGTGTCACACAAACTTCAGTTGATAGATTCGCAGGATAGTTGCACCCAATGAACCATGAATCAAGGTTGTGGCAATTTGATTTATGCAAGTAAGGCAAATACACAAAATTTTAATCTTGAAAAGCTTCAAAACTATAATAGATTCAGGTGCCTTTCAGACTTTGAATTTTTTTTGTTTTTGTTTTTGTTTTTTGACATAGCCGCATGGAAAAATATTGTTGCAGGAGATAAATGAATACTGATTAGGCAACCTTCAAAAGTTTTTGTAGGCACACAGATCGATTTGCCGACAAGCAAAACAAATTTTTCTAGTTGTTAAATTGTATTTGTGTCTTTTCGTTCAGAACCACTTCCTGGTATTCATTACCCTATTAGGTAGTCCAAAGTCTGTACACTCCATAAGGTATATAGGTCAGACAGTGACACCCGTCACTGTCTAACCTATGTACACATGGAAATACTATTGCCATGTTCTTCCGTAGAATTTTGACGTAGGCTGTATTAGCCCAAATAAAATTAAGGTTCCTCAGCAGGTAACTACTCAGAACATGTTTAAATCTGAAAGTATTACACGGCACATGGATATCTAGTATAGGGCTTTTTCTTACCAGGTCATATGTAGTGTTATAATCTATATTTGGATCGCTTTTTTTGTTAGGATCAAGCCGAGCCATGATATCACAATTCATAAGATATGTTAAGGCACTTTTAACGGCCGTTGGGGCATATTTTCTGATCTATATGTATTTAGGATGTTTTATCTTGCTTCTGATATTGTTCAAACATGTGAAATAAGGCTGATGGTCAGAAAACTGTTTCGTTGAAATCCTTGAAGTAGTGCCAATAGTGGAGGTACTTATCTTGCAAAAAAAAAATTATTGATTAGTGTGCCGTTTCTGGTGGAGAGCCTAGCAGGCAAAGTAATTTTAAGCAAAAACAAAAACAAAACAAAAACAAAAAAACAAACACAACAAAACAAAACAAAAACAAAAAATTAAAAAAATAACATGCGAGGTCATTGTATCAAAGAAGTCACTATACAATTGTTTTTCCTGCATTTTCAGTAAATTGATATTGAAATTCCCTGTTATCAAAACCTCATTATAAGAATTTTCGAGGTATATTACTGTTTGTGTTAATTCATTAATAAAGTTAGCGATATTTTCATTTACGTTTCTTGGTGGTCCATATAAATTCCCAGTGTTATATTCTTCGGTAATTCGTTGCCTGATATTGCAATAATCCCCCCCCCCCCCTCCCAAATCGTAGATTTTGTGTCACATTTGTTCTTATGTTATAATCGCAGCATTCCTTTTAATAAATTACTGGACCCCATTTGTTACTACATATCTTCTCTTGCTTAATGCACTTATACCCATCGATTTTTAATTATGACATATCATAGTTTTCAGGAATATCACATTCCTGCAAGCAAGTGCGCCTAAGTCAATACGTTTTTCATGCAACTCATCAACAAAAGCGATAATATCAGCAAATTTGGCGTTGGTGGAGTCAATGTTGGAGCTCAGAACAGTAAACTGGTTACTTTTTTCCAAGCACTCAGCTGGTTCGTCAATATATGGAGAATGGCGACTGGTTTTTGCTCCTCCTATTTCATCGTCACGGTCATTTTGCATTTGGAGTAGATGCATTGGAGAATTGTCATTTATGGCACCGGTTATGTGGTCCAGAAAAAGTCAATCAAGTTCAGTAGCCAACAAGAGTTGTTATTACGGAGTAGGATAATTCGGCAGAGAGAGAGGGAGAGAGAGAGAGAGAGCGAGAGAGAGAGAGAGAGAGAGAGAGAGAGAGAGAGAGAGGGGAGAGAGAGAGAGAGAGAGAGAGAGAGAGAGAAAGAGAGAGTGTCTCTTTGAGGGCTCTGTATTGTATAATTATAGTGCTGTACATACTGCTCTGTTGAAATTTTATATATTATATAGCGTAAGCCCTCTTGCATGAGTGGCTGAGTACTATTCCTGACATGTACTGTAGGTCTGAATTGACCTTTGTAATTTATGTCAATAAAAATTATCAGTCTGTCTGGCCGCATGAAAAATATCAATGTGTCCGGTGGCATAGCGCGCATGCGCGAAGCAGAGCGTGACGTAACTTTTTTTTCGGAGAATATGCGGCTAAGGTCGATATTTCAGTCGCAGGTTATTACGCATTGACAGCATCCATAGACATCAACCAAGTGGTCTGCAAAATGGCTCACTCCAAGGGGGCACAGATTGTGGCGCGATTTGTCAGGTACTTTCGCCCATCGAGAACCGGAGAACCCGGGCGCAGTCATCATAACCACTGGCATTCATTTACACCATGAGTCATGAAGGTGGTAGGTCGGTTGGAATCCTGGATGCACGGTCAGTGGTGCAGCATGTACGCCGTGCCCAACACAGGGGTAACCAGAAGAAGGGTTGTCGTCATATTGTCGTAGATAGGCATACGAACCCACTCAGACTACTCCGGTGATCAGTATGAATGGGTTCGTATCTATCACAATATGATGACAACCATTCTGCTGGTTGCCCCCCGTGGTGCTCATGGCTCGGGGCAGGGATAGGGATTACTCTGCTACACATACCCAAGTCACGAGTAAAAGTAAATTGATAGGCATTAATGAGTGAAAATGAGTTATTTCATCATCAAATGATGAGTACAGGTGACCAAATAGATCCAAAAGAGTGAAAGGAAGTAAATTGGGAATTGGGGTATTATGTGCACAGCCCTAGCTCCGAAGGGGCTGTTGTGTGTGTGGGAGAATGGTTAGATTCTTCGCAGTTATTGATGGGGGTGGGTGGGGGGGGGGGGTCCAGTAAGCTGGTACAGGTGATTGTTTTTCTAGAGTATGCAGTAAGGAAAATAAAAATCTTTCAAAATTTTGGATAGTACGAAGTACTTAAAATAAGAGGGCTTCCAATACGCCAGTACGGTAAATAAAAGCCCCAGTGCGCCAGTACGGGAAACCCCTTTCCCACCCTCATTGACAGTACTACGAGTACCTGTTATTATGTGCAGTTACTGGACATTGATCCCTTTCCGTCCGCTACACCTGTATTCATATCTTTATCTCAGCTGACTTGTCAGTCAGCTGAGGTCATGTGGTGCTTAGGCATTCGTCGTCCGTCCGTCCGTCGTCTGGTCCACAATTCACATTTTCGACTTCTTCAAAACCACATGCCAGATCTCAATTTCGACTTGGTGGTATTGTACATTTGGTGGGTCTCTACCAAGTTTGTTCAAATAGTCACGGTCCACTGATTTTTTTTATTTTTTGTAAATTTTAGCTCAGCTGATTTGCTAGTCAGGCTGAACTTTTAGGAGGCTCTGTCGTCTGTTCGTTCACAGTTATCTTTTCGATTTACTCTGCAAAACCGTTACCCAGATTCATTTAAAACTTGGTAGCAATGTACCCTGGGAGAGTCTCTACCAAGTTTGTTCAAATGGTCACGCCCCAAGGATTTTTTGGATTTTTTATGATTTGTTTGTTTTGTGATTTTTGGGGGGCAAATCTTAAAAAAATATTCTTCTCCAAAAACCACTCACCAAATTGCCTTGATACTACATGTAAACACTTCTAGGAACTCCTAGTTTTTAACCTTTGTGCATCAGGTGGAGCTGCATTTTTTCTATTTTTTTAATGATTTTTGTGTGGTTTTGCTATTTTCGACTTCTTCAAAACCATTACTCAGATTGATCTGAAACATTGTGGATATATTCCTTGCGAAAAGGTCAAACAAAGTGCTTCACTGAATAGCACTGCTGTGGATTCCTGATTTTTAACGATTTTTTCAATTCGGGACAGTAAATGCACCTTTCCTATTGTTTAATTTGTGAGTCAATGGGGATTCCAATGCTAATTCACATTTTCGATGGCAATGTATCCTTGGTAATTCTCTATCAAGCTTGCTGAAATGGTCATGCTTCAGTGTTTTTTAGATTTTTTATGGAATTTTTTGTTCTTTTTCGGGGCAAATCTTAAAAAAACTTCTCAGAAACAGCTCATGATCCAGTTGTTTTGATATCTCACAGGAACACCCCTAGAGACTCCTAGTTCTTAATTTGTTCATCAGGTGGCTCTGCATTTTTTCTGGGTTTTTTTAAAATGATTTTTTGGTGTGTTTTTGCTATTTTTGACTTCTTAAGAACCGGCACTCAGTTTGAACCTAAACTTGGTGGATATGTTTCCTATGAAATAATCAAACAAATGTGTTCACTGGGTGGTATTGCTGCGTATTCCTGATTTTTAACGTTTTTTTTTTTTTTTTTCAAATTCGGGTACTTATCGGCAAATGCACCTTTTCTTGTGATTACTATGTAATGGGCATTCCAATGCTAATTCACTTTTTCGACTTCTTCTCTGAAACCATCAACCAGTTTCAAACTTGGTGGCCATGTAAACTTGAGTGGGTCTCTACCAAGTCTGTTCAAATGGTCACGCTTCAGTGATTTTTGGATTTTTTTATGAAGTTATTTTCTTTTTTTGGGGGGGGGGGCTTTGCTTTGATATCACACATGACACTCCTAGGGGCTCCTAGTTCTTAATTTGTTCACCAGGTGAAGCTGAAATTTTTAGCCTAGCTGACTTGCTTTCAGGAAGCAAAGTTGTCCGTCTTCGAAGTACTTCTAAATGTTATATGCACTCAGCTAAAGCTCATCACAAGTCTATTCAGTTGCAACCTTTTTGGGGCAAATCTTAAAAAAACTTCTCAGAAGCAGCTCACCAATTGCTTTCATATCACACAGGAACACTCCCTGGGACTCCTAGTTCTTAATTTGTTCACCAGGTGGCTCTGTATTTTGTCGATTTTTTACAATTATTTTTTGGGGTGTGTTTTTGCTATTTTGGACTTCTTCTCAAGAACCGTCACTCAGATTTAGCTGACACTTTTTGGGTATGTTTCTTGTGAAAGCGTGAAACAAATTTGTTCACTAGGTGGCACTGTTGTGGATTTTTTTTAAGTATTTGTAACGTTTTTTTGCAACTTGGGTACTTATCGGTAAATGCGCCTTTCCTATTGATTACTATGTCAGTCAGTGGGCATTCTAATGCTTATTCACATTTTACTGAATTTTTCGTTAGGCAAATCTTAGAAATACTTTTATATGTAATATGCACTCAGCTCAAACTCAACACAGGTCTATTTAGTTGCAACTTTGATTTTGTGAACAAGCTTAGGTCAGCTATGCACGAGCTGTTCACGCAGCCCTCTACTTTTTAATGGTTTTCAGTGTGGGTTTTTTCTTCTATTTTGAACAGTTTCTCCAAAACCACTAACGTGGAAGCTGTGAAGCTTGTGCGCAGTGAGACTGGCAACTTTGGATCGATATTACCATTTTCTTTTTTGCAAAAGTACATTAAACCTATTTATTTTCTGATTACTACATATACATAGATTTGTATCCATAGTTTTTTTTTGTTTTTTTTTGTTTTTTGTTTTTTGTTTTTTTTGCAGGATTGGAATTTTTTGAAATTTGATAGCATTCTTTCTGACTTGGTAGGATATTCACATTTTTCACGCAGAAGTCCCAACTGATTTTTTCAAGTCGAAATCAGAAGAAATTTAAAATATATATCCATGTCCAGGATCGAATTCAATGGTGAATCCTGTAATAGCATAAACAATAAGTTATAAAATTTTTAGTATAGTCCTGACAGGTTGTTCATTTGTTTCTACAAATGGCTCCAAAAGTAACGGAAGGGGCTGTCAGAAAAAAAATCCTTGGAACTGTTCCTGGATATGATGTTTTTCTTTTGATGTCCGTTGATTTTAATGTAATGGGGTAATTCCTACGTGTGTGAGGCGAGATACAAATTGTAGAGGTTGAGCAAAAAACAGTTCCAAGAAAGTCGAAAATGTGAATTATATATATATAAATATATATTATATAAGAAAGTCGAAAATGTGAATTATATATATATATAAATATATATATATAAATATATATATATATATATATATATATATATATATATATATATATATATATATATATATATATATATATATATATATATATATATATGTATATATATATCACATTTTCGACTTTCTTCCCCAAACGGCAAGTCACCGTATGATGTGATTCACTTCAAACTTGGGGGGATGTACCTCTGGTGGGTGTGGGTGAAATTGTTATGTTCCAGAGATTTTTATAATTTTCATGATTAAAAAAAAAATCAGCTTACAGCAACATTAAAAACAATGTTCTCTCAAGAAAGCAACGGGCAAATTGCTTCTAAATTGCATAGGAACATCTCTGGGTAGCCCATGACCTTAATTTATTCAACAGGTGGGACTGCATTTTTTTCTATTTTTTTTTTAATGAATTTATGTGTGTTTTTGCTATTGTCGACTTCTTGTCCACTTCTTGGTATGAGGGCGAGAATTACACAGTACATGAGTGACCCTGACCTCATTCCAAAGATCATGGCCAATAGATTTCCAATTTATTGTTCATTTGAGAGCTGTTTGAGCTGGGGCTTTAATCCTGGTGGTCCTGAATGTGGGCTGGATGTACAGAGTACATATTTTGCATTGACCTCATTCCCTGGATCACAGGATCACTTTCATCAATTTACTGTTCATTTGATAGATTCAGTCTGATTGTATTTGTGACAGAACTTCATTCTATAAATGCAAGGCGAGCTGAGCACAAGACTGTCACAGTCCTCTTGTTGTAATTTACCATCAGTGATGTTCAACTGCTCTGATGGTTCCATTTCATGGGATGACAGGGTGGCTATATACATATATACCGTGTATAACGTGCACCACAGTATGGTGGCTTCGCCAGTTTTCGGGGATCACAGTTTTCGTGGTAGTGTTTTTGTGCCCGATGGTCGGGATGTCAGAAATAATTTGTCATCAAAAACAGCACTGAAAAATATCAGTTATACTTACAAACTACCCAATATTGAATAAAATAAAATGTGAACTCACCGAACAGTCAGGCATTGACTAAAATCGCTCAGCGTACCTCGAAAACTAACGTGCCACGAAAACTGGCTTCAGGACCATATATCAAGAGAGAGATCCATCCTTTGAAAGACTATCCCCAGGGCAAGCCCGAAAGTGGTCATGTACACTGTCTGGGTGATCTCTTAATTTAGGGTCCTATAAAGTGAAAAATATAACACTGTGGGACTCATAACGTTGTCTTAACAGGCAGGTATGCTGTGATCACATGTTTTGTAATGGGGAGTACTTTACAATAGGAGAGGTCACAATTATCTGTGTATTCAGCTGAATACACAATCAAATACACAGAATTCCTCAGGGCTAGAGATGTGTATTCTCATTGAGATGCATGTTAAATTAACCTCAATTTAAAAGACTACTTTTAAAGCTGCAAGAATATAATTTATGTGAACATTTCATCCATCAATTTGACAATTTTATGTGTCCCTAATTAGCATAAATTTGAATTTTATAACTTTCTGTTTGTGTTTCACTAGACGTGCTACAGCACAAACTGTGGCAATTGAAGTTGGAATGGCACCTCATCTGTTATAGTTTTGATGATACTCAATTCTGAAGTATCCCTTATAAGGATAAATTTACATTCCCACAATTGAGGCAATGTGTCCAATAGAGGCACAGCCCTAACAAATGTACCAATAGCACCAACATTTGGGCCTCTATGTTGAATACTTTGGAGGCCAGAAGCGATTGAAATTTTCAAATGACCTTAACTTGCGTAATTTCCAACTTGTTGACTAGAAAGTCATGGTGTACATAGCCTAACATAAAGAACATTGGTCCACATATGAGGTACACACACACCCACCCACCCACACACACACACCCAGCCCCCCCCCCCAAAACTATAAGGCGTATATAGTATTTTTTCTACATATAAGGCAGGCCAACACTGGCCTAATTCAAATTAGGCATATGTAAGTTTGATGACATTAATTATGCCGTCGGCAAATTGATTTGACACATTAAAAACTGAAAAACAAAGAGCAAGAGCTGCAGCCCATCCTAATAGACATGTGCCATAATGTGTTAATTTTAAACTTGTCCTTGTTAAATTGTCTTCTTTCTATTGGATATTTAAATGGGGGCAGATATTTCATCACTGCCGTCACCTACTTTACATGGAGGGTACCTCATCTGTTTTTAAATGCCATTTTACAAGTATTTTTTATAGAAAATTTTACTATTTGGTCATTAGAGCAATCTTTTACAACTTTACAATGAAGAACTATGCAAAAAATATATTAAAAAATCACTTAAGATGACGTTATGGCTGCTGTGATCTGTGACACCACACAGCCATGATCAAGTTTATAGCTACTGGCATCGGGACATATGAAACTTTTGGTCTGTTTAAGGGAAAAACATTGGAATTGTTGTTGCTGTTTTTTGTAAACATGGCTCGCAATGTGGGAGAGAAAGCAACTCATTTGGTTTGAGTGTTGTTCAGTTCACATACACAATAAGATATCTGTCATTGCATCGAGACGACCGTACCATATTACGTGCCGTAGATGTTAGAGGATGTTCCCACGATGACTGCCTGTCACCACACACTGACACCCAACAGTTGAAGGTTCCGCAAATTGGACAGGGTCTTGAGCACTGGAGCTCAAAACATGTGCAGGACAAACAATATGTGTTTTTTAGATATGAGGTGATGACATGGGAAAATTTGGGAATCAAATTGGATGTTCTTGATTCCCCCCTTTTATTTTATTTTATTTTATTTTATTTTATTTTATTTTATTTGGGGGGGGGGGGATCACAGCCAGACTCTAACATTAAGACTCTAACATTAATAAGGCAACATTATGGAACAACAGATAATTTATTTCTTTTAAAATGATCAAGTAGATAATGAATTCATTTTTGGTCAGAAGTGTTCTGCAAATCGAACAATTCTGTTTGGCCGACCCTATAACTGCATGATTGGTAGCATGGCGATATTCATGATCATAGGATATAGACGTGTTAAATACATGCGAGGGATTGCAACAATTTGAACTATTTTCACAGGAATGCAACTGTAAGTGCAAGTTTTTTGTGGTGTATGCATTTTTATTCCTCTAAATTTTCAGAATGTAACTCAAGTTTTAATTTCAATTAAGCCAACTTACGGCATTCCCAAATAAATATTATGCTACAGCTTTTGGACAGAGGCTTAATGTATGTATATGCAAATTGCATTCTTTCAGGGCATTCAATTTTCCAGTCAAAATAAATGAAACCGGTGTTTCTGTTCAAGTGCGACTGCCAGGCTTTGGTTATGATGACTTTGATCGTTCTGGTGAGTAAAAGGAATTTTTCCATATCCTTTGTGGAACAACAAGTACATACATGTGATGTTGCCGCTACAGTAGCCTCTCATTTTTTAAAATACTGGTACATTTCTGGGCCTACTATAGAGTAAAAGCTAAAAGTCGTGGCTGGGCCATATGTAACATCAAAGCCCTGTCATATATCTCTTTGATATCTTTTTAATGATTTTTTTTTGTGGTTTTTACTGTTTTTGACTACTCCAAAACCGTCACTCAGATTGTTCTGAAACTTAATGGAACTGTAGCTTTTGGGAAGGTCAAACAGACTTGTTCATTCAGTGGTGATACGGTAGATCCCTGATTTTTAATGAATTTTTCAATTCAAGTACCTGTCAGTCAATGCATGCCTTCGTATTGATTTCCATATACATCAATGAGGATAGCAATCAAATTAACATTTTTTACTTTTTCTCCAAAATCGTCAACCAGATTCGCTTCAAACTCGGTGGGGATATACCTTTGGCGGGTCTCTACCAGTTTCTTAAAATTGTCACACTTCAATGAATTTTAGCTCAGCTGACTTGTCAGTCAGCAGAGCCAATGTGATGGGTGGGCTTCATCCGTCGTCTGTGTGCGTCATCCGCTATTTACATTTTCGACTTCTTCAAAACCATACGTCAGATCCACTCCAAACGAGGCGCAGATCTACCTTGGGTAGGGCTCTACCAATTTGTTCAAATGGTCATGCTCCAGTGATTTTTGGATTTTTTTAATGATTTTGTTTGGTTTAATCTTTTTGGGCAAATTTTTAAAATAATCTTCTCTGAAACTGCTATGCCAAGTGATTTGAAATTGTTCAGGGACACTTCTGTTGACCCCAGACCTTAGTTTGTTAAAGAGGCTCCACCATATTATTTTCTGTTTTTTTAAACAGATTTTTGTGTGCTTTCGCTCTTTTTTAAATTCTTTAAAACTGTCATTCAGAGTGTTCTAAAAACCCTGTGGAAATTAAGCTTGGGAGAGAGTGAAACATAATTTTTTTTACCAGGTGGAGATACTCTGGATTCCTGATTTTGTTCACTCCTGTTAACATGTACGTATCCTGCTACCAATTTTTCCTAAGTTTGATAAATTACTTAGAATATGAAAATGAAAGCACCACCATGTAGTGGCACTTTGGTGGATATCAAGTCCAAGGCTATATTTCGATAAGTTTGAAGAGGATCCCACGTACAATTTGGGACAAGAAGTCAATCAGATGTAAGCGGGGGCAAGAGTGTTTGCTTACAGTGACAGATAAACTTGGCTGGACTTGAGAGAGTTTGAAAAGTTGCTTACAATAAAAGGTTTTAATGGCAAGGGGGTCCAGGAGAAGTTCCAGTTGCCTGGTTTAACCACAAATTTTGGTGAAAATGCCTGGTTATATCTGCCACATGTAAATAGATCAACAAAATAGATAAGCCATTATCTGTCAAAATCAACAGAAAGCCTGTCAAAAGTAAAGATACTGCCATTTTTCTGCTTCTTATTGCATGTAAGTCAGTGGGGCTTGCAATGGTAAGCCACACTTTTGACTTCTTCTCCAACACGGTCATCCAGAATCACTTCAAACTTGGTAGGAGTGTACCTTGGGTTGGTCTCTACTGAGTTTCTTCAAATGATCGTGATCCAGTGATTTTTGTATTATTTTTTGTGAACTTTTGTTCACATTTTGGCAAAATCTTGTGAAAATCTTATCTGAAACTGCTTGGCCAGATGCTTTAAAATTGCAAAGGGACATTTGCTAGGAACCCACAGATTGGCCAGCGTGCCATTGACGTTAGCGGAATGTGCCTGGTCGGGTTTTCCCCAGCAGTATCACCCACGGCCATACCCTGTTCAAACACAGTTGTTGCTTTCCCATCAGCATTGGCTCTCCTGAACCGATGGGACCGCATCTGGCAACAGCAGTAATTTGGTTGCCAAACTCACCCTTAACATGATCTTTTTGACGAATCAAAGTCGCTTTCCCCCAAAGTGTTCGCTGCATAGGTGAGACCGGTTCCCAGCGCCTTGCCTCTTTTACCTGAGGATCTTGACTGCACGAGTCCACGCTCTCCGTAATTTTGGGTTTTGGGGGAATATAAACAAGCTAATAGTTGTTGAACTTGTATTGCAATTAGCAGCATCACACCGACCCATCCTAGACGGGAACAGGGACGAAAATGAATATTTCCGGACGTATTTTTAATTCTGTTAACAAAGTGACACTTACTTGACAGCCATAGCTCGCTAGCATAGAGTCTTCCCTGTCAACCAGCGGAGTTGCGTTTGTGATGTCACTAACCTTTTGCTTCTGTCGGAAATGAACGGAAAGCCAGGCGCAGGTTTTTTTTGAATAAAAATATGAATAAAAGTATTATTTTCACATCCAAATTTTTAAAAAATGCAGTGTATGGTTAGAACAACACAACTCGTGTATCTAATTTGAGCATGGTCAATCAAAATAACCTTTAATTTGTTCAACAGGTGTCACCGCATTTTTTTCTATCTTTTTATGAATTTTCATGTGTTTCCATGATTTTCAAGTGCATTTCAAAAACTCACTCTGATTATGCTGAAACTTGATGAAAGTGTTCCTTGTGGAGAGGCAAAAACAAAGATGTCCATCAGGTGACAATATTAAGCATCCCTGATTTTCAATGAATTTTTAAATTTGGGTACTTATAATTCGTGCATGTATTGCAGTTAGTTGTTATATACATATAAGTCACTGCGACTTGCAATGCTTAGTTACATTTTTTACTTTTCCTCCAAAACCATTGCTGGATTCACTTCAAACTTGTGAGGATTTATGTTGGGTGGTAGTCTACTAAATTGTTCACCTGGTCACACCCTAATGATCTAAAGATTTTTTATGAACCCCTTTGTTCATATTTTGGCAAAATTATAAAAAGTCATCACCGAAACAGCTCAGCCAGTACCTTGAAATTGCATTGGGACACTTCTACGTAGGAGGGCGAGACACACACAGTAAGCATGGGTGACCTTGACCTCACTTACAAGGTCACAGGGCTATATAGATGAATTTTATTCTGCAGCAGACAACTTGAGAATTACTTCAGCCAAGACTTTGATGTTTTACATGGTAGTGGTCCTCTATTATTGACACACAAAGACAGTATATGTGTACGAGCCAGGGCCATGTTAGTGTTTTTCGTTGAAGGTCAGACTTACACAGTACATGGCTGAACCTGACCCTATCCCAAGGTCACAGGGCCATTACCGGTATCAGTGTTATGAATTTCTATATAGGTCAGCTGAGCATAGGTTATTCAAACAGCCCTCTTGTTAGCAATCTATTTTAAAATTGTTGAGTGCTTATTAGTTGATGCCAACAATCCTTAGGCTATTGAACACCAAGTAAGTCAATGGATATTGCAAAATTATGGTAATTCACATTTTTGACTTCTTCAAAACTGTTGGTAAGAACTTGTTTCGGATGTACATCTACTTAAGTGGGTCTCTGCCAAATTTGTTCAAACGATCGTGCGCCATTGATTTTTACCCTCTTGGCCTTATTAGCCAGTGTGGTATTGTTGTCGTAATGTCTCCACTTGTGCTGGCACATGGCTGTCAGTCCATTCATCTCTTCTCCTGGCTATTACCCTTGTGGACACCAGAACATTTGAGCAAATCGAGTCTACAAACATGAAACCTCAGTTACCTGCACTGTGGAAACATCTTATGCGTGGCGGAGTGCGTTTTGGCATAAAGCAAGTGTCATGTATTTTCAAGGTCACCAGGCGTTACGTTTTCACCCTTGCAGATACAATAACTTTTGAATGAATTGAGCTTATATTATGAAACTTGTACCGTAGAAGCATCTTATTTGAATCTTGGCTGAGTTCAGCATTCAGTGACATTGACTTATTTTTAAGGTCACCAAAGATCATTCCTGGCTGAGGGAATCTCAAGGTCATTCCAACTGTTAAATTTGGATGTTTTGTGATTTATTTATTATTATTATTATCATTATTATTATTATTATTATTATTATTATTATTATTATTATTATTATTATTATAATTATTATTATTATTATTATTATTATTATTATTATTATTATTTGGGGGGAGGCCTGAGCCAATTGGTTTGAAATTGCATAGGGACACTTCAAGGGACACTTCAAGGTATTGGGATGAGACCGATGTAGTACATGGTGCCGTTGACCTTATTCCCACGGTCACTTACAGAATTTATACTCTTCACTGGAGAACTTGAGAACTATTTGAGCCAGGACTTTAATGCTGAGAGTTGCTTTTGCGGACCAGATTTTTACTTTACATGTACATCAGTGATGGATTCTTTATGGACTAAAGTCACATGGTTACTGACGAGAGTGAGTTTTACTGTTCTTGCCGGGGGGAGTACTTACCAACCCAAAGAGTACAGTCATCTTCTTCACTTGAAACTTGAATATTTGAAATAGTCAGCCACCCACCCTCGAATGAATGCCAGTATTGACAGGAAATGTTACATTCATAAAACCTATGTTCTTTGTTCAGTAGCGTTAACTCTATTGCATTTATCTGATTCTTCAGTTATGATGAAACACAGCCATTTATTGAGCGAAATGGCTTAGGCAAGTAGCTGTGGTAGTTAGGAGGCTTGGCAGAATGTCCGTCTAATTTCGATGCCACTGCATCGCATTAGGGACTGTTTAAAAAAAATGTTAGCCTGTTTATATACTGCATTCAGCTACTGTGGTTACTTCGTCAAAAACGTGCAATTTTGTTTATGTGTAACTAATAGTAGCCTGATGTTCATATCTTGGTTGATATGACGTGGTTTCAAAAAGATCTCTTTTTGAAAGGAATAGACTTTCCAATACTGTTGCAAACTGAGTACCCCAGCAGTGCATCAAGGACACTGGCTGACTGTCTCTGTCATTTTGGATTGAAAAAAAAGTAAGAGAGATGTTTGTGACACTGGACCATTTTTGGTCCGTTTTAATGGGGAAAAATTGCAGCCAGTATAATGGTGTGAGGTTCTGCATGGGTAATGAAATATGTTATCTTCAATTGCAGGAAGCATTCCAGTGTGGAGAGTTTATAGATATATGGGGCAAGATCGCCCCATGTACATGAAACATGGACAATTTCTGCGTCAGGACCAAGATCATTGTCGGTTCAATCTACTAGTGGCGCTTTCACAGTCAGTGGATATCTCCCCGTCATTTTACACAAACGTCAGATTTGATTTCCCTCTACTAATGAATTTTTCACTGAACCACGTGGGCAAGTCATCAATATCTGTGAACATGGCACTTAATGATGAGAAAACTGGCGAGCAATATGTGAGTTTGGTACGTGGTTTTGCTCATGTGGATTTAAAACTCAGAAGGTCTGTTCCCCTGCCGGATGCATTTATAAAACACTATTCTGACTATTTGAAAGTGCCCAGGCCTTCTCCAATAAACGAAATGACAGCACCACAGAAGGTGTTAAGACACAGAATAGTAGTTCCGCACAGTGACACGGATCTATCCTTTCACACCAACCAGGCCATGTATGTCAAATACTGCTGTAACTGTGCTACTGAAGCTGCCCTCAGTGGATTCTACAAGAACTTCAAGAAAGATCTGTGCTTCCATCGTGCCAAGAAAAGCAGTGCTTTATATAAAGGAGAGAGTTTTGCTGGTGATGAGTTGGAGGTTATAACATGGGAACAAGATGAAACACTATACTTTCAAATCCAGAAAGCAGAAAAAACAATATTTTATGGGACTATTGAATTTGATCCAGATGCAGAACTTTAATTGTCATAATACCGACTGCTGTTTTATAAGCTGCTTGATGATCTACTTCCAGGACATGGATGGTATCTTTCTAACATTTAATATTTCTGTTTTTTTTGTTTTTTTTTGTAATGAAAGTTGAGCTTGTGGCATGAACAGCTTGTTCTCGAGTACTGACACTATGAACAGTCATTAATTGGATTAACAGTCAAACCTCTCTAGCAGGGACAGTGAAGGGATCCTTCAAATGTGTGTGTCGTGTATAGGTGTCCATCTTATACTGACTTCAGCAGGCCTAGCCAAGAGAGGATAGAGTTCACTCTCCTGCAGTCCCACTCACACGAGAGACATTTTATCACGCCCCAATATAAAATATTTTGAAACAAGTTCATGTTGGTAGCCCTGCTGATAACTTACTTGTCAACATGCTTGTAGGAGACGTATTATGATTAGCAGTTTGTGTGGTTTGCTCCTGGCAAGGCCTCTTTCCTAAAATAGACATAAAAGAATAAGTTCCGGTATACTATTACAACATTATTGTTATTATTACAAGACATGTAATGAGAGGCAAAACAAGCTGCATGATAGTGTGCCTGATGAAGCTTTGATGAATGAATAACAAACAAGTTTATTGTTATAGTGTGATCGCTAGGTGCCAGAAAAAGACACATTAGGCCACATAAAAAAGTCCGGTTTATTACCAGTGCCCACATCATTCTTTTGTGCCGCACCAATTAAAAAAAATATGTGTGAATATTAGCGAAGAAATCGCTGAGAAAGATTAAATTAATGTCTTGAGCGATCAGTGCCTCTAGCGCCGATCCAGAGAACTATATTTCAGCATGCTCGTGACATTCCGAATGAACAAATGACCTGTATGGGGATGGGCACTATCGGAAAGCTTTAATAGAGTAAATCATTCAAAGGGGAAGGGGGGCGGGGGATTCCGCCCTCATCACTTTTTTGAAAAAAATACTGAATGACTGATGATGAACCGGGATATTTTTCATGTGGCCTTATGAGGCCCCCATAGGCTCTGAGCTTTATGTTTTATGGTACACGAGTCTGTCATACACAAATTAATGCCCGCTTCTCACCTAAATTCATTGTCCATTGGCCACAGTATACAGATGTCTCTTTCAAGGGTGAGCAGATTTTACAGTGGGCATCATAGACAGGCTACAATTTAAAGACGTGTATGTTAATATACGTTTAACCTTCGGGGCCTGAAATTGGTATACATGTACAACCACTCACTATACATGCTATCTGGAGGGGTATTCAAAGGTGACCTGGTGACCTATAATGCAATTGGACAACCAGTGACCTACGCAATGAATTAAGCAGGTTGTGACCTTACAATGCCTCATATTTCCAACCTGGACCCCCCCCCCTTTTCAAAAATAAAAAAAAGAGAGAAAGGGGGCGAGGGAAACTCCCATTAGTGACAATACTGGGCACCTTTCGCTCTGAAGGGTCCTCTATTTCAGGGAAATTTTCCGAACAAAAGTCCAGTATTTTGCCCCCCAAATTCCCTAAAAAAAAGGAAATTTTTCCCTTTCATGGCCCAAAATTCGTGAACATTGCCCTAGTGAAGGTCATTTTTTTTCCTGAAACACATTTTATGCCAATTTGGCACCATATGTTATACTTTTACGGTTAAAAAGATCCCTAACAAAGGTATCATTTTTGTGAAAAAGTGCCCTAACAAAGGGTGGGTTTTTGAAAGGTCAAGCCGCACGACCTACCGAAAAATTGGGGAGTGCCTCCCCCTCCCCTCCACCCCAATGTGGCGGTATGTGAATGGTCATAGCTGGGTCATACAGCATACCAGTGACACTCTGTCCATAGATATGCATTAGAACTTGCATGTTTTTTTTGTTTTTTTTACTGTATGTGTGTTAAATAATTGAAATTCGTTAGAAAATGTGTATGAAAACACTTCTGATATTCGTGAGTACTGTTCTAGAAGCAACCACAATATGGCAAAATTTCGGTGTAGCCTGTGGCTCACTTGTATATATGTATATTACCATGGTCCGGTCAGGGCACTATGCAATACGTGCAAATAAAGTATTACATATATATATATATATATATATATATATATATATATATATATATATATATATATATATATCCCCGACATTTGTGTGACATCGTTTGCTATCGTCCAACATAGTCTGCGTGTGCCTGGCAACATCCAGAACGAGACTTCTGAGTCCTAGCTTTTGTCGCTGAAAAAAAAATTGATTAAGCAATTAATGTTAAATAGCTATAGACTAACATCTGTTCTATCTGCTCTGTCCAAAATTCTGGAAATGCATGTCCGTTTCTGTTTCTATCAATTTCTTACTGATTATAATATCCTCTGCTCATGTCAATCTGGGTTCCGGAAATGTCATTCATGTAAGTTTAAACATATTACTAGAATTGTGGTACAAAGCTTTAGATGATTGTTTGATGGTAGAGACAGTTCTACTTGATTTAAGAAAAGCTTTTGATACAGTCGATCATCAGCGTCTGGAAAAACTAAAGGTTTTTGCATATTAATGGTTGAAGTCATCTTACTGATAGATATCGATCAATGTGTAGAAACAAAGTAACGTCTAAACCCGAAAAGGTATTATATGGAGTTCCTGAAGGCTCAATACTAGGGCCACTTTTCTTTATTCTGTTCATCAATGACCTCCCATTGTATCTGGGTGAGGGAGACAATATGTATGCAGATGATACAACTATTCATGCTGTCGGCTCTTCTATAAAAGATGTTAGTTTAAACGTATTTTTTTCAACTTTGTACAAAAAAATATTCTCATCGGCAATTAACAATTGGAAAGAGGAGTTAGCTATATATAAATCCATCCCGTGGAAGAATAGACAACAATTAAACCGGACACAAACTGACACACAATTGCTGCACAGTGAGGCAGGGCCCACTGATGTGCCGCCATACAAGAGTGAGAAGGCATCACAGTTGGACAGGGACAGATGGGGGGGGGGGGGGGGGGCTCAATACGTTCAAAGTAATTAACAACTCTCTTTACTAGGTTCGTAATTCAGATAAAGTTTTGAGTAAGAAAAACAAATAATTCCTCGGCCGATACCTGCTTGTGTGAATCTTCTAGAGAGCACAATAAAATCTTAAACTGTTGTCAGGGTGCAGTTAGGAGAACCATACAGTACAGTTTTTAATGTGAAAGGAGCATACAATGAAATGATATTGTGTAGTTGGGATCGTATAACACTACACCTTGGACAAGAAAAAAAGAAATGCCAAGCATCCTCATTACTTACATCATATTGACAACTGGCATGTGTTTTGACGCCAATCTTGAACAGATGGGAATTAAGCTGACTCCTACCCAAGCGAGTATGCACTACAGAACTATATCTCTCACCAAAATTGTAATATTCTGGATGCTTATTCGACCACCCAAAGTGATCACGAAATCTAGATTTAAATATTGGTAAAGATGGCAAATTTCGAATTTCCAGAGGTAATTCATTCCAGAGGCGTACAGTTGACGGAAAGAAAGAATTGTTAAATAAATCAGTGCGGGCTCTGAAATGAGGCATATCATATTTTTGTCGAGTATTATAATGTGTAGGAAATCGATTCACATTATCTGGAATAATAGATTGCAAATAGTTAGGTACTAATTCATGAACTATTTTATACATTACTGATAATTTGGCTTCTTTCCTACAAGAGGCCAGGGTTTGCCATCCAAGCTCTGCAGAGAGTTAACATTCGATGTGCCATGCATCACGCCAGTAACTATTCTTGCAGCAGTCAACTGACTTTTTTCAGCATCAGTTGATGTGCAGCCATCCCAGATAGGACTTTCATATTTTAAAATTGGTCTTATAAAAAAAAAAATTGATGGTTTGCAAAGTTTGGCGGTCCAGGCGAAACTGGAGGCTTTTCATAATGTTAAGAAGCTTTCCAGTTTTAGCAGCTAGGTTGTTAACGTGGTCAGACCATCACAGATGATAGCGTTTAGTAAAACCAAGATGTTTGTAGGTATTAACATTTTGCAGTATGTGGCCTTGAAAAGTAATAAATGGATGGTCCGGATTTACAACCTTACGTGTAATTAGCATACTGTCTGTTTTATGGGTAATTAGCCAGTCGTTTGCCCATTCGTAAATAGACGCAAGATCCGAATTTTTAACTTCATTAGCAGTTAGAGGACCGTCCACTGTTAAATAAAGAGATGTGTCGTCGGCAAATAACTTGATATTACATCGGACAAGATCAACGATATCATTAATGTAGATTAAAAAGAGAAGAGGTCCGAGTACAGAACCTTGTGGAACTCCAGCATTCACTGTTCCCCAGCTAGAAGATTGTCCTTGAGTCACAACACGTTGCTGACGATTTGAAAGATAACTAGAAAACCATCTTAATAGATCCCCACAAATTCCATTTTTCTCAAGTTTGGAAAGTTAGCCAGTATGCCAAACATGATCAAAAAACCTTGCTGATGTCCAAGAAAACCAGGCGTAACTCTTTTTGCTGATCAACAGCAAGACATAACTCGTGATGTATAACAAGTAATTGATTAACAGTAGAGTCGCCCAGTGTAAAACCAGACTGGTTAGCTGAGATTAATAAGTTTTCCCTAAAGAAGTTGAAAACATGCTTGAAAATGACCTTTTCGAATACCTTACCAACGCTACTTAACAACTTGAAGGAGACCGGTCGATAATAATCGCAGAGATTTTCAGCGCCTTTCTTATGTAAAGGTGTAACATTAGCTTGTTTCCATTTAGTAAGAAACGTATATTATTCAAAGATAAATTGAAAACTTGAATTAATGATTTATGAATGGAAGGCGCACCTTCCTACAAAAGTTTGGCACTAATGCCATCGGATTCGGTGGCCTTAAACAACTAAGCTGTGTAAAATATCCAGAACTTCCTCATCTGAGATTGAAAGTGAGCGAATTGTATTATTGGGATGTAAAATGTGCCCAGGAAGGAAGGCAGATGTAGAGTCAAGTGGGCATTGTTTGAGAAAAAATGAATTAAACATTTCAGCCTTAGACAAATTGTCAGTTATATGATCATCATTTACTAATAGCGAAGGTACTGAGGTTATGTGCTTACAGTTTAAAAAATACTTGACTGTGCGCCACCAACTTCTCTTATAGGATTGTTTGAAGAGATACGGAGTTTATCATAATAATTATGTTCGGCAGCTCTAAGTTGCTCTCGATGATAATTCCTTATGCTGCAATACGAAGACCACATGTCAGTGTCATGCTTGGGACCGTTAGCTTTGACCTTCTCCTATGCCCGATGCACTTTACGATTTAAGGACCACAACTATGAATTGTACCAAGGGACGTCAAAAGGGTGAATATCGATAGATCGGTTTGGGATGGAGTGTTTGGCAGCGTCAAGAAACATTTCCGACCTTATATCGCAGCGATCGGTAATATCATTAGAAGGGATGCATATGTCTCAATTTTAAGTATTGAGATATGTCCAAAATAAATTGAAATCTGCCTTGCTGTAGTCCCAAAAATGTCTTTTGTATATCGGGTCTCTTTTACGCCGGAACAATAGATCAGCACCTACGACTGAGTGGTCGCAATTTGAAATGGGTGAAAGAATTCGCACGTGTGTGATAAAATTAGGAATGTTGCTAATAATCTGGTCAAGACACGTTGCAGGATGTTCTGTAATACGTGTTGGTTCATTGATGTGGGGCGACAGGAGACTAGGTACCAAATTGATACACTGCAATGTGCCAGGATCAGCGTTGAGGTTGCCAGCTATAATGATATTGTCGATGTTCGAGGTTGTCGCCGAATCAATGCCTTCTTTAAATTTATCCCAAAAAGAAGCAGGGGAGTTTGGTGGTCTGTAAATAATGCCTAAAAGAAATTTATTATTGTGTAATCTGAACTCACTTCACAACATTTCGAGATCGTGTCAACTGGCCACAAACGATCGGGGGAAACAAGAGCGACTCCACCACCGATGCCACTGAGGCGATCGCGTCGAATGATTTTGTGAAAGTCAGGCAGAACAAGGTCGGCCTCGGGAGAGTTGGGCGACAAGAAAGTTTCGGAAACAGAAATGATATCAAATTCAGGACAGATATATCAGTTTTTATACATTTCATTTTTCTTTAGTCAAAATTCTTGCATTTAGATGACAAAAGATATGTCGCAGAACTTTCGTGTTGGTCTAGGATTATTATGAATATCACCTGTCATTAATAATAATAAAGGGAGAACATTTAGTAAATATTCATGTAGCTGAAATATATATCGATGGAATGAGATATTACAAACATTTCTAAGAAATATCCGTTGTCTGACTTTATACGAATAGTAACCAGCAAGAGAGAGTGTTAGCAGTAAACCAACAACTGGATAGCACAACAACATATATACTAATGGGAAATTTGTGGATGACAGAAGGGCGTTAGGGATGGCTGCCACCAAACAATATGTGTAAGACCGTGAAATATATTTGCATGAAAAATATGCATGACAGAATAACACTATAAGGAGGCGTGGGAGCAAAAATGTGCCGTAAATCCAGTTACCCGAAAAACATAACTCAGAAGAAAGCATCAGCAGTGCAGTAAATAACTGGAAAAAAAGATTTGCTTCAAAGCAAATCTGTCTGTGTGCCTTCAAAAGTTGTAAATATTACATGCTACAATTTTTATTCTTTGGTACTTCACATTACATTGAGCTTATGACTTGATGCAAATTTGAAAGTCCAAATGACCTTGACCTTTGACCTTTACAGGGCACATGTAAATTGCACAGTGTTACAATACCAACAATTTAAGCCCAACATGAACCAATCGGATGAAAATTGACCAAGATGAAACTTTCGAAATGCCAAATGACCATGACCTTTGCTCTTTTGAGGTTATATGTTCTTAAAAAATGTGCAGTGTTGCAATACCTACAATTTGAGTACAACATGATTAGAATTGAATAGAAATTGGCCAAGTTATGACTGGATGAAACTTTCAAAGGTACGAATGACCTTGACCTTTGAAGATCACATGTAAATTAAAAAATGTGCAGTGTTACAATAGCTACAGCTTGAGCGCAACATGATCAAAATTGGATAAAAATTGACCAAGTTATGGCTGGAAGAAAGCCACCATCGAAAGCGGCCTTGGACCTTGAAATGATCTTTTACCTTGAGATGACCTCTACCTGAAGTGAACCTTGACCTCAAAAATGACATCTTTGGCTAAAATTGACCTTTGGCCTTGACATGACCTGAACATTTGAGATGACCTTTGCCTTGCTGTGATCGAACTCCTATACAGTCGGAACCACATCTACTATAGTATATGATATTGAAGATTTAAAACTTTAATTAGCTGTCATTTGCATAATTTCGAAAAGCATGACCTCCCATTATAAAAAAGCGAGACTTCATCTATAGAAGTATAATTTTGCTAAGTTTGGAGTTTCTACGTGTAATAATTTTCAAATGAAATGTCGGACAAATTTGCCTGTAAAGAAGAAAGAAGAAAGAAAGAAAGAAAGAATTCTTAGAAAAGCAATATGCCTGTGTTGGCACACAGACATAATAACACAGGGATTTGCATCAGAAAAATAAAAATGTGTAGATATCAATTATCGTTGTTTGTCTGGTTCTCTGATCGAGGGCGCCGGACTGTGGGCGCGAGTCACTCTCGTCACTAAAGTGACTTGCGCCCTCAGTCCTGCGGCCTCGATCAGAGAGCAAGACGAACAACGATAATTGATATCGACACATTTTTATTTTTCTGATGCAAATACCTGTGCATAATAACATGTGGTATAGCAGGCCTGAGATGAAATTTGCAGATGGTGCAATCACTTCTATAAAATTTGCGGGATAGAACCATACCCTTAGGTTGTAAACAAACACTAAAATTGGTACACAGAGGGAGATGGCACCCACACTTACACTCAGAGGATGTATATAAGATAATAGGTTTGCTACAATGAGGCATAAATGTTTTGACACCATTTCGACCACTTGGAACAATGTCGCAAGTATGTGGGAAGTTAATATGTATGTGTATATACATATATATATATATATATATATATTATATATATATATATATATATATATATATATATATATATATATATATATATATATATATATATATATATATAAATAACCACGCCAGAATACACCAAGTAGGGGCTCTCTTTGCACTGAGAATAAGAGTAATGACTTCGTAAATGTATTTATTGAACAGTATGGAGTGCAATGAGGTGATTTGAAACCATCCGCATAAATAGGAGAATAGTTCAAGGAAGTACCGTAAGCTAACACAGAAAGCTTCGTACTTGTAGTGAAAATAACTTTGGCATTCTATAAAAAGATGTTGCAGCAAAGTTAAATACCAAAGCAAATACAGCTGCTGTGGTCTCAATACAATCGATTACTTGCAAATCAAAATATACAAAAAAGTATGTTATTATCTTCAAAATATAAGTTGCAGCATTGAGTGACGGTACACTTAAAATTTGTATTGAAAATGCCTTGCTGGAAAATGTAAGCCAGCCAAAACATCTATGCCTTTTTATGGGCAGGTTCTTAGCCTGGGATGCACAGGTTTCTGATATTTGTAAAAAGGTTGCTATTAATCCAAATATCCTGAAGAAAGTACGACATTTCAAACCCTCTAATGTGAGAAAAAATATTTGTAAGTGCCAACATTTTGTCAAATATATACTGTTGCTGTAGCATTTGAGCTAATTGTTAAAAATATTAGGAAAGGTTTAGCGTCTCCACAAACAGGCCGCCCATTTAGTAGTGAATAGCAATGATTTCAGACTCAGAGTTATGCAAAGCTAGTTGCAAGGGTCCATTGGATGACTGTCGAGGAAAAAATGTTTTACAGCAAATCTCATCTTGTATTCAAAGGTTTGAATGGTATGGCACCGGACTATCTCTCAGAAATGTTTCATCTGTACACACAAACTGATAAACAGTACCTTTCTCGCCCTAAAACTGCGTATAAAAATGTTCAGTTATGATGGAGCCACGGTTTGGAATAGGCTACCTAATGAAGCTACTGTCTTCATTTACAAGAAGCTGTACAAGATACATTATTCCATTTACGTGGTGATGCGACCCGCACGTTCCCCGTGATCGCCATGCAGGCGTCAAACCCGTGCTTTGTGGCGGGAAAGTAATATGCATGCTGCGTATTGATAACCAAGTGCTGATAGTCTTATTGGTAGGCAACCAACATTCAAGCGTATATAAATACTACATGAAAAACGATTCCAGTAGATTTTTTTAACAGTCGAATCACTTTTTCTTTTTCAACGTATTTCAATCCATTGTTTATCCATAAGTTACCTGCGTACAATGATAGCAATGTGAAACATTCGGGTATTGTGTTAAAATCAGATTTAACATGGAATGAGCAAATGATACAAATTTCAACTAGAGCTAGAGAACAGTTAAGCGTTCCGAAACAGTGCATTTGAAAATTATTACAGTGCGGACTTGACCGGACCACAGTGATGTTTGAGTTTGTTAGAACTTTGAATCCGCCCCATCATAAAAAAAAAAAAAAAAAAAATGTTCCTCTGTCGAATATCGCCCAGACTTCTGTACCGCAGCTTCCAGGGTAGTTCATGATCCTCCAACACCACATTGCCCTGCCGTGGACCTGCTGCAACACGTGTTATTCAAGTGAACCTGTGTGTTCCGGTTGGCTGTTGCCCAGTATGTTTTTTCACCGTCACCGCAGCGCCGCGGAAAGGGTGCTGCTTGAACCCGGTCTTCACTCCACGGCTGAGGACCGCTTCGCGGCATGACCTGTTCTAGCTCGAAGCTATGATCGCCCCATCATTTATTTTCATAACAATATGTTGCTTAAAGCTATTTTGTTTTATATCAAATAAATTAAGAAAGGGTCTAAAGGAAGACTACTTATGGGCCTATAGGACAAAGAGTTAAATAAATTATGCCAGCGATTTTCAAAGAAAGAAGGGATGGCGCAAAATTTAAGCTATGTGCTATTAAAGAAATGATGTGCTAGTCATAGACCAGCTTCACATCAGGCCTGATCCCATTTTCCTGCAGTTCGTCATCAATTGGATGGCAATCAAATGAGACAGTCATCCAAGTTGTAGAAGAAATTTTAGATGATTACAGTAGGCCTAACTCTACGCAACATCTTTGATTTCACAGGACCGCGATCCGGTGGCTGAAAGTATCCGCTTGTCATTTGAGATCCATCCCATCCTGCGAGGTACAGTTCGGCCAGACAAGTTGTCTACAAGTACTAATAGACCCCATAACTGTGCTCAAGGTGCAATTACACACTCACTTTCAGACTGGACAGTGGGGGTATGAAAGTATTTGGATCATCGCAAGAGGAGCTACTGAAATAGGCTTAGGCCTAATACTAGTAATAGATCAATTTGTGCCTGTAGCCTGTAGGCCTATTATGATGTTTTAGCGAATAAAATGTTATAGGCCTACCACATTTTTGGTCTTGTATTGAATTTACTATTATCGAAGATAAATCAAAGGCAGGACCAGTGAATCAAGGGCCAAAACACGTACACAACCCCCCCCCCCCCCAGCTTTCCTGGTAAGCCCATATTCTATGCAAAGTCGCTGGCTTCAATTGAGAGCAGTGCCGTAAATTGTGCTGAGGCTACTGCTTAGGTTACATTTTTTTGAAATGAATACAAATCTAGGCTAGAGGCTGCAAATAGGAATCCGTTCATGTATGCACCGGATGCCAACTACAGTCATTATTTAATAGGTGGGAAAACATGCTTTTTGTGTAACTTCTATCCTAAAAGGCACGAGTTTTAATGTGCTCATATGATAAAACTTATATCAGCTTCTACAGTTTTTATGCTTAAAAGAACAGGATTCTGAAAACAGGTTATTTTTACACACCAAGATGCCGTTTTTAGAGAGACATGAAGTCCAGATGCACTAGGCTATATAGGCCTAGTGAGCAACGAACTCTCCATCTGAAATGACAATTAGGCTTACGTATACTATACCACCTTAAAGAACAAATATATACACACTTTATTAACTTAAAAGCTTCACAAAAGTCTCTATACTGGCTGATTCATTCAAAGTTCTATTACAGATAGTGTCAAATATTGCTTTTAATTGACCTTATGGGCCTAATTTAGGCTCATCTTGATTTTGCCCATGACTGAAGAACAAGCGAAATGATGATGTAATCATTATCAGGCTGTTTGTTTTTTGTTGTCTTTTATTTTTACTTGTCAATTTACATAATTAAATTGCAAGCCATTTTAGATTTTAAGTTTCTAATGTGGGGGTGGGGGAAGCAACACCCCCGCCCCCTCCCCACGGTTGCTTCAGGACCTCACCTCATTTTTCCTCCAATTTATCGCCCGGTTAAGTAGCAGAAAGTAAAAGTTACGGTGAGATATCCAGTAATATCATCATAGACAATTCATTAAAATTTTCGAGATCGAGACTTTCATATGACCGAAGCCTGAATGTTGTCGCCCCTAAGAAAAGAAAAAGTTGAAGGGCGGGCCAACATCAAATATCAGGACTATATCAATAATAATTTTATTACCCCTCCTCCTCCATGAGGCCAAATTCACAAAAAAGTACATGGGCGTCATACAAAACATCTTTCACAAGTAAGAATATGAACTTTTAGGTAAAAGTGTGACGTTATATGGTTTGGCCGGAAAATTTGGGTCTGTTGGGCTTCTTTGGATTTAAATAGGCACGTACATAGGCCTAGTTCTGGCCATCTTATACAAATCAAGTTCAAAGTCGACATATTCTTACACATAATAATATGTCGGCATTGAAAAAAATAAAAAAATGAAAAATATTTACATCGTACGTTTTCGCTAGTCAAACGTACTCTGGGTACATTTGAAAAAGGGTACGTTTTGACCAGGGCACGGGTTGACATGGAACCGGCCAAGTGACAAACAAGCCAACTGGCAGTCTAAGAATTCTATAGTTTTTTTTTTGTTTAATATACACGGAGACTGCAAGTTCTTCACATATGGGTACACGTAATTTAAAGGGTCACACTATGCTGAAAGCAATTTAAACTTTAATCTAGATTTCAATCTTTGTATGTGTATTTATGCAAGGTGAGTCTGTCGGCTAAGGGACGAACCATTAGAATCTTGGGGGGGGGGGGGGGGCTATGCATTTTAGTGTAACTTAGTTTTTTTTTTCAGTTGCCCCAACAGTACATTATCTTTTTCCCCCTACCTCACAGTACATTTTTTTTAATACCGAAACCCATGGATGCATCTATTTTAGCTACAATTGTGTAGGAAACATAACGTCAAGAGCAGCATTTTAGATGCCTTAAACATGTCTGGTCCGTTTGAAAATTATGTGAACACAGAGGTTCTAAAAAGAAATCATTGGAGGGTCCAGGGGATGAAGACCCCGGAAGCCCACAGGTTATGACAAAATAAGGCTACATTTGGAGACCTATTTTGTCATTAAAATGCAATGTTGCTACCCTAGAAACCCTGCAAAAAGACCCAAGTTTATGACTGGCTATTCTGGGGTAAACATGGCAGTAGAAAGAAAACAGAAAATATTCTGCCAGCACCAGTTTTATTTATGTTGTACAGCATAGTTCAATCCAGGCATCTGTATAAAAATGGGATAGCTTCTTCAGCCATGACGTACCCTACCTATAATCACGTAACATACATTATTTTGCACCATTCATTCATATGAGCACACTTTTAATATTCTCTTTGACTCCCTAAACTGAAATATTAAAGTGCTATGAATACACGGTATTACACGCTGCATTAAAAGTGTGTTCATGACCGAGGTGTTTTTGGCTTTTAATTCTGGATATTTAAATGATAATTTCCCTGATGATTGAGACAACATATGTTACGCTGGTTTTACATGTACTAAAATGTCTATTGTACACTGTAACTCCAGTATTAAATATTGATATGTTAAGGTCAGGACAATGGTTTTACTAGCATCACATTGTCAATATTAATATTCTTCCTTTGTATAGGCCTACTGAACGTATACAAGCATATAGCATTGATCACTTGAATTTGAAAAAAAAAATCTTAGTTTTGTAATTATAAATGAAAACATACTAAAATAAAAAATAAATAATATCAGACCTTTGCAAGTTTGGAAGTCCTTTTGATGATCTCCTGCCTAAGAAGCATGATTTAGTATACTTAAGATAGATAAAACTAAAAAGACCAAGATTCTATATGCCATTTAAAAATTCATAATTCTAAAAAACTACCATAGATGCATGCCACTGGGAAAAAGTATATCCAATTACACTCTATAACCGTGTACAGAGATGGGGAAGCTACTTACACAAACCTGGAAGATATTGCCCACTGTTTCAACATTTTTTTTGCAACCAAAGGCACAAAACTTGCAGAATTATTACCACAAGGACCCATAGAAATTCCAAATGCCTATGAACATACATGTATTAGAGATACGTTCGTCTTTACCCATACACCATCATGTTTTGTGGAGAAAGACCTCTCTCATTTGCAATGTGGGAAATCAACTGGTTTGGACAATTTACACCCAAGACTACTGAAGGACACATCACATGTAATTGCCTACCCGCTAAGTGTTATAATGAACTCGTCACTTCAGACTGGTTCATTACCAAGTGAATGGAAGGATGCAAGAGTTTGTCCTATACATAAAGCAGGTTCGAGACACGAAGCAGGCAATTATCAGCCAATCTCTATCCTGCCAATAACAATGAAAATTTTCGAAAAAGCTGTGCACGAACAACTTAAAACATACATGAAAAACAATGCACTTCCGTGTCCAGAGCAATCAGGTTTTCAGCAGAATCACTCCACATGCACAACACTACTTGATGCGTCTCATTATATTCTATCCAACATGGACAATGGGAAACTCACCGGAGTTGTATATCTCGACCTGACGAAGGCATTCGACACGGTGGATATTGTCTTCTCCAAAAGCTCAGTCACATAGGTGTACATAACAGGGAGTTACAGTGGTTTAGAAACTACGTAATTGGACGTAATCAATGTGTTTGCATCAACGGAAGCATATCGGGCAGACAGACCATAGAGTATGGGGTACTCCAGGGATCTATACTGGGTCCCCTTCTGTTTGTTTTTATGTAAATGACTTATCCATGGTGACAAGCAAGTGTAAACTAATCCTATATGCTGACGATACTGTGCTTATGAGTAGCAGTCGCTCTATAGACCAAATCAGAGCTGATCTCGAGCATGACCTAGCCTTAGCGCACGATTGGTTTAACTTGAGCAGGCTTCACCTCAACATAAGCAAGACAAAATTCATGCTATTTGGAACAGCCCATACGTTGAAGACATCCGACAGCCCTAGTGTCAGCATTAATGGAACTGAAATTGAACATGTTACATGCTACAGATATCTGGGGTCCACCTTGACTCCACATTATCCTGGTCAACACAAATTCATAGTGTGTGTAGCAACATTTCACGCAGACTAGCTGTTTTCAGCCGTGTTAGAAAATTTCTCAATGTGGAGACAGCAAAACTTTTGTATAATGCGCTAATATTATCACTTTTTGGCTACTGTAATATTGTTTACTCAAATGCAGGGGAAACAAATTTGAAACGACTTCAGACTTTGCAAAATAGAGGTGCCAGAATTATCTTAGGACGATCCCAGCACACCCACACAATGGACTTACTGAAAGAACCTAACTGGTTGTCTGTGCAGGAACGTGTCACTTTGTCTCTAGGGGTCACTATGTTCAAGTGTATGCATAAAACTGCACCCCACTACGAAACAAGACAATTCCATAATGTTACTCATCAGCACAACACCAGATCGGTTACTTATTGTGATATAGTATTACCAAAGCCAAAAACGAACTGCCTCAAGAGAACTTTTATGTGCCGAGGAGCAACATTTTACTATACAATACCAGCAACTGTTAAAAATGCCATCAGTTTGAACAATTTTAAAGTGCTACTAAGTAAACACATCAGGCGGCAACGCATAAGCTTATAGATAAACTCTTTATTATATACATGAACATTTTAATTGAGTCAGAATTGTGAGTCCCTAAACAACTGTGTTAGTCTTATCTTCTACATTTTAACTTAATTTATTTGACATTGTTTTGTCCTGTATTGTATATGTTATGTGTCAGAGCCATCTTGAAAACCAGCTTTTGCTGAATGGTGTCGTCTCTGGTTATATAAAGGTTTTCATACATACATACATACATACATAAATACATACATACATACATACATACATACATACATACATACATACATACATACACACATACATATAAAGAGTTTGTGACACTATGAACCCTAATAAAGCACTGGAAACATATATATATATATATATATATATATATATATATATATATATATATATATATATATATATATATATATATATATATATATACATATATACACAAATCTGTTTGAACCTGCACTGGAAAACTGACTTCAGATTCAAGTTCCTCATGGAGCGACCTTTCATTGAAGTACCTGCTAGCCTAGGTTTAATTCAGGAGTTTCACCAGAAAATTTAACCCAGACCAACAGGTTTCCTCTGAGCACTTCTTGAGCCACAGCACCAGAAGTCCTGGGACGAAACCTGGGCTCTACCGGAAAATTTATGAAAATAGATGCTGTCATAAAAATTACGCCTTTGGTGCTTATATCCATTGATATTTTAATTTATTGAAAATTTAGATCAATCTGTTAATTCATAAATAATTAAAGCATATTAGCTACAAACCTGTGCAAAGCAACTTAATATTTTTTCCGATTTCATACTTTCATTTCTGCTATTTTGATGTTGTGGTCCACCATGGAAATAAGCCATGGCAAGATTCCCTAGGCATTTGGTACTCCCATTTCATGCATCATAGTTTGATGTGCTTTCAGCAAGTATATTGCGCCATCCTGGCATATGTGTGCATGAAATATTATCAATCAACATTCAGTGATAAAAGTTAAGTACATTCGGGCCGAGTGATTATCTTAATGTATTTTTTCTTCTAGCTTTTGTAGAGGAAACACACAACTTACTTATTGCTGGATAATTTATTTGTCAATTTCCCCCGAATTAATAAACATTATATGTGTGCAAAAATTCGCTACAGCCTTACATGTATGAATGCAAAATTTGCAAAATCTTAATTGATAACATGGCAATGTTTTTTTAATTTTTGTTTGTTTGTGCTAATTTCAGCTGATTTTCATCAGATTTTTGTACAATCTAAGTGAAAATTGCCAAATCCGTACAATAATGACTAACAATGTTGTGATTTCGTCAACCTTGTGAAGGCAAGATACTCGAAACTCCCCAGATAAACCATTTTTGATGCTCAAATTCAGAATTTTTCGCAAGGGGCGCGGGGGGATGCCCCAGACCCCCCTCTTTGGGCCATGCAGGTCACATTTGGGCCACTGAAAAAATTACAAACCTTTTTGAGCTACTTGGGTCTTTGACTGAGTTTGTAGCATTGGCCTGGGTCGACCAGTATTTATTAGGGAAGGGCGGCTTAAAAGTACTTTTTTCTATTCCATTAATGTTAGGGTTGCGCCTTTTTAGTAGGGTCTGTCAGGTTACCGGAACCACACATTTATTTTTGTTAGGCCTTGGGTAACTTGAACATTTGCTGAAACATGTTGAAAATGTATGTTCTTTCCGCTTTTACACATTACATCTTTTGACGTCAGTTTAATTTGTTGCCTGAGCATAGCCGGAAGCACTTGTACCATACTAAAGCAGATATGCATGATACATTCTTTGCATCTGAGCCACGGAAAATATCAGTAAACAGACGGGTTGGGGCACAAAAGCTCTCCCAGGACTTTTGGTTCTAATGTTTGTGACAATGAACTGTTTGCCCATTCAATTAGTGGATGTGACACTGCCTCTCAACTGTACGGCATTGGGAAGGACAGCGCCGTGAAGAAGCTGCAGACTGATCCCAGGTTCAGGGCACACACTCAGACAATTTAGACAGTCACTGAAAAACCTGTGGCCTCTTGCTGGTGGAAAGGCTGTGGTACTACTGTATAATGGCAAACTGGGAGAGACTCTTGGCCACTTACGATACAATAGATTCCTTGAAGGATAAGCCACAGTTCACATAAAACAAGAGTATCTACCACCCACTTCATTAGCATGCAAGTATCACAGCTACCGTATCTTTCGCCATATACAGGAGTGGCTTGGAGAAAAGCTTCTGCCACATCAATGGGGCTGGTGAATGTCGGATAGTGAATTTGTGTCTGAAAGAATGGATGAGCCCCATGGTCCAAAACACTTGCTCAATGTGGTTCATTGCAATTGCAAGACAGATTGTAGTACAGACAGATGCACCTATCACAAGAGCATTCTGGGGTGCTCCAGTGTCTGTGGCTAATGCATAGGTATTGCATGCGTCAATGTTGAAATGAGAGATGTAGACATGGATGAACGATTTATTATGAACCAATGCCTCCAATTCCACTTTTGTAGAGAAGCCAAGTGCCAAGGTGTTAATGTCAGATTCATTCTTTTTCCAATTAATTGGATTCACTGTATGGTGTACAATTATGTTGTAAAACTAAGCCATAAGGTCAGCCATTTTGCTTCTAGCCATGTTTTATGGTTTACTTTGTGACACTGCCTTAATGTTTTTGTCTTTTTGGTAATTAAAAAAAAAACAATAATAAAAAAACCAGGCTCATTAAATCCTAATTAACAATCATTTAAGCATGGTGACTCTTTCATGGCAGTCATTTTGGGTTTCTACTACTCTCCCGAACTTTGTTTTCTTACGACTTTTGATATGTTTAAATGCGCCATATTTACAGCCCAAAACCACTGGAAAAAAACTTTGTTCCAATTTCATTCCGTGTCCAACCTAGGACTTAAATGCCTACAGGTCTACATGTAAAGCTGATATATATTTATGCTGTATTGCCCCTGCTCTCAGACTGAACGACATTGTCCTATCCAGACTGCTATTAACGCATGAAATGTTTTAAAATATATAATTTTTTTTCTTTCTTTTTTCTTAAGCGCTGTCAATTGAGAAATGGAAGATTTCTCCAGTCTGTTCTGTGGTATTGTGCTGAACAAGATAACAGCCAATTGATGAATAATATATAGGAGGAGTGGTAGCAATAGTCATGCATTTGGACGGGATATAGGGTGAAAAAATCTGGAAAGGTAACTCGTGACAACGAGTCATTCAATTGTTGACATAAATGGGAAGTCGTGACCACAAGATAGTAAGTCGCCGCGAAGAATTCCAACTCAAATTCGAAAACATTTTCGCGAACACCACCATAGGAATACGACGGAGTCAACAGATTGCCACGTTGTTGGTTGGGAGCAACATATGCATCCCGCCCTCCCCACGAAAGAATGCTATTGACCTTGGGAATACCACACTGATACGTCTCATCTACATTTCTCATTTTAAACATTTTTGTAAGGACTGGCAATATGTAAACTGGCCATAACACTGGGAATAGGCGGCTGCGCTAGGTTTTCATAGTTCATGAATTCAAGCTGCCTCCAAATTTTCATAGTTTAGTTCCAAAGGTCGTTCCTGGTTCATAATGGTGTTCCTTAGGTTTAATTTGTCACACAGCGTTTGTTGTGATCACAATAGTCCTTAAAATATCACAAAAACATAGTACAAAATATAAAGTAGCCCCTTAATATCGTTGCTTGAAGCTTCATATTATGCATACAATCTGTAGCACGTCACCTCTAGATGTGGTTTTATCTGAACATTTTGACGTGTGCGATATCTTGGTTACCGGTCCCCAGGCATTAGGTCTTTATTCTCAAGGGAACAGTCATTATTTAACAAGGGTATTTTTAATATTATTTTTTCTCATATATATTGCAGCAGTATTACTTGTCAAACAAACCAATGTATATACCAATTTAATTATTGCAGTTAATACATATAACAAACTCCCACTCTTAACACAAACTGTTACAGTTATAAGTTTTTTTTTTTTTTTCAAAAATGAACATAAGATTTTCGTTCTTGTCCTGTCATTCGTGGTTATTCAAGCACGAATTTAGCATTGTCTTTGTTTACGTTATTGCATATATCGTAAGCTGATATACTGACCTAAACGTAAATGCTAGAGTATATATTGCTCATTTGACTTAGAAATTGTACATTTCCTCTCCTGTTTTCTCTCATGATTTAAGGGTTAAACCTAGCGCATTAACGGATAGTACTTTAACCATTCACCGCAATCTTCTTATGATAGTATGGTTTAAGGATCTCAATATCGCGAATGGCATGTATATACACAGCAGCTGAATCCTGTCTGTTTATTCCAACAAGCTTATCTTATTCAAGGTGTACTGCATGGTAAGTAAGGATTCCATATGTAAGGGTACGGATACGGGTACGGCGTGCGGATACGGGTACGAGCAGACAAATAGTGAGTATACATATCACATGAAAGTATCGTTCGCTTACAAGATATTTGGGGGGTGGGGATCAGTTATTCACAAAGACTAAAAACCTCTATGATTACACACTTTGCAAATTGACGAATTGAAAGCGTATTCGTGAGCATTAAAATGCTACGCTGTGCAGTGTGTTTGTCAATCGATAAACGTTTGGCCTTCGTTGTAAATTGTAACAAAATTATATGTCTTTTGTATAATATATAATATGAATGCTTATTCAATCGCTGAACTTAAGATAAACCTTTACATGATGTAAACATAAAATTAGAAAAGCTTACAGCTCTAGATCTAATGCCTCCTGAGCAAACCGGACCATATATATATATATATATATATATATATATATATATATATATGTGTGTGTGTGTGTGTGTGTGTGTGTGTGTGTGTGTGATGAATTTTGCTGAAAGTTTGGGGAATCAAGTTTTTTGGCCACATTTCTAACGGCCATGTCAGTTCGAGGGTCCCAAACCTCCACACCTTGTATCTTACACTAAAAGCCCAGAAAACATCTTAAAGCAAACTTTCTTCTTTAATTTAGTCTTATGGTATCTTATTTAAGACTCTTAAGATGGTCTAAGATCTTTTTCCTGCCCAGTCAGAAAAAGAGAAAGTGAGTAAGACCCAGTAAGAGGAAATCAAGTCATGCTATGACCATGCGGGAAAGGAGCAGAGGCAGTCAGTCAATTTTCAGACCAGGTATGACCTTCAGTGGCTGCCTCATTAGCATAATGAGATGATAAGAGTATATTCAGACTTGGAAAGACATTTGGTACCTGGCTCATTAGCATAAGAGAAAGGCCTGGGGGTAACAAAACTATTGTAAGATCTGCTAAGATGTTTTGGGGTTAGGGTAATTAACACAAGTAACATGATCAGATATACCAAGACCTTGTAATATGTAGGCACTAGGATATCCACAAAGTGTCACAAAACAGTATACTCTATGTATGCACTATCTTACTGAGCAGCATGTCTACTGATTTTCCATCCTCTGTCCTCCTGTTCAAAATCAACTCAGAATCCAGACCATGATATATCTACCTAGCTAGAGATACACATGTACAGTACATACTCCCACTCATGTATGTTGTACCCACAAACTTTATATAATAACTTCACCTGGCCACTATAGTGGACAGCACATTGACAAGCTTATCACTGATGATATATCTACCTAGCTAGAGATACACATGGACAGTATATATACTCCCACTCATGTATGTTGTACCCACAAACTTTACCTCATCGGCCACTATAGTGGACAGCGTATTCACATGGCCATCACTGATGGATGGTAATCATGGTAATGTGTTGAAAGTTAAAACAAAAAATACTTGTGGTCCAGAACTGTGACAGCACATGTGTATATGCAGTTATCTGTTACAGTCTAACAGTTACATTGTACACTAATGGGCAGGCCTGTACCCGAAATACATGTTCCTAAGTTTTTAGCTTGGCTGACTTGTCAGTCAGCTAAGCTTAAAGTATGGGGTTCTGTTGGAGTCTGCGTTCCATGGTATCAACAATTCACATTTTGCAACTTCTCTGAAATCCACTGGGCAGAATCACTTTAAACTGGTTGTCATGTGCTATGAGTGGGTGTCAATCACGTTTGTTCAAATGGTGATGCTTCAGTGGTTTGGGGATGTTTTAGGAATGGTTTTGTGCATTTGTGGGTACATGTGGTAACATTTCTGTGGCTATCTGCTTTAATATCTACCACACTGTCCTGTGTTGCCATGGAGTCTCACAGGCAGCCCTCTATCCATGCATGCTAGGGGGGACGGTTTGGAAGGTTTGGGATTTGTAGCAAATGGGATGGGGGGGGGGGGGGGCGACCACTCCCAACAACTGTGTAACGAGGTTGTCAATAAAATACAGGGAATCTCTTTCTGTTCATGCAAGAACTGACCTGCTCCATGCTGCAATATGTAATAGGCAGGCTATAGTTCCCACTAGTGGTAGACAGAGCTTTTAGTGCACCATTCTTGAGACTGGTGTGTTACCTGGTCCCCTTTTTTGCCTGAGGCTATGAGTCTGCTGGCTTATCAGTCCCAAGGGAACACAGGCATTGGACTTCTAGGCAGCACAAGCCTGAGTGTACCCCACAGCTGAAAATAGACTACCTGCTGAGTTCGCTAGACCCATCAAAGTATGGTCTTCCAGTCCTCAATGACTGTTCACACAACTTTGTGAATTTTGAAACTGTGTGGATTCGTGTCATCTCACAGTGTGGACACTTTCATTCATTTTCTTGTAACCAGTGAGATGAAGCCTGTTCTTCATAGCCAGTACTGAGAAAGAATAGTGCTTGTGTCAGTTTACAGGTACCTGTACATGTAGTTTCATGACAGCATCTGTTAAAAATTTGTTTAGGTAATAAAGGAACAAAGACAGTTTTGTATTGCATGTATTCACATCCCCTTGAATTACAATATTTTCACGAGCATGAATTTTCACGCTTTTTGAACTTTGGACCTTTCACTGAAACTTTAAATTCAATATTTTTGCTATAATTCCTGTCAATGCCATCTTAAAAATAGATTTCACGGAGTTCTAATTTTCACGGTTTTGAAGCATCAGTGAAATAAGCGAAGAACACCGCAAAATTAAATGAATTCACAGTGTTCTCATCCATGCTGCCCAGAAGGGCTGAACCTCTGAGCAGTTGGTACTTTTCTCTGGCCCCAAGGGTGCTCACGGTAGAGAGGTTTCACTGTATGAGTAAGCACTCTCTCTGTCCCTCCCCCCCCCCCGACCGACAAAGTTGGTCAGGAGTTTTTCTCCAACCCAATTTTTGCGAAAACCACCAAACTTGGCATGGTGACTGACCTAACCAGTGAAATTGTGCATCTCATTTGGAATAGTCATGATGTTTAAAATTATGCAAATTCAGGGGAAGTAAAATTTTAAAAGCTCCATGTCTTCCAAACCGTCGCAGACAGACTCTAAAATTTCAATGTGCACATATAGGTTTGTGACACCTGCCAATATAATGGACAGTATAAGTTAAGTAGAATTTCAAATTGTGCCAATAAGGGGCATTGAAAAATTTAAAAGTCCAATATCTCCAAAACTATTATAAATAGAGATGTGTCATTCTAACTTTAATTTATACATTTGTGGAAAAGTCACATCCAGCGAACCATGAAGATGTAAAATATAAATCTTGAAAAGCTTCAAAACTATTATAAAGGTGCCATTCCTACTTTGTGGCATAGCCCCATCCAAGGGAACATAAACCAAAGTTATAGGCTTTTAATTTATGCAAATTAGGCAAATACACAAAATTAAAATGTTGAATAACTTCAAAACTATTATAGAAAGTAGTTTTATTCAAACTTTACTTTCTAAGTTTGTGACATGGCCACATTCAATGAACTAAGAACCAAAGCTGTAGCATTTTAATTTATAAAAGTTCGGCTAATACACGAAATTTAGATTATGTTAAACTGTGGCCAAGTGCAGCATTTCAAACTGTTTTCTTTTTGAAGGCACCCAGACAGAGTTGCTGTGAAGCAAATCTTTTCTAGTTAATTTCTGTCAGCCCGCTCTACCCTCCCCCCCCCCCCCACACACACACACAGCTATGCAAACATGCTTGTCCAGTGCTGAGGCAGTGATCCCATGGGAGTTGTCTACCTCTGCACCACTCCATTCCACCAGCCTCAGTTAAGCACATTTGAGACAGATTTGTACAGTCAGTGGACCCTGTCTAACTAAAATTCAGATCTACAGCCAGTTAGCTGTGGCAGAACTATTTCGTAACCACACTGAACCCACACATGCATTTCCCTTAACAGGGTTTGTTTGCATGGTGATTATGAGCTTTTTTACATAAAAAATTATTGAATGATGAATGTTCTATAAAATATTTCAACAGGTGAATTTTGACTTGATATCATATATAATACATGATTAGTCTAAATCATTTTGTGTCAGTATAACAGATCATTTTACATTCAACACAATGTGCCTCCATTTCCCCCTTTGTATAAGAATATATTCAGACTATTTACATGGCAAAAAAGCTTTAAACTTGCCACATGTAGTTGCACAAGTTTGCCAGAAATCCTGTCCATAAATGCTGAGACCATAGTTTTGTTACATATGATGTGACTAAACTTGGTTAAATTTCCTTGCTTGAAAAAATGTATCTCTTTGTTGATAGTGAAAGGATCTCATACAAATATGAGTGGAAAGGCTGAACAAACCCTCTTCTTTTTTTAAAAAGCTTATGAAAAAGCAACATTTTTTTTTTTGGCAGTGGCAGATTAAACATCATAATAGCTTTCATCACACCACATACAATGATGTACTTTGTGGATGTGTAAAAGTATTGCAGTTTTTAAATTTGCATTTGTGTGGCCCAAACTACCACTCTATTGAATGTGGAGGTGGTCCTGACAGCCTGCAAAAATGCTGATTTTGATCAAAAAATTTATCAATATTTTCAATAATAAGTGAAAATGTACATTGGTCTTGACCCTCCCCCCCCCCCCCCCCCGGCATACTTGGTGTACTAATGTTAAAATGCTGATAATGTTAAATTGCCCCTATATATGTACATGTGGTTGATCTCTTTGTCACTGACCAGCAAATTGTAAAGTTGCTGCCACATCCAGATGTAACCAGGTGTAGTTATATTACATCCCCCCCCCGGTGTGTTGTTGAAACAGCAGCGCAATTTAAAATAAACAAAGACATGATGCAGTAGGCGGAGGGGGGAGCTAGTATATATGCTGGTACTTGTAACAACTTTGCCCTGGTACAAGGTACAGAAAGTAAGAAAGTGTACAAATAATGGTTGGTACACAGTACAGAAAGTAAAAAAAAGGCTTTTAAACAGCCATACACATAGTATTGCATGTTGATAGGCTATAATGGATGGCTGCATATATACATGTGCTGTCACAGTTCTTGGACGACAAGTATTGTTTGTTTAAACTTTCAACACATTGCCCTCCATCAGTGATGGCCTTGTGAATACACTGTCCACTATAGTGGCCAGGTGAGGTAAAGTTTGTGGGTACAACATACATGAGTGGGAGTATGTACTGTACATGTGTATCTCTAGCTAGGTAGATATATCATGGTCTGGATTCTGAGTTGATTTTGAAAAGGAGGACAGAGAATGAAAAATCAGTAGACATGCTGCTCAGTAAGATAGTGTATACATAGAGTATACTGTTTTGTGACACTTTGTGGATATCCTAGTGCCTACATATTACAAGGTCTTGGTATATCTGATCATGTTACTTGTGTTAATTACCCTAACCCCAAAACATCTTAGCAGATCTTATAATAGTTTTGTTACCCCCAGGCCTTTCTCTTATGCTAATGAGCCAGGTACCAAATGTCTTTCCAAGTCTGAATATACTCTTATCATCTCATTATACTAATGAGGCAGCCACTGAAGGTCTTACCTGGTCTGAAAATTGACTGACTGCCTCTGCTCCTTTCCCGCATGGTCATAGCATGACTTGATTTCCTCTTACTGGGTCTTACTCACTTTCTCTTTTTCTGACTGGGCAGGAAAAAGATCTTAGACCATCTTAAGAGTCTTAAATAAGATACCATAAGACTAAATTAAAGAAGAAAGTTTGCTTTAAGATGTTTTCTGGGCTTTTAGTGTTATATATACATCTTGTTCAGGTGTGTGTCAGTGCGCTGGTCGGAGCGCTCTCTGGCTCCAAGTGCCTGTGGCTTGACATGTGACATCTGTCAATTGTGACGCGTGACGTTGGGTTTGGCAAGAGAAAATATGCGAATTAAGCTGGGATTCCATATCTACGGGTACGAATACGGCAAAAAGCACTCAAGGTGTGGTGACGCAGGGGCAAAAACAAGGAGAAGATGGACTCCACCAGAACGGAACCCAGACAGAGGGGCTTGTAGAAGCTACCAACACATGTATCGTGTCAGTGATTCAACTTCGAAACGTTTACTTTTTTTGTATAACTCTTGCACAGAGAAAAATATAAAAATATTATCTTCGAGACTGCGGTGACAATCACCGAACAAAATTGTATTTAAACAGAAGGATGCATGAACTGAATTAACAGACGTATGAAGACTGTTGCGTATAATAATATATCGAGGGCAAGTAAGGAAGTTATGTTATACACTTTGGGCAGCAGCACCACAAGAACATGCTGGTGACTCTTAAACACCTATTTGGGACAGATGTTCATTCAATTGGCTGTGACCCATGCGTAGTCTGGAATGTAAAACAGATAGATATAGCTTGCCTGCGTTAAGAAAATCGGGATATTTCAATGAGCATTTTGGTGGATTAGAAATTCTCCTTTTGAACTGGAACAAAGTTGGTAAATTTCGCACTTCAAGCGGAAGAAGATTCCACGATTTGATAGTAGAGGGGAAAAAAGATTTTTCCAACAATATCAATCTGGTTGGAATTAAAGGTAAGTTAACGTCTATTGGGGTTAAATTGGCTCCTGGTATCGTAGCGGTAATTTTCATCGGGTGCTGGAACATTGGGGAGAGCGGTATACAAATAGCTACGAGTTAACTTGTGGACTATCTTATACATCATAGATAGTTTCGAGATCTCTCTCCGTTTGGCGAGAGTTTCCCAACCCGTTTCTTCATATAACTTGACAGTGGGAGTAGTTCGCATAGCTTCTGTCATTACCCGGGACGCAGCCAATTGTAAATCATCTAGGATCTTTTCTTCAGCCTGATCACAGTCGGCCCAGACAACCATGCCATACTCTAAAATGGGACGAATAAATGAAAAGTAAATAACTTCTAATGTGACGCGATCAAGACGAAACTAGAGAGACTTTATTATGTTTATCTGTTTGGAAGCTTTGGCGGCAATTTCTTTAATATTGATATTCCATTTTAAATCGGATTTGAGGGTAACACCTAGATGTTTGTGTTCGAGTACATTTTCTAGCTGATTACCTTTAAAAACAAGCAGTGGATGGTCAGGAGTATGTCTTTTAAGATAGACAAGCATAGTGTCGGTTTTTAAGGCATTGAAGGAAATTGCCACTCTTTGGACCAATCGGCCAGAGGCAAGATATTGATTAAGAACAGTATCTGCACGGGCTGCGTCATCAAAACCAAGGAAAAGGGAAGTGTCGTCCGCAAAAAGTTTAACATCAGAATTTACACCATTAACTCTATCATTAATATAGATCAAAAACAGGAGAGGACCTAGAACTGATCCTTGGGGGACGCCGGCAGGAATGGTGCCTCAGCAAGAGGAATTGTCATTGGTAACTACTCGTTGTTTGCGATTTTGAATGTAATCTCAAACCAGGATAGTAAATTTTCTACAACACCACTTTTTTTCTAACTTATGAAGGAGACCTTTGTGCCACACTTTATCGAATGCCTTACTGATGTCGAGGAATACGATTCTTACTCCTTTTTGCTGATCGACTGCCAAACAAATAACTCACAGTAAAGGGAAAGTAACTGGTTAACAGTGGAATCACCAGCCATAAAACCAGATTGGTTGGCAGATATAACCACATTGTCTCGGGAAAAATTAACACATGTTTGAACACTACCCTTTCCATCACTTTTCCGGTACAGCTTAGGAGGGATATCGGCCGGTAATTATTACAAAATAAATTCTTCGCCTTTTTTATGCAACGGTGTAACGTGGGCTTCTTTCCAAGTTGATGGGAACTGGTTTTGGCCTTAAGAGAGGTTTATTAGATTTGTGAGAGGTTTATAAATAATTGGAGCTGCTGCCTTAAAAATCTGACACTTCTTCCATCTGGTCCAGTTGCTTTGGTTGTAGCAAGGCTCTTAAGTGTTTCCAGCACTTCGTTTTCACAGATATTTCAATTTCCAATAGTATGTAAGGGCTGGTGAGGTCGTGTAGGAGTGCTGACTGAAGAGGAATCCAGATTAGACTGACTTAGGAAGGAGCTAAATGCTTCGGCTTTGGATGTATTGTCGGCTATGCGTCTACCTTCACAAACTAAAGAGGGTATGTTCTGACGCTGTTTCTTATTTAAAATGTGTTTAACGGTCTTTCACCATGCCTTAGTTTTCTTTTTAGGATTGTTTAAAGAGCTGCTCAGTTTACCATATTGTGCTGTTGCTCAGCTTGACGTAAATTCTCCTGCAGGTACTGGTTTCGCATTTGATTATGGTTGGCCCATAATGGGCTGTGGATCTGCACAGCATCAGCACCACAGTTTTTAGCTTTCTAGTATGACCGCATGACCTTACGTTTTTCACGGCGAAGTGAAGAAGAATACCATGGAAAATCATCAGGGCGAATGAGGACTTCTTTAATTGGAATGCACTCTTTGGGGGCAGATAGAAAACCTTCGGTCCAAGAAATACAACACTGGTTTAGGTCGTTTGAAAGAAAGAAATTGTCCCATTGTATCTCCCTTAAATGGTCACGAAAGCTATCGAAATCTGCCTTTTCATATTCTTATGTTAACCTTTTGTAAGTGGGTTTTTTTCCGCCGAAATAAAATATTAGCCGACACTATACTGTGATCACAATTGACAATTGGTGGTAATACACACGGTTGGTGAGTATATGTAGGGATGTTTGAAATAATTTGATCAAGGCAGCTCGATGTCTTATAAGTTATGCGAGTGGGTTCTTGAATATGGGACACAAAGAAATTTGTTCAACAAAAATAATCAAGTTTTCTGCCGGGTGCTGTTGTAAAATCAGCATTAAGATCATCTGTTATAACGATGTTATGAAAACCGACAGTTTTTGCATGATCATGATTGGAGTGTAAATTGTCTCCGAATAACACCGGGGAATCAGGGGCCCTGTTTATTACTCCAAAAAAGAATGTATTGTTATGTAACTGATTTTCAGTCCATACTGATTCAAGGTCAGCGCTTTCAAGGTCGTGACGTCTAGTCACTCAGAGTTGATGTGCGACGCACACACATCCACCCCCTCCCATCCCGTTTGTTCGGTCTCTTCCTATGATAGTATGGAATCAGGGTATGGTAAGATCATCATCTGGGATATCATCAGACAGAAATGTTTCAGAGAGAGCTATAATTTCAAAATTCTGGGCAATATCTGCACGAATACACATTAATTTGTCTTGTGGCAAGCTTCGAATGTTAATATGACATAGACTAATATCATGGAAATGATTATTAGATCCAGGGTTTTGATAGATATTGCCTGCTAATAAGCTCAGAAAGGGGGCAATAATAAGTAGGAAAACATCCATATTCGAACGTTTCCTGGATACAATAGCCTAAGAATTACATACACATGGCGAAAGCAGTCTTTGCCAATCGTAAGGACAAAATAAGTTATTGAAAGTACCGGCAAGCCAAACGTAGAATATAGAGTATAACAAATGGATCTTAAAGTAAGAGAAAGACGTAGAATATTTGTGTTCTGGGACAGCTGTGCACAAATGACGCAGATACATTTGAATAATTGGCCCGGGCACTTGCACATTAAAAACGCTCGTAAGTATACAATGCATAACATTGTGTATGTGTAAATATGTACCTATATCACAGATGATTAAAGCAAGCATGATAAATTATTACATAGTAAAAATACGTGACCAATTTACCATGAACTACCGCATAAACAGCATATGTACCGATAGGCAACCTGGTGAATATATATATATATATATATATATATATATATATATATATATATATATATATATATATATATATATATATATATATATATATATATATATATATATATATATGTATGTATGTATGTATGTATATATATATATATATATATATATATATATATATATATATATCTTTTATTTTCGTACTCGTGGTACACATTTCAAATAGGTTGTAACATAAGTACTCAATAATAAGGTAATCAATTTCAGTATGTCACAATATTGCACAACGTCGCCCGTCACGAATGTCACAGAGCTCACGTTTGAGGGACGCCTTAGTCTGGTCACAGGAGTGAATGAATATATACTGAAAAATCATTCAATATATATATCATAATCCTAAAACATATGCCAATGTACGCAAAAACAGCACCCATACAAAATGGCGTAAAATACAGGTAGCAGCTTTGGGCCATATAATGGCAGACAACCGATTGGACTGCCAGGAAAGTGACTTGGGTATAGGTGATAGAATATCAATCAGAATAGTAAACAATCGTTTTAAAGATATATATATACATGTACAAACATTGACTGTGTCATAAAGGAGTATGACTTCACTCTCCGAAGGAATTGAAGTTATACCTGAATTTCTTAAACAAGCACAGGACCAAAATATGACTATATGACAAAAAGAAGCTGATAATATATTAACAAATGACCAAAGAATAATATTATGTGTTACAATTCTTAACACAAAGACTGCAAACATAGTGATCACTTCGACTAAGTGTGAAAAAAAAACAAAAAAACATGAGGTGTATACATTAAAACACTGCCACAGATTGTAACAGTTACCTTTTAAGGATATGCAATATAAGCCTGACTATCATATAGTCAGTACAGACACCGTCCGATGTTTTCCAACGTATGTACAGCGAATAAACTTGTCAAGAATAGATAAAAAATATGCTTCAATATAATAAGTATCCTGTTGATCAGAAAGGAAATGTTCCGTCTCGTGAGATAAAAGTTAGCTTGTACAGAAGGTAGGTAAGAAGGATGCCACGGCTCCAAACATTATACAGAAACACCGATGAACATCTAAATAGTTTCATACAATACACGAAACAGAATTTTGAACACCAAGGAAATGGTTTAGATGAAATAGATGTTCTGAACAACAATCTATAAACACAGTTACATACGTATACGATACTGAAAGTTTTCAAATCAAATGCCCCAACAAATAAACATACAAAAGATACATGTTCAATAATAAGTAACAAAACACATATACAAAATTATTTATGATGATTACGATGGTTATGATGATAACGATACATATGATGATGCTCACATATGGATTATGACTAAAACGATAATCATGATTATGGTTATGATCGTTATGATGACTATTGTTATTCTGATAATTATAATTGTGATGTATGCTGATTATGATGACGACTATGACAATTATGATAATGATTGTGATAGTTGTAATTATAAAGGGTATAAAATCATCGTAATCATTATTATAATTATCATCACAATCACAATCACCGTTGCAGTCGTCCTCATCATTATAACCATCATCATCACATAACCAGGCCTGGTGGCCTAAATACAGGGGCAAAGCATATGTAGGCCTGTAGGGCTGTTGAGCAAGTTGAAATAATTGAAGGACAGACTGTTCAGGTGCAACAAAAACATTTTGTTGAATGTAATCTATAAACGTCATAACCAGTTCTTTGCTTCTGCTTTAACTAGTTTATAAAACAAGAAAACTGTGACAACCCTGTGCTCAGCTGACATGAACATATACCCTTGCCATTTTTAAGAATCCCCCCCCAAAAAAACCCCAAAGATATTCATCAAAAATCCAAAAAATCATTGGAGATTGTCCATTTGAATAAATCTGCTAGAGACTCCTCCCAAGGTACATTGTAGACAAGTTTAAGTCAACATCAATGACGGTTTTGCATAAAGAGGTCAAAAAAGTGAATTAGCATAAGAATGCCCATTGACTTACACAGTAATAAATAGGAAAGGTGCATTTACCGGGAAGTACCCGAATTAAAAAAAATCGTGAAAAATTAGTAATCCACAGCATTGCCACCTAGTGAACTGATTTGTTTGACCCTTCCAGGAAAAATATATCAACCAATTTTCAGCTTAATCTGAGTGATGGTTCTGCAGAAAAGTAGAAAACAGAAAAAAAAATGGCAGCGCGACTTGGTGAACAAATTCTGAACCAAAAATCTCTAGAAGTGTTCCCGTGTGATATCATAGGAATCGGGTAAGTGGTTTCACAGGGTATGATCTTTTAAAATTTTGCGCCCCCACCCCAACTCCCCCCCCCAAAAAAAATTAATAAAAAATCCAAAATTCAATGGAGCGTGACCTTTTGAATAAATCTGCTACAGATCCACAGAAGGTATTTTGCAACCAAGTTTGAAGTCAATCTGAAAGACGGTTTCGAAGAAAAAGTAAAAAAAATGTGAATTAGCTATAGAATGCCCATTTACTTGAGGAAGCAATAGGAAAGGTGCCGACAAGTACCCGAATTGAAAAAAAATCGTTAAAAATCATAAATCCGAAGCATTGCCTCTTAGTGAACAATTTTGTTTGACCCTTCCACAAGGAACATATCCACTAAGCTTCAGCTTAATTTCAGAGACGGTTCTGGAAAAGAAGTCTAAAGTAGTAAAAACACACAAGAAATCATTAAAAAATACAAAAAACAAACAAACAAACAAAAAAAGAAACAAAAAAAAAACCCAAAAAAAAACCAACAACAACAACAACAACAACAACAACAACAACAACAACAACAACAACAACAACAACAACAACAAAAATTGAGGCCTCGACGATGTATGATTACAAGGAGACCAATTTCGAATTTGAAATTTATTTTTCATTTGAATTTGAATTAAGAACATCGTTTCTTGCAAGGAATTTACCAACACTGTATACGCAAATTGACTGACATGTACCGATAGCATCCATGGCCCTCACGCATATAATATCGGTCCCTCGAGCGGCCAAAGGCCGCGAGACCTTTTAGGATTTGTCCCAAAACCCATCGCAAAGAACCACATTGATTTTGATGCGGAAGCTTGAGGTCGTTTTCTGAGCCAAAAAACACAGGAGAGGTGTCAGATATTGTCACATTTCGTGGAGTATTATCTTCGGTAACTAGTACTGGCATTGACGGATGCTTCTTTATTTTAACTAAAATCACCTGCGAAAAGGTTTGAAGTTGATGGTGCCTGGAATCAATCAACATTTTGCACCTGGTGGTAGAATTTCGAACTAGAATAATGGAGAAAGTCAAATGTAATATGGGAAACAGAATAATACGCTTGCCGGTTACGGTTTGGATCAATGTGAGTTTCTTTAATAAAAAAATTATGCTACGAAATCCATCAAGCTCATTCAATAATAAACTAAAAAAGAAGATTTGCCTCAAGGAGAATCTGTCTGTGCGCCTTCAAAAGTTGTAAATATTAAATGCTACAGCTTTTATCCTTTGGTACTTCACATCACATTAAGCGTATGGCTGGATGCAAATTTCAAAGTCAAAATGACCTTGACCTTTGACCTTTACAGGTCACATGTAAAGTGCACAGTGTTACAATACCCTTAATTTAAGCCCAACATGAACCAAATCGGAGGAAAATTGACCAAGTTATGACAAGATGAAACTTTCAAAGGGCCAAATAACCTTGACCTTTGCCCTTTTGAGGTGACATGTACAGTGTTGCATTACCTACAATTTGAGTCCAACATGATTAGAATTGGTTGGAAGTTGGCCAGGTTATGACTCGATAAAACTTTCAAAGGTCCAAATGACCATGATCTTTGACCTTTAGAGGTCACATATAAGTTTCAAAAATGAGCAGTGTACAATAGCTACAGTTTGAGCCAATCATGATCAAAATTGGATAAAAATTGACCAATTTATGGCTAAGAAAGCCACTGCCAAAAGTGGCCTTTGATCTTGAAATGACCTTTAACCTTGAGATGACCTCTACCTGAAGTGAACCTTGACCTCAAAAATGACATTTTGCCTTTATGTGACCTTTGACCTTGGCATGACCTTTGAACTTGACATAACCTTGACATTTGAGATGACCATGATCGAACACTCGGAACCACATCTGCTTTAGAACATAAAATATTGAAGATTTAAAATTTTAGTTAGCCCTCACAGTGTTCATTCTTGGTCTGTAAAGAATGGGGCCCATGGGCCCCATAAGGCTGTGAAATAGGGGCCCATCCCTGCAAGGGATGGGCCAAGCTAGGGGAGTCCGGCGGCATGCACCCCCCCCCCCCGAAAACATTAAATAAAGCATGCCAAATGTTGCATTCTGAGACCAAAATCAAGCATTTTGAAGGTTTTATTGTGTAGTGAAAATTGTGTCTTTTTTGGTCAGTTTTTTGTCTTCAGCGGTACTAATTCCTGTACAGCAGTATATGAATCATGTAAATGTTATCAACTGCACCAGGAAGGATCGGATCAGATTAGACTGTAATTCTGCACAAATAAAGGTTATTTTTATACTTTTCGACTGCCAGTCACAGTGCATGCCTAGCCATAGCATGTGGAGTCAGAGTGAAATATCCTCCTCTGGGCTTTTAATGTACCATCACTTTGTTACAGTGTCAATGAATTTGAAAGGCTTCTGATAAAACATGCTCAGATTCAGAACTGCAAAAATTATGACCAGACTCCACAGACATTCACAGTTGCATTATCATGTGATTCTTGAAGTTCATAAAAATATTCAAGGACAGAGGGATTTCAAACTCAAAACAGACAATTTCATTGTCCAACAAATAAATTAAACATAATACTGGGAAGTGATATATATTATGTTATCAGTTACCACTGTAATTAGTATTTCAATTATTTGTGTGACAAGTTCGATGAAATTATCTCTGGTGGCAGTACTGGGGCAAGTTGGATAAAATTATCTACCAGTAGTGCCACAAGTTTTCAGTATAAATGTTGGCTTCAACAGACTTCAACAACAAGGCAGCAAAGGAGAAAAAATTCTTCAAGTGCCTAAAATACAGCAGAAAATATCCATGACATTTGAAATTCACTCAAATCTCACTCATGTCAGTTTTATATTAAGTGTTTCACAATAATAAATAAATCATGAATAAATCAAGCTGCAACACAAGTAAGATTGAGATATATAATTTTATTACATAAATGACACCCGGTGTCTTTTGTGTAATAAAATTATAAATCTCAATCTTGTGTTGCCGCAGGGGTCACACTAAGGATTTTTCAGTGTGGGTCTGTTGGACCCATCTTTTTTCTTTTTTCAGAAAAAATAGTGATCTCATGGACTGAGTCGACGGGTCCAGTTAGACTTCATTTTGTGTGATTTGATTGATTTTATTTGGTATGATCATGGAGGTACAAAGGGGCAGTATCTGATATCGCACACCTGTGCCATCGGGAATTTTTTTTTTTTTACTCTCTTGCACAACAAGCGGCATGAATATTGAGCATGCCTGGGCTGTTATTTTTGCGATTCATTCCACGAGATGGTCAGAAATTACACGATTTATATTTCTGTGCACTTTCTATTTCAATTTACCTGAAAAATTTGATACCGTAGGAGGTGTCAAGAGCCTGATCTTAAGTGCGGTCACTTTTTTTTACTGAGCAACACGGTACAGGCCGTGCAACACAACACACGCAGGCGTACACAGCCTGTCACAGGCATGGATGATTTTTCGCTATGTTGTAGGCCTGCGTATATTTTTTGGGCCTGCGATGGTGAATTTCATTCCTCTCTTGTACTGTCATACAGATTTGTTCCATTCAAACAATGTAATAAAATCAAAACGTCAAAATTTTGTTAAAAATCACCAACGACGACGTGAGGCATAGGAGACAGCAATCAACAACACATGATCGCATCGTGTTTACGCAAATCTTCGCTTCGTCCACGTGTGACCGTGCGGTGACTAATCTGCGTATTTCCTTTGCCTTCCGTTAGGTATTTTCATTCGTGCCTTTATCTGTATCTAGATTTGTTCGATGGAAGTCTTTTTGGTGAAGATATGATGTGAAAATTAAACATCTTGGTCCAATAATCTTCGCTTTAATGCGACTTATTCCTCCCCAACACAGTGAACATGAGACAGGCACATGTACGGGCAACAACGAGTTTGATCGGACAGTGAGCGGCACGTGATCGAATTCACCCAATGAGGAACCAGCGCATTTAAAATGAGATGAAATGACGTAAATTTTTGCTGGAATACCCCAGGAATATATTTTCTTAGCATATGAGAGAGCTTGTTACAAACAAAGACGAACACCAGAGAATTCCACCAGTATAATGCATAATCATGGTCATCGTGGACAATGCAAAACACCGTGACTCTCACTCGATTTCTGTAGCTTTGAAAACCTACGCGCTCAGGTTGGAAATCATGAATTTATTACAAATGTTCATCAAGTATTCACAAGTTACAACAAAATTAGAAAATGAGAAATATAATATTTATACAGTGCGCCCTGCAGGCCCCGTCACTCAAATCAATGTGCGTCTTCCCTGAAAAAAGTGCGCTAATCCCGCAAGGCCGCACCCAAGAATGAACACTGCCCTCATTTGCATAATTTTTAAAAGCATGACCTCTCATTATAAAAAGGCCAGACTTCATCCATAGATGTATAATTGTGCCTAGTTTGGAGTTTCTACGTGTGATACTTTTCAAATGAAATGTCGGACAAATTTGCCTGTAAAGAAAGAAAGAAAGAAAGAAAGAAAGAAAGAAAGAAAGAAAGAAGAAGAAAGAACTAGAAAAGATGATTTGCTGCATAGCAAATCAGTGTGTGTGTCTTCAAAGCACATGGTGTGGCAATGTACAACTATTCCATAACACAGGAGCACAAGTTGGAATGGCATCTTCATCTACTATAGCTTTGAAGTTATTCAAGATTTAAAAATTTTAATGGTGATATTTCGCATAATTTAAATTGCTACAAGTTTAAGTTTTAATTCATTAGGTGCCCAATGGTCAACAACCCCCTAGTAGAAGTTGGTTACATGTAGATTGCGCAGTGTTACAATACCCACAATTTCAACTCAACATGAACCAAATCGGGTGAAAATTGACCAAGTTATGGATGAGATGAAACTTTCAAAGGGCCAAATGACCTTGACCTTTGCCCTTTCGAGGTAACATGTTCTTACAAAAATGTGCAGTGTTGCAATACCTACAATTTGAGTCCATCTTTATTAGAATTGGATGGATGAAACTTTCAAAGGTCCAAATGACCTTGACCTTTGACCTGTAGAGGTCACATGTAAAATTCAAAATATGTAGTGTTACCATAGCTACCATTTGAGCCCAACATGATCAAAATTGGATAAAAATTGAACAAGTTATGGCTACAAGAAAGTTACCATGGAAAGTGGCCTCTGACCTTGAAATGACATTTGACCTTGACATGACCTCTACCTGAAGTGAACCTTGACCTCAAAAATGACATTTTGGCTTAAAATTGACCTTTGACCTTGACATGACCTTGACATTTGAGACAGCCTTTACCTTGTTATGATTGAACTCCTATACACTGCGAACCACATCTACTATAGTATATAAGATATTGAAGATTTAAAACTTTAATTAGCCCTCATTTGCATATTTTTGAAAAACATGACTTCTCATTATAAAAAGGCCAGACTTTATCCATAGAAGTATAATTGTGCCAAGTTTGGAGTTTCTACGTTTAATACTTTTCAAATGAAATGTCGGACAAATTTGCCTGTAAAGAAAGAAAGAAAGAAGAAAGAAAGAAAGAAAGAATTCCTAGAAAAACAGAAAAGTGTGTGTCGACACACACACTTTAACCAGAAAAGACTATGAAAGATGATTTGATGCATAGCAAATCAGTGTGTGTGTGTCTTCAAAGCATATTGGTTTGGCAATGTACATCTATTCCATAAAACAGGAGTAGAAGTTGGAATGGCATCTCTATCTATTATAGCTTTGAAGTTATTCAAGATTTAAAATTTCTAATGGTGCTATTTAGCAATTTAAATTGCTACAACTTTTCTTTTTAATTCATTAGGTGATTAGGTGCCAATGGTCAACAACCCCCTAGTAGAAGTTGGAATGACATCTCTATTATACTGTTGAAGATATTCAGGACTGAAAATTTCAAATGGCCCTAATTTGCATAATTTTAAACATCTTGATTTTTCTGTATAAAACAGTCAAACTCCTTTTATGGAGGTACAATCATGCCAAGTTTGGACTTTCTATGTATAATAGTGTCCGAGAAAAGTGTCGGACAAATTTGCTGGTATAGAAGAAATAAATAAATAAAGAAAGAAAGAAAGAAAGAAAGAAAGAAAGAAAAAAAGAAAGAAAGAAAGAAAGAAAGAACAGTATGTCTGTGTTGGCACACAGACATGATAGAATGCATGAGCAGGGATCTTGAGCATTTACTGGACTGTGTAATTGTATATAAATAATGTAGCCCAAAATATTTTTTTTCTAAGAGCAAGTGAACTGACTTGTGTCCAGAAAGAAAACATTAACTTATAATTAAATTACCAAACAGACATGGCTATTCAATCAATGCAGCCAATGTTTCTATGACAAAATTAACTCATTCAGTGATGAACTCAAAGGATATGCTCTTTGCTAATTCTTTCAAATTTGCATTGCTAATACAATGTGTGAAACAAATAAAAAAGGTCAGAATATCACAAATTATGAGCAGATATTATATTCTATTATGATTGTCAGAAATTTTAAATCAGAACCCCTCATTTAAAAGATAAGAATACTCAGTATATCCCTTTGATACAAATTTTACTGACAGTAAATGAAGACTTCTGTCCTGAATGAGTCCAGGGATGCCGCATTTTCAAAGGGTCATTTTGATGTCACATCTTGTAAAATATATACCAGGATTATGGCTTGTTTGCAGTTTAATTGAGATGTGACACCCCTGTAAAAATATCTCAAAGGTCTTACAATGTTGATAAAGGCTCTAGATTATGAGTGAAAGCTATTGGAGGTAATAAAATACAAATAAACTTAAGAGGAAAGGGTAGGGTTTATTTTGATGTGGTTACACTTGCCAGGACTTTGGAATAAGCTGGCCATTTGATACCAATCATTCACTGTCACTGGTCATGTGTGTTTGGTGGGGTGGCAGACACATAGCAGGGCCAGCTCCACAGTAAAACGGTGTCCCTTTAGCCGGATAATTTGGTAAAAAAATCCAATTATTTGACGCTACAAAAGTGAAAATAAAACCCATATAAATGTCTACAGCAGCACCCATGTGAATCTGTTTACAAACACCACTAATTATAGCAGCCGGGTTGAGTGGCAGGGCATAGAGGGCAGTGATACGCTGTTTGGCCCACCGGCACTGTGGTCACAACTAATGAGACGGCCCCCAGAGCTCAAGTTAGGTGGAATGGACTGTATACTATATAGCACATTGAAGATTTAAAATTTAATTAGCCCTCATTTGCATAATTTTGAAAAGCATGACCTCTCATTATAAAAAGGCCAGACTTTATCTATAAAAGTATAATTGTGCCAAGTTTGGAGATTCTACGTGTTATACTTTTCAAATGAAATGTCGGACCAATTTGCCTGTAAAGAAAGAAAGTAAAGAAGAAAGAAAGAAAGAAAGAAAGAAAGAAAGAAAGAAAGAAGAAAGAAAGAAAGAACTAGGAAAGATGATTTGCTGCATAGCAAATCAGTGTGTGTGTCTTCAAAGCACATTGGTATGGCAATGTACAACTATTCAATAAAACAGGAGTAGAAGTTGGAATGGCATCTCTATCTATTATAGCTTTGAAGTTATTCAAGATTTAAAATTTCTAATGGTGCTTTTTTACATAATTTAAATTGCTACAACGTTATTTTTGATTCATTAGGTGATTAGATGCCAATGGTCAACAACCCCCTAGTAGAAGTTGGAATGACATCTCTATTATACTGTTGAAGATATTCAAGATTGAAAATTTCAAATTCAGTCAGAAAGAAAGAAAGAAAGAAGGAAAGAAAGACAGACAGACAGACAGACAGACAGACAGACAGAAAGAAAGAAAGAAAGAAAGAAAGAAAGAAAGAAAGAAAGAAAGAAAGAAAGAAAGAAAGAAAAGTGTGTGTTGACACACACACACTTTAATGATAGAATGCATGAGCAGGGATCTTGAGCATTTTCTGGACTGTGTAATTGCATATAAATAATGTAGCCCAAAATGTTTTCTTTAAGAGCCACTGAGCTGACTGGTGTCCAAAAAGAAAACATTAACAATTAACGAAATGTCGGACAAATTTGCCTGGAAAGAAAGAAAGAAAGAAAGAAAGAAAGAAAGAAAGAAAGAAAGAAAAACAATATGTCTGTGTTGTCACACAGACATGATAAAGCATAAATTATTCTACGCTTGTCTGAACTGTCGTGTGGCAAGTTTTGCAAGGTTTGTGTGTATCTGTTTTCTTTTGACCACATGTATCGGTTGACAAATTAGAGCCAATGCCGGGCACAGGTACTGCCGGCCGTTTGGTCCGCTGGGGTGTAGAACTACCCTTTGCTCCACCAACAGTTGCACATTCACTGCTATCAGATTCATTATCTGCCTGTAAATCAACTTTCTGGCGTTTTTGGAGCACTCAGCGCCCAAGCAAACAGCGTAGCTTGTCGCTTTGCCTTCGCGAAACGTCACTGACATCCAACCAAAAACCAGGTTAATTTATTCGTCGTTGTGAACTCTGTCAACCCAAAAGCGCGCAAAATATATTCAGCCTGTAACATTTATGTAAATAGGCCAGTCATGGCGGGTCATCATGACAGCCATGCTGTCAAGACACAACGCATCAAAGAAGGGATTTTACTCTCTCAGCACATGACATGTGCTTAGATCTTCAAACAAAAAAGGGGAGTAGCTTATATTATTTCATTGTTTGAGTAGACGTTTAGGAATTTGTTGCTGTAAATTATGTACTTTATAAGAAAACAAGACCAACCGATAACAGGCTGAGGTTTTTTCACCCGTGAGCACGCTGGACTGTTTATCCCTCGCTCTGCTTACAAAGTGTCAACATTCATCTTTGCAAACCGCGTGACCGTGACCTTAAAAAGCCGCTAATGACAATTTACCTCCGGTGACCTTTACGGTTGGTCTGGAGCATAATGCGCCCACGGACATTATTGTAAGTGCTGGTACTACCTCTAATATACCATCTTTATGCAAGCAATATAATTGCAAAGGTTTTAAACAAAATGCTGATTACATATTTGATATGTTAGAGGAGAGCGATTTAATTTCCCTGAATGAAACCTGGCTCAGACCACACGAGTTACAACTAATTGACACAGCTTTAAATGCGAAATTGCCGGACTCTAAGTTTACCGTTTTCGCTAAATCAGCAATGTGAAGTCGAACCTGATTATACCGGGCGACCTTTTGGAGGCGTTGTGGTGATCGTAAAAAATATGCGTGGTCTGCCTTGTTTTGAACTTGATGCACCCAGCGCCCGCATTGTTCCAGTCGCCATTTGCGACTCCAACGGTAAGATAATTCAGGTCATAATTTCTGTGTATATGCCTTTTTTCGCTCCCCCAAAATACCGATGAGTATGTCGAAGTGTTAACTATTTTACAGAGCTTAATTGATCAGAATGCTGCTGTTAACCCCATTAAGATATTTGGGGATTTTAATGCCCAACTTCCCTCTGCTGATAAGCTACATAGGACATGGTTCAAGCAAAAAGGTTTTCATGCACACAGTCGTTTGTTGTATGATTTCATTAAATATAATGACATGGTAGCGGTTGATCTGTTATTGAACCAAAGTACAGAATATACCTATTTTTGTCATGCAAACCAGACATATATACGTGGCTTGATCATATATTAGCCTTCTCACGAGATCTTGGCAATGTTAACTCCTGCAATATTGTGAGCTTTTATTATTGATTCTAATATTCGACATCAGTTTACAGTGTATCTATTATTATGTATGTCAATTAGAACGATCTTGGTGACCTATGATGTGTTTGATCTGTCCATTTTGCATTATATGTGTGGCGTCTTATTGAGGCTATGCTTTTACATTCGATTTTATATCATGATTTACAGTATGTTTGGTTGTCTTATGATTTTGACGTGTGTATTTTTTCGATGTATGATTTATGTGTATTCCATTTTGTCCCTTGCGGAGGTTATATAAATTATTATTATTATTATTATTATTATTATTATTATTATTATTATTATTATTATTATTATTATTATTATTATTATTATTATTATTATATCCACACCTCGCTTTTGATGGTGTTACACTGTTAGAGCAATTGCTTGTGTTAACAGATTAAGGAATCTACACTATCCTAAGTGAATGACACGAGTCACATGACACCCTGATAAGAAGCACAGTTTGGAAGATGACAGGAGGCTGGCAAGACGTACTTTTCCTGTGGCTGTCACATATGTCTGCACTTATTTCTAACAGACATAATGCCTCTCAATAGCGATGGGGGTTGACCATGATTGTATGGGTCTTCGCCCCTACTATTGGATTGGGTGATGGGATTGTGGTACCTGTCAGGGAAAGGGAGTTGTGGTGGTCAACTGCCCTTGCTGTCAGGCTTGTTGTACCTGTCAGGGAAAGAGAGTTTCGGTGGTCAACTGCTCTTGCTGTCAGGCTTGTGGTACCTGTCAGGGAAAGAGAGTTGCGGTGGTCAACTGCTCTTGCTGTCAGGCTTGTGGGACCAGTTCAGGTCAAGGGAGTTACGGTGGTTAACTGCCCTTGTGGTCTGGCTTGTATGTCCTGGTCAGGGAAAGAGAGTTGCGGTGGTCAACTGCTCTTGCTGTCAGGCTTGTGGGACCAGTTCAGGTCAAGGGAGTTACGGTGGTTAACTGCCCTTGTGGTCTGGCTTGTATGTCCTGGTCAGGGAAAGGGAGTTGCGATGGTCAGCTGCCCTTACTGTCAGGTGGCATATTTTGTCCCAGCTTGGTGCTTGGGCCGGACTGGAGAGTTGCAGGCGGGCGCATGTGGGTTAACAGTAATTGGATCTGGGTGGTCCTCACAAGAGGCTACTATACATTTGGTATGGCACCGATATATATAATACACCTGAATGTGTCTTCCCATATCTTAATACAAGTGTGGAATAGCGAGTGTCATGTTCACTTATGGATATGCTAATATGGCTGACGCTTTACCGGTACGTCTCACTTTTTTTCTTTTTTTTTTTAATCACCATATTTGGGAAAAATTAATCGCCACACTCAAAATTTAGCAGCCAAATCTGGTGTCAAGTCGCATTTGGCGATTTTTGCGACCGCTGACGCGGACCTAAGAAACTTTCTTCACCGCCCAGACGGTGGCAGCGTGGTTTCCCTCAGTGCCTCACCACGACCCTTCCCTCGGCCTCGAAGTCCCACTGCACCGAGCATAACAGAACAGATTAACTCGTTAAAGTGTGTGTGTCAGCACACACTTTTCTGTTTTTCTAGGAATTAAAGTGTGTTTGTCAGCACACACTTTTCTGTTTTTCTAGGAATTCTTTCTTTCTTTCTTTCTTTCTTTCTTTCTTTCTTTCTAATTTGTCCGACATTTCATTTGAAAAGTATAACACGTAGAATCTCCAAACTTGGCACAATTATACTTCTATAGATAAAGGCTGGCCTTTTCATAATGAGAGGTCATGCTTTTCAAAATTATGCAAATGAGGGCTAATTAAAGTTTTAAATCTTCAATATGTTATATACAGTGCATTCCACCTAACCCGAGCTCTGGGGGCCGTCTCATTAGTTGTGACCACAGTGCTGGTGAGCCAAACAGCCTATCACTGACCTCTTTGCCCTGCCACTCAACCCGGCTGCTATAATTAGTGGTGTTTGTAAACAGGTCCACATGAGTGCTGCTGTAGACATTTATATGGGTTTTATTTTCACTTTTGTAGCGTCAAATAATTGGATTTTTTACAAAATAATCCAGCTAAAGGGACACCATTTTACTGTGGAGCTGGCCCTGATATGTGTCTGCCACCCCACCAAACACACATGACCAGTGACAGTGAATGATTGGTATCAAATGGCCAGCTTATTCCAAAGTCCTGGCAAGTGTAGCCACATCAAAATAAACCCTACCCTTTCCTCCTAAAGTTTATGTGTATTTCATTACCCCCAATAGATTTCACTCATAATCCACAGCCTTTATCAACATTGTAAGACCTGTGGGACATTTTTACAGGGGTGTCACATCTCAATTAAACTACAAACAAGCCATAATCCTGGTATATATTTTACAAGATGTGACATCAAAATGACCCTTTGAAAATGACTCATTCAGGACAGAAGTCTTCATTTACTGTCAGTAAAATTTGTATCAAAGGGATATACTGAGTATTCTTATCTTTTCAATGAGGGGGTTCTGATTTAAAATTTCTGACAATCATAATAGAATATAATATCTGCTCATGATTTGTGATATTCTGACCTTTTTTATTTGTTTCACACATTGTATTAGCAATGCAAATTTGAAAGAATTAGCATAGAGCATATCCTTTGGGTTCATCACTGAATGAGTTAATTTTGTCATATAAACATTGGCTGCATTGATTGAATGGCTATGTCTGTTTGGTAATTTAATTATAAGTTAATGTTTTCTTTCTTGGGACCAGTCAGTTCAGTGGCTCTGAAAGAAAACATTTTGGGCTACATTATTTATATACAATTACACAGTCCAGGAAATGCTCAAGATCCCTGCTCATGCATTCTATCATTAAAGTGTGTGTGTGTCAACACACACTTTTCTATCTTTCTTTCTTTCTTTTTCTTTCTTTCTTTCTTTCTTTCTTTCTATCTTTCTGTCTGTCTGTCTGTCTGTCTCTCTCTCTCCCTCCCTCCCTTCCTTCCTCCCTTCTTTCTTTCTTTCTTTCTTTCTCTCTTTCTTTCTCTCTTTCTTTCTGAATTTGAAATTTTCAATCTTGAATATCTTCAACAGTATAATAGAGATGTCATTCCAACTTCTACTAGGGGGTTGTTGACCATTGGCACCTAATCACCTAATGAATTAAAAATAAAAGTTGTAGCAATTTAAATCATGTAAAAAAGCACCATTAGAAATTTTTGTGTGTCATGATGAACAAACGTAGGCATCGTTGCGGTGAAGTATTCCGCCAATTTGTAACATTTGTACACAAATTAAGCTTTACCACTCCATACTTTGTATCACAACCTCGTAATTAAAATTCACTTGTTTTTGTCTCCAGTTCACCATCTTCTTTCGAGCGCCCAGCAATACATCTAAACGTAAACACTGGTCAACACGTCCAGTTTTTCCTTTGTTTAATGGTCGATGTTGACATGTGATGGAGTCGTGGCGACCGCTGGCACAGGAATACAGCTCCGTTTCGTACAGAATGGCTCCTCACGATGCACCCCAAACTTATTAAATTTTTACAGTAACTTGTATATTTCGTCCCGTTTTTATCAGGGATAGTTATTAAGAAATTTGACACTAAATTCTAGCTCTGTCTGGTTTACTATAAACCTCCCCCCCATGGCACAAAATTTACTTAAACCATCAACACAAACCAGGGCAACTATACCATTTCTGTAGCGGTCCTTTACAAAACTCTCATGACTCTTGATAAGACCCCTCAACAGTAATATGATGCTTTAAAAAAAACAAAACAAAACAAAAAAAACCCCCACGACACGACTTAAATATTACATGCCCAATGAACATTTTATTGGATCTTCTCACATGGTGCAGACTTAAATTTGTATCATTTGACACATAATCCAATGTACTGTGGTGTATAGGTTATGTAACATGTAAACAAACAGGCTGGATTTTCGCCATATAAACATGCAGGGCCCCTGCATAAAAATTGAAACATACATGTATGTCAGCCAATTTTAAGGACCGTTATCGCATCAAGAGAATTGAGCAATTCATGCATCTGGGTGACCGGATCGGATCAAATACAATGGGTGATAATCTTGATCAGTGTATCACCGAATTCAACTCTGAGGTTAATACAGAAGATTACAATGATTATCATGATAAGTATGTGCGTACGTACGTACGTACGTATGTATGTATGTACATACTTAGGCCTATGTATGTATTCTGCAAGTTACATGGATGTATGTATGTGTTTGAATGTAAGCATAATGTATGTAGGCTATGTACGTATGTATGAAGGTAGGTATTAGGAAGGCCTATGGCATAAATTGACTGTCGGACCAATGGGTCGTCCAACCAATGGGTTGTCGGACAAATGGGTCGTTGGACCAATGGGTTGTCGGACCATACAGCAGTCCCAGACAATTACTATGTTAATGAAAAGAGATATATAGGGTCTCTGCGAGGGAGCTTGCGGCCGAAGGGGGGGGGGGGGGGGCTCCCACGGTAAAAAAAAAAAATACTCCTGAAAATCAATGCAAACCGGTGGCACTTTGTAGTAAAATTTTTTAAGGACGTGCCATACTTTTCTAGGAATTTAGTCATCAAAAATAGTAAAAGTACTGGCATATCATGTGTCATTGCAGAAATGTTTCATTTCCAAATGCATTTTTTTGAGGACAGATTTCACTGTAATATATTTGAATTCAGTCTGTTCATTAATTATGTTTCCAGGTCCATGGATTTGTCAAAGATGATATCATACCACCGCCCCCCCCCCCCATGGGGGTGGGTTGGTGGTTTAGGGCACTACCTGAATATAGTGACGGGTGTGTTCAGCTAGGCTTGCTACACCCATACCCTATCTGTACCACCATCAACTCACCTATTTCAGTGTCAAATATAAATGAAAGACAACCCTGTTAATAATGTTTTTGCTATACCGAGTAGATCTGTGCATATATATATATATATATATATATATATATATATATATATATATATATATATATATATATATATAATATATATACATATATACATACATATATGGCATATGTCCTATCTGTCACCGATTAGATGGTGAAACGCACTGAGCAAATCGTGGCCTGATTGCAAAGAACAACACCCTGCCTGGGCCAGGTTTTTTTAAAAACTCATTAAATACCAATTTGTTGAAAAAGTATACCATATGTAGCGGCACATATATATATATATATATATATATATATATATATATATATATATATATATATATATATATATATATATATATATATATACAGTGTACCAACCAAGAGATGCCCACCCCCCCAACGACAGCGTTACGTACCAGATTCACAGATCGTTTCAGCATTATATCTGCACAATATTAAAAGATTTCAATGAAAATAATATAAAAAGATGGTGCAGCTGTTCATACTAATGCTGATAACAAAATCTAGTATGTCGTGTATCGCAACTATATCAATAAAATCTTAGATTGTTTGTATCCATGTTCCATTTTCAGGTCACTAATGCTGTCAGTCTGAGAAAATTTTTGCAAAGTTTACCAGGCCACGTGACGGTCACTGACGGGCAAACGCATAAAATTAACTTTTTGGCTGCATTTATGGGAATGCAGTAGGGACGCTTTGAAAAGAGGTAGGCAGAAGAACAGTGAAGAAATCGGTAACCTACTCCTAGCTACCGCGTGAATCCAGAATCGGAAGGGTTGGAAAGTATTTAAATATGAGATAGCCAGGGACGAGCATTCTGTAAACGGTTTAATCATGGAGCTACTATAGAGTATATATAGTAGCCCCATGGTTTAATGCATCAGCGATCGATTTCGAAATTTATGTTATTTAACTAATAATTAAAAACGGAATTTGAAAGTTTTAATATTTAGGAATTGCACAACCGAATATAGTTTAGTTTGGTGTTGTAGTTCAAATGTTTTGGGAGGCATTGCACCATCATGCATCAACTGCATCCTCTTTTTCGTCAATGCGATGTTTGAAATGATGACTCGATTGCACAACACCATGCAATACAGCCTGTGTCTATGAGAATACACCACGCTGGAAGATAGTAACCAGTTTGTCGTTGTAGCTGACAGACATGCGAACTCTCGGCATTCCTCGGTTTATTTCTAGTTGTGCATGATTCAGTCATCCACTTGTCAATGTTTAAAATCATGGACTGGCAACGGAGGTATGGCACCTATGTTTTCATGAACAATTCGAACATCATTTACCACAACTTCACAAGAGAAGATAGACTCTCTGAAGGTCTCTGACTCTGTAGCTGGACAAGCGTTGAAGCCACGCCAATAATCCGTCTACTAGGTTTCTAATATTTGGTTCTGGTTGTGACCAAATTCCATTCATCTGCGGGATTCCGTACATAAAGAGCTCCGCAAGGGTGACTTAGCACAGGTATGATGTAGCTTGTAGGTCGCACTGTCTGATTTCGTTTATATATTGCTTTTTGATCCGGTAAGGTGGACCCGTTACAGCCACGTTCTTGGGGAGCATTCCTTTGTTTATTATATGTGGGGGAAACTGGTCGTCACAAGCATACATGTAACATGAGGACTTTTGTGTGTAAATTAACTGTATGGAGATCCCATTCTTTAGACCGGGACACAAATTTGCAGCACTTCCACCTCCATGGTTTGTGGGGTGGGGTGGCTATTTAATTACACGATCGTTAGATGGGGGGATGAGGGGGGGAGGGCATAAAATGACGATGGCTGTGATAGGGGAGGGAATCATTTAAGAAATGAGGGTCGATTTTGTGTGTGTTATGGCATAATGACGCGCGTGATTGAAGCTGACATCGTGGGCGTGGCGCACGCCAATGCGCCTCGCCCGATAACATAACACACAAGGCTAATGTGTTATGGTCACATAACACACCAGGCTCTCTCTTATACTTGCAATGTTAAAAGTTAGATTGAATGTAAATATAGAAAGTTACACCACACGCAATGATTGACTTCCTTTCTTCTTGAAAGTCTGATCAAGAAGAGAGGAGGTCACCCAATGTAACCCCTTTAATTATCTTGGAGGAATATAATTTCCCTGATATCACCCACTGCCAGTCACCACCAAACTGAATCAACAATTTGAATAGTTCAAATGATGGACTGTACGCCTATTGCTGTGGCACATACCACATGCCTATTGAAATAAGGTATTCTCTTTATCCTTGACGCTAAGCCAACAAACAACAGGGAGGACATTATGAATATGTTACATAATTTGCATCAAATATGATGTGGGCCAAATTTAGGTGAAGCAAAAGTAGTAAGAGTTCGGGTAAGAATATTACTGTTTTCTTTAAAGCTCACAAGTCCTGCCAGATTTTCTAAAACTGACTTCCCACATTTGGGACAAAATTTCAATAGGTTTAAAAATGACGTCACAACCCTAAAACGTATGTTGAATTCAGTGTCATTGATATTTCTATAATTCATATCTTAAAAGTACTACATTTTTGTGGTAACAAGTTCTGTTTAACTCCTATCAGTGAAATACGGCAACTTTTGTCCGTCGCAAAAGCCGTTTTTTGTTTAAAATGATATAGATATGGAGATTATTTTTCAGAACAGTCGGGCAACTTCTTTATATTTCAAGTATTTTTACACATTTCAGCATATTTGTGTATATTTCTATGCCACTGCCTGAAATTTAGCCATATTGTATCCTCATGTTCCTCTGTCACACCTTTAAAAATGGGATGTCCATACCGCAACGACATATTATGCCCCCTATAGTGGAGCTTTCAGATAATACGAAGATTTGGACTAATCTCAAAAACGAGGTTCTCGTCCGAACAGGCTGTTGGGCGGTTGGGTCATTTTTTACTGATCGTGGTAAAACAAGGTATATATTTTGTGATTTTCCGTCATCTTACAATAGTTGGTTGATTCAATGTCCATCCTGTTGCCGTGTGCGTCGGAAACAGTTGGGGTGATACTTGCAGCCTAACTTTACTAAAATGATCCAATGCACAATGTTGTTATCCTCAAAATGCCGTGGCAATTCAGATCAGGTCGCACCAACACTCCAGGGCTATCTACGTCATTTAGTCAAGGTCATTCCGTATACCGAAAAGATATAAGGATTTACTTTTATTTCTTTAATGAGGATCCAAAAAAAAAAAAAAAAAAAAAAAATAGCCAAGGGCTAATACAAATTTTTCTCCTCAAGTATATACAATTAGATCGTATAATGAATACAATTGAAATGATACGAGTCAATAGAAGTAAAAAGTAAACAAAAGAAAATAATGCACGCAAAAGAAAGGTAAATAAAAATGTGAAGTAAATAAAAATCACTGGTGGTATATAACAATATAATATAATGCATAAGATGTATCTTGAACAGAATAGTCAAAAGTTACTCAGTGACACCTGTTTCAGATTCTAAAAACCTGTCAAACCATGTTGTGTCAGTTATTAAATGCATGGTTGCTGCCATTATATTACAATTAACGGCATAAGAAATAAGGTCATGTCCAAACAAGCACAGATGTTTTTTATCTGCATTACGGAGTTGATTGAAATTCATGTCAGAATTCTCAGAAATAACAAGTTCGTTGACAATTGCCAAAAATGTTTGCCAGAAGTTTGCGAAATGTGGACATTGCATCAAGAAATGAAAAGTTCCCTCTGATCGGTAGCCACAAGAACATTCTTGTCACTCCAGTAATCTACGGGAGAAAAGATGTGCGTCTTTACCGAAACGTGATTTTTATACGGTACGGACCAGATAGTTTCGGCACAGACAATTTCATAGAACTTACACTTGAAGCCAATTAACTTGCAAGTCCTTTACCCTATGAAAGTACACAGCGTTGTCACAAGGGCGTATTTGAAGTATTTCTTTGTTATACTTATAGACTATGTAGTCAAAGGTCCAGATTCCTTTGGGAATTTATCAGTTTGGGGAAATATATTTAAACCCCCCAAAAAACAAAAAAAACAGAAAAACAAACCAAAAAAAAAACTAAAAAACAAAAAACAAAAAAAAACAAAAACCAAAAAAAAAAAAAAAAAACAAAAAAAAAAAAAAACAAAAAAAAAAAAAAAACAAAAACAAAAACAAAAAACCCATTTTAATTGCCTCTACGCTGCTTTGAAATTCATATGGACTATACCTTCGTATTATAGTTGAAATTCAATTTACCTGACCTGTTTGCCTTTGTTGGCCAACACACTTGTACTTCTCTTATGAATTATTAGAATATTGGCGTTATTGCGACAAACTTACAATCACGTTGTCAATGTTTTAGAAGCAAAAATCCTGAAATGCAGAGTTTATCTTATTCAAGTGTTTGATAGACCATTATTTCATGTTACATAGGCCCAAATACGCCTAACTGCTGCGAATAAAGGATTATTGTTGTTTAAGTAGTCGCCTTATCGGTCACATTGCTGTCAAATTCTTGAAAAGGAACAAAACAGAAGGAAAAGTGTTTTTTTTTAAAGGTCGGGCGCTGAAAAGCAGTACATCTGAAACAAAGGAATCATTAAACAGTTCATTTTATTAAGGCCCATTCATTTGGTGGTCACATACATGCAGGGCCGTTGTGGATAAATTCGGACATTTCAGACTTTATAACAGTAATTTTCTTATTAAATAAACATGTAGAATTTTCTTTCATTGTTTAATGATTTGCCACAATTTTTGTTGTTAACTTCACCCTATAAATTTGTAAGTGTTTACTTTTTATTTTCTTTATCCATAAGGAAAGTAAAGTGCCCGGGTTAAGAGAGAAAATTTGAGCAACTCCGATAAAGACAGACATATTACCCCTTAAACCTGGACATTTATCTCCCACGTGACACGCGTCAATATGTTTTCGTAATTTTTTACAAATTGATTAGACCAAACAGAGATAAGATCGGTCTCCTATTCACATGTCCCTTTCAGGAGAAAGAGTATCATTAGGATGGAAATGTATAGAAAAGTGAAACATGTGACAAACATTTACATAGAAAAAATGCTATTTTTATTTTGACATTCAGCACAAATTCGATTATGGATTTATACACTGAAGTATTCTTTTTTGTGTATTTCAAATTTACCTGGGTTTACCCAGATTCACTGAGTTTGTGTAAACTGTGAGCGGTATCAGTTCCATTTATCTTTTCAGTTGGAAAGACTGATGGTTCGATTGTTTAAAACCATACAAAGGAATTAACGAAATGATAAAATAAACATACTCAAACATTATGATCCATTTGGTCCATCTCCTTACTTCCATCTCTTTTTGAATGACGTGTTAACCTGAAATGAGTAAATTAAAAGTTTGTTACATTTTCATGAGATGATTTTTTTTCACAAAGTACATGTGTTCATGGCTGTATATAGTATTAGTAACTGCAATTGTTTAAATATTCAGTGTGCCAAAAGATAGCTGGTGATCCTATTCCAATTTTTTTTCTATCAATTTGCACCACTTCCAACGTAATAATCATAGAACTGAACGCATGGAATATAGGCAACTCCCAACAATCATTTGAAACATTTCTGCACAATTTTTAGGATATCAGCTTAGGCCTACTATGTAGATTAGGTCATTAATATATCTGTCCAGCTGAATTATGTAAGGGTGAGGTTCTTAAAAATTTCGCCTCTAAAACATTTTTCTTTTATCTTGTTGAATGTGACCAGTATGCAGCACAAGAAGATTTCAAATAAATTATTGTTGCATAAAATACATAAATATGGAGTCTTGGACAACCAACACAAATCTTTTTTCTTTACAGTCTGTTCCGTCTACGTCAAAAGAAGCCATTAAGTTTAAAAGTGTCCAACTTCAGGTGGTGTCCAACTTTACCCATAATATCTCTCTTTACAAACTACATATAAGTCTGGCTTAACCCCTTCGTTGCTCGGTTTAAGACTGAGTCGACAGCTTTCTTTGGTGCACTTTGCATGAATTGCGTTCGTGTTAAGTGCGCCAAGGAAAGCTATTGCCCTGACCAAAATTTTTGTTGGAAATAGTCTAAGAATATAGGCTTCGTGGCATTGAAATGAAAGTTCTTTGGATGATGAATACAAATATCATATGATATTTAGTGATTTTAAGTTATCTCGATTCCATTAACTATGGTCACTTAAGACAGTGAAAGAGTTAAAGAGCCACCAATCAAGCGCAATATGAAGCGACACGTCATTATAGTATTGTTATAATATTTGATCAGCGCTTCCCTAGGGCCTAAAAGTCGGTCATTCTACCTGTATGTGTTAAATACCCTTTTCCTTGTTTTACTGAATAGAATAAGACCTCCCCCCCCTCCCACCAAATTTGTCAAACTGCATGTACACTGAACTCACAGAGAGGCCAATACTGTATAAATGAGAAAATATTTCCGAGATATTTAATGTCCCAAATTTTCCCGAATAAAGCCCTTGGGAATATAAAATCCGAGAAATCATGTATAACCTATAATTATTCCCCCCCCCCAAAAAAAAAACCAATGAACAGTTTGGGATGTGGAGAATTTGTCCATATAGACACACAGAAAGCCCTATAGGATAAAGTAAGAAGAAAACGGGGCGCTCGGTCGAGTTTTCTTACGCAGTCCTACCACTTTCTGAGTGTTTAAATGACCAAATCAATATGCCAAAAAGTGAAGAGAGGTCAAGGTCATTCTACAAGCTGGAAGGTGCCTCAAGAGTGCTCCAACTCAGACTTCATTTTCTTGAGCTTCAAGTTATTGCTGAGAGGAATTTTTTCTCTCTTTCAAGAAATTAGTAATTGGTGGTTCCTTTGTGTGCATTTTTGGGCATCAATTGCCTGGAAATCATGTCTGGATATTAGAGGCCACAACCAGCACCCGGCCAGGCTTATTGGAGTAGTGAGTACAGCCATATTGTGTATTACACCTCACACTTGTGCATACAGCATGACCATGTACACAGTGGACATTCAAAGGTACAATAGGATTCATGTTGCTGTCTAGAACTGATACTAATGCAAGCATCTGGAGAATCTAAAAGAAAAAGAAACAGAAGTTCCACTTCAAGTAGCTCCTCTGTTTCACCACAGGTTGATTTAAAGAGAGCCAAGCAAATTTTGAGCATATCAGAAAGCGACAGTGAAGGTCATTTTGACCTGGATCAAGAACAATCAACTGACCTTGTTGACCCCATAGAAGGGAAAATCACTGACAACTGTTCCAACATGACTGTGGAAGTTCTGAAAGCCTCAGTGGAGAGTATGTTTGAGAACTTCAAGACTAGTTTTCTTGAACAAATGAAACAAACTATAAAAGATGAGGTTAAAAAAGCAGTCCAGGAGAGTGTAAGTGATCTACAGGCCAGAATCAAGTCACTGGAATCAGAAAATGTGAAATTACGCCAGGATCTGTTGTCAGTGAAACAGCATGCTGTGGAAAACGAGCAGTACTCTAGGAAATGTAATGTTCGCATAGAGGGAGTGACAGAACCTCCAAATGAAGACTGCAATGCAACTGTCTCCCAGTTGATTAGAGATAAACTCCAACTACAGCTTGACGATTCTGATATTGCGGTAGCACACAGAATTGGTATTGGACCCAGGCCACATGGGGCAGGGAGTAAGCCTAACCCTATCATTGTAAGATTTCGAAGCGGCTCTGTGAAGATGCAAGTCATGAAGAAGAGACGTGCATTGAAAAACACCAGGATATTCATCAATGATGATCTATGTAAAGATCTTTACTTGGTGTACAACAGGGTCAGAAATGACAGCAGAATTAAGGATGCCTGGTCCTGGAATGGGAAAATATTTGCGAAAGATCACAACGACAGGGTGTATCGCGTGAGATACGGGCAAAGTTTGAGTGACATCATAAGCAGCCATCATCATAGAGGTGACAGGAGTGCCTTCTCAACTGGACAGAATGAATAGGTAAATACTAGTGACATTGCCCATGGACTTGACACCCATGCATCCCAGATGGATGCCACTCCATAGGACATATGTAATATGGAACATTAATGCATATAACCTTGCCGTTTGGTTCCCTATTCTTCTATTGCAACTAACTTTGTTCAGTGGAGCCAACAACGTGAGAACACTATATATTAGATATAAACCATTTAGCACACTTTAATGAAGATGTTGTTACTGACATCTTTTCTATCTGAGTGAACTTTGAACTACAGATCCTGTGATCTTGGTGAATAGCCTTTACAGTTTTCCTGTACACATGATATGGAATGATATGATACAATATGGTGTGGTAGGATATGATATGACGGGATATGATGTGATATGGTATTATATGATATGATAACTTTTAAGATATATATGATATGGTATGATGTGATATGATATGATGTCATATGGTGTGACGTGATATGATATATAATATGATATATGGTATGATGGGATATGTTAAAGTAATATGTATATATATATATATGATAACTAGAACATGTAATCTTTTGATTCAGTCATATATAGATCATCTATGTGAAGGATGGATTTCTATTAGAATATTTGTGACAATGACCATGATGACTTGTTAACTGTACACCCTGAGAATTGATCGAACAGTATATATGATTTCTTTTGAACTTATTTTCTATTGATTAAATATGATATACAATATGATAAATACATTGTTTTAAAGTGAACTGCAGAGCTGAGATCTGTTTGATTGGCACTTACCCGGTACGTGTAGGAGTCTGTATACATGTACTTATATGATACAGGATATATATCAGTAAGACTTCCAACTTATTCATTCTTACTCTAAAATGTAAATACACATGTACTGTCTCTTTTTCTGTTTGAAATTATACATAACCATTACCATGGTCATGGCTAGCTAAAACACATAATCAGTACTTTTTTTTCTCTTTTTTTCTTCAATAATTTGCCAGATATGTACAGAAACATCATACTGGAGTATCTCACTGCAATAGATTTCAGTCGTTTTATTGTGCTGAGATATGAATCCTGCCATTTGCAATCTGCTATATCAGTTTCTTCATGTTGATTAACTCAAATTTACACTTACGTCCTCATGTATATGTTACTTATTATGTAAAGGTACATGATAATGTTATTATAATGTGGAAATAGTCACCTATAAATTAAACAGTTTATTAAACTTTCAGTTTATTATGTAGCATCTTATACTAATAATGGCCTATATCGTTAGGAATACGGAAGCTACATCTTGCAGATGCATGCATCAGATGAATTAGTGGTCAGCATTTCAACATGTACTTGTATCAGTTCCCTGAGAGAGGAACTTAGGATTTCTTAGTTACACAGGTTAACACAACCCTGGAGAGTGAGGAAGGAATTTTTGAGAGAAACCCAGTTCAGGCTGACTTATCACTAATTTATAGTATGAAATATGGAATTAGGGGAAAAGTGCAAGGGGGATATGGATGGGAAATAATGATTAATTGAAAGTTAATTCATTGATAGTTGTTAAATTGACATAGGGCAGTTAGGGAGTGGCACTCACTGACCGGCGGCAGATACCCCCGCCCGGGCTCCCTACTGCAGTCACCACTCTGGCGGTGGCAGAGTCAGTGAGGTGACCAGTGCTTCGTGCCGCAGTGGGGAGTACAGTTGGCTTTGGGGTCTGAACTGGTCTGGGTGGGATTCTGCCACGCTTCTTCCTCACTGCCTTCTAAAGAGATTTATCCTTTTTTTTTTTTTTTTTTTTTCCCCCTTTTTTTGCTTCCTCCCTTCCAATTGACATTAATATTGTGTAGCCAAAAAAACAAAAAGATATACAGGTGTTGTTCTGAATTGCTTAAGCATTATGAATTAAAAGACCATTAGGTCACTTATTATATGACAATTCTAAAGTAAATATTCGCCATTTTTCTTCCTAGCTTCCTCACTCTCCTGACTAGTTACCATCATACTCCAACCAAGAGGGTGTTTGAAAATGTTGAGTTTTCTCTGCCTTACAATATTAGTAAGCATGGTTTTCATTTTTTTCGCTTTTGACTTTCTTTTCTATTTGAATGTTGTGTATGATACAGTTTCAAAGTTGGTATTGACTGAAAGGCATATGTTGATTTCTTTTAATGTACTGAGTAAAACATTATTGATTATGACGATGTGTATTGAAACATTGAGTCAGGTATTGCTCACACTATTTGTACATTGTACTATTTTCATAGATTTCATAATCTTGTGGATTTGTCACGTGATTGACCTTAATTACACTTACCGGTATTTTGCTAATACTGCTAAAACCCATGTTGGTCTTTTACGGCCAAATATACATCATTGGTTACATATATGTGCATTTTGATTTCTAGAGTGCATGGCATTTAACTTTCATTTATCTTCACTAAATGTGAGAGGTTTAGGTGACACTTTTAAGCGTAGGGCTATATTTCATTGGTTACGTAAATTTCATGTAGGCATATGTTTTTTACAGGAATCGCATAGCACCATAGACAGTGAAAAAATATGGAGAAGTGAATGGGGCGGAAATATAATTTTTTCTCATGGAACAAGCAATAGTCGAGGAGTTACCATTTTACTTCCAAACAATTTAGATTACTCAATACAACAAGAGATTGCAGATTCAAATGGAAGATACTTAATTTTAGATATTGTTATAGATAGTACCAGGTTCATTTTGGTAAATATTTATGCACCCACAAAAAATTATGAAAAAGAACAATTAACTTTTTTGGAGTCACTGTATGAAAAAATAGTTGAATTTTCTGGAGAAAACATTATTATTGGGGGAGATTTTAATACAATATTAGATTTGAAAGATAAAAGGGGGGGAAATATATCACCTATTTCTAAATATGCACACAGTATTCATAATTTGTTGATAGAAGAACTAGATTTGATTGATGTTTGGCGATCAAGAAATCCAGACGATTTTGTTTTTACATGGCAGCAACGTAACCCTTTCATACAATGCAGATTGGATTTTTGGTTAATCTCCTCTTTCTTATTTCCAAATGTTACTGATGATAGAATTCGTCCATCTATAAAGACAGATCATAGCCTTATATCTTTACAAATCCAAGGAAATCTTTTTGAAAAAAGAGGACCTGGTTTCTGGAAATTTAACTCTACTCTGTTAAATGATGAAGAATATGTTGGAAAAGTTAAAGATTTGATACAAGTATGCAAAGTAAAATATAAAGATTTAGAAAATAAAGGTCTTATTTGGGACACAGTAAAGAGTGAAATTAGAGGAATGTCAATAAAATTTTCAAAATTAAAAGCCAGAACTCAAAGACAACAAGAGCAAACTTTACGTAAAGAGTTAGAGACTATATGCAAAAATCCAATATTAAGTGAAAATGAAGAAAGTAGATTAAGAGAAATAGAAAAAGAGTTGAATGAAATAAATGACAAACAAACTAAAGGTGTTATGCTACGATCCCGGGCAAGATGGATGGAACATGGGGAAAAAAGTAATAAATATTTTTTAGGTTTAGAAAAAAGAAATTTCAAAAATAAGTGTATATCAAATTTAACAGTGAATGATGTAGAAATTACAGACCCCAAAGAAATTTTAACTGAAGAGAGAAGATTTTATGAGAAATTATATACCTCTTGCAATTTACAGTGGGAATTATTGAGTGATGATGAAAAAGTTCAACAATTTTTGGAAAATCCTAATTTAACAAAATTGACAGAAGAACAAAAACATAGTTGTGAAAATTTATTGACCATAGAAGAATGCGGTAATGCCTTGAAATTGTTTAAAAATGGAAAAAGTCCAGGTGTTGATGGTTTTACTGCTGAGTTTTATAAATTTTTCTGGCCAGACATAAAGAAATTTGTTTTTGAAAGTTTGAATTATGCATTTCAATATGGTAAGTTATCAATAGATCAACGTAGAGGAGTAATTTCATTAATACCAAAGAAAGGTAAACCCCAAATATATTTGAAAAATTGGCGACCTCTTTCATTATTAAATATAGACTATAAAATTTTAGCTAAAGTTCTAGCCCTACGATTACAGAAGTTTCTGCCTATTTTGATTAGTGAAGATCAGACTGGATATGTTAAAGGAAGATACATTGGGGAAAACATCAGATTAATTTCTGATATAATACAGTATTACAAGGATCGAAATTTAACTGGACTGTTACTTTTAGTTGACTTTGAAAAAGCTTTTGATACTATAGAATGGAGTTACATAGATAAAGTATTATTGTCGTTTAATTTTGGTACATACTTTAGAAAGTGGATTCAGATAATTTACTCAGAAGTCAGTAGTTGTGTCATTAATAATGGTTATGCATCAGAGTTCTTTCATCTATCCCGTGGTGTAAGACAGGGTTGCCCTCTCGCCCCCTTTTTATTTGTTTTAGCAGTAGAACCCTTAGCAGAACTGATTAGGTCAAAGGAAGATACTACAGGTTTAATTTTTGGTGAAAAAGTTGTTAAAATAAGTCAGTTGGCAGATGACACCACTTGTTTTGTTGCAGACAGAGAATCTGTAAAAATGCTGTTTGATGTTTTTGAAGATTTCAAAATATGTTCAGGTTTAAAATGTAATATAGAGAAAACTGCAGTGTTTTGGCTTGGAGCAACAAAGTTTTCACAAGATTGGGATCTCCCAGTTTTCTGGGAAGAAGGAAATTTTCATACTTTAGGCATCACGTTTGCCGAAAATGAATTGGAAATGAGTAAACTTAATTTTGAGGTGAAAAAACATGCTTTTAAAGAAGTTTTAAAAGTATGGAGAATGCGTGACTTGTCTTTAATAGGTAAAAATGTAGTTGTTAAAAATCTTGCAATCTCCAAACTTATGTATCCTGCTTCACTGATATTCATTGAAGATAACTTCATTAAAGATGTTCAATCTATGATATATGATTTTGTATGGAATAAGTCAACTACAAAAGTAAAGAGCTCCGTTATGCATCAGAATTTGGACAAAGGAGGATTGAAAGTTATACATTTTAAGACTCAGGTATATTCTCTAAAATTGAGTTGGGTTAAAAGGTTGTATGGTTTCAGTGACGCTAAGTGGATATCAGTATTTCAAGAATTTATACCTTTTATTAAGACAGAAGATTTATTTCTGAGCAGATGTGATTTTGATTTTAAGAATTTAGATTGTCCTTTATTTTACAAAGAATTGATATATACTTGGAAATCATTTCAAAATTATTTTCATCCAAAAACCGTAAAAGAAGTTCGTAATGAATTTTTATGGTTTAATCCTTTTATCACTATTGATAAAAAAACGGTATTTCATAAACATTGGTATTTGAAAGGTGTTAAATTCATTAATGACATTGTTGATGGGAATGGCGTATTTTTGGATCAAGAAGTTTTAGAAAGAAAATTTAGTATAAGGATTAATTTCTTGGAGTATTTATCACTTAGATTATCAATTCCTGGACATTGGAAACAGTTACTATGTAGTAAAGTCATAAGGACATTTGAACCATCTTTAATACCTAGATTCAGACTAAATGGTAAGCTAAAATTCATATCTGACATTACTTGTAAGGAAATTTATTGGTGCATTGTTAATAATGAAATATCTGATTCTCCTACTTGTTTAGAAACTTGGACACCCATGTTTAATATAGCTGAAAATAACTGGCCTAAAATATTTACTTTATCTTTCAAATGCACTATGGAAAGTAAAATACAAGCCTTTCAATTTGCAATTCTACACAAATTTGTAGTCCATAAAGCAAGATTATTCAAAATGCAACTTGTAGAATCAGAAATATGTGACAATTGCTTAGAAAAAGATACAATTTTACATAGATTTTGGGAATGTCATGATATTAAATTATTCTGGAATGAAGTTGAAGAATGGTGGAACACATTGTATCCTGATAATATTATAAATTTATCTGCTGAACTCATTATTCTAGGTTCTTATTTGACCAAAGGTAACTATTCCCTAAATAATTGTATTTTACAAGCCAAATATTTTATTCACAAACAATTATGTAACAAACGACAGGTGTCATTTGATGGTTTTCTTTCATATTTGAAGCTCAAAATATCAGTAGAGCAACAAGTTTTATACTGTCAAGGGAAATATGATTTGTTTGTTAAAAGGTGGTCAGTCATTTGTAATAGTTTAATATAATTTGTAAGAACAATTTTGAAATGTTCCTGACTTGAAGTAAATTATATTCAGTTACTTTATTACATTTATGTATGTTTAATTTAGTTGTCAATACCATGTATTACGTGTATAGTGTAAAAAAATGAAATAAAGAATTATCAAAAAAAAAAAAAAAAAAAAAAAAAATATGCCAAAAAGTTCATTGTTTCTACATTTGTCTGATATTTACCCCTCGGCCCCTATAAGCCCAGGGGATATTGTTATGGCCTGTGTCTGCGTGTGAATCCGTGAATCCGTCCGCATGTTGGTTCATCCGTGTGTCCTGTCTTCTGGTGCGCTATTTTGGAAGAACCAGATAAGCTGGGATCATGAAGCTTTTTTAGTTGATCACCATTTTATCAAGTGTATGTCAAGTTTAACGGACAATGACATAGACCCAATTTTAAGGTCACCTGTGAATTTCTTGCACGTTTTATTAGTATCAAGAGAACCAGAATTGATAGAATCATGAAACAGTTATACATATTCACTCTTGGATGGGTCTGCATATAAAAACCATATAGGTCTATTTTCTTCTTTTGCCGTAAACTCAGCTGACTGATCAATCAGGAGAACCAAAAAGGGATAGGCCTACCATATTTCTTTTTATTTTTGGCAGAAGTGATACACTTTCGGTTTTGAGTGGTGAAGCCTATACATTTTGGAAACACTATAGTATGTAGTTAATGAAGAATATTCTAAAGTTTGAAAGGACCGGTTTAAAGCCACCAGTTGCCTTTTATGGGTGACTGTCTGTCTCAAGTCAGCAGTGAAATTTGTTTCTTCATATTGGTATTGGAAGATGAATGTTGATGCCTTGGTAACTCTGGAATCTCTTTGCTGTCATTGTTGGGTTTGAAATTTATGGATATGTGTCATGTTTTGCTAAACTAATTGACCACCCGCATCAAAGTTCAGTGGTTTACTCAAGCTATGTACTGCCAACAATGGTCACCACTTGAATGGCTGACTTGTGTACTCAGATACTATACGGTCAGTTTTTCGGGGGGTCAATCTGGCTTAATGTCTTACTCTCTTCTTTGCTTCTGACATAATCGAAGCAGCTCTAATGCACATCATTTTGCCATGTTTGGAAAGCATGCAATAACCTGCTATCTTTTTATGACTCCAGAGGAGGCACTGATGCACACCACGTTTGGTATCTGAACCATGCTGCTCTCACTGTGTCAACAGCAAATGAACTTTGGTAATTCTTCTGCCTTTTGACTCTTGGTTTCAACTTTTTTATGCATCGACGGTTGGGGGGAGGAGGGCGTGAGGTCGTTTGAGGTTTGAGGTTTGAGGGTACTTGTTCCATGCCGTCAGTTAGTTGTATGTATGTAGGCTCAAATGCTTGATGCAGGGCATCATGGATCCCATGAATGTTCCTCACGAGGGCAAACCATTCTTCTAGGAAAAGATCCAGTCCATGAACTCTTACCTGCCGACCCTGAGTATCAACACTGTTCATTCCTACACAGAACTTGTCCGTGTTACTGGACTCTTCCAATAGTACACGTCCGTTTAACTGCAGATGGGTCTCGTTGTCCACACTCTCTTTTATGCTTGTCACTTGAGGGAGAGAGGCGGCAAGGGTGGTCAAGCCTGTAGCTGACAGGAACGCTTATCATGCCGACTTCCCCTGGATTCTCCCTAAGCAACAAAAGGAGATCCATAGCGGTCAAGTCATACCTCCACAGGAGTCTTCTCTCTCAACTGGATTGTGGGAGATCTAGTAGCCATCTGCAGGTCTGCTTTTTCTTCTTGTATCTGCAGATCTTGTTCTCTAGGATCGTGTCACACCAACCCATGATCATTTCCAAGATCAATTTTTTTAATGCAGTGTCTTGTCCAATTCTGAATCAGTTTTCTCCAGCTCTGTATCTATTTTTAGACACCTGTGAGGCTATAATTTTATGAGGTGTTTCATCATAATCTACAGGTGTGGAATGTGGCCTTATACAGTCGTCTAAGTAGTTACGATTGTGTTTCAGTTATACTTATATCTACCATATGTTACACAAAAATTATGAAGAATATTGGCAGCAATATTCAGACTATTGGTGAATCAAACTTGACACAAATCACTAGGCCTATGTATTGTAGGTGACACTGACCAAAACTAAAATTACTTAATCGTGAGATTGTACAATAAAGGTTACAGACCACAGTTGTGATTGGTTGGTTGTGCATCCCAACGGAGATAGCCGTAATTGTCAAAATACTGTGTTTTCAGCATGCTGTAGCTTCGGTAGCTAAGTCAGGTTTGCTGCATCACAGAGTTGCTTTGTTGGTCATATAGGTGCACTGTCTTCCAGGCCAGGTGGGAACTTTATGGTGGGGAAGGACAATGATGTGACCCTGGCTAAAGCACAGTTCATACACCTGTATAAAGCTGACATCCAGGTGTTGTTTCGTATTTCAATTATCACAAATTAGCGAGCTGGGGATTATTTGACAAAAATCCATCCATCCGTGTTTTTCTGACAATTTTGTCTGTTAAATTACGTTTACAGAATTTTAAAATACCGAAATGCTGATTTTTTAGAATGAAAAATGCTAATATGAAAAATAGAAGGATTTTAACTGTGACCTGTGGTCTAAAGCTACCGTTGATTTGACGAGTGTACAGGACCGAAAATGTTTAACGCCGATAGATCCGGCCCTATCTTTTGAGTTCAAGATTAAAAAAACTTGACGTTTTGATATGAACTTATAAGCAGGCACTTAACAAGCCAGTGCCAAGTACAGACACATAGGTAAAACGGTCAGAGTTCGGTGAATATTTCTTGTCTGATCCCGAAATGTTTAATACTCTTCATTCATTCATAAAAACTGACAAAATACGATTTTATCTACATAGGGGCCGGGAGAGACATGCTGAGCGATTTCGCCAACGAAACCTCGCATACAAAAGCTGCCTGACTCTGTCTTGATCAACATCGTACTTTAAAGCGCGGTATTACATAGACAGAACTTTTTGTGACTTTCCGGGAAACTAGTGACTTTCAGTTCTCTTCATTGAAGGTGCCTACAGCCTATCACAAGCATTCTGGTTTGTCCACTATTTTCATGTTTAGTCACTGAATGTCTGTAAGCTCAGACATTTTGATTTCACTAGTATTTCAAATCATGTCCCGCCATAAGCAATTTTGAGATTCAAACATCTTTATATGTATGAAAATGTAAAAGATATAGATCACTGAGGTTTATGTGTTCTTCGTGAATTTATACACAATGAATGGTATGTAAATCTCTGAGTGTTTAAAATTATGCTGATGTGTTATATACAAAAATCTTAATACCCAGTACCTTCAAAAGTATGATGCTAAGCTGGTGGCATTTCAATCACAAACAGTGTCTGATACATTATATGCCAGCTTTTATGATTATAGGAAGGAAACCGGGAGTCAGTGGACAGGTTAAGATTTTATCACGAATGGGTCCCAAACGAGTCCTATTTGTGTGCAGTCGGTCACGTGTCTGCAAATCCAAACGTACAATTTGACCAGAATGTGTGTCACGTTCGTTTCTTGGTCGTAGCTGTATAATATTCACCTGCCAAAGTGGCCAGGAAACATCCAAGTAAACCGTCAAATCACTGACATGACCAAATAGAAGTAGAACGTGGGAGTCCAAATATACATTTCAAGCCAAATGCGTTGGTTCACAATAGGAACTGAACAGACATATGCTATCAAGTTTCGTTTCGCATAATATAAAATTTCATCTTTGAACGATTTTAAAGAAATCATATCACTGATAAATAGTGAGCATTTTTGTTGTTTGTATTAAACCCCCCCCCCCCCCCGATGAATGATGTCGTGGGACAATGTAAAGGCCCAGAATAGGATCTATTGATCCCCCGTCGAAATACTTTATATATTTTTTTTAATTTGACATAAAATTCAGGGGCGGATCTAGAAATTCTGGAGAGGGGGGCCAAATGCCGGGGGTTTGGGGGCCGCCGAGGCCCCCAACGGGGTCAAGGGGCCGCCACCCTGCGGGGCCCGGGAGGCAGAGTCCCCGGAAGCTCCTGGCATGGCCAGAAATTAGCGTCAACACCGTTAAAACCAGCAAACGTAATGGTTTCAGCGGGAGCTGTTTTGTGCCGTTTTTCTGTAGGTAGCGTCGTCTGCTAGACGGATCGACTTTTTTGAGTAGGCCTATCGGTATCACTGTCATGATGTACAACACCAGGCAAATTAACATAAATTTCAAGCAATTAGCAGGTGATGATGAAACACAGGACGAAACAGAATACTATGAAGTCAGGGCTATATCAGCTTGAAAAGTAACTAGGGACGTAAGTGCTGTGAATGTGACGTAAAATAAAACACGCATGGCTGCATGACCATCATGGAGTCGCACGCTTTTACTTCTAGCAAGAAGACCAATTATCATACTATTTTGTGGTGTAACTGATCTGTCTTATTATGTAGCCTATTATATGTTAAATATACGAGGGTTCAGTTTTGACTTCAAGTTCTAAGATAAAATCCGCCATTGAAGCTGGGGATGGGGGATGGGGTGCTTTTCGGTTTCCCTGCACGCTGACAAACCGTCAAATTTCAGGCCTACGTCCTACATGTAGCCTACTCAAACCTGTCTTTGGGAGGCCTACTGACAAACTGTGCAGACCTAAAGCTGAGGAATGTTTAAAAAAAAAATAGATCTGTGTTTACGCTGCTATTATTTGATTTGCATGGAGATGCTTATCTTGTGCAGTGGAAAGGGTATCCCGAGTCGGCCAATAGTTGGGAACCGGCATGCCATCTCAACAGCCTTGCCCTAAAGCCGTAAAGGCCTGGCTTACCAACTACCCACTCCCTATTTGCACTATTCTTTCACCTTCCAAAACAATCAAGATTTTAGATGGTCATCAAAAAATCAAAACCTATGGTTTTATTCTTGTCTGCATTCAATTATAGATATGCTGCAGCAAAGCAAATGTTGGTTCCTTCCTTATTTGTTATATTAGTGAACCATGTAATCCCCTATTATCGCCTAGAAACCCCCTTTTTGACCTTTGACCTTCTCTTTTACCTTCCAGGTATATTAAAATTCTTAGTTGGTCATCAGATCAAAATATCTATGTTACATGGAAAAGAAATATAAAATGAAATACTTGTTTTTCTCAAATTCTGATGTGGCATTTTTCATATATATTCCACACGCTTCAATTTCTATAGTTCCTATGAGAAATCAATGTTATAAGGGGCTCAAACAAATACCAGATTTGACCTCAAAAATGCCACAAAAGAAAATTATATATGTTGATAAAATAAGTTTCCAAATGAAAGATAATTATCAGTAGAATATGATATGATGACCAACTAAGGTATTAACAACTTAATTTTTTTGTGACACATCAATTTAGAAAGTTTTGTATGAAACATGGGGTATTTGCATTGAAATATAATGAGTTTACCTTAGGGTCACTAGTCAATATTTCAAAACCCCATAAAATTGTGAAATTTCAAGCATTTTTGACAATTGATAGCTCATTTTTGTTCAGAATTTTGCATAGAATTCGAAAATGCGAAAATTATGAGCTAAAATGATCAACTTTACACAGTTTATCTTTCAAGGTCATGTCAAGGTCATTTCAAGGTCATCAAGAATATTGTATTTTTTAAATCATATTTACCATATATTTCACCTGAAATATTGTTGGAGCACCCAATACAACCATTTTAGAAATACAGGGCAATGTCGTTTATTTCTGGCCATGGTTTTAGTGAAAATTAGAGTTGAAGAAGTGCTTTTCCTGGCACTTGAATTGCATGTTTGAAGCATTCTTTTACCCTTGTACATACACTATATATATATAAGTCTAAACAAAATAAAGATTTCTATCTGAATTACCCTGACATTCAGCCACATATCAGTACAATTTGGTGGTAGTATGCTGCTCAGGTGGCACTTTAAGCACAAAAAGCACCAGGAGATTCTAAATGGGACTATCAGTATCATCATTTCAGACACCACTTTATATTATTGCACAATCTACTTACATGTAAAGAAGTCTTAGTCTACTTCATACTCATACTTCATCAGTCACATTTGTGTACAACAATTTCACAACTTGTTGAGTATCAGACTGTGTCTCCCTTATCATATACACAATATATATGTATACAAGATGTATACATAAGACTAGAGTAGCAAAATGATAAATGAAAAAATCCCAATGGGAGTATCATTCATGCAGCAATTAATAATATTGGATATTGCATTAATAACACGTATCATGACCTAATATAAATATCAGTCACTTGAATACTTTACTGGTTGTCATTCATGATGTTGGTCAGTTTCATCCTTCTAGGATGAGAATTTTCGAATTCTGTGACGAGCTGGTGGAAGTCCACGTCAAATTCCCTGTGCACCTGGAGCATCATCAGCCCATTGAGCCTTTCTTCTGTCATGGTGCAACGGGTGTAGGATTCAAGACGCCTAAACAGGCTGAAGGAGCGTTCTGACTCGCAGCTTGTCACAGGGAAGATGCACAAGATCTGCAACACTTTGTGTATATATGTTTGGAAAGTGTGGTTTTCTGCAGGCTTGCAGTGTACTAAGGGCTGTCACTGGCTTCTGGGGTTGCAATTTCCAGTAATTCCGTACTAAACAATGATGGAAATTATTTTTTTTAGTCTAGGTTATAAATTTTAAATTGGTTAAATACGTAAATTATGGACCTACACCTCGGCTTATCAGTGCCCCATAGAGTCGAACAGACGACCAATTCAGTTTTTTCCTTCATCATTTCTCGTAAACTGCCACTTCATTTTTACCACGGCGCCACTAACTGGGAAATTATTTAGTTCTATGTTTTGTTGTCTTTACGAAACATATGAAATATTTCTATGCAGGGTGGTGGTACTCCACTTAATATTCAGAGACGCTGGTCTTGAACACTGATGAAAGCTGACTGCATTATCAGTTTGCACGTTTTTAAAGTGTAATGTTCCAAGGCAGTGACAGTTCTTCTTGCGTGAAGTATAAAGACGGCATTAAAATGTGTTAATATTTTCTCTAACCTTTTTATGGGTACGCCTATGTAGTTGTGCTTACACAAAACGATTAACCAAAATAGGCCTCAATTTGCACAATATGGTATAAATACGTGTTGTTACAACAGACATCGCAATTCCGTTTAGGTAGCGGTTCATCAGTTGCTGTGCAATGATCGAGCAATTTAAAAAAAGATGCTTGTTTAGGCATTAAGCATCATCACGTTCTTTATTTGAGTTTTAATCCCTTTCTTATTGTTTTACAAGCCAGCGTCTTGGTCATAAAGGAATAAACTAGTAAGAAAATTATGCGATAAGTTTTATTTGATGTCTATTAGGTTCATGGTTTATACTTATTGAAAATACACAAGAATGTGGAGAAATAGGAACAGAAAGTAATATTGTCCCTAGATCATATATTTCAATGATAACGGGAGACAGCTCACAGCCAGATCCGTGTTTTGACACTGCTTTTTTTCAGGTAAACGAATGTTATGGCTTCAACATAATTTATTACAAAAAGAAAACATTTGGAGAGAAGGGCAAGGCCCTATATTGACCCCTCTGGTCAGAAGAACACAATCCTGTTGATAAGGGGTGAATAAAATATGTTTAAACCAAGTGACACTTGAGGACCATAGCTCGCTAGCATGGTCGGAGTCTTCCCTGTCGGCCAGCGGTGTTGCGTTTGTGACTTCACAAGCCTTTCGCGCCTTGTGGCTGTCGGAAATAAGATAAGATAGAGATAAACAGTTTTATTTCAGACTAAAAGTCCATATATACACACATCACATACATAAAATACATACATGTTGGTAAAATAGTATAAAGGGTAGTAGGATCAACCTCCGGTGAGGATGGCTCGCCAGATACATGCAAAGATGAAGGTTTGCATTTCGCTGTTCTTAAGTTTACAAAGTAACTCATTTGTGCTTTATGCACCCTGCAAAGAAAACTGTACACTATTTTGCGGATCAGCTCTTTGAATGATAAAACGCCTCTCTGTACAAACATACTGATAGCCGAACATGATTTTTGAAGACCTATAAGCTTTCGAAATGAGTTGTTGTAGCACACTGAAAATTTTTGGTATACTGATGGCCTGTAGTTAGCCCAAAGCTGGGCTGTATACAGCGACGTACAGTAAGATTTAAACAAGTACATTTTAACCTCATCACTGCAACATGAAAACTTTCGTTTAAGCGTGTTTGCCCTGGAGCATAACGAACGATATTGTCGACCAATGTCTTCATCATCAGAAATGATGGAGTAACGATGTGACACGAACCTTTCGACAAAGTTTAACTTTACATTGTTGAGTTTTACAGACGGATTAATTTCGAACCGTATATGCGTAGTAAACAGCATACAGACAGTCTTTTTAATATTATATACAATATCATTCTCAGTTGCAAACTGTTCACAAACAAGAAGAAGTTTGTTTTCTTAACCCCTTAACTGATGGAGATATAAGCACCATGTCGTCTGCATAGCTTAAGTTATTTGAAGACGTTCCTCTTATTTTGCATCTAACACTGCACTCAGCCAAGCGGTAATTAAGTTCGTCAACATATACGTTAAACAGTCGGGGGGAGATAGCCCCCCTCCCAACGCCGTTTGAACCACTGAAGTATTTAGAGAGGAAAGATCCCCACTGTACACTAAAGAGCTTTGTCAGAAACCATATCATAAGAAATTTGACAATAAAAGTAGGGGTGCCTCTGTCAAGCAACTTCTTCAGCGGACCCCAATGATTTACGCGATCGAAGGCTTTTTTGGCATCTAGAAAACATGTAAATATAGGGCTCCTCCGTGATATATAATAATCGATAATCTCCTTCAAGGCATAGATACATAGGACCGTTGCGTAGGCTTTCTTAAACCCAAACTAATGCGAGGAAGTATTGAGAAGAGTATCACACCTGTCAAGTAAAACATGCTCTAAAACTGTAGAAGCTGACGTGGCAAGAGCAATAGGGTAATAATTGTGACGATCAGTTATATCACCGGCTCTATTTTTAATTAATGGTACAAGTGTTACCTTCACAAGATTCATTGGTATGAAGCTGTGACATAGCATTGAAGTAAAGAGCAAACAGAGAATAATAATTAAGTTGTCACCGGCATATTTCAGATTCTCAGCAGTTAAGTCATCTGGGCCGGCAAATTTACCGTTAGACAGCTGTTTTATCATACTAACAATTTCACCAGGAGAGACATACATATCATTATTGTACTCAAGGCTAAACATTTGTTGTAATACCTTACTTTTGTGTTTGACATCCTTTACTGAGTTGAGTAATTCACAAAAGTGATCGCCCCACAATTGTGCTATATTTGCAGAGCCCGAGACACCATCAATGCTGGAGGCAAGAGGAAGGTTTTTGTTATTAACCACAGCAACCTGTTTCCAGAAGGATTCATAGTCTTTGCCCATCACGCTTTTGGCCAAAGCATCTGCTCTGTGCATAGACTCATTTTGTTTACACGACCTTAGAGCATATTTAAACCGTGACCGAGTAGTACGCATTATATCGAAGATGGGACCATACTTGGGTTTCCCATAAGAGCACCATAATTTAAAAGCACCCCTTGCCTCCTTGTGTACTCGCTAACTTTCTCATTCCAACCGGGGATCTGTTTTATGTTACCCTTAGTATGAATACCGATTGACCTCCTTACCTGCTAGGCTTAAGGAGTCAGTAATAGAAAGATAAAAAAGAGTCCAGAGCACCTATATGGGTATCATCGCTGCATTCCGTATCTTTATATAATAGCGCACCAACCGGCAAATTTATATTTGACAGATACCTATTGACCAACTTTATAACTCTCAATTTTAGAGGGGTCAGCGTGAGCCCAGTCTATAACCTGTCTCATAGCTGTGTGAGTGTCACTGCACTGTGGCATGTTAGACACCGAAAAGCTGACTGAGAGAGGAAAATGATCAGAATTAACAAACTCATGTAATACAGATATATTGGTTATGCAGTCATGTGCATTTTTAGTTGTTATGCAGTGATCGAGCTATGAGACTGAATTATGAGCCTCACTGAAATATGTAAAGATGTCTTCGCTCAGGTAACTTAGGTCACTTAAAACATAGCTGTGGTCATTGCAGAAAGCTACCAGTTCGCGACCAAACAGGGAATTAGGACTAGCGTTGATGTCTCCTAAGGCTGCTATGTTCGTGGTCTCAGCTGTTTCAACAATAGAGTATATCTTACCTAAGTAGTCAGTAAAATCATCGAAGTTATTGGTACAAGTTGGCAAGTAGACACATAAAATAAAAAGAAAACCTCACCGAAGTATCAATTACAACACCAAGTATACGTGAGACATCGTATATAATAGGCCTTATAGCATTACCCAAACTTTTACGCCATAATATGGCTACACCCCCATAAGGTCTCCCAGCAATGAATGTTTCTCCGGTATTCATAGCAGAAACACCTATGGCATAAAAATCGTTATGTATATTGGATAAAATATGCAAATCATTGTTAGTGAGCCAATGTCCCTGGATGAGAACAATATCATGTATATTGCACAAAGTACGAACTGGCTCCACTGAGCTCTTAATTGGCCTACAGATATATGAAACAATTCTTAATAAACTGGCCATAATAAAAAGTGGTTTTTTTTCAAGAGTCAATTTGGGTACGTTTATTTCGTACAAGCGCATTCTCTGGCCAGAGAGAAGAGTCAAGAATAGTTGAAAGATGATAAAAGTCTGTAACAAGTAAGAAAGATGCATATGTATTGTACTTTGTGTCCAGCTTTTGACAAGTTACCCTGACTTTGATTTTTTCTGGAATATAATCAACAACACTGTCGCAGTCAGTTGGGGACAATCTGGAAACAAAATGAACGGAAAGCGACGATTGAAGGCGCAGTGAGTTTTTAAAACAAAAATGCGAATAAAAGTATTATTTTCATATCCGTTTTTTAAAAAATCGCTCTGTATGGTAAGAACAACCCATGAGTCACCTATGTACCAAATTTGAACATAGTCAATCGAGAGGTCTCTAATGCATACCTGCAGCATGATGATGACCCCACTCGCCGTAATGAAGGGCAGTACAGCAGTACTCGACCCTAATGCATCAACAGGGTCTGACTGTAATGGTATGACGTACATCAATTTGCATTGGAACAAGTTTTGTTACAGATTTTTGGTATTTCGGAATCCAAACATTCTCCACTTATTCTTTAAAGTTTAGTACTAATGGATTTTCCTGGCAAAATTTATAAATTGTGTGCTGTGCATTCAAAACCAGTCAATGGCTGTATTTTTATGTACAATTTGAACGATTTACTATGATTTGTGGAAGCAGAAGTGCCAGCAAAAGGTCATGCTAATTCAAACCAAAACCTTAAAAATACTTTGAACCACTTCCTCTAATTTATTCAGTTGGTATTCATGATTTGGAAACGATATATATATATATATATATATATATATGTATATATATATGTATATATATGTATATATGTATATATATATATATATATATATATATATATATATATATATATATATATATATTAGTAAAGATCTGCTTATTGCACACATAGCGCAACACCCACAAAATTTCCTTTGGCGCAATTCAAAACGAATGTGCCATTTGTCGGTCAATGGGTTCAAAGATGAAATCATCGACGCAGTGACTGACGACGCAATTTGACCACATCTGTTAACCGCAACAAAGAAGATGATATCGAAGATCACGTTTATACAGATGGGTTGATCCGAACTAAAGTTTACTCTAGCAAATAAAAAGGATTGTAAAACATTTCAAAGCCAGCTTGTAACCTCTGCTGGCAAATTCGCCCCTTTAAAAGCAAAATCCAATGTTTTAGTCAAACTCGTTATGCAGTAAATTTGAAGTGGTGCCTGTCCCCAAACAAAGCCGGTCAACCTGTCTTGTCAAGATAGATAAAGGTTTGCATGACCATCATCCCTTTTGCCAACCTTAACATTTTGAGAACTTGTTTTTTGGGGTTTGATTTCCTGCTACTGTAATTATGCAAATACTTGTTTGCATTAAGAATCATCATGTTTCTTATTTGAGTTTTTAATTCTATTTTTTTTTGCAGTTTCGCAAGCGTCTTGGGCATAAAGGAATTTGCTGGTAAGAAAATTATTCAATGAGTTTAATTTGATGTCTGTTGTGTTCAATCGGTTACTCTAATTTGTAAATACACAAGCATGTGGTGAAATAGGAAAAGAAAGTAATTTTGTCCATGAAGCATATATTTCAGTGATAACTGCATACAGCTCACACCCAGAACCACGTTTTGGCACAGATTTTTTTAGGTAAACAAATGTAAACTTAATGCATACCTGCAGCATGATGATGACCCCACTCGCCGTAATGAAGGGCAATACAGCAGTACTCGACCCTAATGCATCAAGAGGGGCTGACTGTAATGGTATGACGTACATAAATTTGCATTCGAAAAAGTTTTGTTAGAATTTTCACAAATCTGGGAATCCAAACATTCTCCATTTTTCTTTTAAGATTAGCACTGATAGATTTTACTGGCAAAATTAACAAATTGTGTGCTGTCCATTCAGTAAACCAGTTGATAGCTGGATTTTAAGGTAAATTACAAATAATTTACTATGAAATCTATTTTAGTAAAGATCTGCTTGTTGCACACGTAGCGTATCATCCACAAAATTTCCGTTTGCATAGTCCAAAACGGATGTGCCATTTGTCGGTTAATGGGTTATGCAAAGTCAACGAAAAAAGCGTGTCTTTTTTTTTTAAGGTGAAATCAACAACACAGTGACTGACGACGCTATTTGTCCACAGCTGTTCACCACAACAAACAGGGAGGAAATCAAGGATGACGTTGATACCGATGGGATGATCCCAACTAAAGTGTACTATAGCGAATAAAAAGGACTGTAAAATATTTGGAAGATAGCTTGTAACCTCTGTCGGCAAATTCGCCCCTTTAAAGCAAAAAAAATGTTTTAGTCAAATGCGTTATGCAGGAAATTTGAAGAGGTGCTTGTCCCCAAACTAAGCCGGTCAACCTATCTGGTCACGGTACATGAAGGTCTTCATAACCATCATTCGTTTTTCCAACCCAAACATCTTGAGAACTTGTCCCCTTATTTGTACACAGCGATAAAGTAATCGCATACTTGTTCCTTCATCCATCTATAAGAAAACAGTGATCATGCACTCGCACCCATATCTAGTTTGAATAACGATTAAGTAAACATGTACTTGTCCATATATCCATGCATTACGATTAATAAACAAATCATTTATTTTACTGTTGATTGGGCCAAAATCCACTTATCATATATGACATAAATTCCACCACTGAGAGTCAGCTAGTAGTTCGAGGCAGAAAAAGGTGTGGGTTGTGGTGGAGGCTGGTGTCCACACATTGTGAAATTTATGTGATTTCACGGTTCACAGACAATAGTTGCTTTTGGCCTATTTTGATTTGACAGCGGAAATACAGACTTTCATGAATTAGGAGAATAGTAAAGTTTATGTTCTAGAGTACATTTTTTGAACTTTACATCGGCAGTACACAAGCCATCGGACTGTGATAGTACACGAGCGGTAGTTTTCACTTCACCCTTAATAAACAAAAAATAAACAGCAATTATATTTAACACAAATACCCGTATCTCTTATATTGCAACTAGGGCCCAAATGAGGCTACAAATTGGATGCATGAATGTGTTCTTTGCTTGCACCCTGTTTTACTTGCTTTGCATGTAAGGGATTTCAAGCAGATGCCCATACCTGTATGCACATACTTGAAATAGAAACCGATGACTTTTTTATGATTTCCTGCTACTGTCATGCTCTCACTCAGAATTAAAAATACTTGTCTGCATTAGGAATCATCATGTTCCTTATTTGAGTTTTAATTCTTCTCTTCCAGTTTCGCAAGCGTCTTGGTCATAAAGGAATTTGCTGGTAAGAAAATTATTCAATAAGCTTAATTTGATGTCTATTGCGCTCATCAGTTATACTTATTTGTAAATACACAAGCATGTGGCGAAATAGGAAAAAAAAAAGTAATTTTGTCCCAGAAGCATATATTTCAGTGATGACTGCATTCAGCTCACACCCAGAACCACGTTTTGGCAGAATTTTTTTTTAGGTAAACAAATGTAAACTTAATGCATACCTGCGGCATGATGATGACCCCACTCGCCGTAATGAAGGGCAGTACAGCAGTACTCGACCCTAATGCATCAACAGGGTCTGACTGTAATGGTATGACGTACATCAATTTTGCATTGGAAAAAGTTTTGTTAGAATTTTTACAAATTGTAGAATCTAAACATTCTCCACTTATTCTTTTAGGTTTAGCCCTGATGGATTTTCCTGGCAAAATTAATAATTGTGTTCTGTCCATTCAGTAAACCAGTTGATGGCTGGATTTTAAGGTAAATTACCAATAATTTACTATGAAATCTATTTTAGTAAAGATCTGCTTGTTGCACACGTAGCGTATCATCCACAAAATTTTCCTTTGGTATAATCCAAAACGGATGTGCCATTTGTCAGTCAATGGGTTACACAAAGTCAACCGAAAAGCGTGTCTTCTTCTTCTTTTTTTTTTTAAGGTGAAATGAACGACGCAGTGACTGCTGATGCTAGTTGTCCACAGCTGTTCACCGCAACAAAAAGGTAAAAAAAAAAATTATTCAACGAGTTTAATTGGATGTCATTGCGTTCATCAGTTATACTTATTTGTAAATGCACAAGCATGTGGCGAAATAGAAAAAGAAAGAGATTTTGTCCCTGAAGCATATATTTCAGTGATCACTGCATACAGCTCACACCCAGAACCACGTTTTGGCACAGCTTTTTTTTTTGTAAACAAATGCTAACTTAATGCATACTTGCAGCATGATGATGACCCCACTCGCCGTAATGAAGGGCAGTACAGCAGTTCTCGACCCTAATGCAATCAACAGGGTCTGAATGTAATGGTATAACGTACATAAATTTGCATTGGAAAAAAGTTTTGTGACAAGTTTCACAAATCTCGGAATCCAAACATTCTCCACTTATACTTTTAAGTTAAGCACTGATGGATTTTCCTGGCAAAATTAATGAATTGTGTGCTGTCAATTCAGTAAACCAGTTGATGGCTGGATTTTAAGGTAAATTGCAAATCAGTTACTATGAAATCTATTTTCGTAAAGATCTGCTTGTTGTACACATAGCGTATCATCCACAAAATTTCCTTTGGCGTAATCCAAAATGGATGTGCCATTTGTCGGTCAATGGGTTACGCTAAGTCAACCAAGAAGCATGTCTTCTTCTTCTTTTTTTTTTAGGTGAAATTAACTATGCAGAGACTATTGACACTAGTTGTCCACAGCTGTTCACCGCAACAAAAAGGTAAAAAAAAATATTGAATGAGTTTAATTTGATGTTATTGCGTTCATCGGTTATACTTATTTGTAAATGCACAAGCATGTGGCGAAATAGAAAAAGAAAGTAATTTTGTCCCTGAAGCATATATTTCAGTGATCAGTGCATACAGCTCACACGCAGAACTGCGTTTTGGCACAGCTTTTTTTTTAGGTAAACAAATGTAAAATGTAATGCATACCTGCAGCATGATGATGACCCCACTCGCCGTAATGAAGGGCAGTACAGCAGTACTCGACCCTAATGCAATCAAGAGGGTCTGACTGTAATGGTATAATGTACATAAATTTGCATTGGAAAAAAGTTTTGTGACAAGTTTCACAAATCTCGGAATCAAAACATTCTCCACTTATTCTTTTAATTTCAGCACTGATGGATTTTCCTGGCAAAATTAATAAATTGTGTGCTGTCAATTCAGTAAACCAGTTGATGGCTGGTTTTTAAGATAAATTGCAAATCATTTACTATGAAATCTATTTTAGTAAAGATCTGCTTGTTGCACACATAGCGTATCATCCACAAAATGTCCTTTGGCTTAATCCAAAATGGATGTGCCATTTGTCAGTCAATGAGTTACGCTAAGTCAATCAAGAAGCGTGTCTTCTTCTTTTTTTTTTTTTTAGATGAAATTAACTATGCAGTGACTGCTGATGCTAGTTGTCCACAGCTGTTCACCACAACAAAAAGGTAAAAAAAAATATTGAATGAGTTTAATTTGATGTTATTGCATTTATCGGTTATACTTATTTGTAAATACACAAGCATGTGGCGAAATAGAAAAAGAAAGTAATTTTGTCCCTGAAGCATATATTTCAGTGATCAGTGCATACAGCTCACACCCAGAACTGCGTTTTGGCACAGCTTTTTTTTAGGTAAACAAATGTAAATGTAATGCATACCTGCGGTATGATGATGACCCCACTCGCCGTAATGAAGGGCAGTACAGCAGTTCTCGACCCTAATGTAATCAACAGGGTCTGACTGTAATGGTATAACGTACATAAATTTGCATTGGAAAAAAGTTTTGTGACAAGTTTCACAAATCTCGGAATCAAAACATTCTCCACTTATTCTTTTAAGTTAAGCACTGATGGATTTGCCTGGCAAAATTAATAAATTGTGTGCTGTCAATTCAGTAAACCAGTTGATGACTGGATTTTAAGGTTAATTACGAATAATTTAATATGAGATCTATTTTAGTAAAGATCTGCTTGTTGCACAAGTAGCGTATCATCCACAAAATTTCCTTTGGCGTAATCCAAAACGGATGTGCCATTTGTCAGTCAATGGGTTACGCTAAATCAACCGAAAAGCGTGTCTTCTTCTTTTTTCTTTTTTTTTTAGGTGAAATTAACGACACAGTGACTGCTGACGCTAGTTGTCCACAGCTGTTCACCGCAACAAAAAGTTTAAAAAAAATATTCAATGAGTTTAATTTGATGTCATTGCGTTCATCGGTTATACTTATTTGTAAATACACAAGCATGTGGCCAAATTGAAAAAGAAAGTAATTTTGTCCCTGAAGCATATATTTCAGTGATCACCACATACAGCTCACACCCAGAACCACGTTTTGGCACAATTTTTTTTTAGGTAAACAAATGTAAACTTAATGCATACCTGCGGTATGATGATGATCCCACTCGCCGTAATGAAGGGCAGTATAGCAGTGCTCGACCCTAATGCATCAAGAGGGTCTGACTGTAATGGTATAACGTACATAAATTTGCATTGGAAAACTTTTGTTACAATTTTCACAAATCTCGGAATCAAAACATTCTCCACTTATTCTTTTAAGTTAAGCACTGATGGATTTGCCTGGCAAAATTAAAAAATTGTGTGCTGTCAATTCAGTAAACCAGTTGATGACTGGATTTTAAGGTTAATTACAAATAATTTAATATGAGATCTATTTTAGTAAAGATTTGCTTGTTGCACAAGTAGCGTATCATCCACAAAATTTTCTTTGGCGTAATCCAAAACGGATGTGCCATTTGTCAATCAATGGGTTACGCTAAATCAACCGAAAAGCGTGTGTTCTTCTTTTTTCTTTTTTATTTTTAGGTGAAATTAACGACACAGTGACTGCTGACGCTAGTTGTCCACAGCTGTTCACCGCAACAAAAAGTTTTAAAAAAATATTCAATGAGTTTAATTCGATGTCATTGCGTTCATCGGTTATATTTATTTGTAAATACAAGCATGTGGCGAAATAGAAAAAGAAAATATTTTGTCCCTGAAGCATATATTTCAGTGATCACCACATACAGCTCACACCCAGAACCACGTTTTTGCACAGCTTTTTTTAGGTAAACAAATGTAAATGTAATGCATACCTGCAGCATGATGATGACCCAACTCGCCGTAATGAAGGGCAGTACAGCAGTACTCAACCCTAATGCATCAACAGGGTCTGACTGTATTGGTATAACGTACATAAATGTGCATTGGAAAAACGCTTTGTGACAATTTTTACAAATCTCGGAATCCAAACATTCTCCACTTATTCTTTTAAGTTTAGCACTGATGGATTTTCCTGGCAAAATTAATAAATTGTGTGCTATCCATTCAGTAAACCAGTTGATGGCTTGATTTTAAGGTAAATTGCGAATCGTTTACAATGATATTTATTTTAGTAAAGATCTCTTTGTTGCACAAGTAGCGTATCATCCACAAATTTTCCCTTGGCGTAATCCAAAAGGGATGTGCCATTTGTCGGTCAATGGGTTACGCTAAGTCAACCGAAAAGCGTGTCTCCTTTTTCTTTTTTCTTGCTTTTTATTTTATTTTTTTTTGAAAGGTGGAATTAACGACGCAGTGACTGCTGACGCTATTTGTCCACAACTGTTCACCGCAACAAAGAGGAAGAAATCATGGATCACGTTTATACCGATGGGATGATCCCAACTGAAGTTTACTGTAACGAACAAAAAGGACTGTAAAATATTTTGACGAGAGCTTGTAACTTCTGCCGGCAAAAACGCCCCCTTCAATTAAAATACAATGTTTTTGTCAAATGCGTTATGTAGGAAATTTGAAGAGGCCCTTGGCCCCAAACTAAGCCGGTCAACCTATCTGGTCGCGGTACATGAAGGTCTTCATAACCATCATTTGTTTTTCCAACCCTAACATCTTGAGAACCTGTCTCCTTATTCGTGCACAGCGATAAAGTAATCGTGTACTTGTTCCTTCAATTATCTATAACAATAACGAAATCATAAACTTGTCCCCTTATCTTATGTTTATAACGATAAAATAAACATAACACAATTTATTTTAAAAACAGAAAATCCATTTTTCTGTTTTTTGGCTTAATTTACGGAAATTAGGAACCTGTTGCTGCTAATTCAGGATCCTGATACCTGTTTATTCTACAAATCTACATTTTGTATGAGTGGAACCACTCATTCTGTACAAAACCTTGGAAAAAAGGTCCCAACTGAGTGGAACCACTCACTTTGGACCTTCTACACAATGCCATCGATGAGTGGGACCACTCATTCGGTACAAAATATCCAAAATGAGGCCCAAATGAGGGGAACCACTCACTGAGACAAGCTGCATCAAGGCTTTGGTGAGTGGAAACACTCGGCTACCTGGCACAAGAAATTCGAAGCGGCCCACACGAGGGAAAACACTCGCCTAGGCCTTGTGTGGCTGCATGAAAGCTTAAGGTGACCGGTGAGTGGAGACACTCAGTTGATCCCGAATCATGTCAAAAGGAGGGAAAATACTCACTTGAAAGACCAGAGCTGTTTGTTTTAATCCTATTTGAGTGAAACCTCTCATACTTTTCGAGATGCCGTGAATAATTGAGGAAATGAATAAAGTGATATTCTAAAAGATTTTTTTTTTTTTTTTTTTTTTATGTTGAACGTATGACTGATACCTCTCATACAAAAACAGAGTTCGTATTTTGAGCCCTGGATTTTGAGTTTTAGAAGCGTTCGTCGTAAGCATATCATCAGTTGGTGGGTTTGGACAATGGGGTCCCGGTAATGCAAAACTTTAAAACACTCATTCCGGTACATTACAAGTTCATCAAATCATGGCGCTGGAAAGGGATGGAGGGACAACTTGGGACAGTTCACAAGTTACATCAAAATCATCGCCACTGATTCAGCTTGGATTTTCATGCCTCGCTGGCCCTGTGATGTTCAATACACACATTCAATGCTGATAGTAAGACGCATGTATCGTCCTGTGATCTACTTTGGCCCGTAGTCTATGCAGGCATAGTCATCTTCTGCGTCGTGGTAGGGTCCATTAGAACCCATGAAAAAATGCCTGAACATTTATGCCAAAGTTATATACTTTCATGAGTGAATGTTTACTTTCTTACATGGCCCGACACATGGATAACTACAGTACACGCCAAATCTTTCTTCCGTGTGATACACCCAAGTTTGTTTGGGAATCCTCGACACAGGGCAAACTATACAGGGGCGGATGCAGGATTTCCGGAAAGGGGGATCAGTGACTTCAACAAAGCACAAAACGCGAGTGTGAAAGTGACAAAGGCCACAGCGGGGTGGAGGAGGGGGGGGGGGGGGATTAAAAAAATAGATGCTCTGAGATGCATTTTCCTGGCATTTGAGACTGTATTTTAATAGGATAATTTGATTTCTCTGAGACACAAAATTCACTACATTTGGCCTCTCTGCTGCTGGGAGGGGTGGATAAGCATACACATTTCACTTCATGGCATTTGTTATACGTAATGATAATAGTTCTTACCTTTTGTCCATCCATAGTTTCTTGGGACCTTATCTGTTCAAGTTTTGGCTTCTTTATAAGAAAACGATCCATATTTATTGCAAATACCAATTATATTGAGCCCAACATTAAAGCAAGCAAGCATGTCACTGTGTGGATTAGATCATTACGTGTCAAAGTTAGGTCATGACTCCATTCACATGCATCATTCACAAGAGCAAGCACCGGTGGCCGCAGGGAGTATCTGGGCCGAATGACACTAACTGACACTTGCATTTAAACTTTGACCAAGCCCAGGACACTGGCCTGGAAGTCAAGTGCTGCACCCATCTCCACATCTGGAAGTAGTTTCACATGCAACTGCCTCTCTGGGTTACCTCTGCAGCACTTTCAAAGTGATTGTATTGAAACATGCTGTATGCTGGGTTGTACGATTTCCTGATCTCAGTTTGCAACTAAAACTGAATATGTAAGCCTATGTACTTCTTTCTGGTATTGTTAATGAGTCCCACGTCGTTTATCGTCTCTGTCTCCCTTTTCTCTTTTTTTTTTTTTTTTGACCCCCCTTTGGGGCGGGGGGGGGGGGGGTGTCCAGGACCCGTCTGACTCCCCTCTAAATTTGCCCCTGCTACAGATTTTTGATCGCCAAAAATTATTACATAATTGCCTTTGTCCCCTGGTGTTTAAAATATGCTTCTCAGCAAAATTGCCCTGAATTGGGTCAAACTCATCATGTTCTTTCCATTCAAAAACTGTTGGAAAGCCCTTGTCAGAAGACATGAAAGCCCTTTCTTTACTACGCAAAGTCTGTGGTGTACGAAAGTGTCGTTAAAAACGTAGCAAAGTGCATGTATTTAACCTCTGTCAAATACGACTGCACAAGACCAGCATTCCCATATTTTCCATTCAAGACTACGGTCCATTTGGGCTCCAATTGGCTCTCCTACTCAGGTTTGTGTCCAGCTTATTATGTGATACGTAAAGTCATAATCTCTGCACCCTTCATGAGGTTTCTTTCACCCATACCCCGCAATAAAATAATTCAAATGATCTGGGGGTTTTGTTTGTTTTTGTTTGTTTGTTTGTTTGTTTGTTTGTTTGTTTGTTTTTGTTTTCTGTTTTTTTGTTTTTTTGTTTTTGTTTTTCATAAAAACTACTTAACAGGTTCCGCAGTGGGATGCAGGAAAACACCCAAGACATATCTGATATTTAAAGTGTCTGTGTCAACACACTCTTTTTTTCTTTCTTTCTTTCTTTCTTTCTTTCTTTCTTTCTTTCTTTCTTTCTTTCTTTCTTTCTTTCTTTCTTTCTTCCTTCTTCTTTCTCTCTCTCTCTCTCTCTCTCTCTTTCTTCTTTACCAGTGAATTTGTCCATCACTTTTCTCTGACACTATTTCTATTTTACATAGAAACTCCAAACTTGACAGGATTGTACTTTCATACAAGGAGTTTGACCTTTTTATTCACAGGAATGAAGATGTTAAAAATTATGCAAATAAGGGGCATTTGAAATTTTAAATCTTGAATATCTTCAAAAGTATGATAGATACCGATGTTATTCCAACTTCTTTACCATTGCGCATATCTTGAATGTAAAACAAAAATTGTAGCAATTTAAATTATGCTAATTAGCAGAATTTTAAATTTTCAAACTGAAATATCTTCAGAACTTTTATAGATAGAGATGTCATTTCAACTTCTATTAGGAGGTTGCTGAGCATTGCGCATGTAATTAATTAAAAACAAAAGTTGTAGCAATTTAGATTATGCTAAGTAGCACCATTAGAAATTTTCAATCGGGAATCACTTCAAAGCTATAATAGATACAGATGCCATTCCAACTTCTACTCCTGTGTTATGGAATAGTTGTACAATGCCATACCCATATGCTTTGAAGACACACACACTGATTTGCTATGCAGCAAATCATCTTTTCTAGTTTTGGACATTTTTATCCAGTCCACAGATATAAATGAGAAATACTGACTATATGGCTGTAGCCAATTTTTTAAACATTTACCCAGGATAAACAATTGAGAACAAACAAGCAAAACGTTTTGGCTATGAAGTATGGCGCTCATCAGGAAGTGTTATAACCTGGGTCAAAATGTGAAGCATGACACTTTATAAAATTTTTACCACCATGTGATCAAATCAGCTGGCCACGCAACCTCCACGGTTGGGGTGGGGGTTAATGACCAAAGGACCCCCCCCCGTGAGATAATAATTCCTGATGCAGATTTCTTGAATTCATTCCCCACCTCCAGCCCATACAATAAATCACAAAAGTGTGTATTCGCATTGTGATATGTGTCAGATAGAAGAAATAAGCAGTTATCAGGCAATTTTAAGTTATTTCCAATTCAACTCTATCTGGCATTGGTATACAATAGTCCCTCTATAGCTATCACCAGACAGAAATAATTACCAACCACTTCAACAAAAAAGGGACATAACATATGGTCCATTATGACAGGTCAATTAGCATGGAAAGCAAAAGACTTCGAAATTTCTAAGACAGGTCTCTCATGAGAGGGTGGTCCCACACATCAGACAGAGGTCTTGTGACAGGGGCTAGTGTAAACTGGACACGGGCAGAACATTTTCAAACCATAAAGGAATTCTTACATGCAATGAATTAACAGGAGCACTGTCTGGATGCCGACATGTGCTACGACCTCCCCGGGTCACTCCATCCTCACATTGAGTATGGAGATCAGACACCCTACACACCCTCCTGGGACCACTGCTTATTACTTTATCACTAAACAGTATAACACTGCTTACATGGACAGATGGAATATGTTATGACTGACTAAGATGCAACCGGACCCAGTGTTGGAATGCACCAAAACCACTGGCTATATTTATATCACAGTGACACAGAAGAGGACGTTTCTCTGTGATCCTGCTCAAAGGACTAAAAAACCACAGGTACCCACCAAATCTGAAGCAAAAACACATAACATCAACAGAAGTACATGTTTTTGCATGTGCGAAAGAATAAGTTAAAAACAAACATGTGTAGTACCTAATATACAGTTTATATCCCAGGGTATTCATTTAGTATCTCAATTGTGGAGTGATACCACTATGACAGGAACAAGATGCAGGAGCCAACTAGAAAAGAAGATTTGCTTCAAAGCAAATCTGTCTGTGTGCCTTCAAAAGCTGTAAATAATAATTCCTACAACTTTTGTCCTGTGGTACTTCAAATTCCATTAAGCTGATGGCTGGATGAAAATTTCAAGGTACAAATGACCTTGACATTTAAAGGTCATATGTAAATTACAAAAATATACAGTGTTACAATGCCTACAATTTAAGCCTAACATGAACCAAATCATAGAGAAGTTGACCAAGTTAAGCACAGCAAGATGAAACTTTCAAAGGTCCAAATGACATTGACCTTTGACCTTTACAGGTTACCTATTATCACAAAAAAATCATGCAGTTTTGTAATATCTACAAGTTGAGCGCAACATGATTAAAATTGGATGAAAATTGACCAAGTCATGGCTAGAAGAAATTTTCAAAGGTCCAGCTAACCTTGACCTTTGATCCTTGGAAGTCACAACAACTAAAATTTGCAGTGTTACAATAGCTACAATTTGAGTCCAACATGATTTAATTTGGATACAAATTGATTTATGGCTACATGAGAATTTCAAAGGTCCAAATGATTTTGATGTTTGAACTATATAGGTCACTTGTAAGTCACAAAAATGTGTAGTGTTACATTAGCTACAATTTGAGCCCAACATGATCAAAATCGGATATACATGGACTGAGTTATGGCTACATGAAAATTTGAAAGGTCCAAATGACATTGACCTTTGACCTTTGGAGTTTATTTGTAAATAAGAAAAATATGCAGTGTTGCAATACCTACAATTGGGGTCCAACATGGTTAAAATTGGTTGAAAATTGACAGAGTTATGGCTAGATGAAAAATTTAAAGGTCCAAATGACCTTGATATTTTACCTTTACAGGTTGCATGTAAATTACAAAAATGTGCAGTGGTACAAACATATTTATTGAGTTAGGATTTTCTGTACCTATAATAATTTTGGAGATATTCAAGATTTAAATCTTCAAATGACCCTAATTTACATAATTTTCAAAACCGTTGAACTTTTTTTACAAAAACTCAATACTTCATGTATGGAAGTATAATCATGCTAAGTTTGGAGTTTCTACGTATAATGGTTTTCAAATGAAATGTCTGACAAATTTGCCTGGAAAGAAAGAAAGAAAGAAAGAAAGAAAGAAAGAAAGAAAGAAAGAAAGAAAGAAAAAGAAAGAAAAACAATATGTCTGTGTTGGTACACAGACATAAATAGAACAGATAACAGACCTTGGATGCATAATACAGTCGACTTGGTTCATACACTGTCTAGAAACACTTGGAAGTTCCATGAAAAAAAAATGGACTTTGAAGGTCTGAAATTCACGGCTCGTCGTTTGAATCTTTGGAAAATCCCAAATTATCCTATTGCATTAGTTTTAAAATGGACTCCATTTTATTATTTTTCCTCGTTATGCCCCTTTCCTAATGGAGGAGGGGCATACAGAAATCGCTTATTTCATCCATCCGCGTGTCCATGCATCCCTGTCCGTCCATCCATCTGCAATTGTGTCCGATGTATAATTCACTTATACCTCAACTTAAATTGATGAAACTTTAAACATAGGTGAATTCTGACATAAGGGTGCATCATGTACCAAAATTATGTCGCTAGGTCAAGTATCTGGGTCACAGTGACAGATTCTTGTAAATCGTGTCCAGATTATATATAACTCCTTTACTTTATGTGACTTAGATTAATGAAACTTTACACTGATGTATCTACACGTAAAGGTGTGTCATGTACCGAAAGTAGGTCACCAGATAAAGTATCTGGAACACGGTGACAAAATCATGTAAAACTATATAACACTTCATGGCGGAGCTGTAATTCTGCTCTTATAGTTAGATTGCTAAGCCTTTACACACAGGTGCAACTATGCAAAAGGCTGTGTCATGAACCAAAAGTAGGTCGCTAGATCAAGTATCTGGATCACGGTGTCATATCCTTGTAAAATCGTGCCAAAGCTATTATTCTTTTATTATTTAACTAAGTTTCATGAAACTTCACAAACACACACACACACTCACATGTATCTTGACAAAAAAGTGTGTCATGAAGCAAAATTAGGTCACTAGGTCAAGTATCTGGGTATCATCTATGTGTGTCAGGGCTACAATTCGCTTGTCCTTCAACTTATAATAATGAAACTTTACACACACTGCATATGAATATAAGGGTGTGTGATGTACCAAAAGTAGGTCAATAGGTCACGTATCTGGATCACAGTGACACATTTTTGTAAAATCGTATCAGGGCTATAAATCCTTTACTATTTAACTTAATTTCATGAAACTTCACACATACATGTTTCTTTACATGAAAGTGTGCAATGAAACAATTGTAGGTCAGTAGGTCAAGTATCTGGGTCATGGCGACACATTATGCAAAACTACATTACACTTCCAGGGTTATAATTCAGTTGTCCTTTGACTAAGAATCATGAAACTTGACACACATGTGTATTTGGACACAAGAGTCATTCTAAAACGAGACCTGTAATTAACAAGGTTATAAACGAAGCGAGGGTGCATGGATCTAGCAATCCCTGGTTGCCTTTTAATTATATTTATATACGATGTGCTGCTGGTTTGCACATAACCTATTCACTAAAGTTGATAATCCTGAGCAAAGTAATCAACTAAAGATTAAAATGATGGACTCATGAAATTAAGACTCGGACTTCTGCAAAAAAACTTTAAACTTCAGACGTAGCCTTCGGTTGTAGGATTATAGATTAAAAAAGAAATAAAAGACATAGCAGCACTTTTACCTTCATTTTTGTGAAACTGAAATATTAAAAACTCAACTTGGAAAATCAACACTATCAGTAGGACTTTTACTAGATTTTGTGTTAAATTAGAGTATCCGAGGTAAAATGTTCCTCATATTCATGATCGTGTAAGGATACATGTTACAACGCATCAAATAAACATTTAACTGGGAGTGATTTTAATGTGGAAAACTGATCTACAGTCTGTCTTAACTCTTAAAGAGACCCATGACACTAGATATCCCTTAATGTACAACAATTTCAATATTACATTTTATGTTATTCCACATGACCATACAAACTTCCACATAGAGGTGGGTGGATTTTCTTTGAACGTCACAAAATTTTCTTCCTAATGACCACTTAAAATACTGGTTATTTAACGAAACTTTATTTTTCTAAAGAACTAATAATTGTGCAATGATGAACCACTAACCTCACAGGAGGTTAGTGGTTCATCATACACAAGCTTTAGAATACAACGTTTATAATTTATCCAAATTACTTAACTTGACAGAGCCAAACCAAACGAACATTCTTTACAGTCTACATTATCTCTGACTTTTCAGGCTCCCTCCTATTATCAAATTTGGTCATGTAGCCCATAAGCCAAACACACACACACACACACACAAAGGGGGGGGGGCTTTTTGGAAAAGGTAAATCACATAGTTACGGCAGGGAAGTGCCAGAGAGGCATTTCCCTGGTTACAGCTAGTAGTTTGTATGACTTTTTTTTTGGGGGGGGGGATCTCAATGTTAATGGTAAAAGTGTTGGTTCTCTTTTAATTTCAAGACAATGCTCAATGCAAAAGATCAGAACTGATAACTTAACGAATGCATTTTTATCAAATGAAATACATTAAAATCTTTATACCCATTACAAAATGTAAAACTGATTCAACACTTCAGTTTCTCTCTCTACCCTCCTTGGTTACAGACTGTCTGAATGGGCAATGCTAGGAATACATTTTGATTCTCATTTTGTCCAAATGTTGATTGAAATATAAGATTTGTATTTTCTCAGTGTAAGCACTACATGTATTTTAATTGACAACAGTCAATGTCGCATGAAAGATAAAAGAATGAAACATACATGTTTGCATATATGCAGTGACAAAATCTAAAATATGTGCAATTCGTAATGTATATGAGCGGCCGGCTAGTCAGTATCAGACAAAGGTTGCCATCACTGGCTTAAAATTTTGACAATTCATTGTTTATGGCTGAAGATTGAGGGGTTAATATCGAAATTGGTGGTATAAATGTTTTGATATTGTCAAAAATAAAGAAATGTAGCTTTATCTACAGCACAAAATTTGACCAGGCTGACATAAACCAAAAAATCTCAGACAACACATCGCAACGTGTGTAAATACTCCTCTGAATGCGTGCTTGGTCTTAAAAGTAGCCCACCATGTTATACGAGTGTGAAGAGGCCCAACCAGTGAGTATAGAATTGCCAGTGGCAAAATGAACAAATGAAGATCAATGAAAATTTCAATTTGATACATTGAAAATTTGATGTTTAGTTTGCACGCAAATGATAAAACATACTTAATGGTACAAAGTAATTTCAATCTGATGAAGATCCCAATTTGAAATTATTGGTGTTTTTATCACTATGTAAATTCAAGAATAAACTACAGCAATATATTGGGCGTTGGGGGATGGAGGGTAAGGGTACAGTGTATTTCTGCACTGCGGCACTGGGGCATATTCTTTTTTGAGTACCAACATCATACTGGAGGCCTCTAATTTTTCCTACTGGCCAGTATTTCGGAATATTCTTATTTTCTGTACTCTGTATTGGGGGGAAAAATTTACTCTACCAGCACAATGGGACCCCACCTACCTTACCCCCATATACTCAATCTTCATGCATGAACAGCATCAGAACAACAAAAACTCTTAGTGCATCAGCTAAATTAAGCTATTTGCTTTGGTAGCATTGTTATTCTTGTTACAATTCATTTCAAATGGCACAGAACACACATACATGCATGTACGTCAGTATTTGTGAAAATATTCCGTGACAGATAGATAAAGCTTACTTACATGATGCAGCACATATCCTCTTCTAACTGCGTGGTATTCCCCTACCTTCCCCCCCCCCCCCCCCCCGCCATCCAACCCCATCCAATTCACATACTCACATGCAGGGTGTCAAGTTGAACCCATGCACTCTCATTGGGTACATAGGCCTACAAATCTTGAGATTCATCGCAATATGACTTTTGCCAGGGGTTCACATCGTCATTTGTAGTGATCGAAACAGTGGACTGGACAAACTATGATTGTTGAGGAAGATGCTCTTTCTGGCAGGGTTTTGTTCTGTGAGTACCCCCTTGCTATCCGCTTGTTTATGCATTCTTGCTCTGAAGTTGGTGTCAGCCAGTGGTTCCCAATAGGGTGTCATGTTATCGGCATGGAACCTTGATACACGTGTGTGTGTGTGTGTGTGTGTGTGTGTGTGTGTGTGTGTGTGTGTGTGTGTGTGCACGCGCGCACACATATGGGCATCACATAATGGCAATTTGATCAAGCCAGGTGAAAGTGACACCCGCCCTCATTGCAATCAGTCAGTATCACACCACGAGTCATACTGTAAAGTGTGTGCTTCGGCATCATAAAAATTCCAACATAATTATGCAAAATTCTTACAGCTACTTTCTCTTTTCTGCAAAAGAGAAACGGGGTGATATTTATTCCTTACTTTGAAATTTTAATCAATCCATTTCTAAATGGTCGCTAATGGGTTAATCTCAGAGAGTTCCTACGGGATCCCCAACAAGGTATGTTCTACCTGACCAACTGGTACAGATGGGCATTGCGCAATAGATTAATTGTCGAAAGGTGAGCAAACTACTATCTGGTAGCTGGTAATCAACCTAATCTAATTGGTGTTGTACATCTACTCAAGGAAATATCAATATCTACTCTGATGGGTCATACAGCGACCAGCAATGACCACTCTAGGTAGGGAACAAACAAGGTTATTCTGGTGTATTTGGACAGTCATCTTTCAGAACATTGTTGAAGTAGAAAATAATTACAGGGAACCAGAATCTTGTACGCTGTAAGTGTTTGGGATATTTAATCCTCTAAGAGTTTTATGGAACTGCGGTAACTTTCTAAGAGTTTTATGGAACTGCGGCCAACTCGCTGCACCTGCCGGCTACAAATTTTACAATTATTATTGATTTTATGTATCTGAGCTTCCCAGATCAATAAGAATTGCGTACCTCGGAAATAAAGTGTGATTTAACATCTTGCCATCAACGGAGTGAGTTGTGTGGTCATTGGCAGTCCCCACTGCTTCTGCCTTATTATAGTTTTTTTTTATATGGAACAGTGAATCTCTGTCGTGAGTCAGCGCGTTTGCGCCAAGCCCCAAAAGAGAAGCCAACCAACTACTTGAGTGCACAGACTTTTCAGTGGCGAGCTTGCCAGGATATTTTTACTGGATTTTACCATCGATTTGTGGACTGAAGGAAACTGACAACACAATGAATGCAGAGCAGTGGGAGGCCATGACCACCAATTTGGTAGGTCTGTACAATGACTTTAAAGCAGTGCAGGCAACATTTCATGCACAACAAAATGCCCAATGGCAGACACAGCAAAGGCGAGACAAATTGAGGGGACTAAGTGAAGGCCTCACCCCATGTGACGGTGAGGTGAGTGCACAGACTAGGAACTTTTTGTACGATGTGGATTTGGTTTTATCCCAACTCCCTAACGACAATGCCGGGGTCATACAAATCATAACTCGGGTCACATGTGGGCCGCTAAGGAGGGAGATTCTGCGGTTCATTGAGAGCCAGCCTGAGGACAGATCTAACGTCCCCTGGGCCAGGGTAAAGTCACATATAGAAAGGACATTCCTCTCAGCTGATGAGGAGGAAAAACTTAGAATTACAGTGGAGCAGTTAAAACAGAGTGAAAATGAGACGTTAGCCTCCTATAACCGCAGGTTTAGGGAGGCGGTGCAAAGAGCCTACCCCGTGCCTCGCTCAGAAGATGCGGAGCGCATTGTATTGCGACAGTATATGCGGGGCCTTCGCATTGCTGAACTGGCCAAGAAATTGAGCTTAGAATTACAACAACAATCACTAGATGCTGCAATGCAGTATACCGAACGCATTGAAGCAGGAATGGAGCGGTATGTAGGACTGGACCGCAAGGAGCGCCAAGATGAACCCATGGAGGTAGGAAGCCTCAATACTGTTGCAGAAGGCAAAGAGGGCAGCAACAGCGAAATTATCAACACCTTAACCAAGATACAGAAGGGCCAGGAAAAGATGTCAGCTCGCCTGAGTCGGATCAAGTCCAGCAGACAGATGGACACCAACTACCATAAAGATAGCCGTGCACCCCGGGATGTGAGGACTGCTCAGGGAAGGCAAGGGCAACCTTCCAACCAAGGGCAAGTAGTCTGCTACATCTGTGGAGGGAATCATTACCGTATCGGGTGTCCCCAGCGGCCCCCACGGCCAAGAGCAAGCGGGGTTCAACCACGTCCAAATGCAGACACCCAGCGACCAGCGGAAAACTAGAGGTAGCAGGGGTAGAAGAGAGCTTCTCCAGACTGGGTTTGTCAGTTAAGGCAGGTAATGTGCATTTTAATTGCCTTATCGACACTGGAGCTAGCGTTTCACTTCTGCACAATGCAGTATTTAAAAGGATTTGTGAAGACACTGGTAGGAGTAGGCTATTGAAGCCTGCACCATCATTGTTTGATGTTTCAGGTTCAAAGATTAATGTTTATGGGAAAACTGAAGTGCAACTTGACGTATTTGGTAACCTCAGTATGTTGGTAGTAGATGGCATTGTCCACCAATGCATTATTGGTGACGATGCACTGGCTGCCGGCAAGGCCCTGGTCGATTATGATGGCCGTCTCTTGACCTGGAGAGGTAAGCAAATGTCAATTTATCCTTATAATCAAACTCCTGTCAATTCTGTATGTGCAGGCATGAGTATGGGCCCAATGCATGCTGTTCCTACTACTAACCTACCTACCTCTGAGTATGCACACATAATTGCCCAAAACCAAGATGTGTTTTATGAGGACGGCAAACCGTTCGGTCAGTGCCCTCTTGTGGAAGTTACTGTAAATACTGGTGACCATCCACCCATTCGTCAACGCCCCTACAGAACACCCCTTGCAAAACGTAAAATTATAGATGAATGTATTGACCAAATGCTTAAAGATGGGGTAATTGAGCCAAGTAATTCACCTTGGGCCTCCCCTGTGTGTCTTGTCCCAAAAAAGGATGGCACTACACGCTTTTGTGTAGATTATAGGAAGTTAAATGAAATCACAGTAAAAGATAGATACCCCCTCCCATTGATACAAGACATCTTTGACCAACTAGGAGGCAAGTCAGTGTACAGTGTTTGTGACCTTAAGGCCGCATATAATCAGCTCCCTGTAGCAAAACGCGATCAGGAGAAGACCGCGTTTATCTGCCACCGTGGTCTCTTCAATTGCACAGTTGGTAGTTTCGGCCTAGCTAATATGCCTAGCATTTTTCAGAGGACCATGGAGATGGCCCTATCTGATCTCCTAGGAAAATGTGTCTGGGTATTTCTTGACGATTTAATAATAGCCTCAGAGTCAACAACAGCACACAAAAAAGATCTTCAAGCTGTTTTCGACAGGCTACGTGCTGCAAAATTGCAACTGAAGGCCTCAAAATGCCATTTTGGGAAGAAGGAAGTGCAGCTACTAGGGTACATAATAACCCCAGCTGGCATCCATAGTGACCCTGAGAAAGTGCGAGCCATAGTGGACATGCCTGCCCCCACCAGCGTAAAACAAGTGCGTTCGTTTATGGGGATGGTAAATTATTACTCAAAAACCATGCCAGGATATGCATTCGTATCTGAACCCTTAGTCAAGCTGACCCGCAAACACCAGGTTTTTACTTGGGGCCCCGAGCAACAACAGGCCTTTGAACACTTGAAAACCCTCCTTATGTCCAGAGAAGTCATGGCATACCCACAGACAGACAAAAGTTACAAGTTATACACCGATGCAAGCGATACTTGTGTGGGAGGCATCTTAGTGCAGGATGATGATGCAGGGGTTGAAAGGGTCATACAATATGTATCCCACCAATTGTCGGCTACTCAGCGGAAGTGGTCGACCATAGAAAAAGAAGCCTATGCGGTAGTGCATTGCATCGACAAGTTAAGAGCATACCTGTATGGTGCTGAATTTGTTGTATATACTGACCACAAACCATTAAGATCCTTGTTTACCAAAGAAATGCGCAATACTAAGATTCAGCGCTGGGCCGTCTTCCTAGCAGAGTTCGGTGCCCGTATACAATATATCCAAGGCACCCGAAATGTAAGAGCAGATTTAATGTCTAGGCTGCCAGCACCTGTAGAATTAGCAGTCATAGACACAGTGGACTGGGTTGACCCAGAGGCAGTCCAAGGTAAGGGTGTACAGGATCGAATTCCCCTTGAAGCCGACTCGCTAAATGCGGAAGCAGTACGGAAAGCCCAGGAGAGTGAATTTGCCTTACTGTTCCAGGAAGCGGACACCCTAGAGTCTGATTATGAAGTACATGAGGGTCTACTATACTCAGTCCGACGCCCCACCACGGCTTGCCCCTGGTATCCCCGACTAGTTTTACCCCAGGCATTCCGAACCCAGGTCATTGATCGGTGCCACAAAAATGTGGGTCATATGGCCCTTGCAAAAACATTGAACAGGGTGAGGGAAGCTTATGTCTGGCCTGGTATGAGGAATGACATAGCAAGGCAAATAAAGCTCTGTTCAACGTGCCTAGTAAATCAAAAACGGTCAGAACGCCCACCAATGAGTGAAATGCCAATCCCATGTTATTGCATGCAGATGGTGGGGATTGATTTAATTGGCCCCTTTGTACCCAGTGACCAGGGCAACCGATATGCGGTAACAGTAATAGACCATCTATCGGGATGGGCCGAAGCCTTCCCAATACCAAATAAAAGCTCCACAGCGGTGGAAGCCGCTCTGGCCCAGGAGTTCTTTCCCCGACACGGCATTCCTGAGGTGGCCATAACAGACAGAGGGCTGGAGTTTTCCTCCGGGCATTTTAAGCAGTTCTTAAGGGGCCTTGGTGTCGACCACCGCCAGTCCACTCCCTATCACCCTGAAACCAATGGTAAAGTCGAGAGACTTAATCGAACCATAAAGGAGATGATCACCAAACTTGTAGATAATAAGGCCAGGAATTGGCAGGGCAGGTTGGCAGATGCCCTGTTCGCTCACAGGAATAGTGTTAACGAATCGACAGGTTTTACCCCCTTCTATCTAATGTATGGTAGAAGAGGGAGGGTTCCCTTGACTAGGTGCTTAGGAACCCCAAATAGGGAAAACCCTCTGGAAGGACGATTAAGTGACCTTGCAGAAGCCCTTACAATTGCTAGGCAGAACCTCGAGGACTCACGAAAGTATAACCGGGAACGCATCAATAGGCGTGCCAATGCTTGTGAGGTAAAACCTGGAGATACAGTAGTTGTTAGGGCCCATGAGAAATTGACCTTCACTTCTAGTTGGGACCCTCAATATGAGGTTATAAGGGTTAGGGGGCCTGTTTGCTGGATAAGACACCAAGGAACAGGCCAAATGCTCGTGCTTAACCGATGCAAGTTACTATTGGTGGACCCAAATGTGGCTTGGGATAATGTGTCTCCACGACCTCGCAGAAATGCAAGGCAAGGGGCCCAGTTCACAGCCACAACTAGGGAGCCACTTCAGGTTGATAGAGACCCTAATCCTCCACATGCTTTATTACTCACAGAGGAAGACTCTGCTGAGCAACCAGGGGAGGACATGGAGGTGGATGGTGCCGATGAGTCATTAGGGGTGGAGCCAGCAACAGCCAATCAAGTGGAAGCTCCGGCTTTGAGAGTGCCGACTCACCGGTACTTTACAAGGTCGCAAGGCCCAGTTCCTCAATCTAGCTTGGCTCCCGATAGGACTCTACGGGCACCATCACCACCACCTCCTTCTGTGGCAGTAAAAAGACCGGCTCCAGAATGTCCCTTGGATATCGCAGAGCAAAAACGACAATGGCTAGCCGCTGTAGAGCTGGCTGCCTTTATGTGTGCCTAGTGTTCTCTATGTTAAGACTGACTGGGGCAGACATAGACCCCCTCCCTGATGGATTACTACTCACCAAGGCGGATCAACTCCGGGTTCAAACCGCTGAGTGGACTATCTTGGTGGTTGTTGATGCCCCGGTGGTGGACCCAAATCTTTTCCACAGCCTTACAATGGTCATTAATCAAGCCCAGCAAGCTCTGGGAAAGGGGCTTATTACTAAACACCAGCACAGTTCCTGGGTTGGCCGGCTCAAGTTCCTGAAACCCTACCTTGGCGCCCAGCAAGTCACTCAGGCCTCGCACAACCGGCGAGTTAAGCGAGGGTGGTTTGACATCGTTGGCCAGATAGGTTCTACCTTGTTTGATTTAGCAACCAGTGATAGTATAGAGGAATGTCGCAGAGCCATATCCAGTGCACAAGAGAACCAACGGGCCATAGTTCACCAAACAAACAAACTTACCACAGTGTTGAACCGCACCCAACAGCTTGCGGCTTGGAACCAGAAGCAGATTTCCCAGGTGACTAGTTTTATCTCTGAGAAACTCATCCCTAAATTAAATAGTGCAGTCAGACAATTGAATTATACTAGTCGTAGAATACTGCGTGTAGAACACGCATTCTATTTTGAGAGGACGGTGTCAACTCTGGAACACATCGCTGGCTCCTATATACGGTCATTACAAACATATGCACGTCAAAAGGTGTCCTTAGAGATGGGCAGGTTAACCGAAGACATAATGAGCCCAACTCAACTTTATAGTGTGTTAAGGCTGGCAACCACTCCCAGCACTTATCCGATCAACCCTATACAATGGTATTATGAGCATTCACCCGTGTATCCAGTGTGGGGAAAGGAAACATTAATTTACCGGGTAAAGCTACCATTGGTCGATGGTCGAAATTATAATCGATACAATTTAGCCTCATGGCCCGTACCCTATGAGAAACCGGGCTATTCTATCCAAATAAGGGTGGAACAGAAGGATGTAGGGATCAGCACCACGAATGGGGACATTTTCCATCCAATTGGCTGCATGGGGTGGAAACCCATGGTGTGCCGTTCAGGGCCATTATTTGACACTCACCGGTGGAGTTGTCCTCGCACTCTAATAGCCGGTAATGTGAAGCGGAGTCGCAACTGCCAGGTTATCTTGACTCGACAATCAAACTTGACCATAGTGACCAAAATCAGTTATGGAGAATACGTTGTTGTGACCTGGGGTGAAACCTTTGAAACGCATTGCAAAGGGAAGCCCAGTAATAGACGAAGGGTAGATGCAGGTACCTACCTGATAACAGTGCCTTCGGGGTGCATAGTTATGGGAAAAGGTGTCACTCTGACAGGCCTCATAGAACGCATTCGCCATGTGTCGGTGAAGGCATTACGTGTGCTAGCTACTAACATCTTGAATATCACTACCATCATTTCTGAAGAGCAGGCTTTGTCACTACTAAAACAGCCCCACTTTGACCACCAAACCCCACTCCTACTCACCGACCTAACCCCCTTGCCCATGCCCCATCCTCCTTTTGCATGGACCCATCATGGTAGTCGGCTATCCTTTGGCCTTCTATTTGTTTTAGTTGCCATAGGGGTATTGGTAACCATATTGGGATGCCTTGTTTGGCACAAACGGGAATACTTCATCAACTGGCTCCAATTAAAGCCGTAAGCCACACCAGAACGGGCTCTGATGTTAAAGGACCACTCCTCCCCACCTACCCTAATGAATCCTACACCTCTGCAGTGCCCTACTAATGTTTACCCATCCTTAGCAGCCGTTCTTAATGCAACACGGAAGGAGCAAAGTACAAGTTCGGCTGGCCCTTCACCATCTTGCCACTCTAACCACTCACAGCCTGCAGAAACAGACTGAGCCCTGGAGCGGGGGTATCCCTAATGCTTGCCCACCCTCATCTTGGTTAGTCGCCACATGGAGCTGGGGACTACACCTTTGTGAGTGGCAGCCAGGTTCGCGGCCTGCTTCCTTGGGGGGTATGTATTGGCATTTGCACCTTGAATCCGGGTTCAAGCTATGTTGATAGATTAATGGTAAATAGATTGGTATTTTCTGGGCACCAAATATGCCTTTCCTTTTGTTGGCCTGTGAAAAGAGGACACTTTCATGCTATGGCTGATATTGTTAGTGTTATGACAATGCACTATGACAATGCATAGTGCCCATTTGTTTTGTGCCAAGAACAAGGATTAACTGGCTATGCGGTGATCATGTTATGTTACCATGCACGACTATATTTGTGGTCGAAACGTGTATAATTATTTAATCGCAGCATCGTGTGGTCAAATATTAGACGTTGCCGTGTTTGACTGTACTTGTATCCAAAATGTGTGTATTTCTAATTATTTTCTCATGGCATAAATGTTTCACAGTAAAGACCATAATCTGTGCCACATTCAGCTTACTCAATTTATTATTGACGGTTTTATTTATGCCAAGGTGTATGAGACATTGAGGTGGGTTGGTTTATGATGTAGCTTCTGAGATGCAATGAACACATAAGTGGGCATCCATTTTACTTTAGTCGGTGTTATTATATGAATATATACCTATATGTGCTGCGGTATGTTCGTAAATGTACAACTATTTATATGGCCATGGTTATTCATTTGCATGGAAGTAGTTAGCCTAATTATAGAGGTTATGAAGTGCTTGAGATCCAAACCTTCTGGCTTCCATGTGCCTCACAGTTATCCTGTGCCCGTTTGGGTTTGCGGGACCCCCTATAAAACCCAGACAGTGGGTTCAGCCCCCCAATATGGCAGCTAACTGTAGGATGATAGGTAGTTTCAAGAGAAGTGTAACAAAAGCGAGTTGAATTTAGCACCATAGCGAAGTATAGACTGTGCTTATTAGGCACTATTGTTTTCAAATATCAATGCACAACTAACCATTTCAATGCGACAGGTCATGATCATTACTGACATCTCCCATGTGGGCGGTGTAGACTGTCTAGATAGCGAAACGTCCAGAATGAACTGGTGCCATGGTCTGCTAATATCACCTTTGTGGGGGTGCTACAGTGGCTATGATCAGTCCTTTGCAATGTTCAATGGTGCCACATGAGTCAATAATGTAAACAAACCAATAGCATTAAGGACATAATCGATTGATCTGAGTTGTAGTGTAACTAACTAGCATAACAGCAGTGCCGATAAAAACTCATCCTCTTGGCACCTTTCTATGTAAACGATACACATATTCTTGCAGCTGATTCTACCTGATTTATCCTTAAAATTATCCTGAATGTAAGGTCAGATGCTGAATGATCTGACCCAACGGTGGGTCAAGTTCTGGAACCTCTGACCCCATTAATTGCTTAAGGTATGCAGTCTAGGTGAATAGTTTGTATATTCTATTTCAAAATATACTGGCGAGCTAATGGTTAATGATTTTGTCAGATTGTGGTATAGCAATTAGGGCTCACATCTGTTATGAGCTCATGCTGTAGAGCCTGTGGGAAGCACGATTATGTTAGAATTGCTTTATGTGAGTCTTGAATGAATTATCAAGACTAATAAAAGGGGGATCGTATGTAAAGTGTGTGCTTCGGCATCATAAAAATTCCAACATAATTATGCAAAATTCTTACAGCTACTTTCTCTTTTCTGCAAAAGAGAAACGGGGTGATATTTATTCCTTACTTTGAAATTTTAATCAATCCATTTCTAAATGGTCGCTAATGGGTTAATCTCAGAGAGTTCCTACGGGATCCCCAACAAGGTATGTTCTACCTGACCAACTGGTACAGATGGGCATTGCGCAATAGATTAATTGTCGAAAGGTGAGCAAACTACTATCTGGTAGCTGGTAATCAACCTAATCTAATTGGTGTTGTACATCTACTCAAGGAAATATCAATATCTACTCTGATGGGTCATACAGCGACCAGCAATGACCACTCTAGGTAGGGAACAAACAAGGTTATTCTGGTGTATTTGGACAGTCATCTTTCAGAACATTGTTGAAGTAGAAAATAATTACAGGGAACCAGAATCTTGTACGCTGTAAGTGTTTGGGATATTTAATCCTCTAAGAGTTTTATGGAACTGCGGTAACTTTCTAAGAGTTTTATGGAACTGCGGCCAACTCGCTGCACCTGCCGGCTACAAATTTTACAATTATTATTGATTTTATGTATCTGAGCTTCCCAGATCAATAAGAATTGCGTACCTCGGAAATAAAGTGTGATTTAACATCTTGCCATCAACGGAGTGAGTTGTGTGGTCATTGGCAGTCCCCACTGCTTCTGCCTTATTATAGTTTTTTTTTATATGGAACAGTGAATCTCTGTCGCGAGTCAGCGCGTTTGCGCCAAGCCCCAAAAGAGAAGCCAACCAACTACCTGAGTGCACAGACTTTTCAATACGACCAGCCCCGAATTTTCCCCTTCCTCTGCAAAATTCTATCATTGAAACAAGAGCCTACTGCTAATTGAAATGTAGTCCTATCATGGCAATAAAACAGCACACATGTTAGCGGTAACACAAACATACCCGGCTCCCTGACATATTACATATAGATGCGTAACATTTAGTTCCTAGGTCAGGGGCACACATAAGCTACTTTACTGGGTGACCACAGAACACTGTCCAGTTGTATGTTGTATGCAGAAAAGTTTACATGTATAATCAGCATCTCAGATTTGTAGAAGTTGGACACTGAGAGATCCGACAGATGTTGAACAGAGCTACAGATGAATAAAGTAGATCTATGTTTACATACATTACACACACACACGCACACACCAAAAATGTATGGGGAGAAACCCCATGAACTCTCTGCAATGATAAATATAAATTTTGAGTGCAGACATGAAGTACTATGAAAAATCCTATGAAAGGTGCTTGTGAATGGAGCAAAAATAAGCAACCCTTTGCCTATATTCTTGGTATTGCATTGATCTGAGCCATGTACACACTGTCCATTATGTATAAATGAAAATAGGTTCAGGCTGCTACTCAGTAACAATATGGTGATAGGGAATAGGGGTATTTTAATATCTGGTCCTTGTATGTAAACCAGGCTTTATTATGACATGATATAATACGATGTTACGATGGATAAAATTTTATTTTGGTTTTAATGTAATCAGCCTCCTGTGTCACAAAGGAGAAAGCTTAAAAAAAAAATTAAAAAAAAAAAACAGGTCCTAGTTTCAGGTCTTTTTTTGTTGAGATTTGGTATGGTATGAACATGAACCTCACTTCCCATCCCCAGCCAACTCACACAGAGTTGGAGCACATGCATACAGGACTGCTTACTTCTGAAAAAAATATCTGACCACAACTATAAAATATTAAAACACTCTCCGCTAGTTTACATGTCAATTTCAAGTGTTTTTCTATGTCTACGTGGTCAAATTTTGTGCTGTAGATAAAGCTACATTTTCTGCCTTTCTTGTGCAATATCAAAACATTTATACCACCAATTCCCATAATATTAATCCTCAATCTTCAGCCATAAACAGTAAATTATCAAAATTTAAGCCAGTGATGGCAACCTTTGTGTGATACTGACTAGCTGACCGCTCATATACATTACCAAGTGCACATACTATCACTGCATATACTGCAAAATGTATTTTTCATTCTTCTATCTTTCATGTGACATTGACTGTTGCCAATTGAGGTATATGTAGCGCTTACACTGAGAATATACAATGTCTGATCTTAGATTTTAATCAACATTTGGAAAAAAATGAGAATCATAATGTATTCTTATCATATTGTTCATGCTGACAGTCCGTAACCGTGGAGGGTAGAGAGTGAAACTGAAATATTGAATCAGCTGTTTTAGTCATTTTATGTAATAGATATATATATGTTAACGTAATTCATTAAATAAAAAATGCATTCGTTAAATTATTCTGAACTTTTTGTGCATTGACTTAAATTGAAATGCAACCAATAAAACACTTTTAACATTGAAATCCTCCAAAAGTCATACAAACTAACGGTAACTATGTGATTAATCTTTTTCAATTACCCCCCCCCCTTGTTTTTTTTTCTCGGTTTACGGGCCAAATGACCAAAATTTGAAAACAGGCGGGAGTCCAAAAAAGTCAGAGAGCTGGCTATATCTGAAAAAAGTGTAAATTAACAGGATGTTATATGACTTATCTATGGGTCTATGTACTGATTTAAAAAATGTAGAAAAAATCCCCATTTTTAATTTCATGTTCCCTATTTTTTGCCAATTTTGAAAATAGAAGGGCCCGTAAATTGAAAAAAGAAAAATTATGTGGCCTTGTTTACATATTAAAGAAGGCTATCATTAAAAGCATTGTTTGTGTAGATCATCTTGAAAGGCATCAAATTGTTAACTTGTTATGATGCCCATGCAGGTAGTAAGAAATTACTAAAGTGACAAAGGTAAAACTTTGCATATACTGCATTATACCCCGACATCTCTTAATTTGAATTGTGCCAAATGATAAACAATAAATATGTTACACTGACAAGTTTACATATTGTTTCTGCTGTAAATGCCCTCCTCTTTTGGATCATTTTGTCACTTTCAAAATATGTTTTAGTTTAGGTGGCTTACACTGTATGAATTTAAATACAAGCAGGTGCGAAATTCAAACCAAAATAATATATATTGTATACATTTGTTTCCCAAAGACTGTTATTTGGCATGCATATAATTGTACATACTAATAATACAGTAGAATATGCATTTGAAATCCCCCATAAAGAGACCACTCCCGTATTGCAACCAGCTTTTTAGCTCAGCTGACTTGTCAGTAGCTGGGCTTTTCTTATAGTCCTTTGTCCGTCGTCTTTCGTCAACAATCGACCTCTTCTCCAAAACCGTCAGCCAGATTCACTACAAACTTGGTGGAAATGTACCTTGGGTGGGTCTCTGCCAAGTTTGTTCAATTGGTCATGCTCCAGTGATTTTTGGATATTTTAAATGATTTTTTGGGGTTCTCTCTTGGGTCAAATTTTAAAAAGTCTTCTCTTATTTTTTTATGATTTTTGTGTGTTATAAATATTTTCGACTTCTTCTCCAGAACCGTCACTGAGATTAAGCTGAAACTATGTGGATATGTTCCTTGCAGAAGGGTCAAACAAAGTTTTTCACTAGGAGGCAATGCTGATTTTTAACGATTTTCTCAATTCGGGCACTCACCGATAAATGCAACTTTGCTATTGATGACTATGTAAGTCAATGGGCATTCGAATGTTTATTCACATTTTTGTCTTCTTCTGCAAAACCGTCAGTCAGATAGACTTCAAACTTGGTGGCAATGTACCTAGGGTCGGTCTCCAGCAGATTTGTTCAAATAGTCATGCTCCATTGCTTTTTGGAATTTTATTAATGATTTTTTTTGGGAGGGGTGGCAAATCTTAAAAAATCTTCTTCTCTGAAACCGCTCACAAAGTTGCTTTGATATCAGGAAGGAACACTCCTAGGGACTCCTCGTTCTGAATTTATTCACCAGGTAACGCTGCGATTTTTTGCTATTTTTCATGATTTTTTTTTAATGTGTTATTGCCATTTTCGACTTTTTCTCCAGAACCGTGACTCACATTGAGCTGAAACTTGGTGGATATGTTCCTTGTGGAAGGGTCAAAGAAAGTTGTTCAGTAGGGGGCACTGCTGTGGATTCCTGATTTTTTCAATTTAGGTAATTATAGATAAATGCACCTTTCCTATTGATTACTATGTAAGTCACAGGGCTTTCTAGATCTAATGCTAATTTACATTTTGGAACCATCAACCAGATTCACTTAAAAGTTTGCAGCCATTTACCTTCGGTGGATCGCTGCCAAGTTTGTCCAAGTGGTCACGCTCCAGCGATTTTTTATTTTAGTTTTGATTTTTTTTTATAAATTTGGGTTGGGTTTTTTTTTTTTTTTTGACAAATCCTTAAAAAAAATCTTCTCCGAAACTACTCACCCAATTGCTTTGATATCACACAGAAACACTTCTGGGGACTCTTAATTTGTGCAATAGGTAGCGCTGTATCAAAACAAAATAATGATTTATTGACTGTTTTCGTTATTTTCAACTTTTTCTCCAGAACCGTCCCCGAGATTAAGCTGAAACTTGTGTGGATATGTTCCTTGTAAAAAGAACAAACAAACTTGTCCACCAGGTGGCATTGCTGTGAATTTTCCATTTTTAGTGATTTTTTTTTTCAATTCGCATATTTGTTTGCAATGCACCTTTCCTATTGGTTATTATGTTGAGCTTGGTAGATATGTACCTTTGATAAGTGTCTCCCTATTTTGTCTTATCCCAAGTTTACAAAAACACAAGTGTGATGAATCTCTACATCAGCTGAGCATGGGCTGTTCACACAGCCCTCTTATTATAATCACACTACTGTTTAGATTTACAGTCTGTATGACCTAATTAGACCCTTGAAATGAACTTTTTTGCCATATTATTCTCAATAACTTCAATGTGAGTTGCTCCTGCTATTGCCTTTGACGACAGCCCAATACTTGTGACTTTTTGTTGGACCAAGAAAAACTTCATAAAAACTACTGAAAATATTCAAAAATCAGTTTTGAATTTAATCATCAAAAATAAAACTAGCATACTTCAAAATAAACCTAATTGTAATGATTCATAAACTAACATCAATTCATGTGTGAGATCATTGGTTCATCATTGCGCAATAATTAGCTTTTAGAAAATAAAGTTTCGTAAAATAACCAGTGTTTTAAGTTGGCGCGAGGAAGAAAATTTCGTTATGTTAAAAAAAAAAAGAAGCTCACATTGATGTGAAAGTATGTATGGTCATATAGGATACCATGAACATGTAATATTGAAATTTTTGTACATAATATGATCTGTAGGGTCATAGGTCTCTTAACGAGTTAAGACAGACAGTAGATCATTTTTCTACATTAAAACCACTCTGATAGTTAAATCTTTATCTGGTGCGTTATAACATTCATCCTTACATGATCATTTATATGGTGAACATTTTACCTTGGATACTTTAATTTCAATCAATTGAAAAGTCCTTCTGATAGTGTTGGTTTTCCAAGTTGAGTTGTTAATATCCCCGTTTCACAAATATGAAACTGTTTTTTTCCTCAAAATTTTAAATGTAATCAAACAGACAAGCCTGAATATATTTTAGGCACACTTGCATCTAATCCATGGTGCCATTTTTTATGAGATGATAAATATGTCCCGCCAAGAAATACTAAATCCTTTTAATTAAAATCTCCCCATGCATAAAACAGTACACTGTACACAATTCCGCCATTCTCTTGTTTTTACATTTAATATTTTATTCATACAAGTGTTTCGACCCGGGAGACAGCAAACAACAATTGAATCTATGCTGTGAGTGACAAATTATGTCTACACTCCTACGAACCCTTTTCATCCTATGAATTCAAGTTGCATGTCACTAACGGCTGTGCAGAATGTATGTATATCTTAATTCCACATTCTTGTTCATGAAATATATGTTTATCATTACAATGTACCAACATGCAATACAACACATATGCATGGAGATGAAGGATGCGATTCAAAGTCCAATCTGTGCAATATAGCCCATGGGGAACTGGTGCAGGCAAAGCTGCTGCTATGTCTTTTATTTTATTTTTTAACGCATGATCCCACAATCGAAGGCTACGTCTGAAGTCAAAAGAATTTATCAACTGAGATACATTGCCACCAAGTTTAAGGCCAGTCTGACAGACGGTTTCTTCAGAGAAGTCCAAAGTGTCTATTAGCATTCGAATGCCCATCGACTTACATGGAAGTAAACAGGAAAGGTTCATTTACCAATAAGCACCGAATTAAAAAAAAATAAAAATCAGGAATCCATAGCTGTACCACGTAGTGAACAATTTGTTTGACTCTTCCACAAAGAACATATCCACCAAGTTTCAGCTTAACCTGATTGACGGTTCTGGAGAATAGTCCGCAAATAGCAAAAACACAAAAAAGCATAAAAAATTAGGAAAAAATCGCAGCGCCATCAGAGTCCCTTGGAGCGTTCCTGTGTCATATCAAAGCAATTGAGTGAGTAGTTTCCGAGAAGAAGATTTTTTAAAATTTGCCCCAAAAAAGAACAAAAAATGCATGAAAAGTAAAAATTACCAATGGAGTGAGACTATTTAAACCATATTCGTAGCGACTGACCCAAGGTAGATCCTCACAAATTTTGAAGTCAATCTGGTTGAAAGTTTCAGAAAAGAAGTAAAAAATGTGAACTAGAAAAAAATTGCTTCACAGCAAATCTGGGAGCCTTCAAAATGAGAACAGTTTGAAATGTTGCACGTTGCTATTGTTCTAAATAATCTAAATTTTGTGTATTAGCCTAATGTGCATAATTTTAAATGTTACAACTTTTGTTCCTTGTTCATTGGATGTGGCCATGTCTCAATCTTATAAACTGATTTGAAAGACACCAATATCTATAACAGTTTCAAAGCTATTCAACATTTTATTTTTATGTATTTGCCTAACTTGCATCAATTAGAATTGTGCAATTTTTGATCATGGTTCATTGTGTGTGGCTATGTCAAAAGCCTATGGATAGAAATTGGAATGGCACCTCTGTCCATAATATTTTTGAAGCTATTCATGATTTAAATCCTGCAAAATCACCTAATTTGCATAAATTAGAATCCTACAACTTTGGTTCATGGTTCATTGGATGCGACTTTGCCACAAACTTTTAGATTGAAGTTGGAATGGCATCTATATGTATAACAGTTTTAGATATATTCAACTTTTTCAGTGCCTCTAATTAACATACTTTTAAATTCTGCAACTTTCATTTACTGTCCATTTTATTGGCAGGTGTCTCAAATCTGTACATGCACATTGAAATTTTGAGCCTATCTGCAATAGCATGGGTGATATGGAGCTTTTAAAATTTTGATTGCCCTTCATTTGCATAATTTCAAATATCATGACTATTCCCGACCAGGTGCACAATTTCACTGGTAGGTCAGTCACAAAGGCAACTTTGGTGGTACGGGGGAATAATAGTGCTTAAGAAAAACTCCAGACCAATTTCGATGCCATGGAAAGAAAGAATTTTAGAACCTGAGGAAATACAATAAGTCTAGGTTCGCACCCAGACATAAATAAGAAAGAAAGATAAAGAGAGAGAGAGAGAGAGAGAGAGAGAGAGAGAGAGAGAGAGAGAGAGAGAGAGAGAGAGAGCGAGAGAGAGAGAGAGAGAATTCTTGGAAAAACAAAATGTCTCGGTTGTCACCCGGCCATTATTAGCATTAGAATGCCCAGTGCCTTACAAGGTAATCAATGGGAAAGGTGCATTTATCTTCAAGTACCCAAATTTAAAAAAAAAGTTAAAAATCAGGAATCCACAGCAGTGCCACCTAGTGAACAGTTTTGTTTGCCCTTACCACAAGCACATATCCTCCAACTTTCAGCTTAATGTGAGTGATGGTTGTGGAGAAGTCAAAAATAGCAAAAACACACACACACACACACACACACACACACACACACACACACACACACACACACACACACACACACACACACAACAGAAATAATTGTAGCACCACGTGGTGAACAACTAAGGGTCACTAGGAGTGCCCCTGTGTGATATCAAAGCAATTGTGTGAGCGGTTTCAGAGAAATTTTTCAAAGATTTGTCCCCCCCCCCCCAAAAAAAATGAAAAATTCAAAAATCACTGGAGCGTGACTATTTCAACAAACTTGGTGAAGACCTACCCAAGGTACATCCCACCAAATTTGAAATTTCATGGCTGACAGTTACAGAGAAGAAGCCGAAAATATCAATTGTGGATGGACGGATGACAGACAAAGGACCATCTTATCAGCTCAGCCATGGCTGGCAAGTCGGCCAAGCTAAAAAAATATAAAATAAGGTCCGTTTTAAAACTAATGCAATAGGATAATTTGGGATTTTTCAATAATTGAAAAGACTGGCTGTGAATTTCAGACCTTCAAGGTCCATATTTTTTTCCAATGGAATCCCAGAATTTTCAAGTGTTTACAGACAGTGTACGAACCGTGTCGATTGTATTAGGCATCCAAGGCCGGTTATAGTAGTAGTAAGTAGTAGAATTTTATTGACTGAAAGAAAGTCTATATTTGGCTCTACAGCTTGTTCCTATTAAAGTGGTATGACTGGACAATTGACATATTAAATGAATATGTTGGAATATAAAATGTATATTATGTACTACACATGTCTGTGATTTATTCATGATTTGCAAATACAAATACATGAAGCTTCTGTTGACGTTATGTGTTTTTGTTTCAGATTTAGTGAGTACCTGTGTTTTTTTAGTCTATTGACCAGGAACACAGAGAATTATACGTCCTCTTCTGTGTCACTGTGATATAAATATAGCCAGTGGTTTTGGTGCATTCCAACACTGGGTCCGGTTGCATCTTAGTCAGTCATAACAATCTCCAGCGGTCCATTAATCGGCAGTGTGATACTGTCTAGTGATAAGGTAATAAGCAGTGGTCCCAGGAGGGTGTGGAGGGTGTCAGGTCTCCATACTCAATGTGAGGATGGAATGCCCGGCTAGTCGTATGCACAGGCATCAAGACACTGCTTACACGTAAGAATTTCTTTATGGCTTGAAAACAAACACACAAACACAAGTGCCCCCCCCCCCCCCAGCCAGCTGGAATAAAATGAAGTCACAGGCCACTCATAAATTGGTAGGGTGATTAGGGTCAGTCTTGCACAGAATGGGTAGCCAAATGGGATGCCGGAACCAGCGAAGGCCCCCAGCAGAATATACAGAATCAGTGACCCAGGCTGTTTTATCAAAGGATTGCTGTACAAATGCTCCTCTATCTGCCCCACCCCCTCCCCTCTCAACCCACTTCTTTGCCCAGGTTACAGTCGAGATGCTGACCTGGGTTTAATGAGATGCGAGATTAGGGGTCAAATCAGCAGCCTCGTTCTCGGTTCCATTGCTGGGCAGTGTTTATGTAAACAAAGACGCATGGGCACATCTTAGTCCTGCTATTTGGGAGTGTTGAGGTATTCGCGGATCACATGAAAGAGGTGTGATAAGTCATTTACCACTTACAGTAAAACCTTCCTATACCGAGCACCCTTGGGACCTGAAAAAAGTGTTCCATAAGGGGAGGTGTTCAGTATAGGGAAGTTTGCTAACATTGGAAGTATTCATTTGGGACCAAGAAATGGTGTTCAGTATAGAGAGGTGTTCGGTATATGGAGGCGTTCGGTTAGAGAGGTTTTACTGTATATAACAGTCAGTGCATTTATTGGGTTACGATTAATGGTCATTTTACGAGCATCCTGTCACCCGATACCCCACTGAAGACACAAGAGATGCCTGTTTGGAACACCCACCAACCAGATACTGCTCTGGCATTTTAATTTAAAACAGATCCATGACCCTTTCACGCTGTAACTTGACCAACAAGTGTTCATGCTTTTCAAGAGGGTATAAATTTGGGCTGGATTGGGTTAAATTTTCAAGATACAAGTGGTCCAATTTGAATAACAGAACAGTCCATTTTATCAGAAGTAATGGGGGTTTAGAACTACTGATAAAATAGAACATTTTCTGTAATAACATAGATTAGGCTAAATTTCATACTTACGGATATTTTAAGTTGTGAAAAAAATATATTTGAGCATTCTAGGGCAAATTGTACAGATTTGATCAAAATTCAAAGGGCCCTACCCCCTAAATATGTCATTTTGGGGTTCCTTCCTTTTTGGCTGAAAGGTGGACACAGGGTTTTCACTATCCCACCACCCCCATTCGATTATGGATCTGTATGCTCTGGCAGTGCATTCTTGGTGCAAATTGCCGGTACTAGACCCCATGTTACAAAAGTGCAGCTTTGTAGAAAACGTGGATTTTTTTGCAAAATGGCGGATTTTAGAGGTTGAAATTCAAAGTCAGGTCACAAGATTATTTCTTTCTAATTTGGACTTAAACCTTACTGCTTGCATCAGGAAAGTATTTTTGCAGTAGATGGCAAAATATTTTGTCATCACATTGCTTGTACAAAATTTGATCAAATTACATGAACATGACTTCTGGATATTTGGGTCAGCAATGGCTGACAGATCAGAAATGAAATGGACATATTGGACTACCATGGCCCAATTATTAGACTGGAATAATACCATAATGTGGATTTAAATCTGTGGAAAGAGGACATATAAAGGTAAGAGATCATAACACATCTTTTGTACCACTTTTTACAAATTTCTTATTTGTATGTGATACCAGTTAATATCATGGCCGCCATGTTGGATTTTGTGTATCTTGGTGACGTCACAGCCTAAGGCTTAGCTTGGAACCGAGGCAGGCTGGTAGCCAATCAATCTCATTCATGTCTCAGCATTTCGACTGTTAGCCTGACAAGGCACTTGTTATAAAGCGAAATAGGGCTACAGCCGCCTTAGTAACTTTTGACCAGTGGTTGCTCTCATTATCAATCCTCTCGGGCTCACACGGGCAGGAAGTGTGTGTGTGTTGTGTGTGTGTGTGTGTGTGTATGGGGGCGGGGGGGGGGAGATGCCAGGCTAAGGGGAACCACAAGTATTTCACTATCCTTTCTACGCATCTTAAAAGTGATATGTATACCGATTGATATATATTTAAGTTAACGTTTCAAAATCAAATATTGAGAAAAGCTAGCTGGGGAGGGGGATGGGCACTTGTGTTTTTGTTTATCACATAAAGTGTCCATCCAGACACCAGTGGCTTTTTTAATCATAATTCTTGGTCAGTTGTGTGCAAAGTACACGTAAAATTCTTGAAGTTATGGATTAGTAAGCCATGACAGTGCGACCACATACTTTTGTGATCCTGACAACTGAAGGATTAATTGTATGGACTGGGGCTGGGGAATGGGTTCAAGAAATCTGCAGCAGGAATTAATATCTCACGGCCAATCCCCGCTTCCCCTCCCCCTCCCCCCCCCCCCCATGGTGAAGGTTGTGTGGCCGCTGATTTAATCACATGGTAACAAACACGCCTACAAGACTGTCACACTTCACATTTGATCCCTCTTATAAGACTCCCTGATGAGGACCATATTTTACAGCCAAATATTTTTGCTGGTTTGTTCTCATGCAATTGTTTATCCTGGGTGAATATCTGAAAATTCAGCTACATCTATCTGGTCAGTCTTTCTTCGCCTTTGTGCTCATTTATATCTGTGGACCTGAAAAACGTGTCCAAAATATCAAATATGTCTTGCCGGTTTTCCTGAAACCCACTGCAATATCTGTTATGTAGTTTTCGTGAAAAAAGATAATGATCGAAATGACAGATAGTCATTTATTATTATTATTATTATTATTATTATTATTATTATTATTATTATTATTATTATTATTATTATTATTATTATTATTATTATTATTATTATGGGGCATGGGTGAAAGAAACCTCATGAAGTGTGCAGCGATAATGACTTCATGTATCATACATTATAATCTATATAAAGACCTAAGTAGGGGTGCCAAATTGGAACCAAAGTGGACTGTTGTCTTGAATGGAAAATACAGTAATGCTGGTCCTGTGCAATCGTATTTGACAGAGACCACTACATACATGCACTTTCCGAAGTTTTTAATGGCACTTTCGTAGACCACAGACTATGCATAGTAAAGTAAATGCTTTCATGTATTCTCGTCTTCTAACAAGGGCTTTCCAACAGTTTTCGAATGGAAAGAATCTGGTGGGTTTTAGCTAATTTAGGGCAATTTTACTGAAAAGCATACTTTAAATTCCCAGGAGAAAAGGACATTTCTGTAAGATCAAAAGTCTATAGTTTGCGCTGTGTTGAGGTTCCCCAAACAAGGTTGGGTGTATCGCACGGAAGAAATATTTGGCATGTAGTTATCCCTGTGTCGGTCCATGTCAGCAAGTAAAACTTCTTTCATGAAAGTATACAGCTTTGGCACAAATGTTTACGCATTTTGTCATGGGTTCTAATGAATGAACGCTAACAGGACGCGGAAAGATGACTAAGGGCCAAATAGGTCACCCTCCTCCCTTCCAGCGCCTAATTTGATGAACTGCCAATCTTTTGGCATGAATATTTATAAAGTTTTTACCTAACCCCAGACTCCACACTCCTCAACTGATACGCTACTTACATCAAACGCCCCTAAGGCCTCAAAATCCAGGGCTCAAAATACAAACTCTGTTTTTGTATACGAGGGTACCAGTCAAATGTTCAACATTAAAAAAAATAATAATAAATAAAGTATCATTTTATTCATTTCAATTTTGCATGGCATGTTGAAAAGGGTGAGTGGCTTTTAAGATTGAAAACAAACAGCTCTGGTCTTTCAAGTGAGTGATTTCCCTCCTTTTGACATGGTTCGGGATCAGCTGAGTGTCTCCACTCACCGGTCACTTAAGCTTTCATGCAGCCACACAAGGCCAAGATGAGTGTTTTCCGTCGTGTGGGCCCCGCTTCGAATTTCTTGTGCCAGGTGGCCGAGTGTTTCCACTCACCAAAGCCTTGATGTAGCTAGTCTCAGTGAGTGGTTCCCCTCATTTGGGCCTCATTTTGGATATTTTGTACCAAATGAGTGGTCCCACTCATCGATGGCATTGTGCAGCAGGTCCAAAGTGAGTGGTTCCACTCAGTTGGGACCTTTTTTCCAAGGTTTTGTACAGAATGAGTGATTCCACTCATACAAAATGTAGATTTGTAGAATTAACAGGTATCAGGATCCTGAATTCGCAACAACAGGTTCCCAATTTCCGTAAATTAAGCCAAAAAACAGAAAAATGGATTTTCTGTTTTTAAAATAAATTGTGTTACATGTACTTGTCCATTTATCCATGCATTGCGATCAATCAACAAATTATTTCTTTACTTTGCTGTTGATCGGGCCAAAATCCAGTTATCATATATGGCATAAAGTGCACCATAGAGAGTCAACTTGTCGTTAGAGGGGGAAAAGGGTGTGGGTAGGGTGAGGGATTATGTCCACATGTCGTCAAACCTAAGTGCTTTCGCGGTTTACGGACAATAGTTCCTTTTGTCCTGTTTTGATTTTGACAGGGAAAATATAGACTTTCACAAATCAGGAGAATAGTCAAGCAAATGTTCGACTGCGCATTTATTGAACAATACGTAGACATTACACAAGGCATTGCACTTTGACAGTTAACGTGCTGTAGTTTTTACTTCAGCCTTATGGACTACAAAAATAAAATGCGATCACATTTAACGCAAATACCGGTTTGCTTTCATAAAAGTAACTTCTGGTTATTGATTAATAAAATATCTAAAATGGAAAGATCACGAACAGTAAACCATTATAAATGCAAATCTTATAAATTTGAGAATTGGACACACTCAATCACAACGCGGTATTAGGGTACATCAGATCAGTAAACTCCTGCCCCCCCCAAATAATACTAATAATAATAATGATAATGATAATGATAATGATAGTGATAGTGATAGTAATAGTAATAGTAATAGTAATAGTGATAATGATAATAATAATAATAATAATAATAATAATAATAATAATAATAATAATAATAATAATAATAATAATAATAATAATAATAATAATAATAATAATAATAATAATAATAATAATAATAATAACGAAACGTAACGGGAACGAAAATGAAATAAAATAAGATAATACAAAATTAAACAAAAACGGGTGACACATGGGTAGAATAATACAAAGAAAACGTTTTACAGTAAGATACAATACAATACAATACAATACAAATTTTATTTATACTCAGTGTTAAAAACATACAACATTAGCTCAGTACTGCAGCTATTATTTACCGAGTTGTGATAAAAAATATTTAACAAATAAATAGAGTATGATGACACTGGACGATATAAAATACTAAAAACAATAAATGAGATGAGCATATGATAAAAAAAACAAGCAATATTACTTAACTGTTTTGCTTGCAAAAAGTACATTTACATTTAAAGCCATCCCAATTTTTTAACTGTCTCTTAAAAATCTTAAAGTCCGGTACAGTTCTCATGTCATCGGGTAGGCTGTTCCAAACTTTGGTCCCAATGTGACTAAAAGAATGTAAGCCTCCTTTGGTAGATCTTTTATGCGACTGAAATAGTTTGTTTTTCGCCCTTAATGAATAGCCATGTGAGTGTAGATTAAACATGTCACATATATATGCTGGGTTCAGTCTATGAAATGCTTTAAACACCTCTGTGGCAATATGTCTCAGTCTACCAAGTTCCAAGGTAGGTAAATTAGCTCTTTTCAGGAGTGAGTCATAGTCCGTATGATACTCGTTATAAACAAATCTCAGGGCTCGCAGTTGTATTTTCTCAAGTTTCAGCGAGTTCGTAGCACCACAAAAATGCCAGACTGCTGGGCAATAATTAAAATTGGACAACACAAAGGACTTATATAGCAGAAGTCTTGTGTTTTGGTCTAGGAAATGCCCTAACCGTTTTAAACAGTTCAATTGCCTAGTAGCGGTTTTTGTAATATTGGATATCTGTTCCGAAAAATTTAGCTTGTTGTCCAATTGAACCCCCAGCAGTCTGACACTTTGCTCACTTTGTACATTTGTTCCATCAAAAACTACTTGAGTGGAAGTCGTCTCATTTGAGATCATCACTTGAAATTTAGAGGCGTTTGCCTCCATCTGATTGTCTGTGCACCAAGTAATAAGATTATCTCCATTGAGAGATATCTTATTCATGAGTTCCTGTTTGGTGTCAGCTTTCACCAAGACAGTATTGTCATCTGCATAATTAAATAACATTCCATCTTTAATGCAACAGAAAATGCCATTCATGAATATGTTGAATATTATAGGTCCAAGAATAGACCTAGATGAATGTGTGCAGCTGGTATCCATCTATCCAAAGAGCACCACATCACTTGAATCAGTTAAATAGTTTTTCGGGTTTGAGGGGGTAAACGTTTTTTTCTACATGGTATCTGAATCGTAGATCTTTAAGTAATGGTCACTAATCAAAGAGTAAGTGTAAAACTTCAGTGTAAGCCTTATGGTTTCTGAGACTATGCGCTAACAAATTTCAAAAGCCAACCCCAATTTATTTCTTCAAATAGCCATATGACCTTGACCTAGACCTTTAACTCTTACCTTACATTTCACTCTTAACAATATATACAGAGGGAACTAAGCTTTCCATGGATAATCTGTTTGACCAAAAAAAAAAAAAAAAAGGAGTTATGATCAAAAAGCGAAAAGTAACAGAGTAACAGGAGATACCGAAACCGTAAAGTAAGTCACGGTGACCAAAGTAGGTCACTAAATACGTAGGTCCAGAGATATCTTAAGGTGAAACTTTTGGTGTGGAGATCCAAGCTAGCAGGTATCGGTGCTATGGCAAAATCAAAATGGAAACTGATTTTATAGGTCCCCCCCACCCCCCCCACCCCCCAAAAAAACAACCCAAAATCATCGAGGGCGGACTTTGACTGGCGCAAGGCCTTTTGTAATGATATAGATTATTAACAAGGAAACGTTGACTAACAATTTACCTATACGAAAATCCTTCAAAAATTCTGTACATATCTGTCTGTGATATGTTTAGACTGGAACGGACACGGAGCGAAAATTTTCGCTCAAAATATGTGTTTTTTCATATCGATGCAATTCGGTTGGTACAGGACATTTTGGGATGTAAGATAGTTTTAGGTGTAACTGAACATTACCGGTGGTCGTTGTGAAGCAAGACATAATATACGTTAAATTGATGTATATCATACAATATAGACGCAAAAAATAATATCGTTGCTGGGATAAATATATATTGTATTATATAGAAAGAAGAGTATTGTTCTGATTCGTATGTTTAATATATATCATATATAACATAGAAACCAAAAAAAATATTCTTGCTTCTATTTTCACACAAATGTATATCGGCCGGTATCGAACCTCGATAGACTGATTAAAAGGAAACTATACTAACAGTTACATCACTGGCGCAATTGACATGAAACTGCTGCGCAAACTTCACACATTATTTTCGAGGTATTAACAAGGAGTGCAGACATGAGACCCAGAGAAACACAAATTGAGGCATTTACCAGACAAGTCAGTATTCGAAGTTTTAATGAACTTGACTACCGGATTAGTTGCCGTGAGATTTGTGAAGCAATACTAGGCCTGAAACGTGGCAAGTCTCCTGGGGTAGATGTGATCCTAAATGAAATGTTGAAGAGTGGCTCTGACATTCTGCTTCCGCTTCTTCATGAAGCTTTCAATGACATTTTCGCTAAAAGAACCAACACAAATTACAAAATTATTGTAAATTTAAAATTAAATTTGAGTCAGAGTCCTATCTAACCGGCTCCATTCCAGTCATGAAAAGACAAGCTTTCACTAAATTGAGGATCGGCGTCCACACTTTAGCGATGGAAACGGGCCGCTATACCCGACCAAAAAATACCACTGGAGGCAGCGTTCCATGTGTGAGATTGATACCACTGAAATGAAGAACGCGTTACATTACATTTTAACTTTTACAATAGCATCAGGAAGATTTATTTGTAAATTTAAACTACTATTACAGTGGGTTTCATTTGCTGAGATGGAAAAATTGATAACAATAATGCAATCTGGAGATAGCCCAGAGGTACTCTCTTACGTAAATAAAATCTTTGAAATTCGACAACAACGATACGGGTATAATTATCGGTAGCCAACTGGTCATGTATATATAAGTGTTTGACTGGGTGCACCTGTAGCTGGTTTCTGATGAATGTCAATAAAGCTTTATATTCGAATGTCCGTGTGATGCAATTCTTATTTTACGTTTCTGAGGAGATTCGGTCTTTATCTTTTTTTTTCTTTCATAAATCGTCATTTCCAAATCCACAAAGAACTAGAAAAGAAGATTTGCTTCAAAGCAAATCTGTCTGTGTGCCTTCAATAGTTGCAAATATTAAATGCTTCAACTTTTATCCTTTGGTACTTCATATTACATTAAGCTTATGGCTGCATGATAATTTCAAAGTACAAATGACCTTGACCCCAAGCCTTTACAGGTCACATGTAAATTGCGCAGTGTTACAATACCCACAATTTAAGCCCAACAAATCGGATGAAAAGTGACCAAGCTATGGGAAGATGAAACTTTCAAAGGGCCAAAGGACCTTGACCTTTGCCCTTTTCCCTTTTGAGGATACATCTTCTTATAAAAATGTGCAGTGTTGCAATACCTACAATCTGTGTCCAACATGATTAGAATTGGATGGAAATTTGCCAAGTTATGACTGGATGAAACTTTCAAAGGTCCAAATGACCTTGACCTTTGACCTTTAGAGGTCACATGTAAATTTAAAAAATATGCAGAGTTACAATAGCTACAATTTGAGCCCAACATGATGAAAATTGGATACAAATTAACCAAGTTATGGCGAGACGAAAGCCACCATCGAAAGTGGCCTTTGACCGTGAAATGACCTTTGACCTTGAGATGACCTCTACCTGAAGTGAACCTTGACCTCATAATGACATTTTGGCTTAAAATTGACCTTTGACCATGACTTGACCTTGACATTTGAGATGACCTCTACCTTGCTATGATCAAACCCCTTTACACTTGGAACTATATCTACTATAGCACATAAGATTTTGAAGATTTAAAACTTTAATTAGCCCTCATTTGCATAATTTTGATAAGCATGACCTCTCATTATAAAAAGGCCAGACTTTATCCATAGAAGTATTATTGTGCCAAGTTTGGAGATTCTACATGTAATACTTTTCAAATGAAATGTCGGACAAATTTGCCTGGAAAGAAAGAAAGAAAGAAAGAAAGAAAGAAAGAAAGATGTTGGCACACAGACATAATTCCTAGAAAAACAGAAAAGTGTGTGTTGACACAGAAAAGAAGAAAGAAATAAAGAAAGAATTCCTAGAAAAACAGAAAAGTGTTTGCTGACACACACACTTTAATAAAGAATTCCTAGAAAAACAGTATGTCTGTGTTGGCACACAGACATAAAAACATTATCCCAAGTTCCCGTTAAAAACAAACACCCCATCTAGGAAGGTGTGGAACAACGTTTTGTTTCTTACGTGTGGAATCACTCATAAATAATGGTGACAAAGATGCGTTCTCTACCGGCATGAATGGTTATGGGTGCTTCCCTTCCTACTGCAAATTTCTAGGGCCTGTGGCAGATTAATTTATCGGTAAAATGGGTTAAGTCTGATACAGATCCAGTTATCTTTAAAACTCTATGTGTGGGGAGGTTTTTCTTAATTTTCTAAGGGTTTGTGTTTGTTTTGTCTTTTGTTTTCCTCAATTTGACAAATGCATTATTCAGTAAACACACATGTTAACAGTGCGCTCATATTTCGGTATAAGGTGATCATGAAATACACAAAAGCACAATCACACACATATACATGCACAGGGATCGGAATAATGCCAGTCCTTCTGCCCAGAACTGACAGTTTTCTGGCAGGACTGACAATTGGTGTGATCAGCAGGTCCTGTAGACTGAAAGGACTTATTGGGAAAAATTTTGACACAAGATTAGATGAGAAGTCTTAATTGTTAAAACTTTTATCAGTGTTTTGTAGTTCAACATTTTCAATTTTGTCCAAAATGTACAGCTCACATAGGCATGGAAAATGTCATTGCATGTGGACTTTGAAAAGACACAAGGTCAAGAACTTATTGTCCAGAGTATGAAGAACCAACAAGAACAAGAAAATCTCAAGCCTCTTGACTGAGAGATCATCGAGGTTTATTTCAACCGCTGCGTACGCTCATATATATATATATATATATATATATATATATATATATATATATGTGTTTGTGTGTGTGTTTGTGTGTGTGTGTGTGTGTGTGTGTGTGTGTGTGTGGATACAAACTTACACCCACGCTGACAATTATCACTCACGAGATCGCGAGCTGGTGGAAATACCTGCCATAAGGAAATATAGCGTGTGTGTGTGCAAATAACGCTTAGCTTATCAGGCTTGAAGGACTTCAACGATAAAGGAGCTTGGTTTGATATCTAAGTGGAGCAGCCTGATACGAAAAGTCTGAGACGGATCCAGTTTACTGTAAAGCCATAGCATCAGCTTGGGGCGAGATACAGTGACCAGTTCAAACTGGTCAGCACCTATGTGCATTGTTTGGAAGAGCAAACAATAAACTAGAAAAAATGATTTGCTGCAAAGCAAATCAGTGTGTGTGTCTTTAAAGCATATTGGTATGGCAATGTACAACTATTCCATAACACAGGAGTAAAAGTTGGAATGGCATCTCTATCTATTACAGCTTTGAAGCTATTTAAGATTTAAAATTTCTAATGGTGCTATTTAGCATAATTCAAATTGCTACAACTTTTGTTTTAGATTCATTACATGCGCAATGGTCAGTAACCCCCTATAGACCTGCGGCATAGAGGGCCCTTCGGGGGTCATACCCCAACCCGTGGTATAACAAGTTACAACCTATATTTTCTTATAGGTATATATGTCCTCTTCATGAAAAAATAGGTTGTGGAATCTGAAAAGCGTTTTTATCATATATATTTCTGCCCGTTTCCATGACAACCTATGCCATTTATGAGACAACTAAAATTTGTCCTTAAAAATAATAACTTTGGTGATACTGCTTGTGGAAAGGCTAAATAAACATCAAAATATGCTCAATTGCTCTAACATAGTCACAAAATACAGAGTTTGTTCAAAGTGCATAATTATCATATGTTAATTGATGCAAATATATGAAATTTACATCGAAATTAAGTATTTTGCGACGGATAACATACTATATTTACTAAGATATAGTTTCGTTTATTTAAAAAAAGGCAAAATGATTAGGAACAGTACTCATAAGAGTTTTATTTATCATGTTCATATGAGTATACCATATGCATATTCATTAATATGCTAATATGGCTTTCATATGTCATCTTCGCACAGGGAGCCGTCATAACAATTGCCAATACAACTGATAAAGTAAGATAGTACTTTGTACCATGTATTCACACTTACACGTAATTTACAGTGAACCATCCCATGGAGTCCTGCAACATAACTAATGTATCTCTGGCATCAAATGATAATTCAAGATGCCTTTTAGTAAAGGAAAACAGTATAAGTACATGTATACACTAAATACAGAAAGCTGATCAATGATGGTCACGGTTTGGAGATTCTACGCCCAGATTCAATCATCATCTTCCTTATCATCACTGTCTGTTTCAGTGTCAAAAGTGTCATTTGCACACTCATGTCCAAAGCATGCACATAATTCTGTACATTTAAGTCCTGTCTGGAGGCAATGGCACTCTCTTGTGACAGTACACTCAATATCGGTGCAATACATATGAGTCAGGTTGCGGACTTCCAGTGGGGCTAGCTCATTGGTATACATAAAAGGCTTGAGGTAGCCATCATAAGATATTTCCCAGCCGTTACCATTGGGATCCCGCACTTTAGGGTTAGGAATGTGACTGTTGTATTGGTGTCTTTTTGTCCAAAACCACTTCATTGGTTACCCCATTCCGCAGTCCGAACTCTTTACTCTCCATCAGCTAACCTGTCCCTGTCTAACCTATATACATATAGAAGTACTATTGTCCACACTGCACACGTTCCTCTGTAAAATTTTGACATAGGCTGTATAAGCCGAAATAAATAAAAGGGTCTTCGGCGAGTAACGACTCAAAATGTTTCGGAGCCCTCTACCCGTACATGTCTCTCTGAGTAGCGGCTCCTTGTCTAGGCTAAATATTCAGCAAAGACAACTCACATAATTATGAATAAATATGAACGTGGCAAATGATGAATTAGCTAAATACCCGAAGTTTTGCTTATAAATGCAGACCTTCATTATGATAGAAGACCACCTGGCAAACAAAGTATAATAACCAAATTTGTGCAGTACAGGTTCAGTTAAGAACAATTTGACTTACCCCTGAACCAATATGTACCCTTTCTAGCTGGACAGCTTATTCTAGTTAAACTATCCGCCAGTGTTTAACTGAATTGGAAACAAGCTGGGGTGTAGTATTCAGTCCCAGTGATTGTAAAATAAGCAGTTGCAGCTAGACCACCTGTATAAACCAAAGGAAATCTTAACAATGACTGCAACAATGTACATCCTGCACTAGAAATGTAAAACAAACTGCATGATGACACCTACTCCTCAAACAATTAAGCTCCATTTCATTGCCAACCCTGAGTCAATGTATCAACATAATGTGGCAGGTTTGTGATATTTGAAAAAATACTGTCACTTTTGAGTATTTTTTTTAATATTGAGTAAATGTGCATTTAGGCATGTCAGAAAAGAATGAAAGTCATTAGCACTTATGCCAAAAACATGTTATCAAAACAATTTTTTTTAACAGGATTTTAAGTACAATTAAGCAAACATGTAACTGTCGTAGGCCGCTGCTTGCTACCGATAGTCATTTGTATTTCAGTGAAGAGAATGCAATGGAAATATTCACCTGATATCAAGTACATTTAGGCAAGCTTGTAACTGTCGTAAGCCGCTACTCGCTTCCAATAGCCCCTGGGGGGTTTAACCTCACAGAAAACAAGCCAGCCTAAAATGTCTGAAAGTTGAACATTAAAACAGAATGATGCCAAAAGATAAAATTAAGTCGAAAAAAAGGCAAGTCTAAAATCTCTAAAATTATTGAAGCCAAACTTTCTAACCATCTCTGGATATTTACAGCAAAATTTGTAGAAATATTTCATCAAAAGTACATCTCTGAATCCTCCTGACTCAAGTTTATTGTAAATAAAAATTTGGTTCTAGATGCAAAGTCCTGACATTTAGAACAAATATGACCAAATCTCAAAGTGTGTGAAAAAAACGTATTATATCCAATAGTATCCTAAATAATACTGTCTGAAAGGATAATTAACTACTTCAAAGTTAAACTCATCTATTTTGTGATAGACTTTAATACAAAACCTGTCATTAGTGACCTGAATATCCAAGTCCAAAAACACATCTCTGAAACCATCTGAATTGTTTCCCTCCAAAGGTATATCTTTTGGGTAAATTTCTTTAGCAATTTTACTGAAATTTTGTACATTTACACAAGCAATGTCATCAATATATCTTGCGTTGTTTAATAATCTTTTAGCCATTTGAAAGTCCCTTTTCATCAGTTTCTCCATATATTTAAATTCAAGCCAGGTTAAATACAGATCTGCCAGTAAAGGGGAGCAGTTTCTACCCATTGGAATGCCTGTTATTTGTTGAAAAACCAATGGTCTGCATTGAACAAAAGTATTATCCAAAAGAAATTTTATAGCATCTATCAAAGTTTCAACGGTGTATCATTTGATGTTACTTTTCGAATATTTGTTGTGTTATGCTTTCTTTATATATGAATTAATATTAATGTATGGTTTACCATTATGGTTAGCCATTTTGCTTCTTAATTCTGAAAGTGAACTTTTGACTTCATCTATGGGTAGATTTGTGTGCAGTGAAGAAAAATCAAATTATTTGATATTTTTTGCTCTTACATCTTTGACTTTAGATACGAACTCGGAAGAATTGCTAATACTCCCAAAACAATTTAATACACTGTTTCTAGAAATTGCATTACAGTATTTACGAAAATGATTCCTAATTGCAGTCAAACACAATGTTCCTTCTTTTGATAATTGTTTTCTTGTACATTTTGCAGCACCGGCTATGAATCTAGATTTAAAAGGGTTTTTATGCAATACCGGTATCCAGAACAAAGTGGAATAGAGGAGTCCTCTTCAGAAATTTTGATATTAAAATTCCTTTTCATCTCATCTTTATGTGTCTCTATCAAATTATCAATGGATTGTTTGTTTAATTTATAGACGTCATTTTCTCTTATGTCTGAAATATTGTTTATACCATGTTCTTTTTTCAAAACATCCAGATATTATTTTTTTGCTGATGATCCCAAGATTGTTCCCTGCCTTATCTATGTTACTGACTACAAAACTTTCTTGTAGTTCTTTGACTGCTTTTGAAACTTCAGGTTGTTTTAGATTAACCGTATTTAAATTCTTAATGAGGGATTTGTAACAATAAATTCTTTTTCTAGAGACTTATTTCAAGTTTCATAACCTTTAAATTTCTGAAATTCTATTTTCTTTCTTTGCCCATTTCATACAGTAGGAATCAAATGCATCACATGTGTCCTGAAAAATACTGTCAATGTTCAACTCGGGACATATCCGAAATTTTGTACCTTTTTTCATAATTTCTTTTAAACTTGAATTTTATATGATATCCAAATTACCTGTAAATACATGTTTGTGGTATGCATCAACAAAATGTGAGTATTTACTGTTAGACATACAGTCACAATTTTGATTCGCTACGAAATCTTCAAGAGTAATTGAAGCCAGAAATTGCTTGTAATTGATGATACTTTGTCCAATATTGTTGCCATGTTTATAGGAAATGATGGGGGGGGGTCTTTGATTTTGCACTCCTTGGGAATTATGTTACGAACAAATTTCAATTTGAAAAGGGACTGAAAGTTTAGTGAATCAATAATTTTGTGTTTGAAGGAATGCTGCAAAACACTTGATCTATTTTTTTTTGTTATTAGAATCTGGTTTCCGACTAGTTGTTGTGTAAGCGTACACAATTTCACAAAAAATTTACAGAAATGTGTGTTCTGAATCAGTAAGACCCAAATATTCATTTATTTTTGTTATGTCTCGAAATGATAGTGCTTTAAGAGCTGTATGTAATTGATCAATGCCATTGTGGCACCAGATGGCACATTGGTATTGTGCCCTTTTCACATGTTGCTCAAATGCATCCTCAGTAGGCAGGAGCTGAGCAGCTGATCGGTCTGTGGGGGAAGCAAGCGTATATCGTAGCTTGTCCAAAGTAGTTTTGTAATCAGTCCCTTTTCCTGTGTTGAGAGCTTTGCTACATGAAACAGGTATTGGGAATTAGCTTGGCTGGGGGTGGCTTCTTGGATGGAGGTTCCAGGTTCATGATTTTAGGTTCACGGTACAAAATTATCTAACCTGCAAATACATTAAAACGTGGGTGTTCTTACCAGGTCCAAGCTCCATTTTAGAAAATAATCCAGTTCAATATGTGTATATTATCAATCATGCAACACATTTTGACAATATGCACAGTCATTCTCAATAACACTGATAATGAGACAATCACAAAGCAGAGTTAGAATCCGACATGGACTCTGGAAGTCAAAGAAATGTGCCCAGATTAGTGCTTTCTGATGCCTCTACAACACAACACATAAATTATAAAATCCTGATTTGAAGATGACTTCATTTGCATAAATTTAATGATAGGGTTTCTTAATTGTCTTCACTTCATTTTTTTTTGCGGTAATATATATGCCAAATTTGCTCAAATTCCAAAAATGCGTTCTAGAGAAAGCACTTTTGCACAAGCTAGCCAGACCAGACAACCCATAAACATAATGCCCCCCCCCCCCCCCCCCGGTGGCGGACCCATTTAATTTCAGTAAAGCTGTGAACGAAAAATGTTAATAAGACGATTAGCATTCTATGTTCTATATGCTTTCAAGCCCTTTTCAAGGAAATGTAGCTTTTTGTATTGGTACAGCACATAATGTGTGATAAACATCTCTACAATGGCTTCAAAAGCCCAAACATCCGAAGCCTTATTTGCATACATGTAATGGTGTCCACTTTATATACTCCAGTAAATTTGGTAGCAGTATATCCCTGGAAATATATTACCTTCATCATTAAATATTTACCCCCATTTTTGGTAATTTGGCAACTGCAGCAAACAACATCAACATAAAGAGGTATTTATATTGCCAAATAGATGACAAAATTTTGCATATAATTATAATAATAATGATGCTAATCAAATATTTTTTTAAAAGCTTCACGCCTGTTGAAAGAGTAAGGTTACTGCTACCTTCTGATGAAATTTGGAGTCCTTATCTTTAAAATTAAGGCAGATATTAAAAGATTAGTAAAAAGTAGTCATTTTCCACAAAAATTAGAGGTTGCCATAGAAACGGGCGTGTAAACATACCAAAAAACGCTTTTCGGACTCCACAACCTATTTTTCTGTAAAGAGGAGACATGTGCGCACATTTTAAGATAGGTTGTGTTTTGTTATACCTTCGGTTGGGGTTGCACCTATTTTTAGGGCACTTTTGAAGCATTTGCCGCTAGCCTACTAGTAGAAGTTCAACTGACATGAACATGAACCAAATCGGATGAAAATTTACCAAGTTATGGCAAGATGAAACTTTCAAAGGGCCAAATGACCTTGACCTTTGCCCTTTTGAGGTCAGGTGTTCTTATGAAAATGTGCCGTGTTGCAATACCTACAATTTGAGTCTAACATGATTAGAATTGGATGGAAAATAGCCAAGTTGTGACTGGATGAAACTTTCAAAGGTTCAAATGACCTTGACCTTTGACCTTTAGAGGTCACACATAAATTTTAAAATATGCAGGGTTACAATAGCTACAATTTGAGCCCAACATGATCAAAATTAGATAAAAATTGACCAAGTTATGTCTAGGAGAAGGCCACCAAGGAAAGTGGCCTTTAACCTTGAAATGACCTTTGACCTTGAGATGACCTCTACCTGAAATGAACCTTGACCTCAAAAATGACATTTTGGCTTAAAATTGACCTTTGACCTTTACATGACCTTTGACCTTGACATGACCTTGACATTTGAGATGACCTTTACCTTGCTATGATCGACTCCTATACACTCGGAACCACATTTACTATAGTATGTAAGATATTGAAGATTTAAAACTTTAATTAGCCTTCATTTTCATAATTTTGAAAAGCATGACCTCTCATTATAAAAAGGCCAGACTTTATCCATAGAAGTATAATTGTGCCAAGTTTGGAGTTTCTACATGTGATACTTTTCAAATGAAATGTCGGATAAATAAATAAATAAATAAATAAAGAAATAAAGAAAGAAAGAAAGAAAGAAAGAAAGAAAGAAAGAAAGAAAGAAAGAAGAAGAAAGAAGAAAGAAAGAAAGAATTCATAGAAAAACAGTAAACTGTGCGTTGACACACACACTTTAAAAAGGACCAAATGAAGATTTATGCCAATACCGATGTATGAACAACCCCCACCTAAGGAAAAAACCAACACACACACACACACACACACACACACATTGGTGAATCAAACGTGACAAAAGTCTGTATGTAGGTGACACTGACCAAAACCCTCATAATTTAAGCATAGGAGTATACAATGGCATACAATTATGTCTCCCGGTGGAAACCGGGGGACATATTGTTTTAGTGCCCGTTTCTTCTTCTTCTTCTTCTTCTTCTTCTTCTTCTTCTTCTTCTTCTTCTTCTTCTTCTTCTTCTTCTTCTTCTTCTTCTTCTTCTTCTTCTTCTTCTTCTTCTTCTTCTTCTTCTTCTTCTTCTTCTTCTTCTTCTTCTTCTTCTTCTTCTTCTTCTTCTTCTTCTTCAACACTTGGTTTCCGTGCGATAAGTCTTGAAGGACTTGACAGAATTTGATGAAACTTGGTAGGATTATGTATCAAGGTAAGACCAAGGTTGGGATTGTATTTGGGTGACCTTGACCTAATTTCAAGGTCACAGGGTCATTAATGTGAAATTGGTTTCTCTGCAATAAGTCTTGAAGAACTTGATGAAAATTGCTAGAGTAATGTGTCTAGGTGAGAGCTAAAATAGGATTTTAATTTTCAAGCAAACTTGGTCATTTGTAATTTGTTATCACCTGTAGCTTATTCAGAGACGTAAGTGTTCCACTGGGAGACATTTGATTTTATGTTGGAAAATCAGTCTGTTCTAGTTATCCCATAATCCATGATATGAGGAGTGTACAGGACTGAGAATGTTTAACGCCATCATAGATCCGGTCCTGTTCCTTGAGTTCAAATTCCAAGAGATAAAAGCGAGCTGATTTGATATAACATTATAATCATACAAGCGACAAGTCAGTGCCACGTACAGACACAGAAGTGAAACCACCAGAGGTAGGTGAACTTTCTTGTCCCATCCCGAACGCATTTATAACTATATTCATCCTTAGATAAAGTATGACTTTATTTAAATGGGCGCCGGGAATAGATGTTGAGGAAATTTCGGCAACGAAACCTTGCACATTAAAGTTAAATTATCTGAGACTCTATCCTCATCAGCATCATGATTTAAAGAGCGGTATTACTTTGGCGAGACGTTTTCGTGCCTGTGAGGGTTACAGACCAGAGTTGTGATTGGCTGGTTGCGCATCCCAACGGAGATAGTCCGTTATTGTGAAAATACTGTGTTTTCAGCATTCTGTAGCTTCTGTTTAAATAAAGTGAGCTAAGTCATGTTTGCTGAATCACAGAGTTGCTTGATTGGTGGTCATATAGATGCATTGTCTGCCAGACCAGGTGGGAACTTTATGGTGGGGGAGGACAATGATGTGACCCTGACAAGCGCACAATCCATACACCTGTATAAAGCTGACATCCAGGTGTTGTTTCTTATTTCAATTATAACAAATTAACGAGCTGTGAATTATATGACAAAAATCCATCCGTGTTTTTTTGACATTTTTATCTGTTGAATGCCGTTCACGGAATTTTAAAATACCAAAATGCTGTTTTTTTCGACTGACAAATGCTAACATGAAAAAATAGAAGGATTTGTAACTGTGGTCTGTGTCCTCAAGAGACACTAAAATCCATGAGTTCGATTCATTGACCGTGTCCACTGGCCAGCACCAACTTCCAGGCTTGTGAAAGCCAAGCACAGTGCAACTGGTCATAAGGACACTCTCCAGTTGCGTAAACCAATCTAAGGTAGAGTTTACCAAATGCCACATCATACGTAAATGTATTTCTTTGTATTTTAACTAATTTATTAGATGCACCGCGGATGTTATCTCGTCCGTTGGCGTCCCCGTTATAAAGCGATAATATTGGACCAACAAATGAATATATATATATATATATATATATATATATATATATATATATATATATATATATATATATATATATATATATATATATATATATATATATATATATATATATATATATTTATTTATTTATTTATTTATTTATATTGTATTTTTGTCTTTTTGTCCAGAACCACTTCCTAGTAGTCATTACCCTATTCCGCAGTCCGAACTCTTTGCACTCCATAAGCTAACCTGTCCCTGTCTAACCTATATACATATGGAAGTACTATTGTCCATATTGCACACTTTCCTCCGTAATATGTATATATGTGTGTGTGTGTGTGTGTGTGTGTGTGTGCGTGTGTGTGTGTGTGTGTGTTAAAAATGGTAAGCAGATGTAGATGCTGTTCATATGTGTTCTTTCTGAACATATACAAAATCAAATCAATGGTAGATCAAGTGCATAGTGCTTGAAATTATACTGCTACAGGCTATCATATAGGAAAAAAAACTTCTAAATATCCGGTGTGATGTCAGCCAGGTGTTGTTTCAACTGAAAACAATTAAGAAATGAGGGTCGGTTTTGTGTGTGTTATGGCATAATGACGCGCATGATTGAAGCTGACATCGTGGGCGTGGCGCACGCCAGTGCGCCTCGCCCGATGCCAGCTTCAATCATGCGCGTCATTATGCCATTACACACACAAAAGCGACCCTCATTGCTTATATTTACATTTCCCTCTTAATTTTTCTGCTCATTTACACGAAATTTAGAAATGTAATGCATAAAATTAAGAGAAACGTCCAGATACTGATTTACCCAGCATGTTCAAGTGTTAAGTTCCGGAAACCCAGGTGGGCGTGGCTTATCGGAATGTGGGCGGGACACTTGTGTTATGGTTCCATAACACACAAGGCAACTGTGTTATGGTCTCATAACACACCAGTCTCTCTCCTATACTTGCAATGTTAAAAGTTAGATTGAATGTAAATATTGTGTTATGAATGCACGGCAACTTTTATGATGGTGGGAAGGAGGACAGGAGTAAGCAGAATGGTCAAGATTTTTTTATCACGAATGGGTGCCAAAGGAGCCATATTCACGTGCAGTCCTTCACTTGTCTGTGAATTTAAACGTATAACTTGAGCAAAATATGTGTCACGTTTGTTTCGTAGTCATAAGGATATAATTATCACCTGCCTAATTAGCCAGGGAACAAACTACGTAGATGGTCAGGCCACTGACACGACCAAATACAAGTTCAAGTTGATTTTGGAGTCCAAGTATGGAGGTGACGCCAAACGTAAGAAATGACTATATATACGGTATCAAGTTTAAGTGTGGCATAAAGTAGAAATTCATCTTTGAGCGATTTTAAGCAAATCATGCACTACTTAATGGTGGATATTTGTTGTTCTTATCATAAATCTCCTGGATGGACGTTATCTCCACACAATGTGTATACATAGGCCAAAATAAGATACTTTGATCTTCTGCAGACATGTTAAATGCTTCTAATCTTGTTTTTTTTTTATATCAAATTAGTTGAGTGTTCAAATGCTCTGCCCACCTTGGGTTATTAATCTCCTGAGAGAAAAAGCCCACCGATGGACTAAGTTACTTTTGGCTTTATTATTCATTCTGGCCCTGTATCACGTCGCCACCTACTGGTGAAATAATTCATAGTTAATAGTTCCAGGTTTTGTGGTCTTCACGAACCATGTGAATATTGCGGGTGCTAGTTCTCCACTCACGGTTATTCTGAGACGCTAGTATTGAGTATCTATGGAAACTGACGGCATTTGATTAAACTGGACAATAATGAATTCGTATGTGGCTTGAAAGTCCATGACATGTAAAATAGATTGTCAGTCTGGTCATTATCGGTTCACTGGCTTTTAATTCCTCTGTATACCACATTTCAGTTTAGGTCAAGGTATTAACCGTGGACTATTTTGATATACCAAGTTAATCCATGTAACTTCCAAGACAGTGGCTCTTCTTGCCACGCAAAGAAAAAGTTCTTTGAGCTTTTCAACCTTTCTTATGGACACTCCCATGTAGTTGTGTTTACAAGAAACGGTAAATCACACACAATTTACTGCGAGTTGGTGTTCTCACGGGTGGCATCCTAACAGAGCGCGATTCCACGTTCTAATGACATGACATCAATTGCTCGCAATGTTCATGCCATTTGGCTTACATTTATATAACTACATTGCTGTCTTTTCGTTGTTTTTTTTTTGTTTATTTGTTTTTTGTTTTTGTAGTGAATCATCCATTGTATTTCCGCACCATCTTGTTAATTATTTTTGAAGGGCCCTGTTAATTATTTCTGTGTAAAAAATTCTCCAAAATCGTATATGTCGTATTGTATAATGACAGGTCATTACCTTCCAACAGTATGTGATGCCTCCCCAACGCAAGCGGCACATGTCTGAACGAAAAGTTTTCCACCAAAAGAGGTTAATATGAAGAATACACGAGGTTAAAGATGCTACTGTTAATATCGCTTTTGTTGTTTTTATGTAGTCAATTTCAAACTAGTTTTTTTTATATAGATATAATTTTTCAAATGCATCTTACCATACCAAGGAATATAGATATCTCATAGAGACAACTTGATCTGACTAAAGCTATATTTGTTTTTGATCCATGATGTTTTTAAGTGATTCTCCTGAGCCCAATGAGACTACAGATCAGTACATGTGTATATTGTTTGTGTCCAGTGTTGCTTTTTTCGTGTAAATGTTTTGAAACAGACGCCCATACCGGTCCGTACATAGTTTAATTTGAATTCGGTGATATCTCTCATTTCTTGCTGCCGTGAATTATGCTCTCACTCAGTATTTTAAAAATACTTGATGGGCATTAAGCGTCACCATGTACTTTATTTGAATTTTTCCCTTGCAGTTTCACAAGTGTCTTGGTCACAAAGAAATAAATTGGTGAGTAAATTATGTAATGTATTTTCATTTGCTATCCTTCCTGTTCATTTATTGCACACCAATGTAAAAGGAGAAGGCGATGCAGAGATAGTGAGGAAACCAACTTTATACAGGATGCATGTATTTCAATGATCCAAATAGACAATTCATATCCATGACCGTATTTTGACACTGCTTTTTTCAGGTAAAAGAATGTAAAATTAATGCACACCTGCAGCATGATGATAACCCCACTCGCCGTAATGAAGGGCAGTACAGCAGTACTCGACCCTAATGCGTCCAAAAGGGGTCTGACTGTGGTGACGTCGCGTCCATAAATTTGCATAGGAACAAGTTTTGTTACAGTTTTCAGAATCCATGGAATGCAAATATTCTCCATTTAGACTTTTTAAGTTTAGTACTGATGGACTTTGCTGCAAGAATTAATGAACTATATGTTATCCTTTCTGTAAAATGTAAACCAGTCGATGTCTGGAGCTGAAAGAACATTTTGAACCGTTTACTATGTTTTGTTGAAGCAGAAGTCCCAGCTATCGATTAATTCAAACGAAAAACATACTTGTCTTTTCAGAGATGGAATCATCGACGCTCTGACTTATGATGCTATTTAAGAACTGTTGTTCACCGCAATGAAGAATAAGAGGAACTCAAGGTTCTCGTTTATACCGGCCGGATGTTTCGAACTACAGCTTACTTCACTGAATAAAAGGATGGTTGTAAAAGACAGCTTGGAGCCTCCTTGGCAATTCATCCCTCTAAAAATAAAGTTCAATGTTGTGGTGAAACGCGTTTTGTATGAAATTTCAAGTGCTACTTGTCTTGAAACCATAATGCTCAACCAATGTAAATGTCCACTTTTCCATGTATTACGATAAATTAATCATCATTTAAACAATTTTGCTGTTGATCGGACAAGTTCCATTTTTCATTTATTTAATACAGAGAGAAACTTAACAAACCTAATTCTGTAAGCCCATGTACCGTTTGAACACTATCAAGTCCGATATTCTAAGAGCAAAGTCCTATTCCGTACCATTCACTGAAAAACTGTATTGTTCTAAATCATAATAGCAAATTAATTTATGAAAGGAACAAATCATATTCATAAAATTTGAAATTTAGAAGAAAGTTTTAGGCATTATTAGCCTTTAAAAAATTGGGTCATCAGCGGGGAACCAGCGCAAGACTTGTTTCGGTGCCATTAATCCCCGGACAAGTCATTCTGCTAACTGGCGGCACCATGTTTGCATTTCTAATACAAACATCCCGAGCTGATGTATTACGGAATAAAGCGAATATGATGTTCCTTAGTTAATAGGCCTACTTAAAAACGTAGCCCACATGACATAAATATGATAAAACTACACCTAACACTCATGATTAGGCCTAGCAAAAATGAATAAAATAATAAACCATCTCACACTTACCTACAGCGCCTGGTCTTACAACTCACCCGACGAGGCCTACCTAACGGACTGATCATATCAAACTGATTAAACCAGCCTTTCAACTTCAAAGTTCAAGTAAAACGCAAATATAGCGACGTGACGTAAAGGACTCACGCTATTAATTGCGTCACACCTGAATGTCATAAATTACAATGCAGAACCTTTGGTGGTAGTTAGAGTAAGATAAGGCTGGGGTTGGGTTGTAAGGTCATGTTCACACTTCACTTGTAAAATCTTTGTTCTTTCGCGGGTCACGTGGATTATCATTTTTTTTTGCCTATTTTGATATTCAAAGACTTTCATACAACACGGGAACAGTAAATCTAATTTTCACGTGTACATTTAATGAAACTTTAAAAACATTACACAAGCCATTGGACTTTCACACGTAAAATGCTATTTTTTAAAAATTTACAGTTAAAAATTAAAAAAAATATACATGCGATCACATTTAATGCAAATACCTGTGCCCCCTCCTCAAATACTACTTTACTGACAACGTTGCCCACGGTGATGAAATGCATTTCAATGCGCTGTATTAATAAGTTGATGAAAACCACATTACGGTGTTTCATTCAGTAAGGTAGTTATACTTTTAATTTCCTTTGTGCGAAACATCTTTTAGCATTTTCACTTCTAAATCATGCACTGATTATGATTCTTCTGAGCACACTTTTGGCTTAAAGCACATTAAAGAAAGCTGTTGACCTGAGCCGTCTTTTGAGCTACTGATTTGGGACCAAACATACGTTTACGGGCCTGTTTTACTGACATAGGGCCATTTGCTTTCGGATCGGGACCCTAGCCATATATAAAAATGGCCTAATGATCAGTTAAGCAGGCAACGAATGCACCTGTATGAAAGTGTTTTCATGAAAAATTTGAATTTTGAATCAACATACTAGTATAAATGAGCAGGACTTTTCACGGGATGTGCGGGTAAAAGGTTCATAAATTACTTAAAAGAAGCCGAATTTAGTGATTCAATGATGAACATTTCTGGGGAAAATGAAGTTATTTGCCACGCCATAGTCAACAGGATGATGATATGATCACTCACCGATGGACAGTACGTCCGTATTGTTCTCTGATGCTGTAACATAAGAGGTCTGACTGTGCTGACTTCGTGGCCCGTGCATGGACACCTGGCAGTTGGAATATTCCTGAGACACTTGATTGTCAAATAACTCGACAAACATAAAATAAACATGAATAGAAGTAGAGTTGGATGAAAAATGACCGAGTCATTGCCAGGTGGAAACATTCAAATGATATAATAACCTTGACCTTCGACCTATAGACGCCATATGTAACGTACTGAATGTGCTACACTCCCTACGTTCCGCGCCAAACATTTACGGAGCCAACATGATGAAAATTGGATGAAAATTGACTGAGTGACGCGTACGGATAGTTGCAAATAGTCAGATGGCCAAATGACCTTGACCTTTGAATTTAGAGATATAATGTAAATGTACATTGTTTGAACTTAGGTTGGGCTATACAACAAACTTTATACAAATCAATTGATAACTTTTTTGAGTTACAGGTCAAAAGTATTTTATTTTATTTCCGTAAGTACATCATGCTGCGTGCAAATTTACATCAAGGTCACAAAATGAATATGTACTATGAACGTATATTAAATAGGCTATAAACATCGTCTAACATTATTGGAAAGCTCTCCGTCGAATCAGAGCTATAATCTCCCAAATACTGACAAAAATATAAACTGAAAAGGTCATAACCTTCCAAATATAGGTGATTGTCACAAATCAAGTATCAAGTGCAAGTACGCATTGAAGTAGTATCCTGACCGAATGATGACTCGCAGGCCCTGGTCGTCTTTGAGATTTTGCGCGTACATTTTAGCTCAGCTGACCTCAGTCAAGCTGAAATTTTAGGACGGTCCACCGATCGTTCGTTCGTTCGTTCGTGCGTGCGTCCATCAAGCGCTCACACTTCGACTTCTCTAAAACCGTCTGCCAGATTCACTTCAAACATGGTGCCAAAGTTCCCCTGGTATACCGTTTTTAAGTTTCTTCAAATGGTCATGCTACAATGATATTTCGATTTTATAGGATGTTTTTTTTTTGGCCTGAAGTCCTATGTAAATCAACACATTTTTGACTTCTTCTCCGACACTGTCAGCCGGATTCAGTTCAAACTTGGTGGCAATGTTCCTCTAGTAGGTTTCCACCAAACTTGTTCGAATGGTCATGCCCAAATGATTTTTTAATTTCTGAATGATTTTTAGGTCAGCTGACTTGTCAGTCAGCCTAGCCTACAGAATAGCCCGTCGCCCGTCCATCCACAATTATCATTTTCCACTTCTCTAAAATCTGGCCAGATTCACTTCAAACGTGGTGGCAATGTACCTCGGGTGGGTGCATACAAACTTGTTTCAAATGGTCACGTTTCAGTGACTTTGGATTTTTTTTATGAATTTTCTTTTCTCTTCTGTGGCAAATCTTAATAAGTCTTTTTCTCTGATACTGCTCACCCAAATGGTTTGATACTACACAGGAACACTTCTAGGGACACCTTGTTTTTAATTTGTTCACCAGGTGGCGCTGCAATTCTTTGGTATTTTTTATGAATTTTTTTTAGTGTTTTCGCTATTTTGACTTCTCCAGAACCATCACTCAGATTAAGCTGAAACTTGGTGGATATGTTCCGTGTGGAAGGGTCAAACAAAGCTGTTCACCAGGTGGCACTGCTGTGGATATCTGATATTTTTTGCGATTTTTTTCAATTTGGGTACCTCTTGGTAAATATCCCTTTCTTATTGATTACCGTGTAAGTCAAAGGGCATTCTAAAGCTGATGCACATTTTCGATTTTTTCCCTAAACCGTTATCCAGATTGTTTTCAAATGTAATGGAAATGTACCTTAGATGGGTCTCCATCAAGCTTGTACAAATGGCTATGCTCCAGGGATTTTTGGATTTTTTATGATTTTTTTGAAAGTCTGTAAAAACGTTTTAATAGGAAAATGTGACATCAGAATTTCTTGTAATGTTTATTACTTAGATAATGTTGACCAGATTTGTGTCAAACGTGGTAGGTAGGTACCTTTGATAAGTGTATACCTATTTGGAGTTTTGAACGTTGACCTTATCTAAAGGTCACAAGACAACTAACATGAAATTCACTGTTCACTAGCTAACTTGAGATCTATTTTGAGTTAGGACCTTGATGTTGCACATGTTCATGTTTATCTGTGAAGGTCATTCGTAGTCAGTACATGAGTGACCTTGACCTCATTTCTGGGGTAACATAGCAACATACATGAATTTACTCTTCACTGTAACTTGTAAACGTCTGGAACTGGGACCTTGATGTCCCACATGTTAGACTAAGTGTTCTTCCATAAAGTTCAGACTTACTCACTCAGTACATGGGTGACCTTGATCCTTTCCCAAGCTCACACAGCCACAAGTGAAATGGTCTCTAGGTCAGCTGAGCATGGGCTGTTATCAAAGCCCTCTTGTTTTTGATAAATCTTAGAAAATCTTATCCGAAACCACTCACCAAATTGCATCAAAATTTTACACTACCATCTCTGGGGAACCCTAGTTTTTAATTTGTTCACCAAGTGCGGCTACGAATGTTTTTTTTTCCATTTTTTTTAGCTCAGCTGATAATTCAACTGAGCTTTTAGGAGGATGAGGCATCCGTCGTCCGTCTGTCGTCCGTCCGTCGTCGTAGTCCGTTCACTATTCACATTTTCGACCTTTTCTCGAAAAGCGTCAGCCATCTCCACTTCAAACTTGGTGGAGATGTGCCTTGGTTGGGTCTCTACCAAGTCTTTGGGCAAATCTTAAAAAAATCTTCTTCTCGGAAACCGCTCACCCAATTGCTTTGATATCACACAGGAACACTTCCTGGGACTGCTAGTTCTGAATTTGTTGACCAGGTGGGGCTGCAATTTTTTTCTATTTTTTTAGGAACTTTTGTGTGGTATAGCTATTTTCGATATCTTCTCCAGAACCGTCACTCAGATTAAGCTGAACCATGGTGGATATGTTCCCTGTAGAAGCGTGAAACAAAGTTGTTCACTATGTGCAAATGCTGCTGATGCCTGATTTTTAACGATTTTTTCAATTCGGCTACTTTTTAGTAAATGCACCTTTCCTATTGATTACCATGTAAGTCAATGGGCATTCTACTGCTAATTCACATTTTCTACTTCTTCTCAAAGCCCGTCTGCCAGATCCACTTCAAACTTGGTGGAGATGTGCCTTGGGTGGGTTTCTACCAAGTTTTTTCACATGGTCACTGTCCAGTGATTTTCGGATTTCTCATGATTTTGGGGGTTCATTTTGGGGGAAATCTTAAAAAATCTTCTTCTCTGAAACCGCATGGCCAATTATTTTGAAATTGTATAGGAACACTTCTGGGCACCCCCAGACCTTAATTTTTCAACAGGTGGCGGTGCAATTTTTTTCTATTTTTTTAATGATTTTTTGTATGTTTTTGCTATTTTCAAATTCTTCTCCAAAACCATCTCTCAAATTGTGCTGAAAGTTGGTGGATATGTTCCTTGTGGGAGGGTCACACAAGGTTGTTTACCAGGTGGCATTGCTGTGGATCCCTGATTTTTAACGAATTTTTCAATTCAGGTACTTTTTGCTCAATGCATGCATCCCTATTGTTTACTATGTAAGTTAATGGGAATTGCAATGTTAGTTTACATTTTCAACCTCATCTGAAAACCGTTAACCAGATTCACTTCAAACTTGGTGGGGATGTGTCTCGGGTGGGTTTCTACCAAGTTTATTCAAATATACACGGTCAAGTGATTTTCAGTTTTTTTTAGGAATTTTTCTCGTTGATTTGACATGCCTGTTGATTACCATGCAAGTCAATGGGCATAGCAAAGTCATTAAGGTTTGCAATGCTAATTGACAATTTTTGACTTCTTGATCTTGATTTTGAACATGATTGTTGTCCTGAGCAAAGGCCAGACTTAGACAGCACATGGGTGACCTTAACCTCATTCCAAAGGTACCTGAGACCCAGACACTTACATGAAATTTATTTTTCACTTTGTAACTTGAGAACTGTGGAAGGTGGGACCTTGATTTTGAACTTGTTGGTGGTCCTCTATTTAGGTAGGATTGTGACTGTACATTGGTGACCTTGATCTCATTCTCAAAATCACAAGGCCACTAACATGGATTTTACTGGTCGCGTGATAACCTGAGAAGTATTTGTACTGTGACTTTGATCTTGCACACGGGTATGGCCCTCAATGAAAATTAGATTCAGAATAGGTCAGTGACCTTGACCTCATTTCCAAGGTCATTGGGTAAGTTAGTCAGCTGAGCACAGGACTGTCACAGTCCTCTTGTTATGAATTTGTGTTTCATTTTGCTATTTTTGACTTGTTCTCCAAAAGCGTCATTCATATTTTGCTGAAAGGCCACAAAAATGTTCCTTGTGGAAAGGCCAAACAAGTTTGATCATTGGGTGGTGTTACAATGGAATCCCGATTTTCAACCAATTTTTCATTTTGAGTACTTATCACTATCTAACGCATATTCACATTTTGGACTGCAGCGAAACCGTCCGTCAGATTCACTTCTTACTTAGTGGCAATATTCCTCTGGTGTGTCTCTACCAATTTTGTTCACGTGGTCACGGTCCATTTATTTTTATATTTTCTATGACTTTTTTTTTGCCGAATTAAAAAAAAATCTTCTCCGTAACTGCTTACCCAATTGCTTTGAAAGCATACATAAACAATTCTGGGGACCCATAGTTCTAAATTTGGTCAAGAGTTGACGCTGTGAATTTGTCCATTTTTTCATGAATTTTTGTATGTTTTTGTTATCTTCGACTTCAGATATCGCTGAAAGAGTGCATGAATTTTGCTCGTCAAAGGATTAAACAAGTTTGTTCAATGGATGGTGTTACTATGGCTTGTTTTCCTTTTATTACTTTTTTGCGGAGTCAACAAATTTGACATTTCATCTTATACCTTGGTAATGGAGATTTCTAAATCCATGTTTACTATTGAACACTGATCAGAAAAGCAACTGTGGGTTTTGATGTGGTCACGATTTTTGTGATGTGTATGAGTTTTTTGGTGTTTTTTTTGCCAAATGGTAAAAAATGACTGAGACCTCGGCCTAACCTAGCCTCAGCCTAAGCCTAACTGATTGCTTTGAAACTGCACAGGACAATCCGAGGGACAGCTAGTGGTCAATTTGTTCACTGCATGGTGCTGTGATTTTTTTTTTCTAATTTCTTGCTTCTTGTGTGTTTTTTGCTTTTTTCGGCTTCTCCGTTTTTCGAATTTTTGCTGAAGGTAAGAGAAATTATCCTTGTAGAAAGCTCAAACAAGTTTCTTCACTAGATGGTGTGACTATGGAATCCTGATTTTTAACGGATTTTTCATATTGGCCACTTATCCGTGAAATGAAAAAATAGAGATCTAATTTTTGCTTACACAGCAAATATGATATATATTGGCTTATATTTTGGTTATGGGGCGTCATCGGCCCATGGTGACTATTAAACATTGATAGGAAAACACCTATGGGGTATGTGATGGTGATGTAAGTTTTGACCTTGAGTGACCTTGAAAAGTCAAAGTTAGAATCAAAAGGACATATTATTTCCTGTTAGTGGCTGCTAGATCTGTGGTTACTATTTAACAATAATAGGATGCCTCATACTTGGTTTACGATGGTGATGTTAATTTTGACCTTACATGGCATTGAAAGATCCAAATAAATGTCCAAATTCAAATATTTGTTTCCAACTTGGAAATGGTGGATCCTAGAACCACGGTTTCTATTAAGTTTTTTTTTTCTGGCATTCTAAATTTTGATCTTGAGTGACTTTGAGAAGCTAAACTTAAGGTCAAGCTACATATTGGCTTAGCTCTCGCAAATAATGTGTCAAAGATCCATGGTTACTAATGAACATGATTAGTAAAACTCCTCTTTTGGTGTGGTTAATTTTGACCTTGAGTGACCTTGAAAGGCCAAAATAAAGGTCAAACTTAAAAACTGGCTTATAGCTTGCTAATGATGGATCTTTTAGTTACTCATTTAACAACCATAACCTAGCCTAGGCCAGCCCAACCCAGGCTGAGAGCTAACCTAGGTCTAGGCCTTGGCCTAGCCTAGGCTCAGCCTAAGCCTAAGCCTAAGCCCAGGCCCAAGCTTAAGTCCAAGACTAAGCATAGCGTTAGCCTTGTCAAGCCTAGCCTATCCTAGCCTAACCTTAAGTCAAGCTCAAACTCAAACTCAGTTAGCTTTGCACAGGATCAGTTCCAGATTCTCTAGTTTTATGTGCGGCCGGAATCCATCTATCTATATGCTTCAATATCACTTGAATTGGCTGATAAATTTTTGAGGTATATAGAGGAAAGACGATTTTTTTTCAACATTAGTTCTTAATCGTAGAACCATAGGTAAAGCTCACTGATCAGGTGGTGGGTGCTAAACTTCAGACACTCTTTGGTGCAAAGGCCAAAAAGGCTTTAAGGTATCTGAAATTATGTACATACACCCGCAATTTTTTCTCAAATTGCCATATGACCTTGATTTCCAATTATGACCGTAAATGATACTGTTAATAAAAGATGAAAAGGAGGGGAAGACAATTTCCATAGATAGTTTGTGTGACGAGATCAGATTATAAATTTTAAAGTCCTATGCAAGAAACAAAAAGTGAGAGCTGGTACCGAAGCCCGGAGAAGTATATCACTGATCAGAGTTGCCTTGAGGTGTACAGAAGCAATGAGCCCCCCCCCCCCCCCTTCCAGGATATTGTTACAAATAACAACACAAGAACGTTGGCAACTCTAAGTATTCGCTTTAGTCCGATACTAAATGCTATCTAATACCTAAAACGACGTGAACTACCTAACACAAAGTCAATCTTATTATGGGACATTGAGAATGCTACGTCATAAACTTTTGCTGTGAAATATAGTGAAACGCTATAAGGTGTATGAAATAACCAGAAAATGATATGGAAGCCAATATCAATAGAGATTAGGCTTTCTCGGTGTCAGCGCTTGTTGTCAGGTAATGGAAATGAAGCAAATTGCTTATTTTGGAGGTCAAAGGGCCACATAAGGAATCATCTACGTTTCAATAAATTACATATCGGATGGCTGATAATTGTAATAGCGCGGTTGTTTTGCAATTCATTGCAATTCCACGAAGAGTAACGCCTTCATGTATAACAATCGCGGCAATTTTTACTAAAAATTTGGTATTTTGTTCTCAAATATTTTACGTCAAATTACAATAATCCTGAACAAGGGGTGTTTCAAAAGTTTGCACATCTATTTCGGTGATTATTATAAATTCAGTGTTCAGGTCAAATGCACACCGATAACGATTAATGAATCAAATGTATGTATGTATGCACTTATGCATGTATTAACGTACGCACGTGCGTATGTATATACTATATCTAAAAAAAATGTTTACTTTGATAACTTGACTTTTCTAGTTTATTCTGAACAGAATGTTAATAGGTCTAATCCCATGGGGGGGGGGGGGCGGAGATAAAAAGTGAAAAGGTGTGTTACGTTCCGACAGTTACAAACAATATTAAAATTCCGCATTTTGTGTTTTCATAACGCAAAACCTAAATTATTTAATGCACAAACATTAAGGCACGTGCGACCGCTTTCTATTCTGTCTTTAGTAATGTTAGTCATAATATATGCTTTACAAGTAATATTTAAAAAAATTAAATAAACACAGCTCTGTCTCATTAAGTTCTGACATGAACTTTGTAGTCAATGGAAAGTGTCAATTGTCTTTCCCTTTTACCACTATTTTAATCAAGGCGAAGTGTGGAATCTCAAGTGAAGAGAACTCGGACATTTATTCAATTCTGATCAAAAATGAAAAAAAAAAAATTAAACAAAGTGGTTTTGTAATAATGTTTTTACCAAAAAGTATCAGGGTTATGCCATTAAAGGACCCTGGTCGTCTCGGGAAATTGAAAACCTTGACTTATGCGGTATGTACGCAAAGTTCTAGAAACTATTTTTGTGGGTTTGTTTAAACACCCCTTCTGCAAGATTGTACAATTTGACGTACCTTATTTTATCACAAAGGACCAACATATGACACCTTTTTGCAAATTCACCCTACTCATTGCATATTTATTATGTATTAAGGTGTCGCGGTCCGTTAAATTTCAATAAGTTGGAAAGCGACGGCGCGTTTTCACAATTGTAGTGTGAACGGACTTCTTGTTAGCAGCAGATGTGCGAGCGAGCTCATGTAACATTTGAAAATTGGACATACTTGCTGAAATTCACGATGCGTTGTTATCCTTTCCCGATATGTTTTAACTAACTCAAAATGATTGGAACTCGTCAGATCTCGTCGCCGACCACATTTTAAACGTTGCGTCGTCAAGTTCCTAAGACAGAAAGCAGTACAAAGCTAAGCGGTCTTGGTTTTGATATTTATGTGATATAGGGTGAGAAATTATGTTGAATCGGTTTCTGTGGAAAACAACTTTTGTTGAATAGAACTTTTAAAAGTCTTGTTCCCATACCAAATAACATTGATGTCGTGTTATTAAAAACTAAATGCACAAAATATTTGCCTTCTACGGGCTTTCTAAAGAAACCATTTACTTTCGAAAGGGATAAAATTTTATTTAAAGGTCCTCTTGATTGAATGGGTGCCACAAATTACAAAGTTGATGTTGAGGGTGGTTAGAAATGATATCCGAAAACCAAAATTTTAAATTTCATTTTCGAATAGTGCTTTCTTGGCTCCAAAAGTGCGCGTCACAAACGCATCCCGCTGGCCACGGTGTATGTTTAGCCAGAGTGCCTTCAGTTTGCCAAGAGTCATGGCAGATACAACAGAGCATAGTGATTCTGGAGAATGTGAATTGAGTTTTTTTATGTTTGTGGTCTGATGACGATAAAAAAAATATATAGGAAAAGCTGAAGCAGCAGACGAAAATATCATTCAGCCTTACACACATGAGGGGACGCCCAAAACCCTATTGTCTCCAGTACTGCATGGAGTGCAGCCGTGGTACAGCAGACGATCCCATCTTGCCGTGTGGTTCATGATAATTCGTTGCAAAAGAGACATTTCCTATCAAATATTAGATTTCATTAACCAAGAACAAGCATGAATGCAATAAAATGGAATTTGCATTAGGATGAGCCGGTCTTGTAGTGTTTTGGGTGCAAAAGTACACAATCTCTCTAATGATTTTTCTCCTTTAGGCTTATTATCTATTAAGCACAAGTGGTTGTCAATCCGCGTGGGCATAATTGAACAGTTTTTGTCCACAGGGCAATAGAGGTACTGTTACAGGTACATAACTTTTATAACGCACCACTTCCTGCTGGATGTTTTTTTACAACAGCTGACCAGTGAGAAGAATTATACGTGCTTCTCCTCCATATGTCTCTGCTAGGTGGCAACCAGAGGGTATGTGGCAGTGGCGCCACCTACAATGAGCATCCTCTATTGTTGACTCATGAGTGAAAGTGATGGGCAGTGGATACGGTTTTGTTTGCAACGGGGTCCAATAAACTAACATTACGGCAGCAATTTGAAGTGTATGCTTACAAGTAGGCATAGCTATTCATTTTATACACATATGGTCACAGCTCAAAATAATTCATTAATGGTCACTGTTCACTTCGCATGTATTTCTGACCATATGTAGGATATCTGAGAATTATATAAAGTCATGGAACTGAAAAACATGCTATGGTTCCATAAATGGTCACTACTCTGTTCATGATCTAGTGTGCTACTGACCATAAGGTGTACTGTATTTTATTCTCAGCCGGAGTTTTTTTGACATACCTTACTTTTATTTCCCGGAAACAGGGGCTCAATAAAATATATCAATATGATGACTAGGTGCTCCTGGGGTCGCCAAAGGGGAGCAGCGGTAGCGGCCGGACCTCTGTGGAAACCCACATGACATAATTGATTCGCATACTTTCGATGTTTAACTGAGTGTTATTGTGTCATTTTATTTATATGTACCATGGTAACGTTTCCCCATGCAGCTGCATGGCATTAGCTATGTTGGTTTTGTACCCTTTGACTGTTTTGTATCGCCCATTTTCCGTACTTCAGTAGTTATTTTACTTTCTGCATGGTGTATTGTATCTGTCTTTATCATTTCGGTGTACTCATTTGAATGTACTTTTAATTTCTCCGTTCGCGGAGGTTCAACAAAAAAAACAATATTAGTCACACAACACCGGCCTGCTTGGTTAAAAGACTGGTGGGTAAATAAAATCTAGTCCTTTGCACACTTTGGGTTTAATACGGGACACTGATGATGTACGATGAGTGTGGTAGGCTATTTCATAGACCAATATTTTCGATTCCAGTATAGGCTTAACTGCAGAAGCCACAGTTCTTGGGTTACATACATGTTCTTGATGTTTTCCTTGTTTTTTCCTTTTCTTCAGCAACGTCTCCGAAAAACGTAAGCAATTGTCATAAATTACAGCACCATATAGCTATTAGAATTGACAAGATTCAACAACTCTGTGTCATATTACGGATATTTCTGTGAAACTAAAACGTCTAGACCACGTGGGATTTCAAATATCTGTCAAGCTAACATACGTACAATTCAGTTGGGATTTCAGATTTCTGTCACGTTATTTGGAAGCACAGACAATTGGGCAGTTCAAATATGTGTGTTATACACAGAAAGAGTAGATGATGGAGGGACTTCTAGTTACCGTAATTTAGCGAGATCATAGTAAGAGTGAACGGAGTTCCATTCAATGCCAAGCTCTGCATTCTCATTGTACCTGCAAGGTACGTTTCTGTTTTCGTCATTAAAACTCTTATTGGACGAAACAGGCAAACTTTCCTGAAAATTGATCAGTACAAAATCGACTTACAGTAGCCGACTCAAGTTATAGCTACCATGGAGGTAACACTAAAAATTATTTCCATATTCCATTCGTGTATTCAGTGAGCATACAAGGCCAGCTCTCTTTGCAAGAATATGTGTATTGCAGTTTAATACATAGGATATCGCTGATTATGACCTTTCTTGTTAGCAATGGTATTTAAATATATTCAACTGCATACACAACCCAAAGCACAAAGTCTGTTTGAGAAAAAGGGTCTATGTATATCTACTACAAGCAAAACTGCACCTAATCCAAGAAGTGTGTCTATAAGAGTTTTGCAAAGTGGCTTTAGCTCGCCATAGAACTTCCACAAGACTTGATCCATTGTTTGGCAGGCCGGTATGCTGTCAATATATCTGAACAGTATCCTTTTTAAAAGAAAGATTCACAGCTACTTTTGGACAGACCCACAGTAAAAGCAGTCCTCCAAAACAAGAAAAACTGAAATGTTCGAAAGACTTTAATGAAAAACGTCCCAGTGATAGTTGGATCCTTAAATTTACAACAATTGGCATCTTTATACTGTCGAGAAAAACAGGCACTCATGGAGGGTAAAGGCAATCATGATAGGACTATTGGAATTTTCCAAAAGTAATTGTCTACATTATAAGATAGCGATTACAAGGGTGATATGTTGTAGGACATTAGAGCAACCAAACCCACCTCAAGCATCACATTAAAATAGGATAGGATCATGTGAGGATTGATTGAGAAGTAACAGATATAGCATACTGCAGATAAACCAGAACTAAGAAACGCAATGCCATGTGTTTTGTATATTTAATGAGTCTAAGTGAAAAAGTACAACCATGTAACAATTAGATAAGAGGGCATAAAAGGTAATTATACCGCAATCAATCGATAGGTCAATATAAAAGGGTAACAAAATATAGTTTCCTGGACCCGCATGATAAAAGCTAACTATATAACAGTTTCATAGACCCGCACGACAAAAGGTAACCATATAACAGTTTCACAGACCCGCATGACAAAGGGCAACTTTCTGTATAGCATATTGGATCAACCTAAAACAAGTTTTGAAGAAACAAATTTTACAGCCATGACTTCACAGCAGGCAATTGATGTACCTACAAATTGCACCATACGCGTTTTTCATTTGCTGCCTACAGGAAAATAATGTTTTGCTTAAAATGGACCGTTTCGAGAATTTTAAAAATTCCTTCTCATTTTCGAACTAATGATGCACTCATGCAAAAGCCAAAGCTGCCTTGCACGGACGTCTAATTTTTCTGAACTATGACCTTCAGGTTGGTCTATCACTGACACGCCTGGCAGAATGGAATATAAATCATATAGGCCTTAAAGACTTTTTTAGCAAAGGAAGCTACGTAATTGACGTCTCTTTTACTTGCGAACCACAACGATAGTTGTGCTAATCTGAGTAATCTAAACGATTCCCGATTCAATAGCAAGATTTATACGTTTACAATGTAATTCAAGTATCAGCATGCCTTAAGTTAGAGAAAGAAATTATCTTGGTCACAGGCTATTATCCGTGGCACCCAAGTGCACCGTGGACGGCTTTCGACTCAGCCTCGTGACGTAACACAAAGGCTTAAATGTCACTCAAGAAAGAAGCTATCGGTGAAATAAGAAGTCATTTGTTGTTTTATTTATTAGTTGCGTGCTCTAAAATATACAGTGTTGGATAAGGTGAGCATGGCTCCAAGACTCGATTAAGAAACATAAACCTCGACATATCATGCGCCAATAAGGAAAAATTTGAATTGCTAACCGTCCTGACGCAGAGTCCCGTACATTGACATTTTTCCAAGACATGCTTTGGTCAAATATCCATTGCCAACCTGTTAACGTCGCATATTAAACAGTTGCCATGTGTTCCTCTGTATGACGTACAATACATGCTATTTTAGTTTTTATACCGGCATGTTTGCAGAAAAGTTTAGGATTGATCTGTAATCAATAAAGAAATGAATTGAAACAGGTGATTTAAAAGCCGCAATTTGCAATTTAGAAAAAAAGGAGAACCGTGTGTATTTGGGGAAAAAAGTGGTGATTCTGACAATTTTCTTTTGAAACGTTACTTGCATTTTTAGGTTTGTAGGGCAATTTGCAAAGGACATTGCAATCTAATAAAGGTACACAAGTGTGTAGTATAGATATATAAGGATGGGCTTTGGTAAAACTATTCAAACCTTTGAAACGATACGGATCGTTTTAGACAATTTGTATGCTACTCATTTGATATGATGTTTCCGGGTAGGCTTCTCGTCTATCATTGCACCCAAAATATTGTACTAGTAACCCTTTCCGTGTTTTGCCCCTCTATTGTAAGGCACAGTATCCGATTGGACATACGTATGTTTTTCTGGTGGAATATAATGAAATTAGTCTCCTCATGACTCAGTGATCATTTATTTGCTTTAAATCAGTTTAAATACTTTTGCATCTCAGTGGTAAGGTGCTAACTATGTTCTGTAGTATGTTCTAGAATATATTTCATGATAAAATTGTTTCATTCACACATATGATACAGTAAATTTCTTCCAAACATGTACTTCAGGCTGGTCATTGAAGTGAAGAATGAACATTGATGTTAAGAATGAATACGTACAAGAAAATCCAGGGCATGTTTCCTTCAGTATTAGATGGTCGGTTTATTTTGCAATGATATGTTGATAATTACAAGACAATGCGAGCTGATCTGTTCCAATTACAATTGTATGGCAGAACGTGGGGAAAATTTTTCGTAAGAATTCAAGGATGTAAAGCGTAAAATATGTTACCTTCAGAGTTGGGCCACACAATCAGAATAAATATATTCAACATATCATTAAACACTTTTTTTTTTAGCAAACAGTCAGAAAAAGACGCTTCTATCTTTAGTCCTCTTTGTTATATGTACATGAAACCTGAAATAGTTCTAATGAATCTATTATTGTGAATTTAGTTGTTTTATGTTGTAGTAACTATTGTACAGTATCACTGTTCATACTGATTGTATTATCTTGAGGGGACGCATTAGCGTGTGTAGATTTCACTCCCCGTCAAATTTAATTTACTCTACATGTATATATATGTATATATCTTTACATATTTTCTGACAATAAACTGCGATTATCCAAACGTTAGTGAATATTCCGAACGCTGAATTTTATTCTCTCCCGTTTGCATTTATATGATTAAAGCAATATAATTAGCTGTAACATTTAAATTTTCTGAGAGCGATGGAGTACGTTGTTTTTGAAGATGCGTACATTATATTATTACAAGAATGAAATTATTCAAGTACCTAGTATCGTTTAAGCACTATTCATTGAGGTACATGTTATGCATGACAACATTGTACCTTACTTTAAAGTCTTTGCTTTCTAGGCTTTTATCACACAAAACTTTGTAAACAGTTGGTACTGAATTTACAATTTGGCAAAATGGGGATAACTATATGAGACGAATCTAAGCCTTCATTAGATATTCGACTGTCGCACGAACAGAGGGTGCCAGCCGACGTCTTTTCTTTTTGGCTCCAGAAACCTTTTTTTCTGTCACCCTGTGTTGGAACATAAGTCCGTGTAGTTTCTGGACTTCTGGCCGCTACTCCGGACGGTTTCCATGCATATAGAACGGTTTTATTGCTTGCGGAAATGTAATTTCCTACATTTCTTTAGTGATAATAGCTGAAAACACATATAAATTGGTTTTATACACCATGTCGTTCCCCATCAAATGAGCCTATAATCAGTGCGTGAATTGTAATAGAAAGTTTTATTTCACTTCTCTTAGCAACTGGGTCTCCCAGCGGAGGCATTTTTCAGGTTCTATCAAAGCAAGTAGAGAGAATAGAGACAGGAGGACATAGAAGGGAAAGAGATTAGTGCTATCACACTGGAAAACCTGCCGTTCATTTGGGCACATAGGACGCAATGTGAACTCAAATAGATGCTTTCTCCGGTCATTCCTCTGCGAACATTGTCAATAAGAACTCGAATGGTACAGCCACTCAGTATGCTGAATCAAAGGTGGAGTCTGTGGATTCACTTTGCTGGCACGCCAATATTATCGGTGTTGCCAAGTCTATTCGGTTAATATGTTCCGAGAGTGAACAAACGCTGCTAGTCATCAAACAACATTAAAGGAAATCCTGTCTTACACGATATACCACCAGTGCAAATTTATTGGATGTAAAAGTGCAACTACTAGCGCAGTGTTCTCATAAGATTTTGTACCTCAATGTTCAACGCTGTTGCTAAACTGGAATAAAATGCATAGATTGGATGCACAGTGGACCCCATCTTATAAATACCACACCAAGTTCACTAAAAATGTAGCCTTATAAGAGGGGCGGCCCTTCCTGAGGGGGACAATGAAATGAAAACACATACTTGATACATTGAGAGGTGGCCGTCGTGGAAGGGTGGTCTCTGGTGAGGGACGCCTTCTAAGAGGGGGAGCACTGTATGTGCTTAGTGATAGTGACACAACCTAACATCCGTGTACTGGATACAAATACAGAGCTGGAAATTAGTTCCATTTCTGTTATCTGGGTATCAGGACGGAATGCTAGTGCAAAATAACATAGACTTGGGAATCTTTCACTGTACAAAATCATTAGATAAATCTCATATGTATGCAAAGAACTTACATTAAGTTTAAAGTAACTTGGCAGCTTTACTACTACTACTACTACTACTACTACTACTACTACTACTACTACTACTACTACTACTACTACTACCATTACTACTACTACTACTACTACCACCATCACTACTACTACTACTACTACTACTACTACTACTACTACTACCACCACCACTTAAACCCTCTCAGCAGTTGTCTTGATAAGGAACAACCGTCAAACTTTTTTCTTGCAACGCCAAAGGAGGGCTATGTGATCAGACCACACATAATTATCTTGACCAGTATCACCTCCCTTCACCTTGACACGTAAAGCAAAATGTCTTGATGCTATAGTTTTTCCAGACTATTTCTGAACTTTTCAGCCAACAGTTCGTTTGTCTCAAAAAGGCAAAAGCACAAATAAAACAAAACAAGATCAACTACCCTCTCCCCATAATATATAATAAGTCAAGGACCTGAAATGTAGCGGGGTCTTCATTAAAGATTACTACACCTATAGCTGTCTGCGGTTGAAGGTGTAAAAATACTAATGAACCTTTTCATTATTTAGGAGGGCAGGGAAAAAGGTGGGAGGTTGGACAGGCAAAAAAACAAATGTTACAGACCATGGGGACTCTGATGTCTTGAAACCTTCAAATATGGCGGCAAAAGCTCAGAGGCAAGAGACAGCAGTCGTATAAATATCAGGCAACACCTGCTCAGGTACAAAATTTAACACTTCTTCACCTATTATCTGAAGCAGCCGACCTAAAGCCCAATATCAAGAATTGCGAAACCAGTGCATGTCACAGACATTCATTAGCGCCATTCTTGTCGTCCACAACTCTGCAGAGTGGTACTTCTCTTGCAATTCTTCCCTGCTTGAAGCGAAATATCAAATAATGCATACTTTGATCTTTTAGTCAAATTCCATGCCCCTTGAGTAGAAAGCATTGGAATGACACCGCAGTTGAATCCAATTGTGTGGCCTGACCACTTTTCCAAGCCCTCCGCAATCGAATAGGGGGTGTTTGGGGAGGTAAATTTCACGTGAAGTCAGTTCATGTGGACAATCAGTAGTCACACGGTGAGGCTGAATTTATTTTACCATCAGGTGGCTCCAACTTTAAGGATCAAGACACCGAGCCTGGGCTACCAGTTGCACCATCTGCAGCACGCATCCTCCAATGAGCGACTGGTTTTCCACATTGCGTTAAAATGTTATATCTCCCTAACCCGCTCTTCTATCTTCACATATACATTTACTCTTCTGTTATATCTGTACATTTGTCTCAAAGAAACATTTACCGATGGTGTTCCCAATACACGGGACAATAATAGGAACTATATATTCCGTTTAAACACAAACGTTTTCCACATAAACACATTTGGAAGAAAACAGATGTGTTCTGTATATAGTATCTAAAAAGGCATATAAAAAGGAGGTACATGATTCGTCATTTCATTGACTTCAATATACTCATTCAAAATCAGCAGTAACGGACTTTTCTTTGACACTGGTATTCTCAGGTAAAAGTATGTCGCTGGCACTCGAGGTGACCCAAATCCTGGTTCGTCCCCCACTTTAACAGGGGAAATATTTATAAGTCATTCCAAAATAAATTGTCCATTCCATTCGGACAATTTTGCCCCATCATCATATCTCCAGTTCTACTCGTGGTAGAAGCACCAAATTTTCACAGTGTGTGGGGATGGGTTATGGTAGTAAATTGGCACAATTTTATCAATACTACTTTGCTCATAATTGGGTTATGGCATTATGAATATTAATAAATTCTCAGGAATTTAGGCAATTTCCTGGGATTTTAGGCAATATCCTGGGAATTTAGGCAATTTCCTGAGAATATAAGCGAGTTCCTAGGAACATATAATGCCAGCCCTGGGAATTTAACAGAAGTCCCAGGAACGTAGTGGCAAGTTCCTGGGAATATAATGGCAAGTTCCTGGGAACATAACTAAAATCCCTGGAATATGTTACTCAAGTCCCAGGAACATGGAGGTCAGCTCCTAGGAACGCTATTCAAGTCCCAGGAATTCAGAGAAAATTGCTGATACATGTAATATTAGGAATGATTGTGGAAATAGTATAGTGTAAAAATTCAAAATATACATCATACACAAATTACCGCATGGTACTTAAGGTTGAAAAAAATGAGGAAAAAAGGATAAACAAACAAAAAACATATACATTGATACAAAAGAACCTTAACAGCATGCATATGGAAAAATAATGGTAATTTCAAAGCCTATAGGGTTTAAATCATCTGTAATAAATCTGTATGCCAAATCTATGTTTATTTCGATTATGACGCATTTCAATAGTCACATCCTAAAATGGTATGACCTTCAACTAGGCCTTGAGATACAAAAAATTGAAACTAGAAAAGATGATTTGATACATAGCAAATCAGTGTGTGTGTTTTCAAAGTATAATGGTATGGCAATGTACAAGTATTCCATAACTGAGGAGTAGAAGTTGGAATGGCATCTCCATCTATTAAGGCTTTGAAGTTATTAAAGATTTAAAATTTCTAATGGTGCTACTTAGCACAATTTAAATTGCTACATTTTGCAATGGTCAACAGCCCCATAGTTAAAGTTGGAACAACATCTCTTTCTATTATAATGTTGAAGATATTCAAGATTGAAAATTTCGAGTACTGCTGATTAGCATAATATAAATTGCTACAACTTTTGCTTTAGATTCATTACATGTGCAATGGTTGATAACCCCCTAATAGAAGTTGAAATGGAATCTCTATCTATAATAGTTTTGAAAATATTCAAGTTTTGACATTTCAAAAGCTGCTGATTAGCATAATTTAAATCTCCACATATTTTGTTTTAGATCCATTACATGTGCAATGGTCAATAACCCGCTAGTACAAGTTGAAATCACATCTCTATCCATAATAGTTTTGAAGCTATTCAAGATTTAAAGTTTCAAATGCTACTAATTAGCATTATTTAAATTGGTACAACTTTTGTTTTTAATTCATTAGATGCTCAATGGTCAATAATCCCCTGGTAAAAGTTGGAATGGCATCGCTATCTATTATACTTTTGAAGATATTCAAGATTTAAAATTTCAAATGCCCCTAATTTGCATAATTTTGAACATCTTTATTCCCCTGTATAAAAAGGCCCAACTTTTTGTACAGAGATACGATCATGCCAAGTTTGGAGTTTCTATGTATAATAGTGCCAGAGAAAAGTGTTGGGACAAATTCATTGGTAAAGAAAGAAAGAAAGAAAGAAAGAAAGGAAGGAAGGAAGGAAGGAAGGAAAGAAAAAGAAAGAAAGAAAGAAAGAAAGAAAGATTCTATGAATAAGTCAAATTGAACATATTCAGTTCTGGAACTGTAATTATGGTCATGATTGAAAAAAAAGATGTCATAGATGTAATGAAAGAGTGATGGTAGGCAGACATCCTCCCTCATTAAGTACATCTATGAACTCTGAAAGGGAGTTTGAATGGAAATATATGTATTGCAAAGTTCCTTCTCGTATGCATAGAGGTAATCATGCAAGCAGGCTGCAAAGAGGCAGAGCAACATGTCCTTTAGTGTGTGTGTGTGTGTGTGTGTGTGTGTGTGTGTATGTGTGTGTGTGTGTGTGTGTCAGGGGGGATGGGTATTTCTTTATTAGCACCATGCTGGCACACTGGAGTGATGTGTTTCCAAGCCACTGAACTGTAGGCCCTTTTTTTCTGTGTTTCAGATCATCATATATATTCATACTGGCCATTATGTTGGAATATTCCTATTTTCTGTACTCTGTTATGGCAAAATTATTTCCTGTGCTGGTGTACTGTGACACCCCCCTCCCTCCTTCCTTTCCCTGGGTGCAGTCTATCCAGTATATCTGAGTCCCACTTGTGATCATTTACTACAAGTTGAGCCACTGCATAAACAGGCCCACCACTGTAAATTGCACAGAGGTGTAAATTGTAAATTGGGTCATTGGTTGTGTTGTTATATTGTGTTGACAGAGCCAGTCAAAAGCTACCTCAAGCTGGTAATGGGGGGGGGGGGGGCCAATGCAGCTTGTAGGAGATGGAATACTGTGCATGATCATGGACTAAAATGAAAACCATGTGGCATGAGGTGTGGATGGAGTCATCAAAACAACCCTATATAAATTACTGTCTCAATTATCAGCAGTTATGTTGTAACTGATTACAATGCGTACATCAAATACATCCTGGTCAGAGACCAAGATTCAAGAGTTTCAACATTTTTTGACCACATATTTTTCTGGTTTGATTTACATGCTGCATATGCATGTATTTCTCTTAAACAGACTCATAAAACTGGTAACCCAGGTTGTTCAAACTAAGCTGGCTCATATTACATTTTACCCTCTGCTTCCAGGGCAGTGCTGACCACTCAGTCTTGTGCTCAATACAATATGCAATGCGATTTATATTGCTCACTTGGGTAAAGTTTGGGGTGCCCACAACTTTGTGGCTAGTGTCATGCACTTTAAAACATTATGAACACCCTGTAAGCCCACCCCCACCCCCTCCCAAGTTCAACAGGGATAAAGACTGTGCAAGTCCTGGTCTCAGAGGTACAGTAGAACCTGCAATTTAAGACCACTATTGGGAAGGACCACCTGACTTATAACCACTTTTCTGATGGCAGAACAGTCTAACTTGTCTGCAAATTTACCTGCAATTTAAGACCACCTGATGCATGTGACCACTTTAGGTTGGCATAAGGGGTGGTCTTGTACTGTAATGTTCAGCAGACAACTTTTTGTATGGTTGCCTGCTTAGCTGTATGTCAGGCCATTTGTGTGGCTGGTGGCCTGTCAGTGGGCCCCAGTCATGCAATCAGTCAAAAGCGCTAGGTCTGCTAAACAGGCAATTTATATGACATTAATATGTACTGTAAATACTCTGTCTTGATGAAAAAGAGGACGCTGGCAACAATGACTTTGGCTGGACACAGCTGGAGTCCACCCACTCACTCTAGTATGATGTAATCAATGAAATGACTAACTTTGCTCCTTGCAGGGAGCTGCTCTGAAGTGTCACCCATGGGTGCACATATGCTCACTCCACAGGCTGCCAAATTAAAAGCTCTGATCAGTTTAAAAAACAAGTTCCACTGGAAAATAAGATAATCAGACATGCTGATAAACAGATGAATGGGGCAAAAAAGCATTGTTGATGGCTCCTGGACCTGGTCACGGTAGCAAGTGGGATGAGGGGAGGGATAGCATATTGACCAGTGATAGATGGGTGAATGTAAACATGGACCCATTAACAAGAATAGGTCTATGGTGTAAAATAGGGTTAATTTGGCTTGTTGATATCTGGTCTGAAGGGAGGTCCATGATCATTCTCAATAGCATCTCCCTTAAATAATTGGTTGAAGCATATTTTACAGAAAAACAATAATGAAATAAAATAAAAGCAAAGTTTAACGCAATTGGTCATTTATCACACTTTGCCTAATTATAATCATGTGCTTTGCTAAGCTGTTGTCTGCTTAGGGGACCTAGGACCTTTGATTGGTAGACTGGGGTGCTCATGCCCTCACAGGCCACCAGCCAGATAAAAAAAATACCCTGATATCCAGTGAGCTAATTATAACTATAAGCAGGTAAGCTTTAGGAGGCAAGCAACGTTGTGACAAAAAATAAATATAGCTGCATGCATGTTCAGCCATTTTGACATGAGACTCATGCAGCATTCATGGTTTCACTTTGAACAAAATAATGATCATTTGGAATTTTTAACATATATATGTCATTTTGACTATAACACGGGTTGAGATTATTTTTTTCTCACCTGTTTGACAGGGCACAAAGGGGTTAAGTTTCACCCGTCCAAATTTGGTTTTACCTGTACCCTGCTAAAGTCCGCAGGTTGTGAAGTAGCACAGTTGTCTTTCACTAAGTGACACTATGTCACTCAGTTACAAGTAAATACCACACAAAACATGACACTTAAAATTGTGTTTGACTAAAGTTAATGTTTTAATCTTTGACTTACTCAATAAGGGCCTTTGAAATGTTTTAAAGATGTGATCCTGTGTGTAACATTACAATGTAGGCCTATGGGAAACCCAGTACATGTAGTAGAGTGCAACGTACTTTTCCCTTGTAATGTTTGTAGGGACCATCCCTTCTGCCAGCCTAAAGTGGTCACATATATATATACATGTGACAGGTGGTCTTAAATTACAGGTAAATCTACAAAGAAGTTAGAATGTTGTGCTATCAGAAATGTAGTTACAATACAAGTCAGGTGGTCCCTCACAACAGTGGTCCTAAATTGCAGGTTCTATTGTATCTCTGAGACCAGGACTTGCACAGTCTTGGTACCAGTTGAACTTGGGATGGGGAGGTTAACAGGGGGTTCAAAATGTTTTAAAGTACATGGCACTAGCCACAAAGTTGTGGGCACCCCAAAGTTAACCCAGGTGAGCAATATAAATCATTGCATCACCTCTTCTATAGAATACAAGACTGAGTAGTCAGCACAGGCCCTGGAAGCAGAGGGTAAAATGTGCTGGGTGCCAGCTCATTTTGAACACCCCGAGTTGACAGTCTTAAGAGTTTGTTTAAGGGCAATACACTGTGTATGAACAAGGGATACTTTATTGTACATTCACCACTGTACATTCACCAATGTTACAGTGGTATGGTACATAGACATATATATAAATAACAAAAACAGAAATGATCAATTACGCTTAACTACAATGTCTAAAGAGACTAAACAAGTTTAGGACATAGCATAAATAAAGATACATGCGTGTGCAGCATGCAAGTCAAAGTTCAAACCAGAAAAATATGTAGTCTCAGATTTTGTTTGTCAATAAAGTGTTGAAAATCTTGGTCTCTGACCAGAATGTATCAGTTACAACATAACTGCTGATAATTGAGACAATAATTTACATAGGGTTGTTTTGATGACTCCAACCACACCTCATCCCACATGGTTTTCAATTTAGTCTATGATTATGCACAGTATTCCATCTCCTACAAGCTGCATTGGCCCCCCCATTACCAGCTTGAGGTAGCTTTTGACTGGCTCTGTCAACACAATATAACAACACAACCATTGACCCAATTTACACCTCTGTGCAATTAACAGTGGTTGGCCTGTTTATGCAGTGGCCCGACTTGTAGTAAAAGATCACAAGTGGGACTCAGATATGCTGGATAGACTGTACCCAGGAAAAGGGAGGAGGGGGTGGGTCCCAGTACAGGAAATAATTTTGCCATATCAAAGTACACAAAATAGAAATATTCCAACATAATGGCCAGTATGAATATATATGATGATCAGAAATACAGAAAACAAGAGGGCCTCCAGTTCCCTGGCATGGGAAACACATTACCCCAGTGTGCCAGCATGGTGCTAGTAAGGAAATACCCTTACCCCCCCCCCCCACACACACACTAAATGACAAGCTACTCTGCCTCTCAGCAGCTGGCAGGCATGACTACCTCTATGCATGCAAGAAGGAACTTTGCAATATATCCATTCAAACTCCCTTTAAAAGTTCATAGATGTACTTAATGAGTGAGGATATCTGTCTTTCATCACTCTTTCAGTACGTCCATGACATCTTTTTTTTCTTAATCGTGATCATAAGTACAGTTCTAGAACTTCAACGTGTTCACTATGACTAAATCATAGAATTTGCTTTTCCAATCTCTCTCTCTCTCTCTCTCTTTTCTCTCTCTCTCTCTCTCTCTCTCTCTCTCTCTCTTTTCTCTCTCTTTCTCTCTCTCTCTCTCTCTCTCTCTCTCTCTCAACCATATTTGTCTAGAGTTTCTTTCAAACACTATTATTCTGAAAATCACTAAACTTGCCATGGTGACTGACCTCCTGCTCACCTGATTGATTGTGTCTGGCCAATTGACCTAGCAAACAAGGTGCAAAAAAAAAAAAAAAAAAAAAAGAGAGGAAAAGAAAAGAAAAGACACCGCCCCCCACCCCCCCCCCCCCGCCAAACAAAGCAGTCCGCAGTGAGTTGCAAAGTAGGTTAAATTAGAAAAGTTACGACACGTTTTCATTGGGGGGGGGGGGGGGGGGGGGAGCGGCGGTCTGGACGCTGGTACAAATAATAATTATGCCCTAGTACAAGGTACAGAAAATGAGAAAATGTACAAATAATGGTTGCTATGAAGTACAGAAATTAAAAAGGATTCCAGTTTGTGCGTAAAGCAAATAAAAATGCCCACGACGTTAGTACGGAGAGCCCCTTACCTCCCGCCCCCACTCCTTTTCAAGTACCCGGGAAAGAACCTGGGGCAATGTCATAATTTCACCATTATTTTGCCCATCTAATCTATGCCACTTGTTTCCAAATGGCATTCACTTTTGCCTACAGGGGTATTTCGTGATTTGGAATGGTTTAAATGTTATGCCCGTGTCTAACCAATGAGGCCAAAAAATATAGGCTCCTTGGTCTTACCATGTCATGGAGCAATTTGGAGGACAGAAACTCGAGAGGAGGGAAGTCTCTGGGTTTCAAACAACTTTGTTTGGAATAAAAAGTGTCATAATCCAATTAATTGGTGTTTTTGCTTTGATCTTACTTGATGGGTCGAGTTATTACTGAGATGTTATCAGCGGCCGACTCTGCCCTCCTTGGCCTAAGTGTTGCAGTTTTCTCTGCCTCGATAATCTTGTATGGTTCACGGATTTGATCAGTGGACGGCAACATGTCCGCTCTAGTGACTGTAGCCGTGGCGACGCTGCTACGTGTGCTCTGATTGGCCAAAAGTAAAGGCACCTGTCTGTCTGCATCAACAATGCAGCAAGCCCTTTCCATGAATCACGAATAGGTATACCGGATAGTGTTTCCTCAATCAGGTTATAGTTTGATCTGAAGATCCAGTGGAGTTTTAATCAGAATGAATTTCCAAAGAATTTGAGTAAACATTGGAACTGAGAGCAGCGGAGTAAATAAGAAAAGTGGTAGGCAGGCATTCTAGGCTGGTTTAGCCAAGCTGTTGACATAAGTCAGCACATGAGATGAAATGACTGACGGATAAAACAAATTCACATAATAGCGGTACAGACAGGAATCACACAAACTATTATTATTATTATTATTATTATTATTATTATTATTATTATTATTATTATTATTATTATTATTATTATTATTATTATTATTATAGGGTTATCAAAGTAATAAATTAATAGATCTACCAATGGTACTTACTTGATGTACCTATACTCGATATGTTGCTATTCAGACTCAGAAATCCTTAATTCGATCATAATATTTTGAACAAAATACAAATTAGGCCTATTGTTGATAGGGTGGGCAAGAATACTGTTATTATCACTTGCTAATCATTCTTTATATGTGATGAGTTGCCGGTCTCTGAACTGTGAAATTGGTGCAACGATGTCTAGCTCCCTTGCCTGCGTCTCTGTTACGAGGGTAAACTCATATTTGAGTTCTTTATGCTAAGCAAAAAGCTGACTTTTCAGAGAACGCACACATTTTAATAATCGTAGAGACCCTACCTTTTTAGAATTTTCATAAACTGATTTCATGTTTTTAATATTCAAAAAAAAAAAAAAAAAAAAAAAAAAAAAGTTTGCCCCACTGACCCGCTCCGAACTTGCTTGATCAATATCAATGAGGAGTTTTCAGGTGCTATAACGAGAATAGGCCTAGGTACACGGTTTTTACAAGATCGTCTGTAGGGTTGAAGTGACATGACTTCCCCAGACAACCTCCGTTCGTCAAGAAAAGACATTTTTTCTTGTTTTACCATGGAAGTACTGCTTAGAACCAGAAGTTTCTGATTTAAAGCAATTATTTTCCTATCTGTGGTCAGTGACATGTTGTGCTGCATTTCACGAACTGCACGGCTCAGCTTATAGAGAACTGGTAGGCCTACATCGTGTATACATCAAAAGATGTATGTATAGGCATTGTTACCAATATTTAACAAATGTTGAATCACTTTGCATGGCCACCCACTTTTGTTACCGTACCACCTAGGAAAAAACATAACTCGGCCATATAGGCTTTGACTAAGGCCTACATGTATGACACATCTTTCCTTTGTTCCTGGAGTTTAGGACCCACTTACCCTTTTTTGAGGCTGCATTTTGACGAGAGTTTGAGGTGTGTGTGTGGGGGGGGGGGGGGCGAGAGAGGGGAGGGAACATACGCTCTGTGTAGACCTAGGCCTAGAATCTAGGATAGTAAAGCGGGACCTTTGTTTCATTTTCATATAAATTTATCAGTGTCCACTTTGGTCATGCATGGCTGTCCTAGGATGGCTGTACCGACTAGGCCTCCCAAAGATTCCTCTGTATAGCTTTCAGAACTCCGAAAGAATCCTTGAGTATGGCCAAGGGAGGGAGGGTATTGATGATAACCCAGGCACTAAATACATGTCACAATTTGGGGAGGTGTTTTCCTTTTTTCCCCTTGTTTTCAAGACAGCGTTCGATAAAGTTGGTTTAGCTCAGACTGATCCTCTAATTTTGTGCAAAATCTAGCAAAGGAAAATTTGCGGGAAATGAATTCGATATGAAGAAGCATTGAAGTTATGCCGCTTAGTTCATGTACGCATGCACTCCTCAGTCATACGTTACCTGTTATTTTAAAACCTTGCTCAGAGTCCCAGGAACTTTAGTCTCAATTCTTGGGACTAAAGTTATAATCCTGGGAATTTATAATTATATTCCTGGGAACTTGCCATTATGTTCCTGGGAACTTGCCACTATGTTCCTGGGAGCTTACCGCTATGTTCCTGGGACTTCACTATACATTCCCAGGACCGGTCTTATGTTCTCAGGAACTCGCTTATATTCCCAGGATATTGCCTAAATTCCCAGGATATTGCCTAAAACCCCAGGAAATTGCCTAAATTCCTGAGAATTTATTAATATTCATAATTCCATAACTCAATTATGAGTGTAGTAATATTAATAAAATTATGGCAATTTACTACAAGAACCCATCTTTACACACTGTCCAAATTTGGTGCTTCTAACATAAGTAGAACTGGAGATACAATGATGGGGCAAAATTGTCCGAATGGAATGGACAATTTATTTTGGAATAGACTTTTATGTTTTGCAGCACAAAGTGAGGATATCGAAACCTTTTTTTTTCAACATTGTGTGACTTTTTCCACGAGGTTTGAATATACAATGTACTCATTGGATAATTTATGGACATACATTAAACAAGAAATGTGTAAGGGATATTAACAGCATTAAATGTACAACTTTTTCCGAACAGCGTGTGACTCAAGTTGACTTTTTTTATAATACCTGTATTAGTATAGACCCATATCTTTTACATAGATTGCGAAGCAGGCCAAGCCTATATTAGTCACTCTCCATGGCACAGATCGTGGCGTATACTTCCTACCTACATGTTTGGTGGAGGAAACCGAAGGACTCGGAGAAAACCACCGTGCACAGTCAGAGTGGTAGGAACTCTTTCCTCATGCTTCCCCGGCCGTGAATCGAACCCGGGCCGCAGAGGTGGAAGGCGAGCGTGTTGCAGCTCGGCCAACCGTGCACCCTATACCTGTATTGATGTTTTGACGACGTGATCTACATTTATTCTTCGTTTTCATGCTTTTTTCTGGCTGGTGTTTTAATTATTAAACAAATCGTGGTGGCGTGTGCGGCGCTTGAATGTCGTGTGTATCAGCAGGATTATGCCTTGTGTTGTAAGATGTCTCGTTGCCTCCTTGGGAGAAATCATTGTTTAACAATAAAGTAGTCTATTGTTATGTGGTTTTAAAATATGCTTTTACTTTTGCCGTTTATTTCCTCGTTCGTTCTCTCTAATGCAGAGAAGCTATTGAAAATATATATCTACGGGTAATGAATGTTCACATTTAAATCCATTCAAATTTATGCTACTTGCACAAATGTCTTCTTGCATGTAATGGGACTTTACATCAAATTGGCCCTCTGCATCCACCATGGCGTACTTTTTGGCTTTAAAAGGTTCAGATATGCGTACAGAGAGGCGCCTTAGTAAGCCCATCATTTTGAAATCTATCTGACGCCTTTACTCTCAAAGATGAGCCTGCTGGTGAATCTATAATATTGATTTATTCTTCAAGCATGTACACATTCTTACGACTAGCTTGCTTTGATTTCTGGCAATCTCCCCAAAAGATTACCTAGATCCATACAAGAACAGTTATGATATGTTACATATGTGTACTCATTGATGATATTTAATGGGAGCCACAGTAGTTGCAGATAGTGTAATACTGTGTGATCCATGGCTTCCCTGTGGCTCTTCGTTCACTATCTTGTCTTTGCGCCCCTGTTTCACCGTGGAAGATCAAATGCCAACATCCCATTTAACTGTTTTAACACTTCATCGCTCAACCAGGCAAACGAAGACTCTTCATTAATGTTGTCTGTTGCACATTTCTTTCAGTTGTCACTTTACACTCTCACAAAGTGGATCCACTAATACTTTTACGGATTTACTGCGGCGACAGGAGCGAACTTCTGTCAACAGCTTCCAAGTGAAAGGTGGCGGGGCGCCAGGGAAAGCTGTTTGTACTAACCTGCATGACCCATTATAAGCATAACCGCCATGAGAGCTTGTCAGAAAAGCAAAGGTGGTACATATAGGATTAATGAGAGTCATGAATTAATCCTAGAGCCAACGGTGTCTTCAGTGAGCATTTTTATCTCAAAAGGTCAAATGCCCTGCAGCAAACGCATCCAATAGCCGAAATCTGTCACCCGAATTCAATATTCTCCATGTCCGTTCCAGTCATTTCTTACCTCTAAAACATTAATACTGAAAAACTGAAGAACTTTTTTCTTTCCTTAATTTTTTCCCCAACGAATTTCAACTAACAACTCTCTTTCTTGGCACTTGCTGTTATTAATGCAAGACATACAAAAATGTACATCGTATCGAAGATTTAAAATAATATGCAAAGTGGGAAGTATTTATTTTACATTAGTGCGTAAGCTACAAGCCCTCATATTCCATATATATATATACATATATATATATACATATATATATGTATATATATATATATTTTTTTTGGATTGCCCCTATTAAAACCACATAATGACCTGAGTAATGTAGTCTTACAAATGTAGCAGGGAGTGGCCTTCATGGGGATATAATTTAACAAAAAATTAAACAATAAACAAAATGGGAGTGTAAATGGATGGTTTTAATACACAAATAATCTTTTTATGGAGGTGGCCTCAATATGCAGTATGCATATTAATTTCCCGCCACAAAGCACAGGTTTGACGCCTGGCGATCACATGGGAAGTGCGGTCTGCATCGATGTCACAGACATGCCATATGTTCATTTCTCACAAAAGTAGCATTTTTTGAGAAATTTAAGTTCGCAAATGCCAAACTGGTATTCTTCTAGTACTTCCCGAGCCATATATCAGAAAACGTCCATATGCCTTTACGTATTCTGTATTTCCAAAATATTTGAACTATCCGGCTTGTCCCCACAGGTACTCACCGGTATCTCGCCATGTCTCACCAAGCGAGACTCGGCCATTAGGTATGCAGTTCGGGCGAGATTTTAATATGCATATATCCTATTGAAGATTCTGAAGTATATATGTGTATATATATATATATATATATATATATATATATATATATATATATATATATATATATATATATATATATATATATATATATAATTATGTATGTGTGGAGCGGAACGATGCTGAATTAGCGGTTGCTCTTTTTGTCAGACGCCACTATTCTAAAAAAAAAATACCCCACTTCCCAGCAAAAAAAAAAAAGGAAGCTATTGGAAAAACGCATCCCCGTTTAATGTATGTCGCACTAATATTCGCACAATTCATGTCTCAAGAGTAGCTTTGCGAAGCCATTTTCAGTCGGTATGATATTAAAACATTCTTAGGGCGAAACAATTCTATGTAAACGTATTTATTGCGACGTATTGTGTGCTTAATCATGCCCTGCCATCAAGCAAATCAAACCTCTTTATCCCTCTTTTTAATGCCATTTCAAAATCTGATGAAAAATGATATTTTAATAATCTATTTTATATCAGTTCACCAGATCGCGTTGGTCTATTAATATTTGTTTCATGAAAGGTAGCCGACAGATCTTAATACCATTTTGAAATATTATCTGAAGATAGATCAGGACCTATTGCGTTCGCACTTTTCATCTAAAGAAATATTAATTTGAAGATACAACCCCGTGGCAGAATGAAACCTCGTGAAAGTAACCGTAAAAATAATTTTGGAGGCGACCACAGGGTGACAGATATTTATCAGGGTGGCAACTGACAAGTGAATATAAGGCATACAAAGGTGAGCCTCTCTGCAGATGAACAGAATTGCATTGATTTACAAAGCCAATATGCGCCAAGATTTACAAGTAATATATCTGGCATTTCCCAATGACGTATGCTCAAGAATTTGAGAAGAGAAGCAGCTAATACATTGCCGACATGCACCCACATGTACATGAATGTATGCATAAAATCATACATGTACATTCCAGTTATAAGCATGCCCAAAATTAAAGCTACACTGTCTTCATCCACCCTTTGTCATGAAGCAGTTTGATTAGTGACGGACTGATAATGATCTATAGCATGCTATTGAAATTGAAATGTTTTGGTATTAGTGGTAAATTGACCTCGTTATTTGAGTAAAGCAAAGGGTATAACATCCTCATACTCATTCACGGCAACTTGCCTGTCCAATTTAAGACCAGGAAAGGCTTAACGTGATAATGATGGTATTGATAGAAATTTGGAATAATATGTATCAAGCGGAAAGACAGGAGAATAATGTGGGAATTCCATTTTTTGTGAGGGGCTATCAGTTTCCTATAACCTTAATTTTGAACACATTTTTAACCATCCTGATGATCGAGTTTCAAACTGTTGGTCGAAAAAGGTTATGTTAAACAAGGAAACGTCGTTTGTGTTTATTGACTAAGTATTCTGTCTTATAACATCTAACATATGTTGGACAAAGACAGAACGTTTCCAAAACTAAATATTTTTGCCAGTTTAGAAGGCTATAGTTCAGGACATAGGAGGTGAATATAAAAAAAGCTGAAGTATAGTTCGCTGCCTAAAATTGTTTTCGGTCTTCTGAGACCAATGGAAAAATTGTTTCACAAATGTTAAGACACTTGGGTTAAAAATCATTCCACATCCTTTACTTTATGATGCAGCCAATTGTAATATACAGAGTATGTTTCAAAAAAAAAGTTAGGTGCATATTAAGGCTTCTATAAGCAGAAAAATCAAACAAGAGATGCGCAAAAATCTAACACAGGACTAGGTCCGTGGTGTGTCCCTGAAACATCAACTGCCAAGGCATAATAAAAGCTAAGTATCCATAGAAAATGCAAGTTAGAGGCACTATCAACTACAGTGCTAAGTTATCTTACAATCTCTAGGAACAAAGCATTGTGGTGAACTTGCCTTCCCTACACGTTAGGACATTGTCATATTACTTGTTTTTGTTTTGGATTGGAGGGTATGTCACATATATAAAGTCCCAGTGAGAAGTTATTTTGCTAAACAAATTGAGCATTAACAACACAACTGCACTTAAAATGGATTCTGAGAATGCATAATGGCACGACTGTATGCATGTATGTATGTATGTATGTATGTATGTATGTATGTACATGGATTGTGAAAAGCTGGTTACAAAATTGATTATATATAAATAGATAAATAAATATATTATATATATGTATATATATACATATATATATATATATATATATATATATATATATATATATATATATATATATATATATATATATATATATATATATATATATATATATATACATGTATATGGAATCTGAGGGCTTTGAAGCGTACGTAATAATTTTTCAACCAGCTTTTTACGGCTTTCTTTACTGAGAAGATGAGGTTTGTGACCTCTTACGCTGACCACACGAAAAAAAAAAGAGAAATCCAAAGAAAGATCTCGTAAAGAATCTTCAAGGCTTTGCCGTGTGAATTGGCAGAATTATGTGTATAGAGATATGTAAAAGCTGGGCATAATACTGTTTGTTATAAATGAGAAAATTATTGTTTAATGTGATTTTGAAAGGTCAATGAGTTCATTGAATGCTTTGCAGAGTCACTGAATTTGCCTGCTTTGTTGCGGTGACTCTCAGGACTTTGGACTGTGATCCATCGCTATTGCCAAGGAGATATTCATTTATACATATCACCGGTGAAGGGTGGACAGTGCCTTTGAGTGGACTTGTATATTTGGTGTTTAGTTTAACCACATTGGAACTAATTTGTACCTCTGCGGGATTTGGACCGGCATCATGTTCTGTGTACCACATGGGAATAAAACTCTGGGTCAAACTATTTGGCACCTACCACAGGACTTGAAATTGTGGGACAATTGTGGAGAATCTAGCACCAGAGATTAGGATTTACCTGCGGTCTGTTAATTATTGGAATGTCAGCATAGCTAAGAGTATAATTTTACCAATTTTTGATCGTTAATATATTGTTATTGTTAAAGTTATCTCATTGTTGTCAATCTTTGTTGAGATCCGCTATGATCTAGAATATTCTGAAGGTGAACATCATAACACTGATGACCACGCGTGTCTTTGATATGAAAATAAGTTTCGTGATTGATCCTGGTTGTATGTTTTTCGTATGTTTGTTGACATCTGTGCACACTGGAAGAGCAAAGACTAAATTAGATGGTCTTCAAAGTTGCACAAGACACTTTTATATGGATAAAAATAGCTTGCATGTTGTGCCAGGAGTAACCAGAAAGGTATGATCAAACATTCTGGAGGAATGTCCCGTGAGTCACATACTTTTCAACAGAGAGGTTATCTTAAATTCAACACAGGTTGCGCTCATTTTCATATTCCAATATGGTGATCCCCGAGCCACCATTTTGAACTGGAAAATTACGCACGAAAATGATCTTATATTTTCATATCAAGATACGGGGCTCGAGTTTCAAAGTATGCAAACTTAATAAAAAAAAAAACCACTCCAAATGATTTGGGATGTAAAATTATCAAAAATTTGTTATGGAATTAACCTGCATTCGTCAACTGACATCGTTGTTGGCTACAGTGAAATTTAATTGCCTTTTGCGAAATAGTCATCCGATACCAAATTACACGAAGTGCAATTTACTGCATTTTCTACGCCATTATGAACGATTTACAGAATTCATTTTTTCGTACAATCATTTTACTTTTTCTGCATTTATCTGGTTATAAAAATGTTTTCATAGAATCCTTTCTTTCATACAAACATAACTGTTGTTATCCTTTCTTTCATACAAACATAACTATTATTGATGAGTGGTTCATATGTAATAGAGCCAAAGTAGACATATCATTCCGGTTAATCCTTTGAGATCTTATGAATTTCAAATATACATTCCCATTAAAATGTCTCATCCATTACCAAGTTGCATAAAACGATGCCTAGTATTGGATTTATGCCTGAGGGGATTCTTTTGGTCACTTTACCCTATGTATCATTGTGATATGATGAATGGAGTTTGACGAGCAAAGGCACCATGTTAAATTTCTGCACAAAAGTTAACAGGCCTGGATATTGTCTGTCGCTGGGTTTAAAGGTATTCACGGAAATCAGATGCCAGGCTGGTTGTACTAATGGTAAAAGCTTTTGTGTAAACGCACCTTTGGATCTAAATTGGAAGTTCACGTTTTTCGAACTTTTTGTTATGCCTCATTCTTGATACGTCTATCTAGCTCGAAGGTTTATATTTTGGTGGCATGCTTCTTTGCAGACAAAATGAATTTCTTGGGGGTGGTGTGGGGTGGGGTGGGGTGGGGTGGGGTATATGCAGTTGTCTCTATCCTCCAACTTGTTGTTTAGCAAGCAAGCAAGCCCCCGGGAAGTGTGGGCTTAATGGGAGGACAGGACGGGTGTTATATTTAATATGAAGGAACACCACGACCTTTCATTCGCTAGCCTGAACGTAAAAAAATGATTTTTGTGAAATGCAACGGGAGTACATGGGAAAAATCCAAGCACCCACGGAAAATACTCTTGTGAATCGTATTACCTAATAACTTGATCCTTATACAAACACATTTCTATATCGTGACGCTGAAATTACAACTATGTTTCGCTAAACTAATACAGCATAGTCTGTGCCCAGGGGACAGGACAAAAACAAGTTTCTCTGTGCAAGCAGGATTTAAATATATTTAGGAAGCCAATCTTTATATTAGAGCAGTGCATGGGCAGGTAGTATACTTAGAATTTCAAATGTCGCTATCTAAAGCCGTCACTGCATGACACGCTTACCAAGCAGGTTGTATATGCGACGTACTACCGCTGACTTTGACGGGACAGGAAATCAGTGCATGTTTCTAAACAGTGATGATTAGAGGATTATTGAAAGTTCCAAGGAATTCCTTTTATCGTGTTTGGGCCATGCAAAGCTAATTTGACAGAGGCTGATAGATCAGACCGGCTAATTCCCCAAACTCTTTTTTTCTTCAAAGTGTAAAGCAATCAGGACGTTTTTCTTTTGACCTTTATTTCCGGGACCACATGCTCGCGCGTAGTGTTGACCCTTTCCTTTGAGAATCGGTGCACAACGACCATTTACTATTTGTCTGGTCTCTTTCAAACAATTTTACGTTTTCATTATTTTTTTTCAGTGAAAAAGAAGTGGAAGCTCGTTATGAATAGGATACATCCCAAGTTCAAGGGATTTATCTGGAATCCTGCTTTTTTAAATCCCGGAGCGATGCGTAGGGATTTAAAAATGCAGGATTCCAGATAAATCACGAGAACAAGGGATGTATCATTTTTATACCATGCCTTCTTTGTTTTCATGAATATAAATGCATTTTAAAATGCATTCACCAAAGCAAATCAGTCCTGTGTTGAAATTTAACCATAGAAATTTAAAGCAGGGATATATGTGTAAACAGGTGACATATATATTCCTTAAGAAAACAAAGGAGGCATGGCATAAATAAATATGCATGCTTGCAACAGTTTTAGTGACGCACTCTTGGTATATGCAAGAGTTCACAGCATATATGAAAGCAGTCGACTCAGTCGTATCATATGGTCCAGTAAAGGTTAAAGGTAAGACTGGGACGTGCACAATTGAAGTTCCTGGATGGCGTCTTTTTATTTGGACAATACTTGTGATGATAACATTGATGCACATTTCGTCTGGTAAATCAAGCTCAGGAATGTAGTGTCTTCTGTTTCCTAGTTATAAAGGAGCAACGCATAAGACCATGTCCGGGCGTCAAAAGCGTCCACATTTTTACCTGATGAAGATCTTATAAATTGTCTTATTTTAAAAGGGATCAGCACTGCAATATGTGCCGCAATACGATTGTTGTATGCAATTACAGCTAAGAGAGACCGATTTATTTTAAAAACCTTGTATGCGGTCCTGAGAAATATAACTTATACCTTCTTACATGTACTCATTTGCCTGGGATGGACTACCAGTATTTGGGATGAGGAGAATGAGCTCCAAGTTGCAAGTTGGCATGACATAGCCTGAGACGTATTGTTCTCTGTATTGACCCTATCTATTCATGTGTACAGGCAGACGCAACAGCTTTATCACCGCCGTCTGGGTACCCCACAAACAAGAATCATTCTCATGCATGCGGGTACCGTACCGTGGTGCATATAGGCACATTAACACAGGACATATGGGTACATATCAAGACGGTGATAATTTGATTTAACATTCGGTGACACAATTAGTTTATACAGACTATTTTCGGTGGCTGAGCACCCACACGTGTATATACACACACAATCACAATATATGGAATAAATGAAAAGTACATAAATAGACATATCATAGGGAATAACATATACATGTTCATCACGGTCAGTGAATAAAATACATAACTATACAGCTAAAATTGCTGCTGAAGAGCAAAGTCTTTGTACAAAGCAATTTCAGAACAAGTGTTGCGAGGAGAATTTTGTATATGTACAGGCAGATTTATTGTTCCACAGGTTCTGTGATCACACACTGAAAATTTTGTGTAGGTAGTCTGTTTTGAGTCGTAGTTATTTGGAGTGGGGATGTATTTCCTGTATTGTACGAATGGATCTCGTGGTTGGCCTTAAATGTAATACTAAGGTAATTTGGGGCAAGCTTGTTAAAAACATTACTCTGAGCATGTATGTGAAATTTTTTCTTGTGCTGTACTGATTACCACTTTAAATTATTGACCATCATATTGTCTTGCCACTCGATCCTGTGGTAAGTCTAGCAGCTCTGTTCTATACCTTTGTAGTCCGTCCTTTTTAGTTTCCGATGTGAATTACACAGAACAGAGACTCTATGCCTTGGTACGAAGATCTGACCTTAATTTCCACCATGTACCTAGACTATATAGAAGAAAATTGGCTACCAATAATGATCAATGATCAAAATTTCCACCTTATCAACAGAATGACGTCGTTTTCGTTTTGTACGCGGCACTGCTTGTCTGGTTAAAAAATGGATATCCATGATTCATTTGAATGCAGTCATGAGGTCAACACGGTAACAATAATTGTCCACGCGAAAAAATTGCAGATGTCTTCCAGTCTGATGAGATTTTGATAAATGAGCTCATTAGTATAACTTTCTTAATAAAGTAGATGACAAATGTTTAGGCCAGTGCAAAAACATACCAGCTGCACAATGCCTCTAAAGCACAAAATATCAAGTCTTTAAACTAAGCTCTTAAGGCATTCATGTGGAGCAAACATGTAAAATCGTATTTTCATGACGACAATGTCAATCAACCAACTAACCAATCAACCAACCAACCAATCACATCAAACAACCAATCAATAAATCAATCAACCGTTATATTCGTACTCAAGCAACACTTGTAAGTCAGCTACCTAACCATACTTACCTGAGCATCAGTAACCTATTATACGGCGACCCCAGCCAACCAAAAAATGTAAACATTAACTTATTATGGACAGTCTATGATTTCATCTTTCAGACAAAGCGTTTCTAACTTGTCAGTGCAGTGTTCTTTTGGAAAGTTTCATCTCAGCTCTTGCATTAATGTATTCCTCTGTGAGACCACTGCCTTAATACCATGAGTGACCGTTACTGTATATCGCAATGTATATAGTGTATATCTTATCCACCATCTTGTTGATGAAATTGTGAAACTGATTTGATGTACGCGGATAAGTGCAGAGCATTTTTTCCTAATACGTTTTTACTTGGGGAAATGAGATATGAATAAACCAACCAACCAACCAACCGTACTAACCAACCGACCAATATAAATCTATCTCTAAATCTGTTGTCAAACTCAGGTCGGTTACATTCTTTTGTTTAAAATTGTAAAATTGTCACAAATATGTCTCGAGGCTCTCATGAGATCGGGAGATCATCATAACGTCAATTTCGAGGACCAGGCGCAAAGTATGGATATTTCAGCTTTAGGTATCTTTGTAGATTTTAAAGAACTTTCGGCAGTTGGAGTGGAGTTATTATTATTTTTATTTCAAAGTTTGGGAAACACTTTAAACTCTGGATATAGACAGTACGTGATGATACCAGTAGTAAAGTTTTGAACAATGTTTGGGCTTCCAAACCATCCTAAATGTCCCACAAAGTTCATCAACGGTGTTCAATTTCACCAAACCTCATTCTGATTTGTGTATAAATTTTGCAAATTTTTCAGACAAAATAGAAATATTAAAGTCATACAAATTGAAAATAATGAGTATAAGGGCCCTAATACACTGACCAGCCGGCCTGGCGAGTTTGGGCTCGTACGAGCGTCGTGCGAGTGTTCCAAGTCGCCCGTAGAGGTGTTTGTTCAATGTGTCTCACCGCCGGCCCGACTTCGGAAAATCGCGCCGGTTTTGAAACTCGTACAAACGTCTTCCGGATTTTTTTAACATTGTCGTGAGTCCAAGCCGATTGGTGTTTCAGCCTGTTGTAGTTTAGAAACTACTATACAGGGGGTGCTTTTGTCTGTCATATGACCATGTGTCTTGGTCATATAAAACGTCGCCGGGTCCTGAGATTATGGTTACACCAGAAAGGCAGACACAAATTCGCAAAACGACACCAAAGTCTTTGCATGAATTCCAGCGTGACGGAATCACCAAAATATGACATATTTTCTGCTTTGACCAAACTTTTCTCGCCAATATGTACAATATGTCTTCTACGATTATGATGTATTGGAATCATTTTTCTGCTCTTGCAGACTTTATCATTTCACTTAGATGTGCACGTGTTTTTAGAATTGTATTTAGTACTATTGCCTGCGTGACGGAATCACAAAAAAACAGCCCTTAAAAATATTACTTACAACACAATGCAAATGTTTGGCCCCCGGTGTACTGTTTTGCAGAAAAAATAGCTATGTATTACAATAGCAATTACTTTTATATTCAAATATCACCATTGTGATGAAAACCAAAATACTTTTATTGTGATCTTACCACATAGTCTGTTCTGTCTCCCTTGATAATGATTGTGAATGTTGAATTTCATTCAGGCCTGTTACGGCGGTACAGCAGAAAAGTACTTCCGGTAGTTTTACACCTAAATAGCCTTGCAGCAATGTAGGGAATCATCGCTTAATGTTTGTAAAATGATTTTTTTTTAAATATGCAATTATGGCTCTCTTTTTATGTGACAGAATAAAAAATATTGAAATGAAAAAATCGCCTTTTTGCCCCCCCCCCCCGAATCCATGTTTAAAGAGTACAACAGTGTTGTTACCTGTGTGGACCCCTGACTTACAAACTTACAAAATTATGAGACTGGAGGCACGTTCTCTTCTCACATTGGTAAAGACACACCAAGGACAAGAAATCGTTGGTCTTTTAACAAAGAGGAGCAGCTCGTAGCCTTGTGGGGGAGCAATCCATCAATACGATTCGACACACAAGGATTACCGCAATATGGGCCAAGGAATGAACACATTCAAGCGATTATCTATCATATTAGGAATAGATGGGGAGAACGATATTTTTGCGTCTGTTTAAGTGTAATGTAGCATATTCACCACATAACTTTCAAATAGACTGCAGGCCTACGCATTATAATAATTAACACAGGGCAAGTTTTGTCAAGAGGCAGTTTGGGCCTCCTACCCAAAATTAACACTTCACAAAGCTAGGCCTGCATGTAATTAAGGAAAACTGTAGCCAAATAATGTGACAGGTATCAGAACAATGCTGAAAATCTGTATATGCTGCATGTAGATCATGTTATCGAGGTCGGTGGTCACGTGAACAAACTCAGCGCCAAAGCAATTGAAAATACGGTAGGTCATATTGAATCCAGTCCGTTTATTTTTTTTCATAAGATAAACAAGCAGCCACATACCCAAGGGATAGTGGCTAATCTCAGGTCATCTCAGTGTGTCTGGCTTAAAAGAATTGCATTGTGTAGATATACACGTGCGACGCAAATACTTTCACGAGTGTGGAAACCCTTGCGGCAATATAAAAAAATTTTGATCGAATCGTGCGTGTTTGAAAATCGGCGCGGATTTGCAACTCGGCGTGGCGCTGAAACACATTGACCGTTAAAAGTCGCACGACGTTCGTACGACGTTCGTAGGACGTTCGTGCGAATCCTCAATCGGCCGGTTGAATGTCAGTGTGTTCAATCTTGCTAATCTGTTTCATCGCCGCCACAAGCCCGTGCGTGTTTAACTCGTACGAGTCGACGAAAGCTTGTGCTTACAGTGTAGCTCTATGATTAGTCTCTCTCATTCAAGAATAGACAGGGCATCATCAGACGAACAATCACTGGACAGCTAGGTAGCACCCGCAAACTTGCCATGATACAAGATTGAGAAGACAACACAGTTGGACAGGGACAGATACAGGGGCATACTATGTTCAAAATGATTCATAATTATGTTTATTACGTAGGAAATTCACTACCTCAACCGATACCTGTTTGTAAGAACCTTCCAGAAAGGGCAATAAAATCTTGAACTACAGAGAAAATAAGGCTGTTCTCTGTTAGGCGAACGATAAAGTTTACAATGTAAAAGGAGTATACAATAATATGATGCTGTGTAGCTGGGATCGTGGAAGAGTGTACCTTAAAACAAATGCCAAGCAAACTCATAACTGAGGGTCATAACTTGCACCACATTTACAGCTGGCATGTTTGATTGATAATAATCTTGAACAGATGGGAATACAGCTGACTGCTACCCAAACGAAGACGGGTGTGCAAGATAGAACTATATATCTCTCTAAAATTACATTACTTTGGAGGATCATCGAAAATGGTCTCATAATCTTCATTTACATATAGATAAAGATCGCAAGTTTTGATTTTCCAAAGGTGATTCATTGAAGAGGCGTACAGTTGATGGGAAGAAAGAATTATCAAATAAATCAGTGCCTGCTCTGACATGAGGCAGATCGAATCTTTGTCGAGTATTATAATATGTAAGAGCTTGATTTGCATCGTTTGGAAGAATAGATTGTAAATAGTTCGATACTAATACATGAATTAGTTTGAGTTTTGCAAACAGTTTGGAATGTGGTATTGCATGCATCGCGTCAGTAATAATTGTTGTAGCAGTCAGCTGAATTCTTTCGAGTTTATCAGCATCAGTTGACGTGCAGCCATCAAAACAAGGCTTCCATATTCTAAAATAGCTCTTATAAACGAAAAATAGATGGTTTGTTAAGTTTGGAATTGTAGGTGAAACTGCAAGCTTTTCATAATGTTAAGAAGCTTTCCAGTTTTTACAGCTAAATTGTTTGTACAATCAGAGCATCTCAGGTCCGAGAGTTTAGTAGTACAAGATGTTTGTGGTATATTGACATTTTGTAGTCTATGGCCCCATACTATCTGTTTGACGGACATTAAAGGTAATTAACCAGTTGTCTGCCCATTAGTCAATAGATGCAAGGCCAGAGTTGATTATTTTACTAGAGATTACGAGATTGTGAACAGTTAAATATAGGAATGTATTGTCAGCAAAGAACTTGACATTACATGTGACAAGACTGACGATATCATTAATATAAATTTAAAGAGTAGAGATCCAAGCACAGAACCATGTGGAGGTAGCGAGAACAGCTCTGATAATAATCTCAAAATACAGGTCTGTACATAAAGCTTGTGGATAATGTTATCCCTTTGACATAAATTCCCTCGTAAACAGACCGAACGCCATCGGTTATCGGTGCCTCACGAGAGTGAAGTGTAGAAAACAAGCAAGTTGGGTGGTTTAGCATCAACATTACAGGCTTATTCTATATCTGAGTGACAAATTGATGACTTTGCTTCTTCTTATCTGTCAGGGTGATGTCACCTACACATCTTGCGGTCATTATCATATACATGGATTGTTTTTTTATTCTTCTTTTTTTGCTTTCTGACCTTGTGCCAACCGCGATGGGCGGCTTGGACGTTCGCAAAAAGGCATGCTGTTACCCTGGCCTCCGGACTACCAAAGCACCATCAGCCGTACCAAGAAAGTTCCGCATTTTCCCTGTAAGCAAGACACGTGTACAAATTAAATATACAGTTCTGCAATGGAAACTTGCATTTAAAATCATGACACCGTATTGAGAAACCTATCCTTCACCTTTTACGGTGTCTGTCACGTGTCTGTCACGTGGGCTATTCTGTGCTCCTGGTATGACCGGAATAGGTGCCATTAATACGATATTTCTGACGTGTGTAAATCAACATCCACGAAAGTTAATAAATAATAATAGTAATAATAATATTTTATTGAATCTCGTCAGCGAGGGAAGATATCAAATACAACATAGTCAGTTACATAAAGGGCACTACATGCCATGTGTATACATACAAAGACACTATACGAGAATATTCGACAAGTATATACGTTAAAAGACAAAACTAAGAACTTGGATTAAAAGAAACTAAAAGGCCCGAGTAAGAAGCTTTGACACGATGTACGCGGCAGACCAAGGTTTAATATAGTTTTCGTGTGCTGTGAGAAACCTCAAGGAATCTACCACATCATCGGGTGGATTGCTAAAATAATCTACACTTTGTTTCTCAAAGGCTGCTTTGACAGGCGACCGACCTATGGAAACGACTCTGTCAATGATACTGCCCGGAAATTAACTCGTTGTACACAATACATCTTAATAGCCTAGTGCAGCATGAGTACCTCAGAGGGTTCTCGGTCTAAAATGCTTGGTCATACAAATTTAAAGATCTCTGTTGAAGAGCACATTTTACATTTTGAATACGTGAAGCATGTAACAATTTAGAATGATGTGATTTCTTGCCAATTCCCACAAAACGTAACTAAGGTACCTTGGCATGATTCTAAGTTAACCACGTGTTTCACACTTAAAGCTTCTACTTCGCATGCGTATATGTACGTCAATGATGGGACACAGACTGTCTTCGACAAGTACACCTTGCTCTGGGTTGAAAGCCCAGGATAGCACCATAAAGTATACGCTAGAGTAAAGTAACTCCCGCGACAACCTTTCATTCATTTTTCAACGTGTTCACAAAATCAAAATTCTTTGCAAAGATGGTGCCTAGAGTTTTCTGGGTGTCTATCACAGACAATTGCAAGTCGCCAACGTCCCACGGAGGGGAAGAGACGAATAGGTCAGGACCATGAATCATACAGTTTAATTTCTTATTTCCGATGCAACAGTAACCATTTGTTGAGTGGTAAGACATCTATAAGTTTGTACAAGGGACCACTATGTTAAACACAGTCGTAAATCTTTTCAGCATCGAAACTGCAGACAAACATTGGTGATTTATGAAAGCTTATGGTAAGAAACGAGATCGTTCAGTAACGCACACCATACTGCACAATTTTTGCCCCCGCGGAAACCAAAATAGGGAATCATCAACAATTCAACAAACTGAGCATAGATGCAACTCAACGTGATTGGCCCATAACTTTCAGGTACATTTGGATTCAGTTAACTTTTCTTCGATAGAAAATGCGTGGGCATTTAATGCAAGTGTGCTGTTATTTTGTGCACGTGCACAGTACGTATTAAGTGCATGCGTCCAACAAATTAAGCACGCTATATGTTTTATAACTTTCGAAACATTGCATTTAAAACACTAATCCCCCGCCATAGATGGAAGTATGAACTTATTTATCCTACTTATGACACTGATCCCCACCAACATAACTCATGCAAGCTTATTGCCAAGGGGGTGTGGTGCCACATGGTGTTCTCTTAGAAACACGTGCAAATAGGGGGAAAAATAAAAAATGCATAAACATGCTGACAAATGTTAGAGAAACAACTGTCAAAATAATTAAGCTGTAGAGGTCTCCGGACATGTGCCTGGGTAATTGCAAAGCAATTGGTCGAGTACCTTGGGATTTTTTTTTCAAGCAGATTTAACTCACTGGAAAAATCACAAGAACATGGCTTTCTAAAAAAATCAATACAGGCCTACCTAAGATACATCCCCACAAGGTTTGAAATGAAGAAGGCAAACAGGTGTATTATCATCCAAACCACCGTTGACTTGCATTTTAATCAACAGAATGTGTGCATCAATCAAAAAATACCCGCATGGACAAATACGTAAAAAGAACAAGGGCTTTACAGTCTCACTTCTTGCTTGAAAGTGCATTTTTACGGTTCCACAAAGGACATTTGTACGAAGTTTCAACATGGCGTCAGTCTGCACCTTGTTTATTTCATACATGATGCAATGGGCATTGTCTGACCTTTAACGAATTAGTGAAAGAATTAATAATAAGGGCATATTTACATTTAAGACTTGCTATAATACAAATGGCAGCATGTTAAACGCTAATAGAAAAGTACCAACAATTTGATGTTGGTAGTTTTGACCTTCGATGACCCTGAAAGGCAAACTTCACATATCGGCTTATATCTTAGTAACAGTGCATCCCGTCTCCCTTGATTTAAAATAACTCCACAATGGTGTGAGTGAAGACTTTGATGTAAATTTCTAGGTCACGGAACTATATACAAAATCGTGCGATATTTTCAGAGCATGCGTGGAGGGAATCTAGTGAAAATTAATTTTACATCTGACCTATGTCCTATGCATGTGCAGAGATCAACAGGGCAGCCTCAATGACCGGATAAGATGTGAACTTTCAAAGTTCGATGATACAAAAACAAAAAAAACAAAAAACAAAAAAAAAATGATAAGATTTGGTACATTCCCGTGAAGCTTGAAGAAAATAGAGCTTGCGGCTTTGGAGAAAACACATCGAAACAAGTAAAAAACATTACATTCATAAAACTGTGTTTTATACACTTGAAGATTTCTGAACTTCTCAAACCAATGTATCAACCCTTCTTTTTTGACATTAAAAGTAAATTAAAGATGTACATAAGTAAATACAATCCAATTATCTAATATCCACATGTAGTGCTGTTTTTTGAATAATTTTATGAAATTGCCATATAAAGTTGATATCTATGAAAGATTGGGTGATGAATAGTGGGGACATATCTTTTCACAGAGAAGTTTGATGCAAGTCAGGGTCAAATATGGAAAAAATTGAAAGTGGTGAAATAATGTGTTGAGACTAATTCGGTAAATCAATAATTGAGTAATACTGATATATCGTAAAATATAACTGTAATTGCTTTAGTCCCATCATGCATAAAAGTGATATGTGAATGTTGTTTGTGAATATTCTTTGTTTATATGACACACACAAACTAAAAGGCCCCATTGACAAAGCAACATTCAAAAAGTCTAATATTGTTTTCATTATATATTTGTAGATAAAGCCCTCTATCTATTAGCAATTTTCGCGGTACGAATTTTTAAAAAGACGCTTCCATCCAAAACAGCATTGCGGTAGCTTGTTTCCGCATGTTGAAAATCACTTTCCGCCAAACAAACTGATATTAAGAAGAAAAACAACCAACACTATAACGTTGACGATTTGCTGGGCCGCTGACGGGGAGTGGACAAAGTTATGCAATTTTCGGGCGTTTTCAATCAGTGTTTCCCTCGCATCAGCGACGCAATTGTTAAAGGTACCAACCGCATATGAAGAAAGCAATCAATCACTCCATCGGTACGCACAATTAGCTGTCATTTTTGGATGAGTTTAAACTCTTGCAGTGCTTGGTGCTTGAGTCTGTCAATGCTTTCCTCTTCATGCTGTCTGTGACATGCACCAACATCGCGCTCATGGAACCTGTTGACTTGCACTTGGTGAAACTACATGCTTGTTGTATGTCAAGTATTGCTGAAAGGAAAGGGGAAGTGTTTTGGCCCCCACGCGGCATATATGGTGTTCAAACAGACATGGGACAAGCCAGTACCCCAAATTTCTTATCTGCCCAGGAAGTGGGTGACACCTTATTCTTTGGTATCCTGGCAGACGTAGGTCATATCAAGCAGGCTAAATATATGGATCGATATTAAGCCTTCGTGGTCATATAAGAGGGTTACAGGAAAGTTAATTATCACATGACCACTGTAGAATGACATCATACATTAAGGGCCCGCCCACAGAGCCCAAAGTCCTTCGGTTGTTCAGCATGACTTCCCTTTACCTTTAAGAAAAAGGTATAGCAATTTCAAAAAGAGTTAATTACATGCATTTATTTAGGAATCCGGTTTTTTTCTGTATCAAATTGTTGATTCTTTCCCCGAGGAAATTCCAGAGACCAACATGGTAAATTCCATGGTTGATATTTTTAATTGTCTCCCCTTTGTGCTTGGGCAAAGCGGATCAAACCACAGGATATAAAGGATCACCTTATTTCTTAACATTTTTCTTTTTTAGCCTTTTTTTAAAATAATAATTTAAACTCTCTGATGAAAATTTAAATGTATGAATAAGAAAAGGCTAGCTTCTTTAATTTCAGATAGTGCACTTCAGTCTGATTAGTTATCACTATGTTGTTTGACTTATTCGAAACATCTAAAAAATATACTTTACAGTCGGGCAAAAGGATTTCGAACGGCCACAATGGATCGCCCTGACCACTCACCGCAATATATCACCAGAGATATTGCTGAAGACGCAGCACGATCTGGTATCAAACCTATGAAACTGCTGATAAAAAGAATCTGTGTCGTGAAATTGATACCAGGATAATTCAACATAATTTCCTTGGCATGAACTATTCTAGTCAACCATTTGAAAGAATATATATTGACTGTCACAGAGGGGATATAAGGGCTAGAGGTCCATAAAAAATCACGCAGATTACGAAAATCAATAATTTACTTTAAGATTTGTTTTGGTTCATTCTGAATATTAACTGTTTGTCTCCGTCTAACGATTCAGTAGCAAAAGCAAATAAAATATGCGTTGTATACAAGCCACCAATAAAAGATTGCCCCCAGGCTGCCCAACACAAAGCAATATGTCCAGTCCTTTATGCCTGATGTTTGATCCAACTAGTTAATATCCATTACATAAAAATGGGCAAAAATTAGAACTTTTAAAAATTTTATATATTATTATGAAGAACTGCTTCCAGTCATTTTTCTACTGTTAATCAGAGAAGAAGCGGCCAAAGAAAAGGGCAACTGGTGTCGATCCGGTAGATAAGAGGAAAACCACTTTACGGAAGGGCCCTATACACCAAGTGATTTTAGTGTGCTCAAGAGGCAGTCATGGTTTACCGTGTCTGATAATTCCAACGGGAATAAAAGTATAGCTTTTTGTTCGCCTATGGCACACAGGATGCTTTTTTGAACACGCAAGAGTGCAGTCTCTGTGCTATGGCCTTGTCTATATACTGATTGAAATAGTTCCAGCATGTTGTTTCTCTCAATATGAACATTGAGCTGCCTCACCACCACCTTTTCCAATACTTTGGAGATGAATGAGAGCTTGGACACTGCACGGGTGTTCTTTAGAATATTTTGGGCCAAAGATGGCTTTATCAGTAATACTGTCACTAGGGCTGACTTGAAAGCTGCAGGAAAACATCCATTAGGTAGTGATCTGTTCACAATAGTACAGATGATGGGACTGCGTACATCTGGAACCATTTTTAGAAGAGACGTGGGCAGAGGGTCGAGGGCACAGCTCTTGCCAGGAGCTCTTGCTACTATTAAAACTGACTGGACCAGATCCGTTATGGCCGACATAGCCGTTATGACTCAAACCTTCTGTCTTTATTAACTATTGTTCAATATCGGGTCACGAAAATTCCAAGATACAAACACGACGTCAACTTACTTATACAACTGTATTTATTTTATTTGACAAAATCTATTCATGAAAACATATAAAAATGTCATTGGTGAAATTTCATCAAAAATGGACGCAACGATTTCAGTACTTAAATCACAATACACGAATGCTTCCATTTTAATTGCCCATTTGAAAATAGATGTTCAAACTGAGATTATATGTGCTAAAATTAATCAACCTGTTCTCTATTCTTTTATAAAAAAAAATTCCTTAAAACAATCCGTCCTAATGAAGTTAATAAGAATCCGTAAATTGGAGCTGGATGCTGATTTCATCAAGACAGAAAAGACTTGAGGTGACACGATATGCAATATCGGCAATATCATAATTTAAAAATCACGGATGTGTCAAATTACATTGATATACGAAATGTAATGATGATTCCTATGTCACTCACAATGCTAATAACTTTTTCATGTACCTTTACATGTACATGTGGGGCCTTTGTGTTTAAAATGCTCAAATAAAAGGTAAAAAAAAGTTTTCGATTTTACAGAACACTCGATACATCATGTAACCTATCATTTCTCGCAATATTAATGAAACTGTAATTTGTTTTTTGTATTGGCTGTATTTCCCTTCAGTTCCAATTCGAATTAATTGGATCATGTTCAAATTTACTGGACAGAAGAAAGGCAATTTTTCTCGGAAGCTACATAGTAATCTACCGATTCCTACATGAATATTTTAACGTGTAAACGATCAGAAGACACACATAGACCTACGTTTGTGTCAATGCAAATGATATCTGCAATCTTCTCTGTAAAAGATTGTCCAGCCCAAGTAGACTTCAATGTTGGCCTAGTGGCACGTTGGATAGATCTCTGCCATGTGAAGATAGCACTTAAAACTTCATTAAAGAGCAACCTGACTAACTGCTCTAAAGTCACACCGAGAAAGCTGCCAGTCCCATTAGTTCATAAGGTGGCACTTAATCCTTATATTTATAGTCATTTTATGAATATGCCAGAAATAAAGCAACTTTACTCATTAGAAAAGGAACGTATTGTACTTTAGATTTTGCTGTACAGAAAAAAAACAGCCAAAAAGAGTATGGGCTGCACTCATCAAAATGTTACCAGATTAGAAGTCACAAAACGTAAGACCCAAGGAAGTTAGAGCTGATCAGTTTCATGGGTATTTTACAAACATTGGTCACGAAATTACCGAACAAATGCACCCTTCGCCATAATCTTAGAGGAAAAATCCGAATAACATTTGGTTGAAACTTATTTTATTTCTTGAAAGAAAACGATTGGAGAGCAGGCAATGCCTTCATGGACCCTTCTCGTGTAAAAAAAAAAATACCCCCCCCCCAAAAAAAACGAAATGAAACATGCGAAAAAAAAAAAGACAGTACGTGTTACAAGACAAGACGTGAACAAAAACAAGCATCAAAAAGATTCACATCACAGGCTACATCTGGAATTAATAGATATGTTGCAGTTTTCTGGTCCTTGTAACCATGTTTTAACTGTGAAAGAGGCATGAGGTTTTACTGTATTATGTAAAGAATTCCGTTGTACAGTATCCTGTCGACACTCAAAATATATAATGAAAAATACCTTCGTTTATTGTGCCACAGTAATATTGTGCTGTCGAAACTACATCGATTTTAAACAAATCAGCATAGAAAAAATGGACCCCATCCGTAACTGCGCAAATATTACATTTTCTCTTCTGTTTAAAGATAACATAAATCTTTGCCTTTTGGTCTGTTCTTATTCAGTTTAAATTTAAATTCTTGTACAGACCCTCTTCTTTCAACCTCAGTCGGTAAATTGTTCCAGAGCTTTATGGTTGACGGAAAAAGGAGTAGCTAAACAAACCAGTACGGTTTCAAAATGGAGTGAATTTAGAATGGATGACGATATTGTATCTAGTCCTACTCTGTACTGTTACCCGAAACAAAATTACACTTTCAATTTTAATGAGACATCCGAATATTTTATCTACAGGTTTTTAAGGGATTTATCGAAAGAAAGTAATCTGGGTGCACCAGGCATTGATTCTAAGTTACATAGTGCTGGAGCCCAAATTTTCAGAAAGGCAATTTGCCACATATATAATTTATCCATAATCTATGCTATTTTGCCATTGTGTTGAAAGATTGGAAAATAGCCTCCGTAACACCAATTTTAAAGCAGCATTTCAGACAGTACAGGCCAATATCTCTGATTGTTCATATTGGTAACTAGGCGTAGAGAAGGCGGCCCGACTTCATTTGTTGACTTACCTCACTGACCACGACTTTACAAAGCCGGAACAGTCAGCGTATTTAAAGCTCCACTTAACTTAAACATGCCTTTACAAAGTATTGAGTGACACGCCACACAATTTCAGCGATGGTTTGAACATAGGTACTTGCTTATTAGATCTCAAAAATATTTTGATGACATTAGTCATTTTATTTCAGCAAATAACTTAGAACGATGTGGTATCACCGCAATGAGTTAAACCAGTTCAAGTCCTATCTGTCATACAGTTGGCAAAGGGTCATGGCAAGACTTTTCTGAGATAAAGAATATAACCGTTATTGTGGACAGCGTTCTAATTTTACCACCGGACTTCTGCATTTTTTACTGTTCGTCAATGATTTAACACAGCATGTCCGCGGTTCTTGTAATCTTTTTGCCGGCGAAACGTTAGTCTATGCAAATGGCTGCGATATCAATCAGGTCAATGTTAATCTACGATGTGCAGCTACAGGAGCAGAAAGGTGGTTCGCAGGCAACCAGATTGTTGTTAATCGTCCGAAATCAAACTCACTTTTGATGTATGGTTCCAATGAATAAGACAATCTCATCATTATGTGTGACACTGAGAATTAACTCAGGTTGAACATGCTAAATACCTTTAGTTGGTGTACATATTGATATTCGAATCAATTGGCTACAGCAAATATCGCATATGTGTGAAGTTGTCCGTGACCAGCTGTACATTTTACGCAAACTTAGATCTGTACGTAAAACTGTAGCTCTTAAAACTATTTACGTAAGATGATTCAGCCAGTTCTAAGGTAATTGTGACACCGTGTGGGATGTGTGTGGAGCCACGGAAGCAAAGAAAGCACGGAGTCCTCAAAATTAGGTTCCTAGGATAATCATGGGTAAATTCGATTTTATAAATTGTGGAGGAAAAGATATAGTTTGTTTTCTCACAGAGCAGACCTTGCGAGAGAGAAAGAAATTTCATGTGGCTGTACTAATGTTTAAATGTGTAAATGGGCTAGCACTAAATTATCTCTGTGACCAGGAACATCCCTTATCGAAAATCAACAATTATCAAACTCATAGTTCAAATTCTCTGGATATTTTGGTTCCACCAATCCATTGTAATGTTTTCAAAAATCGTTTGCTTATAATGAAGCCCACACCTGGAACTCTTTCCCCATTTCATACGAAGAGCTGAATACACTCTGCATTTTAAAAGCAAAAGCGTAAAAACAAAAGCGTTTGTTTCTATTGAATTGCCTTTTCAAGTTATAGTCACATACAACATTACCTCGTGGCGGAGTGATTCTTACCCCGTACGTTTTGCTGACGTCATATGTATGTCAAGGATTATTCGCGATTAATCAAATGTATTTTTGTTGCCTCTTTTAGTTGCTATTTGATTATAAGTCTGCTTTTTCCTAATTGTGTATATTGCTTTTTTTTATTCGCGTTATTCTGTTTATATTAGATTTTGATGTATGCTTGGCCCTTGGGCAGAACAGGACATGGGTCTTCAAAGGATTATCCAGGACAAAGACGTTCAATACAGTTTTCGCTTTATTTACAAAACAGAAGCACGGAATTCGGTCTGATTATACCATTTCAACAATGTGTTCATTTTAACGATAAAATAAACGTGGCAGGGTTGTTTAATATGCATTATGAAATAATATAAGCTTTCAAGCTTGCTATCTAATGTTACAAGTTGGCCATACCCTGTTTGCAGATGATGTCAAGGGAACATAACAATGAACAGATAATTGCCACACATAAAGCGAGCGTGACATAGTTCACAGAAGTTGTGTTAAATCCGACAGAACGTAGCACACAGCATAGTTTTGTCTGCAATTCAGACGCCGAACGACATGGATTGAAACACATTCAAATAACGTAGAGGGATCTTTATTATATTCAAAAGAAAATGGCACAACGCACCACCACTACCGCCACCACTACATGTATCTTCAATGCCACCATCGCCACCGCCATCACCATGTTCACTGCCACCACCGCAATCACTATGTTTACTGCCACCACCACCATCACTATGTTCACTGCCACTACCGCCATCACTTTCACCATAGCCAATCACTCTACTTACAAAAGCAGGGTTACAGGTAAAAGCTGGAATGGTATCTCTGTATGCCGATAATAGTTTTGAATAAATATCATATTTATATGCCCAAAATGCTAACAATTCGCACAATATACAAAGCCATAATTGTGTGCGATACTCACTGCATACAAAATAATCAACAACATATACATAAAAGCTAGAACAACATCTTTATTGATTATACTTTAATCGACTTTAAGGTGCAAATGCTTCGAATGAATATAGTTCACGATGATAATTTTTTTTTGATATTTAATGATATAGAAGATTTAAAGTTTAAAAAACCTTTAATTGGTATAATTTGGAATGTTGCGACTTTTGAAGTTATCAGTCATCGATAATGACAAATGCTCTCCTCGAACATACTTTGAAATTGTAAAGCATTTGTTCAATATTTGAGATGTAAACAATGGCCAGTTATTGAAAAATAAAAGGTGGTCTGAAAATTATTATATTTGACGATACACAGGATCTTGATTTGACAATACCCTGACCAGCATAATTATAGATGCAATGACTTCCATCCCACAATCATCAGCACCATGGTCAATACAATGAAAAAAGAAGTGGAAATTGTATCTTTGTTGAAGGTTTATCTGCGCAAAGCGGGTTTAAATATATTTATGAAGCTAATTTCTATAATGGAGGACTACATGTGCAGGAAGTATGTTTAGATAGTCAAATGGCGCTATCTGAAGCCGTCGCTGCATGACCCCCTTTCCAAGCAACTTGTATATGCAACGTACCGCTGCTGACTTTGACAGGACAGGAAATCAGTGCATTTTTTTAAACAGTGATGATTAGAGACTTATTGAATGTACCAAGGAATTTCCTTTTAGTGTGTTTGGGCCATGCAAAGCTAATTTGGCAGAGGCTGACAGATCAGACCGGCTAATTCTCCCTACTCTTTTTTCCTCAGAGATGTAAAAAGCAGTCGTCAATTGCTATCTGCCTGGTTTCTTTCAAACAATTTGGCCTTTTCATTAAATGCTTTTTGTGAAAGAGAAGTGGAAGTTCGTTATATAAATATGCATGGTTCGAACAGCTTTGGTGGTGCGCACGTGGTACATGTAAGGGTACTTAGTAGTTGCATATATGAAAGCAGTTGAGTCAGTCGTATCCCATGGTCCAGTAAAGGTTAAGGGTAAGTGTACACATGAATCCCAAAGAGCATGTACAAAACCAAGTTCCTGGATGATGTCTTTTTTTTTATTCGGACCGTAACTTGAATTGATAACATTCATGCACATTTCAAGTTCTTTTGTTTTCTAGTTATAAACAAGCAACGCATAAGACCATGTCCGGGCTTCAAAATTGTCCACATTTTTCCTTAACGTAGATTTATAACTAGTCTTGTTCTTAAAAGGCTCTGCTTGCAATATATGCCGCAATACAATTATTGCACGCAGTTACAGCTAAGAGAGGCCGATGTTTTTTCAAAGGCTGGCATGAAGTCCTGAAAAAAATAGCTTATACCTTCTTATGTGTTTTTAACTTCTTTATTTTAATTACTGAATTTTCTCACTAACATATTTGCTCCACTGTCCATAAACCATACTTACACTTGTACATCACCATCATCGTGAAGAACGTTGAACATAATACATCCAAGATATCAACATACTGAAGGTTCTGACCACCCCAAAATATTCATGGTAACCTTTTAAGCTTCTAATTAGCAAGACTTGAGCTGAATACACATGCACACTGTTTTCTTCTGGCTATATTTTAAATGCAACTTATCAGCTTACCTTACTTAAGCATCTACTAACTTCTGTTATCCTTTAGCAGGACAGATCAAACACATACCGTCAGCATACAATGATAATTAATGACAGTATGTCCAGGACATCAACCAACATTTTGGACTTCATTCAACCTTTTACTAATAAAATCGATATAAATATTAAACAAAGCGGGCGAGAGAACCCCACCTTGACGAACGCCATTTGATACCTAAAGGAAACTGAACTATTTAATACAAAGAGAAACTTCACAAACCTAATTCTGTAAGCCCATGTACCGTTTGATCACTATCAAGTCCGATATTCTAAGAGCAAAGTCCTATTCCGTACCATTCACTGAAAAACTGCATAGTTCTAAATCATAATAGGAAATTAATTTATAAAAGGAACAAATCATATTCATAAAATTTGAAATTTAGAAGAAAGTTTTAGGCATTATTAGCATTTATAAAATCGGGTCATCAGCGGGGAACCAGCGCAAGACTTGTTTCGGTGCCATTAATTCCCGGACAAGTCATTCTGCTAACTGGCGGCACCATGTTTGCATTTCCAATACAAACATCCCGAGCTGATGTATTACGGAATAAAGCTAATATGATGTCCCTTTGTTAATAGGCTTTCTTAAAAGTGTAGCCCACATTACATACATATAATAAACCTACACCTATGTCATATCCCATTGCACACATATCGACTGTGAACAGTACCAACAAGCTAGTAACCTGATTATAATGTAGGGAACACCTCTTACCATGAGTATTCTATAAGGTGGAGCATGCCTCACACGGTCGTATGCTTTGGATGTCTCAAGTTTATCTTTGCATTTGGTAAGGATAATCTTTTCCATGATTTTTGACACACGTGATTCTAAGGCGATAGGTCTAGTTATTCCTATCATGTAAATCACCAGCTTTGTTCTTCACTGAAGGAACAATAATATTTTTCAAACAAATATCTGGAATAAACACATGTGACATCATCTTCGCCAGACAGAACGCAAAAATAACCAGTTGACTTCTAGAAAATTTTAAACGTTCAGCTGCGACACCGTCATACCTTCCAGCCTTACCAGGCTTTAGGTTTCACATCTCCCTCTGAACATCTTGTATCTGTACAGCATAGGGGGAAATTTTCACATGTATGCTCATATTAATGTTTTAACAATTTTGCCCCACATTACCCTAGTAGTACCTTCAACCCAACCTAGACATCCATATGTACAATACACGAAATGCCTCCCCACTCCAGATAAATACGAATAAAACAGAATGCCTACACAAGTGGGTTCAGTTTGTCAACCAAGAATTTATGGAACAATAAATCTGCCTATACATGTACGAAAGTCTCCTCGCCGCACTTGTTCAGAAACTGCTTTATACAAAGACTTTGCTATCCAGCAGCAATTTTATTCAAAAATTTAGATAGAAAACTTAACTCCGCTCCAACTGTTGTAAGCTCTCCAAAATCTAAAAGCAGAGCTAAAGCTGAAATATCCACACTTTGCGCTTTGTCTCCAAAATTCACATTGTGATGATCTTCAGATCTCATGAAAGCCTCAAGACATGTTTATTACTGATTTTATATCAATAAATGTGATCCATACGAATTTGATGACTGATTCAAAGATATATTTTTGTTTATTGATTGATTGATTGATTGATTGATTGATTGATTGATTGATTGATTGATTGAATGACCGAAAATTTTGTTTAAAATTCACCTACAAAGTTAGTTTATGCAGTGTATTTTCGGTGGCAGAGTACTCACACATGTATATACACATTCAATCACAACATTAATTTCTATAAATAGACATACCATCATACACATGATCATCCCAGTCAGCGAATAGAATTGAATACTGTACAGCTGAAGATTTTATTTACAAATGAAGCTAATGTATATTGGGAGTTATAAAAATATGATGTCCCATGAACTTTTTGAGCCAGTAAATCAAAAAGACATTGGCTTTCGATATATGTGGCATGAATCATGAATAAGGATTCATAATGAAAACTATTTCTTCACCAAAAGGAGCAGAGATTGTAAAAGATAGTGCATTGAATTTAATGAACAATAATAGTGAATTTCTTTCAGGCAAAGTATTTTGTCTTTGGATTCAAATGTAAAAAAAAAACATTCATTATGACATACCAGGGTATTATTATTTGCAATCCCTAGACCGTGGAACTGTGAAGGACTAAGTTTCAATCACTAGAAGACCGATGGAAACTTCAGTTTGTTGATAAAACGATAGAGAAAAAAAGAGTTCGAAGGTTTTCTTTTTCTTCTTTTTTTGTTTTGTTTGTTTGTTTGTTTGTTTTATAATAGTTTACTTTGATAAGAGTTTTAGTCCCTCAACCAACATATCAATTAAATTAAATATAAATCTGAATATTTAAATGCATGGTGGCTAATTGGTGGTGCCTTTTGAGAAATTTATTTTCAGTTTTCTATAAATGTACAATTTCTCCTCTAACTGAGAGCATTTTGTGTAAAATCTTTGAAAGAATTATTTAAACTAATGGTAGATGACACAATTGGTTTAGCGTATTTCATTCTTCAACAGTATATAAAATACAATAATCAAATATGCAGTTAACAATTGAGAAAAGGGCTTAGCCATATTTGATCCCTCCCGTAGAAAAATAGTCAAAAAGTAAACAGGACATCATCAGACGCACAATCTCTGCACAGTTATGCAGGACCAACTAACTTGCGGTTATAAAAGATTGAGAAGTTTGAAGTTTTAAGTTTATTATGACGAAAAGTACATCAAATATTTACAACAGCCACATAGGAGATAGAAACCCAAGTGGGCTTATAAAATGCATTACATAACTGTTTAATAATAGGTTTCTCGCAGAGAATAATTAAGTAAAAAATGGCTTGATAGTAACACTAAACATAACTATAAGACAGTATACCACTCAAGCATAACAAATCTAAGACATGCAAGAAATTAAGTAACCCTTAAGTTTTGATTTAAATACATAAAGAGAAGGTGAACATCTGATGTTGTTTGGAATGCTGTTCCATACTAGAGCTCCATGATATTTGATAGAGAAGACATCACAGTTGGACAACGACAGATAGAGGGGCATACTACGTTAGAAATGATCAACAATTATGTTTCGACGTACATAATTCAGTACCTCAACCAATACCTGTTTGTGAGAACCTTCCAGAAAGAGCAACAAAATCTTGAACTGCAGAGAAAATTTGGGTGCTCTCTGTTAGGGTGTAGTTAGGCGATATATAAAGTGCAGGTTGCAATGTAAAAGGACCATAAAGTGATATGATGTTGTGTAGCTTGGATCGTAGAACAATATACCTTGGACAAAAAAAAAAAAAAGAAAAAAGAAATACAAGCAACTTCATAGCTTCACCACATTGACAGCTGGCATGTGTTTTGACACCAATCTTGAACAGCTATTCTTGCAGCAGTCAGCTGAATTCTTTCGCGTTTATCAGCACAAGTTACACAAAGCTAGTACATAATTTTACCCCTCTGACACAAATTGCCTCGTAAACAGACCGAACGGCGTGTTTTCTGTGCCTCACGGGAGTGAAGTACAAAAAACAAGCAAGTTAGGTCTGTTTAGCATCAACATTACAGGCTTATTGTACATCTGAGTGACAAATTGGTGACTTTCCTTCTTCTTATCTGTCAGGGTGATGTCACCTACACATCATGCTTTCATTATCACATACATTGATTGTTTTTTGTGGTCTAACCTTGTGCCAACCACGAAGCCGGCTTATGAGCGGCTTGGACGTTCACAACAAAGCCATGCTCGTACCCAGGCCTCTAGACTTTCAAAACATCATCAGCCGTACCAAGAAAGGTCCACTTCTTTTCCCGTAAGCAAGATACGTGTACAAATCAAACATATATATACTGTATATACATATAGGTGTGCGGCTCGTATAATGGGGATAAGTGTCATAAATACGATATTTCTGGCCAGTGTCAATCAAGATACCCGCGTGCTGAAAGCTGCGCTTTTTGTTCAAAGTTGGTTGATGTTTGTTTATTCAGTGCAAGTGTGCTGTTATTTTGTGGACGTGCACATTATCAAGTGCATGCGTCCAACAAGATAAGCATGCTGTATGTTTTATTACTTAAGAAATATCGTAGTTAAGACACTAATCCTCCACCATAGGTGGAAGGGTGAACTTATTAATCTGCATTTGTCCACAAAAACAGCAGACGATTAATAAAATGCGCAAACGTAACAAACTTTGAGTATGTGTGCACTAACTTGAACACGTGCTCAACAAAATTTAGCACGCGTGTATGTTGAGTGATATTAGACATATCTTATTGATGACACTGCTCCCCATCCTGATAACTCGTGCACGTTTATTGCCAATAGTGCACGGTGCCATAAACGCAAGACAATGAACGCATGTTAAATTTACAGATGCGTTCATCAGTCAATCCATATCTGATATAGGTGAGCATGTGTGGAGGAAATCAAGGGAAAGCTAGTTTTACACCTGACCCTAAGTCCTATGTATATGTAGAGATCATTAGAGCAACCTCCATGACTGGTTGAGGGGTGAAATATCACAATTCTATAGCTTAAATACTGTACAAGTGGAAATATTCCCGAGGAATTTAATTTCCCGAATTTTCCCGAATGTAACCTCTCGGGAAAATTAATTCCGCGAAATCATATGAGATCGTGATTGGCTACAGACTGTTACAGGCAGTTGTGAGTTGGGACACCCGTAACGCTGCATGCGTAAACAATCATGCAGCAAACTGTGACCACACAGTTTAAATCGTGTACCAGTATAATAAAGAAAAACGCGAAAATAAGATGTTCAGATTTTTTGTTATTAAACTACATATCCTTGAGCGGCATTGGTCTCCATGGACGGTGACGGGCTTTGGTGATTTTTTTCTTTTCTATCTTTCTTTCTTTCTTTCTTTCTTTCTTTCTTTCTTTCTTTCTTTCTTTCTTTCTTTCTTTCTTTCTTTCTTTCTCTTTTCTCCTTTTTTGTCGGTCAATAAAAACCGCGAAGAGTCCATTTGGAACCAATCCTGGAAATTTTCCACTCGGCAATATTTCCACTTATACAGAATTCAACATTATTCACTCGGTAAAAGAAGACTTTCATTGAACCGTTGGTGAGAAATAGCAGAGTAATGCGTGGGGATGCTGGACAGCTACTCAACACAAGCAACGCTGTGTTAATAATTGCTGTACAATCGTAAATTTTCCTGAGGGGATATATATCACCAATTTTGAACCGAGGAGATGTATTATTCAATACTTGATTTGGAAAGCTTTGCAGAGATAAGTTTGAGTCCGGGTCAAATGAGAAAAAAAAAAAAAATGAAAACCGTTAAATCGTGTGTCGGGGCCAATTATGTTAATTATAAATTGAGTAATACAGACATATCGTGATGAACATCCTAAGTAATTATAAATTGAGTAATACAGACATATCGTGGTGAACATCCTGAAAAAATGTAACTCCAATTGCTTTAGTTCCATCTTGCATAAAAGTGGCACAGTACAGCCCTCGCATCATGGACCACCCAAACTCGCACAGTTTTACGCATGCTTGAGCAAAGCGCCACGCATCCGGCATGCCGCCAGCGAGATATGCTTGCCACCGGCCTGCTCAAACGTGCGAGCGCGCATGCCTTTTTGAGCATGCGTTTTAGTGCTAATTTTTTTCTCGCATTTGTCGACTGGCGTGCTACAAAATGCGTTGAGCCTATCGCACGATGCTCAATGCCTGTCTGGCGAGGTTGAATCAACTTTTCAAACCGTGCGCGCAATGCTAGCATTGCCTGTCAGCCCGGGCCTGTCAGTCATTTTTGTTATGAGGCGAACCCGTACGACACGTGGTTGCTTTGAACCAATCATAATTGATGTGTTGACTTCAACCTACAAAAAGTACGATGGAGGAACACGAGGGAACCGGCGGAGTCAGGGCTACAACAGACAATGATTTGTATTTCTCCCTTGCTCCAGCCAAGGCTTCGTCTTAATCGTTTTATGTGCGATATGGACAGCGACAAACCAACCAAATCTTGTAAAAGTTTTTGCATGTCACGAGCTGTTCTCTCCTGATTAAAAGTCATAAGAACATCTATCAATTTTAGATGCTGTTCTGTCTCTTTCTGTCGGGCCTGGCAACGAGTTGGTCCACTGGTAGGAATTCTTCCTGTTTGTCGGTGGTATTTCACCACCCTTTTCAATGTAGTTCGCCCAATAGTAGCATGGTGCTGTTGAATCAGCATCTTTCTAGTTTGACTAAAACTGTGTCCATCCTGCTTTTCGCAAACCATTTTCCATTTCTTGTCCTCACTGACACGCACCATCTTGCTTTGGCGGTTAATAAGACGACATGCCGTAAATCTTGGAAATCTTTTGCCGGGAAATTAACTGACGACACTCAAACTTTTTTTCGCACCTGCAAGACATGTACACTTATGTACAGTACCGATCAAAAGTCTTTCAACCAAACGCGCGTGGCTCCCGCGAGTTTATCCAGTAATTATAGCTGTATCATCCAGAAAAGGTGGAAGATACAGACTGGGTGATAACCCTGTCCATATCACCACAGTGCAAAGGTCACTGAGAACTACTTTCCTTCTAAATTCTTGTAGTTGGCGCATGTCATGCATGTAGTTTTTAAATGACCCAATTACTGGATCCTGCGTTACAGTTATTCATACGCAAAGATATGCAAAGCCTTCTTTGATGAAATAAACGTTGAAACTGTTTTTAATTGTCTTTTTTTTTTACTTAACGATGAAAATAAAATTACAGCTATTATGACTGGATAAAAATAAAACCAGGCGCGTGGAAGAGACTCGTCAGCTGGCTGGCCTCGTTCCCGCGGCGGATCATTCCTCGTGCAAGCACTCGGAGTAATCCGCCGCGGCACTCAGAGTGATCCACCGCGGGAACGAGGCCAGTCTGCTGACTCGTCTCCTCCACTTGGCTGGTTTTACTATTGTCCCACGATGACCGCGACCGGGTTATGACATAGCCGATTGTTTGTACCCGCGTGGACAAGCCAAGTGCACGGCAGAGTCCTCAAGCTTCCGCGCCCGGGAAACATCCGCGCGTGAGAACTTTTCCCTCTTGTGAACATGGACATAGTTCCTTGTCGCATTGATGGTAACTTTATGAAATAAAAAAGCCTATCCTTTGCTAAATAAAATCTATCTATCTTGGCCTGTCAATTGACTCTATAGCCTACCGCAGGCCTAACTGTAATAATTGTTCCCCTGGAATTGCTCCTTGTTCTTTACGTTAACCCTTAAAGGGTCAGGTTATTTTTTTGTACCAGTGAAAATGAAAGTAACAATTTTCATTGAACACAGTGCAGTGGGAACAGTTTTCTTAGTAGCATACCAAAAGTATAAATCAGTATGATGGCTGGAATGCCAAGTTTCATTATGTGCAATAAATTGCTAGTAGTCACGTGACTGGTTGCCATGGCAACCACATTAATCACTAATGAATGGCAAAAAATCATGAAAAATCTGCTGAATAAGAGAACAAAGTATCTCCTCATTTTATGTGCAGCACCCTTTTCTTCCACATATGCATGGTATCTGGATAACTGGAGAAATAAACTTTCAGTAAACTTTGAAAATAAAACATAGATCACATGACCTGTATCCATGGCAACTGTTTAAATATTGCTCGTACTTGGCTAAAAACTGGAAAAAACTGCATTTTTACATAAGTCTGCAGAACATGTCTGACAACACAACAGGACAAAACAAGATACAATGTAATACGCACATCACAATCACATACAACACAAAACATATTATTGTACACAACACATTACAAGCTTCAGTAATGTGTCACTTGCTTAGCGAAGATGAGGGTTGAGGAAGTGGAACTCCCAGCAGTGACAGGTGTGATGGTGAAAGTGCAAAGCCTGGAAGGGGGGGGGGGAGGGCACTGCCATTGGTTGGTACACTGTGTGTATGTGCCGCTACATCATAAGATATTTATACTTTTTCAACAAATTGGTATTGAATGGGCTATCAAAACAAAAACATTTGGTACAGAACGGGTACCAAAAAAAAAAAACCCCAGCTGAATACATTTGTTATACATGACCAGCCGCGCTTTGTCTCTCTCTCTCTCTCTCTCTCTCTCTCTCTCTCTCTCTCTCTCTCTCTCTCTCTCTCTCTCTCTCTCTCTCGGGATGACCTCTCATAATTTTTGCAAACTTGGGCAAATGTGCGTTGCCGCCATAACTATTTTTTTTGCTCATTTTACTAGAAACATTACAAAAATAAAATAAAATATTTGCCAACCGATTAATATTTTTCATACCAGTAGTCTTATTTTCCGAGGAAAAAGTTTTTCACGTCCGTTGCAAATGTACAGATGATAATTAACGTTCATAACATTTAACATAGCCAGTGCCATGGCAATGGCCCACAGCAACTCTGCCTAGGCTGGTTTTGTAGAAGCATTTCCAGCCTAACGGTAACGAATTGATATGTATCTATCCTTGGGTGTTAGATATAGGCCTACTGCCATAATACATACAGATGTTGTATTTAAAGAGGAAATACAACGAAAAGACAATTGCGATATGGTGCTCTGTGACTGTGGAGTGCCTGAAGGCTTAAGTGTGGGTGTGGCTGCGCGAGGCCATATGCTTGAGCTGCATCCCTGGTCAGGTTACACTTTCCAGGCGTTACTAACAGTAACATCACGGAGGGAAGACTACCCTCCTTGCTAACGGTGCACGAGCTTGTGCATCGCAAAGCGTAGAACAGATTACCTGCACACTGAATTTTATTAGAAAGCACACATAAAACATCCACGGCTACTGCAAAGATAATAACAAAAGTTTCGACTTGTTTGCCGCTGGCACGCCAGGCACGCAGTCTTTCGTTTCTCAGTTTCGGGAAAATTTCGATCATGTGACCAACGGTGCCCCAGAAAAATCTCTTCGTGGTCATGCTGTGGTCACTCATGACAACGGACGAGTCCATCCATATCCACAGGCACATGGCATCACAGCTAGTATTTTCTTCGACAATGTGTATAGAGAAGAATTCATATCAACTTCGACATAACTTTACATGAAAATATATTTTATTCAACATGCGATATCCCTCTTCTTCCAGTCGATTTTGATAAAAGTTCCATGCAACTGTTTCGGGCCTACCAGGAAGTACTGACACTGTATCCCCTCCGTGAGCAAAATTGTAACAACGGACTGGCATTTTTCATTCGCCTGTATTTGATTTTGATGAATGTAGATGGCGTGAAATCATTGATTTAGGCACATAGTTACACAGAGGGCCTAAATTGAATACATTTCTGAGTCGCCGTATCTTTTAACAATCACAGGCACTAGGCAAGGAGGAGAAGACAAAAACAAAACAAAAAAAACAAAAAAAAAAAAAACAAATAGAAAAAAAAAAAAAAAAAAAAAAAAAAAAAAAAAAAACAACCTCCCCCCCCAAAAAAACATCGTAATGGGAAATCAAGTCAAGGATGGATTCATGGTAATGTCAAAATACTGACTGCCTAGATGACTATTCAAGTTCTGAATGATGCCGGCACTTCAAATGGCCGTCACCATATACTGCCAAAATACTGGTTACATAACTCGCAAGATCTGAAACTCGGTGAAAGTGTACAAGCAAGAAATTGTGTGTGTGCGCGCAGGTGTGTGTGCGTGTCGATCGTCAGGCAGTGTTTATCGTCCCGGCACAAGTTAGCCCCGGGAACGGTGTCTGAATTTGTCGATCACTTGTCTGCCAAACTTCAATTTTTTTACTCGTTGTATTTCGGCATCGAAGTTTGTCAGCCAGTTGTGACCTATCAGCATATTGGTATGACCAGCTTTTGTTGTGTCAAAGGCACGCGTTTAAAACTGAAAGTTTGAAGCCAGTTCTTTGCAACCGACGCTACTCTAAACAGTCCCCAAACCAAATGGTGCAGTGTGGTAATGTTGTATTTGTGTCTTTTTGCCCAGAACCACTTCCTAGTAGTTATTACCCTATTCCGCAGTCCAAACTCTTTCCTCTCCATAAGCTAACCTGTCCCTGGCTTACCCATCTACATACGGAAGTACTATTGCCCATATTGCACACGTTCCTTTGTAAAATTTTGACATAGGCTGTATTAGCCCAAATAAATTAAAGGGTCAACAGCTTGTAACTACTCAACATGTTCGGAGCCTATTACCCGTACATGTCTTTCTGAGTAGCAGCTCCTTGTCTAAGCTAAATATTCTGCAAAGACAACGCATATAATAATGAATAAATATGAACGTGGCAAATGATGAATTAGCTAAATACGTGAAGTTTTGCTTATAACTGCAGAGCTTCATTATGAAAGAAGAATACCAGTCAAACAAACCATAATTACTAAATTTGCATGGTACAGGTTCAGATAAGAACAATTTGATTTACCCGTGAACCAATCAATATATACCCTTTCCTAGCTGGATAGCGTATCCTGGTTAAACCTCCTTCCAGTGTATATCTGAAGGGGAAACAAGCTGGGGCATTATATTCAGTCCCAGTGATTGTAAAATAAACCGTTGCAGCCAGACCACCTGTACAAACCAAGGTAAATCCTAACAAGGACTGTAACAATGGCCATCCTGAACTAGAAATGTAAAACAAACTCCATAATGACACCTACTCTTCACTTTGAAAGACTACAAACAATTAAGCTCTATTTCACTGCCAACCCTGAGTCAATGTCTCAACGTAATGTGTCAGATTTGTTACATTTGAGAAAATACTGTCAATTTTAAGTAATTTTTTAATATTGGGTAAATGTGCATTTAGGCATGTCAGAAAAGAAAAAATGTCGTTCGCATTTATGCCAAAAAACATGTTACCAAAACAATTTTTCTTAACACGATTTTAAGTAAAATAAGGCAAACATGTAATGTCGTAGGCCGCTGCTTGCTACCGATAGCCCCAGGGGGTTTAACCTGACAGCAAACATGTGAGCCTAAAGTGTCTAAAAGTGAATATTAAAACCGAATGGTGCCAAAAGATAAAGTTAAGCAGCAAAACAGACAAGTCTAAAAAACTGTAAATTATTGTAGCCACACTTGCCAATAATCTTTGGATATTAACAGCAAAATTTATAGGGCAAGTCAGAAAAGAATGAAAATGGTTTGTATTTACGTCAAGAGAATGCAATGGAAATATATTTCGTGACCAGATATCAAGTACAATCAGGCAGCCTTGTAGCTGTTGTAGGCCGCTATTTGCTACCGATAGCCCATGGGGGTTTGACCTAACACAAAACAAGCTAGACTAAAATGTCTGAAAGGTGAACATTAAAACAGAATGATGCCAAAAGATAAAAACAAGTAGCAAAACAGGCAAGTCTAAAATCTCTAAAAATTCTAACCATCTCCGGATATTTACAGCAAAATCTGTAGAAATATTTAATCAAAAGCACATCTTTGAATCCTCTTCACTCAAGTTTATTGTAAATAAATTTGGTTTTGGATGCAAAGTCCTGAAATTTAGAATAAATACGACAAAATATTAAAATCTGTTACAAAAAGTATTATATCCAATAGTTTCCGAAATATTACTGTCTGGGAAAGGACAATTAACTACTTCAAAGGTAAACTCATCTATTTTGTGATAGACTTGAATACAAAACTTGTCATTAGTGACCTGAATATCCAAGTCCAGAAACACATCTCTGACACCATCTGAATTGATACCCTCCGAGGAAATATCTTTTGGGTAATTTTTTTTAACAATTTCACTGAAATTTTGTACATTTACACAAGCAATGTCATCAATATATCTTGCGTTGTTTGATAATTTTGTAGCCATTTGAAAGTCCTTTTCCATGAATTTACCCATATACTTAAATTCAAGCCAGGTTAAGTATAAATCTTCCAGTAAAGGTGAGCAGTTGCTACCCATTGGAATGCCTTTTATTTGTTGAAAAAACAATGGTCCGCATTGAACAAAAGTATTATCCAGAAGAAATTTTATAGCATCTATCAAAGTGTCAACAGTGTAAGATTTAATGTTACTTTTTGACACACTAAAATGCTACTTTGACAAAGCAACATTTAAAAACTCTTATATTGAATTAACTGTATTTTTGTAGACGAAGTCCTCTGCCTATTAGCAATTTTCGCGACACAAACCTTAAAAAGATACTCCAATCTAAAAAGGAGTACTGTAAAGTGTATCGTCTTCCTTGTTGTGTGATGTCCAATACTTCTCCTCGTTGTGCAAAAGGGATTAATATAGGGCTATGCCCTGATTCCCAATTGGTTCTTTATTCAATAAAATATGTTTAAATCAATACAAAAAGGCATTGCAGAAGCTGGTTTTCGCATGATGAAAATCAATTTTCGGCAGACAAACTGACATTTACGCAGAAAAACAACCAATACTATAACGGTGATCATTTGTTGGGCCGCTGACGTGGGTGGACGAAGCAATTTTCGAGCTTTTTGAATCTGTTTGCCTCGCATCTGCGACGCAATTGTTAAAGGTACCAACCGCACATGCTTTCCTCTTCGTGCTATCAGTGAAATACACCAACATCGCGCCGATGGAAGCTGTTGACTTGCATTTGGTGAAACTACAGGCTTGCTGGATGTGAAGGATTACTGAAAGGAAAAGGGTAGAGTTTTTGCCCACAGGCAGCTGATGGGGTGTTCAAAATATACATGGGACAGGCCAGGGTAAATTCAATGATTGGCATCTTTTTAAATTAATCGTTTTCATCTTAGTGCTAGAGCCAAAAGGATAAAACCACAGGGTATAAAGTGTCACCCTATTTCTTCCCATTTTCTGTTATTTTTTTCTATTTAAAAAAAATTAAACTCCTCGATGAACAGTTGAACATATGAATAAGAAAAGACGAACTGCTTTAATTTTAGAAATGAAAGCTAATCTGATAAGTCATCAATATCTTGTTTGACTTATTCGAAATATATCTAAAAGTGTACTTACTGTCGGGCAAAAAAGGATTCCGACCGGCCAAAATTGGATCGCACCAACCAGTCACTACAGTATATCACCAGAGACATGCACGTCTCTGATATTGCTAAAAAGGATCTGCTATCAGTCCTATGAAGCTGTTAATAAAAAATCCGTGCTGTAAAATTGAGGCCAGGATAATTCACCATCATTTCCTTTGTATGAACTGTTCGAGCCATCTATTTTACGGAGTATATAGACTGTCACATCGGGGGATATAAGGACTACAGCTCCACTAAAAATCATGCAGTTCACGAAATGCAATAATTTACTTGAAAATATTTTTCTTTGTTCATTCTGAATATTTACAGTCAGAATCCTTCTAACGATTGAGTAACAAAAGCAAATAAAACATTTTGTTGTGCCCAAAGCAAAATATAATTGCCTACTGACTGCCCAACTATAAGCAATATGTTCAGTCCTCTATGCCCGGTGTTCGATCCAACTGGTCAATGCCCATTACAGTAAAATGGACAAAAGTTAACACTGTTCAAATTTGATGTATCATTATGAAAAACTGCTTCCAGTCAATTTTCTACTGTTTATCAGAAGAGCAGACAACGGAAATGATAACAGGGTTAAAACGGACAGGACCAGATCCGGGATGACCGACATAGCCATTATGACTGAAACCTGCTTGTCATGATTAACCATTGTTCAATTTCGGGTGACAAAAATTCCAAGATACAAACACGACGTCCACTTCTTTATTCAACTCAACTCATTTTACATGACAAAATCTATTTGTGAAATCATGTAACAGCGTCTCTGGTGCAATTTCACCAAAAAATAGTCAGTATTTTAATTACAACACTTGAATGCTTCCATTTCTATTGCCCCTTTTTGTCTGGTAAACTCGTTCTTTTAGTAACAGAGCAAAACACCATGCCATTATAATCCCTGTTGTCCGTTATATCCATTTGGCCCCCTTCCTCCAATGCAGATGAGCACGGTTTTTGTTGTGATTGCAAGCAGAGAGTTCAACAGGTTGAATGTTTCATAACGTTCTATTATGTTGGGTCTCGACGTATTGTTCTATCCACAGCATTTAGAATAAAATGTTGCTTGCAAACCCATTCAGATCCAAGCTTTTACTTTGAAACGCACATGGCAAACATGATAAGGGGTGTCAGTTTATGCATGATGAGTTAATTAAATGACATATGTCTTAGAGTATTACAAATAAGACACACCTTGTCCATGTATATAACAGATTTGCAAATTTCCGTTGATTGGTTATTGATGCACTCTTAATATGGGCAATATCATACTTTAACAAGAACGGTTCTGTCAAATTGCATTGACACACGAAAGGTTAAGATTATTCCTGTATTACTCACGATACTAACAACTGTTCATGTATAGTTACATGTACATGTGGGACGTTTGCTCACAAAAAAGTATAAAAAAATATTTTTAGGAACATCGGACATGTCATGTAGTCTATAATTTCTTACAAAATTACTGAAATTGTGTTTTGTGTTCTGACTATATTTCCCTTTAGTTCCAACTCGAAACTAATTAGATTATGTTCAAATTTGCTGGCCTGAAGAAAGTCATTATTTCTCGGCAGCTACGCATGAATGCTTTAACCCGTATAAAGATCAGAAGACACACACTTCTATATCAATGCAAATGATACCTGAAATTCTCTATTTAAAAGACTCTACAGCCCAAATAGACTTCAATGTTGGCTTAGTGGCGCGTTGGATGGATTTCCTCAATGTCGAGATGGCACTGCGAACTTCATTAAAAATCAACCAAGCTATCTGCCTCAAAGTCACACCGAGGAAGCCGCAAGTCCCATTTGTACAAAAGGCAGCTCCTAAGCCTTATAGTCATTGTCATTATATCAGCGTGCCAGAAATAAAGTCACTTTACCAATTAGAAAAGGAAATGTATAGTATTTTGGGTTTTGCTGTACGCACAAAAAAAGAAAGAAATAGCCAAAACGTTTATGGCTTGCACTCATTAAAGTGTTTCCAGGTTAGAAGTCACAAAGCATGATACCTAACGACCTTTCTGCTGATCAGTTTCATGAGTATTTTACATTGTGCACGAAATTACCGAGGACATCAATCCTTCGCCACAATCTCAGTGAAAAAATCCCAATAACATTTATACTTTGAATTTAAATGATATATTCGAAGATTTTATCCGCAGGTTTTTAAGCGATTTATAGAAAGAAAGAAATATCCGTGTGCTAGGCATGGATTCTAAATTACTTAGCACTCGAGCCCAGATTGTCAGGTAGGCATTTTGCCACATATTTAATTTGTCCATAGCCTATGCTATTGTGTTGAAAGATTGGAAAATAACCTCGGTGACACCAATTATAAAGGTACTGGCAGCATTTCAGACTATGATAAGTAGACGCCAATAACTGTTATTGGTCATATTGAACAAAACATGGAGTATTGGGCGACAGGCTGCATGGTTTGAAAGATGGATTAAGTTTCAAAAAATATTTTGACACCATCAGTCATCTTATGTAAGAAAATAAACCACGATATGGTGTCACGGCAAGGAGTTAAACTGGTTCAAGTCCTATCTGTAGGACAGGTGGCAAAGTGTCATGGAAATACTTCTCTAAGATAAAGAATATAACCATTGGTGTGCCCAGAGTTCTACAATCGGACCTCTGCAGTTTTTACTGTTAATCAATGATTTAACACAGCATGTCCACAGTTCTTGTAATCTTTTTGCCGACGAAACGTTAGTTAATGCAAATGGTTGCGACATCAATCAGGCCAATGTTAATCTACGATGTGCGGTTACAGGAGCAGATAGGTGGTTCGCAAACAATAAGATTGTTGTTAATCGTCCGAAATCAAACTCAGTTTTGATATGTGGATCCAAAGAAAAAGACAGTCTCAACATTAAGTATGACAGTGAGAAAAAAATCGGGTTCAACATGTTAAATACCTTCAGTTGGTGTACATATTGATATTCGGATCAATTGGCTACAACCAATAACGCATCTGTATAAAGTGGTCAGTGGCAAATTGTACATTTGACGCAAACGTAGATCTGTATGTCCGACTGTGTGTAGCCCTTGAAACTACTTACGGAAGTTAATTCAGCCGGTTGTTGGTTATTGTGACACCGTGTGGGAGGCTTGTGGAGCCACGGGAGCAAAGGCGGCACAGTATTCCAAATCAGGCGGCCAGGATATTAACGGGTAATTTCCATTTTCTAAATTATGCAGAAGATATAGTTTGTTCTCTCAAACGGCTGGGCTTGCAAGAGAGAAGGAAATATTACCAGACTGTACTACTGTTTAAATGGGCTAGCATCAAATTGTCTTTGTGACCATTAACATCGCTTATCGGAAATCAACTCTTATCAAACTCATGGTTCCAATTCTCTTGATATGTTGGATCCACCAGTCAATTGGTTTATTTTCCATAATGGTTTTGTTATAATGAAGTTCGTATCTGGAACTCCCTACCCGATTTCATAAGAAAAGGTGAATGCACTCTGCATTTTAAAAGTCTACACAAAAGCATTTATTTTGATTAAATTGCTTTCCAAGTTTTAGTTACATGTAACATTAGCTCATGGCTCAGTGGTGCTTACTCCGCACCTTTTGCCGAGGTCACATATATGTCTAGGATTATTGCAAATATTGCTTTGTCGATTCGTCTTGTGTACTTTTTTGTTTATTTTAGTTGCGTCTCTGATTATATGTCTGGTTTTTCCTTATTACTGTTATTATGTATAATGTTTTTACAACAATGGGTTCGTTTCAACTATAAATTACAACGTGGCAGGGTTGTTAAGGATGAATTAAAAATGACACAAATGTTTCAAGCTTTGTATCCTAAGTTATTTGTTGGTTATACCGTTTATAAAAATACCCGTTGGTAGCAAATGATGCCAAAGGAACGTAACAATGAACAGATAATTGCCCACACATTATGAAGCGAGCGTGACATAATTCACTGAAATTGTGTTAGATCCAACAGAAGGCAGTACACCTAGGATAGTTTTATCTGCAATCCATATCCTCTACCGACACAATGTAAAAGCACCTTGTATGAATTAATACACATTCAAACAAGGAAGAGGGACCTGTATTTATCCAAAAGACAATGCCATAGCAACAGCATCACTACGACCACCACTCTCTGCACTGATACCACCACCACCACCACCACCACCACCACCACCAACTACAACATCTTCATTGTCACCACAGCCATCACTATCTTCACTGCCACCACCACCACCACTATCTTTACTGCTACCACTGCCAATAATATCTTCACTGGCACCACCACTATCCTCATTATCACCACCACCATCACTATCTTCATTGCCACCACCACCACCACCACCACCGCCATCTCTACTGCTACCACCGCAATCACTATCTTCACTGCCACCACCACCACCATCTTTACTGCAACCACCACAATCACTATCTTCTCTGCCACTTCCGCAATCACTATCACCATAGCCAATCCGTGTGCCTACAAAGCATTGCTACAGGTTAAAGCTGGAATGGTATTTCTGTATGCTGGTGATAGTTTTGAATATAAGTTTGAAATGCCTCCAATTAGCACAATATAAAATGCTACAACTTTGTGCGATATTCACTGTATACACGATAATCAACAACATATACATAAAAACTATAACAGTATGCTTAATTTATTGATTATAATTTTGACTTAAAGGTGCCAATGCTCCAAATTAATATAGCTTATAATGTTGCATCTTTTTACAATATTCATCGGGGGGCGCAATGTCTATAACCATATGTATCGAAGTTCGAATGACATCTATGTCTATCATACTTTTAAAGATATTGAAGATTTAAAGTACAAATTGCCTTTAATTAGTACAATTTGGAATGTTGCGATTTTGAAGATTTTAATAATTGAAAATGACAAATGTTCTCCTTGAACATAATTTTGAACAGTACAGGATTTGTTCAATATTCGAGATATAAACAAAGGCCAATTATATAAAATTAAAAAGTAGCCTGCAATTTTATGTTAGACGATATTCAAGATTCAGATTTAACAATGCCCTAAGTAGCATAATCATGAATGCAATGAATTTCATCCAACAATTGTCAGCACAATGGTAAATATCATGTAAAAAAGAAGTTGAAAGTGTATCTTTGTTGTAGGTTTGAAGATTATTATGTTTCAAATTTTGAAATGCCATTTAACATAATTAAAAATACCGGGACTTTTGTTTAATTTTCGTTAAATGCATAACAGCCAACTTACTCAAAACAGTACCAGCAAGTTGGTTATCACAAATCTAGCATACAAACACTGTACCTAAGGTTAATCAAAATGATGCTTTTAGAAAAAAAAAATGTCAAATTAATATGGATAGTACACTTGTGAGAGGATACATATTGCTACATATTTGTTTACAGTTGACATCATCGGGAAAATTTTTGGAAGGCCAAGAAGATAAATTGATTTGAGTGTTTATAGAACGACGTCCGTTCTGACATGCACATCACTCTGTCCCAATTTTATATCCCAATGTGACGCATATGGATATCTAGTGGTGACAAAACTTATACGATGGAAATCTTCTTCCCACGTAATCACTGTTCTATGATGTCGACATATTGACTGTCGAAGTAAGATGTGCGCAAATAATCAGTAATCGCATGTACAGGATTTCGCTGTCAACTAAATATCATGTTTGCAACGTCCGTATTGTGGTACAAACGTGCACTGAGGGTTGTAATACTTTATTATTGTTTAAACTCTCATGACAATTTGTATACTTGGTTAGCAGGGTAAGCTTTTCAATGCTTGAGCTGCCACACAGGGGCATGTCACCATTATGGTACGAACGGTACAAAAAAGCAAAAACAGAAAAAAAACCCTAAAGATACCTCCCACCCCACTCTCCAAAAAGCAACAATAAAAGAAAAAAAGACAAAACAAAACACAATAAAAAGAAAAAAAGGAAAAACAAAACAAAACAAAACAAAACAAAACAAAACATAAAAAAAATTAAATAAAAGACAAAACAGAACAAAAGGAAACCCCCATCGCTCGAACCCCACCCCACAAAATTATGTCATCACCAAACTAAAATACACTCCTTATAAGGGCACTTTTACCAACGGGAATATAAGCACAGAAACTTAATGTGATTCATTTCCGTACCCATTTTATATACATTGAGTGCAAGGCTCAAAAATGAAAATGTTGTGTTTTTGAAACGGAATAAAAACCGACGGTTGTTCCAACTCTATTACTTTGTGATAGGACAATTGACAAAAAAAAAAAGAGGAATCACTGAATCGATCTTTTTTACAATCATTGATACAGATAGGGATACTCCATTTAATGTTTTAAGGTGAATCCACTGCCGTTATGTTTATATATCAGTTTATGTATAAAGTTACATTGAAGATGTTCTGAGGATAATATTATTCTTATGGAAATGATAGATTTGTCATAATGAGAATGATTACACAGATTTATGAAGAGATAAGTTAATGAGCGTTTTGAAAACTGTACGTTCCGGAAACAATTCGGTCAAACTGAAAAAAAAGAGAATATTTTCCCACTATAGATTAACTTTAATGTTTTATGCTATGGATTTTGTCCTCGGATAACGTATATTGTGCAGAGCTTAAAAACATGCAATGTTTGAGTGAATGTGTGTGTGTGTGTGTGTGTGTGTGTGTGTGTGTGTGTAATAGCATAACGTAGTAATATGAGGTCGTACAAAGTATCAAGGAATCACAGTAACGCAGTAAACAGAACCCGACTGCATCTAATTCAAAAATTTGATTTCCGCAAGCAATAAGTCACTTTTGAATGATTTCTTCCAGTGCAGAGTCGTAAATTTCCTTCTCGGTTTAAACATATTTCATAAATACAATACACATGAAAATATGGTACACGGCAATTGTTAACAATTGGGAAAGAGGGCATTGCCTTATCCGATTCCCTCTTGCGAGAGAAGAGAAAAGTGCACAGGACGTACTTAACACACGAAAACAAGCAAAGAAGACGTCCCGCTTGTTGTTGTTTGAAAAACTAAATACAACGTCAATTTCAGTGTAGGAATCAGTGCTATAAATACGAAGCTTTGAATATATACACGCGTGCTTACTTTCTGGAAGGCGTGTTTAAAGTTAGCGCACGGGTGCTCAAAGCTAATTTCTTCTTGTACCTTTTAATGCTGGTGTGTTGTTATTTTGTAGATACATCCAAATTGTTAAATGCACGCTTCCAACAAATTAAGCCCGCGTGTGTTTAATGACAAGGTCAGACACGTCCCTCTTTCCGAGCTCAACACCCGAAGTGAGACAAAGAAAGCTTTTGAAATACTCTGGGCTCGCATACGAAATTAAAGATGAATGGAGGGGTAGTAACATTGGTTGAATCACTTTTATCGAATTATGTTAAACGCAAGGCTCCAAAGAAAGCTCCACTCTCTAAACTGGGTTGTTGTTCTATCTGATAAAGAACACGCCGTAGGAACCTGGGAACCTCTTGGAAGCGACCAGCATGGCAAAACGACGGTACATATGCTAATCAAGTTGGGACTTTATCCATAATGTCAAAGACCCCCATGGCCCAAAGGCTTTGTATATGGTCATTTTACAATAAATTGCTTCATTGCCTGTGTGCCTATTAATTTCTATTTCTAAGCGAGAAGATGAAAACGCCAAGGTAGGCAAAACTAAAAGGCAAATCTATCTCCATTCTAATGTCAAAAATTAGCACAGATGCTGCCTCAAAGTGTAACTTATAAAGATTGTGAGTTAGCGAGTTGCAAATCTAAGTTTGCTCACGCAGTCGACAAGTAATTGCATTTATGAGCATTACTCTAACCTTATAAGGGCAGCCGTGCTCATTATGAAAGTCCATGCCAGATTTTTGCAATCGGGAAAGCTGCTTGTACGGTGCATTCTGTCATTCTTAATTTACCTGGTCATCTGTCTTGGGACACCGGTTGTGACTTAACGCTACCGCGGTGCCTCAAAGAGGAGTAGCATTTTCAGACAGGAAAAATGGACTTGCAGCGCCAATATTCTGATCAATGTTTATGTTAATATCTCTCTGAGTATATTACTGCAACATTAAATATTTTACAGATGAGTAGATGTCAGTATGGATCAGCATATATGTAGTTACCAAGTGAGGGGCCATTAGGACCGAAGTCCATTTTCAGCATGCTAATTGCACATCATACCTTGATCCACGAAAGTGGATTTTTCAGTATTTCTAAATTGTACGTACTGTATTGAAGCTTACATTTTATACTCAAAACTAGAACCAATAAGCAACGTTCATGAAATGGATGCTTTAAGCAAACTGAAACTAAAATTACCTCAGTCATCGTTAGCTTTTCCTAATATTTCTGCTATATATAACGGGGAGGTCGTACATTGTCGTTAGATATTTTGACCGGGAGTCATTCTGCAGCAAAAATGTGACGAAACAGCCAGGGAATATTATGTCTAATTCTGTTTTCCCTTCACGAGAAATTCAAATATTGTGCGAGTCTGATTCCTCAAAAATTTTCCTCAAGATTACACAGAATTACATGCATCCCAATCTTATTGAGTTTATTGGTTTAAAGTCGTTTTTGCTGCCGTCAACTTAGGGGAATACATGGGCTTTCTCTTGTTGTTCCAAACAAGAACTTGCGTACTTATTTTCCAGCCAATCGCACCTTTTGGGAATATCTGTTGAGTTACTTCAATCAATAAAAGTTTCAATCCGAGTGTCCAACACGCTATTTCTGTTGGGCATGGAATATTATGTTTCATTCTGTTTTCCGTTCACAAGAAATTCAAACATCGTGCCAGTCTGGTTCCATCAGCATCAGCTGCATGTATGAACTACTGTATCAGGCTTTGATTCGTCGCTCCTCAGAGTATATTGAAGATGGGACTTCAACATTTTGACATATTTCTGTTATATAATAAATAGAATACTAATAAAACATATCCTACTGGAACTTACTCTTGCATATGTTGCACGGTTCTGCAAGTCAAAAGAGCCTCAAACTGTTCGAAGCGTCCGAAAGAGAGATCTCAAGTTGCATTTCACTTTTTACGCTTTTGTTGAAAGCCAGGTTGATTATATTGTGCCAATATGGTCATGCGTTTTGCCTGCGAATCGTCTGTAAATGGTCACCATTTTCACTTACGAGGGCATGGGAATTTACTCTCACATGTATCCAAGGATTTACCAGTAGAAGTTCAAACACTCGAGGGGTTCGTTAAATTTATTCATAAAACGTTAAACTTCACTAATCCTCTACTTCATTCGTTTGGGTTCATAGCTCTTGACGACAGTCGTTCCTCCACATTGAGCTCCATTAATATCATTCTACGAGCCACGGCTTGTGCAACAACCAATTTCTTATCTGTAATTGTCTACAATTCTCCGAAGCTGAAAGTCAGTCAGCGTCCCTGACTCTTGAATCATGCCAAACCAGTGACGGAATATTCAATGCCACTTTGAGATGCAATAGACATAAAATGTACTCAATTAACTCTATGATTGTTGTAGCTCACCTCTCCGTATTTCATATCTTACAACACTCTTTCTATATATATATATATATATATATATATAGATAGATAGATAAAGATATAAGAAGGTGAGACTAGTGTGATTAAAGCGGACAACACTCATAAATATATGCTATATACAAAGCGCCGAGGTACACAATTAACTGTACGATTGTTGTAGCTCACCTCTCCGTATTTCATATCTCACAACACTCTTTATATATATATATATATATATATATATATATAATATATATATATATATATATATATATATATATATATATATATGTATAGATAGATAGATAGATATAAGAAGGTGAGACTAGTGTGATTAAAGCGGTCAACACGCATAAATATATGCTATATACAAAGCGCCGTTGGGAAAACGATTTCCTTAATTTTAAATTTTCAAGAATAGAAAAAAATTCCTATTTGAAAACTCCTAAACTATGTTCTTCTACTTATGTTAGTTTTGGACAGTTAGCTCAACTCCTTAACTTTTCTGTATTTATATATGGGTCTGGGTAACTAAAAGTTAAGCCACAAATGCCAAACACCCTTCTTGGTATGTCACAACCCATACTCAAGATTAAGATTTATTGGCACATGAACTCTCCTGAGATTAAAGATTCTTGAAAAAAAAAATAGAAAACAGAACAAGACCTGGGCGGATTGGGCAGATGCAAACTAAGTACCTGAGATCACGCTTTTTCTCGTGCTCATGTGCTATACTGTCTCCAATTACTTAATGATGACGCTGGAACATTAAGCGTATTAACCTCCACGACAATGGCCTGTACACATTTCGGGCAGGACGTACATGTCAGTTTTACAGGCCTGGCATGAACAGGCTATAAAAGTATATACCAAACATCTGACATTTTCTGGCGCACATGTCAGCACATTGATAGCCTCTCATTGTACTTGAGACAATTACGTTTTGCAGAATGCATTGCAGCAACCGACATTATTATTATCATCATCATCATCATCATCATCATCATTGTTATCATCATCATTCTTATTATAGTTATTATAAGGGGTTCCAAGGGGTTGTTAGGGAGCAATTACGTTGTGATGGGATGGGGGCAGAAAAGCAAGAAAGGATGACACTAAGAAGAAGTTAATCAGTGGAAGAAGGAAAAGGCATACAAACGGAATGTTTAAAATGTCAGTATCGCCTCATTGCAAATATTTCCTCAGTAGCCTAAGTGAGCCAATTTCTAAAATGGACCACGTTTTGGCTTTATTAGAACACTAAAGGATAGGTCTGGGTGCACTGGCGCCATACATGGTCACCGATAAATCATTCTAAGTCTAAATTCTTTGTCATACATCAGCACAGAAATCAATAACGTGAGAAATTAATATGCAATTCCAAAGTACGGTAACACGTTTGGAACACAGTATAGTTGTCATTTCAAAACGTGCAAGTGGTGGGTTGCCGCTATGATGATGATGATGATGATGATGATGATGATGATGATGATGATGATGATGATGATGATGATGATGATGATGATGATGATGATGATGATGATGATGATGATGATAGAGTTTACAAAGATAACGGGCTATTCCGTAGTAAAATTGAAAAACCTTGAGGTATATATCAGCATTCATTGGTCGGGCGTGTCACCTATTGAAACTTGAAATGTGAATTATCTGGAAATAACTACATTCAGTGTCCTGCTGGATTAGAAGAAAATATTTGAGGCTAATTTTCGGCAAGGAAGATAGAAATATGAATGCAATTAATCAGAACATAAATCAACTTCACTCCCTGCACGTGATACAATTGGGGCTCTCCTAAGTGAAATCTTGCTTTCCTTCAAGAAATATCGTGCAGCAATGAAAAGATCATGGTTTCCAAATAATACTTTTTGTGCATTCTTTGAGCGTCTCTGCGAGTTGTTAGTGTAATGAAATAATTCCGTCTATCAGCACTTTCATAGACATCACTAATGATTGTACCATATATTTTGAATGCTGTCTGGCACATGGTCAATATCGTTTTATTGTGGTGTGAAAAGGCATTGAAATCACAAGATAAATCAACCTGACTCGACGCATCGACGTGCTTGGTTCTCATCACTACCACTGGTGGTGTATTATTAACTGCACCGCAAAAGCCTAGTTAATGTACTCTAGCTGTGCTTCTTACTGTTCAGTTTGCTATAACAATGTTTGCATCTTTGAACAAAGTTTTGAAAAAAAAATGTTATAAAGTACACATTTTTGGGAATAATCATGATTCATAGATTATCATTGTATGTACACTGTGAAAACTTTGGTTTTAACAGACGTAAGCACAACAAAATTCAATATACCATCATAGTTTTAGGTCATATTCGTGTTGCATCCACTTGCTTTAACAATATACATTCCCTGTGTCTGGATTTCTTTGATAAACTGAATACCCCAATTTTTGTCGGTATCAAATATTGGGTGCATATGTTTTCAACTGCATTGATCAAGACGACATGGCCACTTATGTCAAGCAGGATTTGACAAGTTGCATTAGAGATTTTGTAAAAAGTATACTTGTGTCTTGAATCTAAAAGCATGCGGCATTGTTGCTTTACGTAAACTCGGGACATATCCAAATATATAAAACTTAAAACGTTATTGTGGAAATAAATGGAATTATACAATACTTAGGTGATGAGGCGAAAGGCAGAAACCAGGTAATTTACAGGAGTTTAAGGACTGTATGAAACGTACACTCTGATCACACACCTTTCCTTAAGCAACTTATAATTATGATCATTGGCGATGTATTTTTGTGTGTACATCCTGTATGGGTCGTCCTGTGTTAAACTCTCACCATAACGTGTATGTGTTCGTTATTGATATGGTTAAATACAATCATACAGTCATGCAAATTGCTTTATTACAGCCTACTCAATGACCAATTAATATGGTTGCATTTATTAGTAAAGGTTATTGGATTTGTTTGTGGTGTGGTCAGGAGAAGGGTTAATGATGGGCATAGTAAACACAAATAGAATACAAAAAAAACAACAAACAGAAACCGAAACGAAAAACAAAATAGAACATAACAAGCAAACAGAAAAAAACACTAAAATTACAAACAAATAAAAGTAAAACAAAACACAAACAATAATTCAAATAAAAAAATAAAATAACCAAAGCTTTGGCTGTTGGCTTGAGCCATTGTTATTTTCTCTGGAAATGTACGGATACTGTCAATCGAATGAGACATCTTTCACGAGAAATCAGAATCTTAAACCATTATAATAATCCGGACCAGCATGACTTATGTTCTCATCAGCGTTTAAAAACGCAGTGCTTTGAATGTTTCACGAAAAAAAACGTTGTGTTTCACTGAAATATAATGATTTTGGATAAATATCACGTGATGAAAACTTATATATGTACATGTATATGTAAAAGTATATATATATATATATAAATATATATATATATATATATATATATATTTATATATACAGAGAGAGAGAGAGAGAGAGAGATAGAGAGAGAGAGAGAGAGAGAGAGAGAGAGGAGAGAGAGAGAGAGAGAGAGAGAGAGAGAGAGAGAGAGAGAGAGAGAGAGAGAGAGAGAGAGAGAGAGAGAGAGAGAGAGAGAGACCTCTCCGACAGTTTTCCTTCCGACGAGCAAATCTGTTAATGCGGTCTACAACTCCGCACTAAGAGCGTTAAGCTCTCGGATCAAGACTTTGATGAATGTCCTTGAATCTGTCCAATTTGACACACGAAACCAATAAAGAATATAGGTGATTGCTACAAGCCTTGGAAGATTCGCTATTCCACAAACTTCCAACGTGTAGGCTCTCACAGTAACTGCTTCTTATTTAAAAAGGAACAACTTCGTCGAATCTGCAGATACATTTTATTGGACTGACCAACTGACTCACTTCCTCATGATCAGCCCACATCCCGTACATAGTAGGTTACTCAATTAAATCAACTTATTTGCACTCCGTTTTACGGGATCCAGTGCAATTTTTGCGACCGTCCTTGAAGCTTAACCTAAAATCTCGTACCATTAATGCCGTCCGACCAGTTCCTCTTATTTTTCTGATTAAGTCAGCGAAGATGTTGCATATCTACCGCTGTCGATTTAGATCCTGGGTCAGATACTCGGGAAGCTGGTTAATGGGTCGTTCTGGGCAGCCTTCCGACTACTTCCGCCCTCTTATTCATCGTGAAATATCGACATAACAGAGGGAATTCTCTCACAGAGACAAGTCTAATCCATCCACAAGATTAAGTATTGTATGATATACTTTTGCCTCCCAATTTATTTGCCCCTTTCTGTGTGGTTATCCCTCGTTTTTCACGACACTTTCATTTCCGGTTGTCAAGTCAACAAGTATTTAACGTAGCCTTTGGACGGCACACCGAAAACTTTTCATGCCATGTTGAAATCCGACCAGAAGTGTTCATATAGGTTTATCAACGGGATAATTCTAAGATCACGACCTCTGGGGGTGATGAGCCTAAACATATAAATCTTTCTTCAATAAACCTGACATTTAGCAAGATTGCACTGATTTAAAATTGCACTCGGAGTCAATGACATCGGGGTAATCATTTAAAAAGCCACAGTTGGTCTGCATGAAAGGCTGAGCATTTGAAAAATTGCGTCTTCCGTTACATTGGTCTGACGACGTTTCGCCCTAATAATGTATCCTAAAACAAACGACGTCTCTTGGCAATTGAACATATAATGGATAAACCTAGAAATACAGAAGAAAATAATGGTCACTCTAAGAGAATATATTGGGTTTTAGTGACCTTGGTCTCAGATCCCCTCTCCCACATCGAGAAGTTTTTTTTGTTGTTTTTTTGTTTTGTTTTTTAAATTTAACTCATTCCACCCTGATGACGCTTTTTCCCGCTAATATCTAAATGTCGTCTGCTAATTGTATTTTACTAATTTAGGGATTATTTTTCAATATTTTGGATGAAACTTGCATGGAAGATCATTACAAATTATATGCCCAAGGTCAACAGCTTTCCTTGGCGCGCTCTGGGCGCAATGCGCCCAGAGCGCGCCAAGGAAAGCTGTTGACTCAGTCTTCTATCAGGGTGGAATGAGTTAAGTATGCTCTTGAGAACAGATGCTCTTTTAATGTTTACTGAGCATGATTTGCCCTTAGTTTTGTATCAGCAACGTAAACAAAGCAGCTTTGATCGGTTGTTGTCTCTGTTGCAAAATGAATAAATATTTGAAAGATTAGTATAACCGCCGCAATGACATGTATTTAGTTTTGTCACACCTATTTGATATACGGTTGGCGTAAATCGTCCGATATGCATAATTTATAAAGTTTTATTTATGAGGTTCGTAAGATTTATATGACTGGAAATATATTTGGTTGCGACCCTTTGTCTGTAAGTTATGGTCAGTACCAAAATGTTGAACAACGGGGAGCAGCCAGCTAAGTATTCAATCTTGGTAAAGTGGATCCATTTTTAAGGCTTTTCCGAAGGCCGGAACACTGTGATGAACTTTGTTTCCGGATAGCATTTGCTTATCCTTCGAAACTAAGCTTCTCAAGCTGCATATCAATTCTGATACATGCATGTTATACATGACACAGAAGTCACGTTTGCATTGCACATGCGCATGTGCAAGCTTAAACAAAAATTATTAATATTGTCTGCTTACACAAGCTTGTTTTCCAGTCGACAACTCGAAAGTGATTAAAATAAAACTTGAGTACTGCCATAATTTGCGGAGTACAGAAATAGCCTTGACGTACAAGGGGATGATTTTTTTTTTTTTGGACCCTGGTCAAAGTCAGTCGCTACACGGGCATGTGGTCTTTCAATAAGACTCAGTGGCGAGTGGCGCTTTCAAATTCACAGTAAATTGAACATGGATATTATTCCAAGAAGAGCCAAGACAGGATATATTTAGGATGACATTGAACCTACCTTCAAGGTCACAGGATTATTGTAAATAATTTGCGCTTTTTTGGACTGCATTTGAATATCTTGGATCTGTTGGTAGTGACATGGTGCACGCTGAACAATTTTTATTTGTCAAAAACAACACTGGAACCATCTGATCTAGGAACATTGATACAGAACAGGACTTTGGTATTCAAATAGTAGCACTGTGTTTGTCTGTTTATTTTTTATAGCAAATATTCTTCTCTTTTTGTAAACCATGAAAAGCATCAGATTCGTCAATATCTTTAATTGTGAGAAATACGGGCTCAGGACATTCTGATTCTGTTATTGTGCTTATCCTTGTGGGGTCGGCATGAAATTTGGTAAACAATATTCAGCTTGAACTCGATGTTTTTACTTTTGAAGCCGGCACAATCTTTTTGCATGCAGTGTGATTTAATAAAGTGAAGAGGACAATTCAAATAATAAAAGTTTACGTCAAGATATAAGAAATTCCTTAACCAGAGTTTGTTTTAATTTGATCATGTCTTGAGGTCAAATTCCTCGTTTTTGCCAAATTGAAAACTTTTGTTCGGCTATGGGGTTATTTTAACCGTGTCGTGAATTTACTGTCACAGTTTCAATTTGTTGGAAACATTGATTGCTACTGTCACTATTCCGGTTGTCTCAAAAACATATGAAATGAAAGTACATAATTACGGTACCCGGTTCCATAAAAGTTTTCGAATGCAACACACTGTACTGTTTGAAAAGGATAAACCTGTACCACTGGAATCACTAGAGGCTGATAAGCTCTTAACTTTGGTCTTGTTCAGTCACAGTATGGATTATTTTTTGCATGACAGTCATGTTTGATATGTGATCAGTGGTGCTCTCTAGTGTTTCACGCCTCTCAAGCGTATCCCCTTTCTTTTCATGCTGTTACACGTTAGGACGAACATTTGTTTTAAATGTTAAAATAGAACCGCTCAGAAAATGTAGACAAAATGGAGTTCTTTTTGAAATTCCTTTACGGGTCTGGTAATCGTTGTATACTGAACCCCAATGAAAAGTATCCACATGCCAATTTTGAAGTATTTTATTGTTTATACTTGAAACATTTCATACCTAGACGTGCTTAGAACTTAACAAAGCATTCACTTTTCTGGCGTAAAAATAATGTCACGCTCTACCGACATTAACGTCACTTACAGGCAAAAAATGTCATTAACTGCCCTAATTGAAAGTCACACAAATTTTTCTGTTCAATATGGGATGTGGCCACCTCGAGCATCAACACATGCTATACATCTGCGGCGCATACTGCTGACCAGGGTTTGAATTCTGTGTTGGGGAACATTATTCCATTCTTCCTGCAGAGCTTGGATCAGCTGGTTTCGGGTAGTAGGCCTAGGTGTCCTCCGTTGAATACCTTGGCCTAACTGATCCCACAAATGTTCAATAGGGCTCAGATCGGGTGAGAACGCTGGCCATTCCATGACATTGATGTTGTTCTCATTGAGAAAGTTCATTGTTAATCTTGCAGAGTGTGCACGTGCATTGTCCTGCTGAAAGATCGCCAGATCTTGATGCTGCTCCATAAATGGGACCATGTGCGGCTCCAGCACCTCATCAATGTACCGCCTAGCATTGAGGATCCCTTGAATGACCACTAGGGGTGTCCGGTAGCGGTTGCTGATGCCTGCCCACACCATGACAGAGGGTCCACCCCATCGATCTGCCTGACGGACACAGGCATCTGCATATCTCTCCCCAGTCCGGCGCCACACACGTTCTCTGCCATCTGCTCTGCTGACACAAAAACGGGACTCGTCAGTAAAAAGGACGGTATTCCACTGCTGGCGAGTCCACCTGGAGTGTGCTCTACACCACTGCAGTCGTCTTTCTCTTCTGGGTTGGGTCAGCAGGTTACCCCTGTAAGGTCTTCTGGCTGTTAGGCCACTGCTCCTCAGTCGCCTCTCCACAGTAGAACTACTGACAGGACGGTGATTCACCCCTTGAGTCTCACGGGCTGTTTGGGCTGCTGTACGGAAACGGTCTCGCAGGTGCATCAGCCGGATGTGACGGTCTTGGCCAGGTGTTGTCACTCTTTCTCGGCCAGGCCTAGGCCGATCATCTACGGATCCAGTTTCTTGTTGCCGTTCAATTAGTCGTTGGATGGTGCGCCGAGTACACCCCATTCTTTGTGCGATTTGAGTGATTGGGACTCCACCCTCTGCAAGCCCCAAAGCATGGTGTCTTTGACCTTGGCTCAGACGCGGCATGATCGCCTCAACACACCTGAGACCACTGGCTTTTTTCTTGGCTGAACATCCCTTTTTAAAGCCACTGAAAACATCAGGTCATTTTAGCCATCCAATAGGAGTGGTGGTCAGAAGCCATATTCGGTGCACAAAAGTCACATGCATTATGTAACAACCCAGCAAAAGTTAAAAAGTTGTCCTGAATGACCCTGATGTAGGCTCCAAACCATGCATATATGCACACACAGTACTTAGTAACTTACAAAATTAATGTGTTAATTTTTTTATGTGGATACTTTTCATTGGGGTTCAGTATATTTTCATGATGGCCCGCTTGCATGGTTTTCTTCCCTTCCATTTATTGGATCATATCCAATTCAGATCAAATCCAATTAAATCAAAATCCAATTTGATTCAAGGTAAAAAAATGGATCAAATCCACGCATGAAATCTTGGATAAAATCAAAATCGGCCAGCTAATCTTAAATCCAAGTGGGTCAACTTGAATTAGCTCCAGCCTCTCAGATAAATTAGTTCCTGTTGCTGGTTTTGTGCAAATCGAGTCTGCACCGGTTTCCGTTTCAAACCAATGTGTTCTCAGCATTTCAAAGGTGGCATATAACACTAGGTTAAAGCCTTTGCAGGTAAACAAAAGATACAAGCTCCCTACAATGGTACATTCACATTTTGGTATTTAGTTGTTCTGGTCCCAAAAGACTGGCATCAATGTGGTGTACATTTCCATCCTTCCCGGAATACTTCACCTTCATGTTAAGGCGATCTCTGTGTTTCATTATAGTTGCAAACCCCTTCCCCCATCCCCCACCCCAACACAGGGACAAATTTGACAAAACCATAGTATTTTGGGGTTCATTTCCGTGTACAAAGAATATCATATTAAGTAATAGTATCCCACATTTGCATCAAAACTCACAAGTTTTATCGTGAGTGCGGATATACACCGTAAAGTAAGACACGTGTCACATAAATAATGTCACTGTGAGACATAGCACAACTGCAGGTCTAAAGCGATTCATATTCAATACACAGTATGCATATTAATTTCCCGCCACAAAACACGGGTTTAACGCGTGTCGATCACAGGGGACGTGCGGGTCGAATCACTGTCACAGACAGGCCATATACTCATTTCTCAGTGTTGTTCAAATGTGGAAGAAAATATTTAAAGCATATGTGACGTGCATCGAACTTTTTTTTGAAAAAGACCATGCAGATTAGTTCAGTTTGAGTAGCAATATCTATAAGTGAAATAGACCTGTCCGGTCTGCTTTTAGTAGTTTGTTTATATGACACTTCTGTCTGCAAGCATTATATCTCGCACCACGGTTTTGTTTAGGGCGCTGTGTTAGCCTGGGAACGACCTCACGAATCAGTGTTATATCCGTGCTCAATCTATTGATTCAAAGCGAAGAAGTACATGCAAAAACCCCCGAAGATGGCAATGAAAAATAAACATGAATACAAATAGCCGCGTGAGTGACCTCTACTGTCCATTTCGATATCAAAATCGTGTAGGGAGAGGATTCATGGTTGCCACAACTGTCAAGGAAGAACTATGAGCAAAGACATCACGCCACTACAGTCGACCCGTCAGTTCTAGCTGAACTCTTTAGTTTGTATTGCTGAGTGGGGACAGGAACTTATTGCGCCTTCCTCGGATTTAAACACGATGCTGATTTGCTTGAGTGAGAGCACGGGCAGCCATGAATGACATTGCCCGAAGGGGCAGACAGTTATACTCGTACAGGTAGCCATTTTGGCACTGAAAAGTTGATTAGGAGATGCATTTCTGTCCCTTTCGTATCTGTCTGCTTTTATTATTTCGCATAGGATAACCCAAATTAAAGCTGCCAGTTTTGCTAGTCTGTAAAATATATGTTTCAAGAGTTTATTAAGCAGGTGTCTGCTGCGCCATGCCCGTAATCTGCAGTTCATCACTGAGACAGAAATCGCCATAATGTGTTGACAGTTGCGGAAGATGGCTGCAAAGGTTAAACGAATCGGAGGAACTTGCAAAGTGTTGGATTTATCAAGGTATTCAAATGTCTCGCTGCGCTAAAGCAATGAATCATATTTGCGCCACATCACTGAAATCCGTTGATTAAAACTGAATAGGTGAACGGGCAGGGTCGGACAGACCTCAATGTAAAATAAATGATGGGGTGACATGTCGTGCCTCGCGGGCAGCAAAAATGGGGTTTCGTCGCCCCAAACCGAGAGAAGACGACACGTACTTAGTAACTTTTCAAGCCTGGGTCGATCCATCAATTCAGTCAGAGGCTTGCCAACATATTGCAGCTTACGACGCAAGTTTCTCAATAGAACAAAAATTAATGCTCTAGGGACGTACAACACACGGTAACAATTAATCACATTAAACGGACAGCCTGACTTAGAGTTTGAATTGGGAACTTCCGCCGCTGCCGCTGCTTGAACGCTCACTAACACGCACCTCAAAAAGGCAGACCTGTCAAGCACGATTCAGAGTATTATCACAAATCTCTTTGAAATTTTAAGCCTGTTTTTATATGAAACGCTGTTATGCTTTTCTCAGCTCAGAGGTATGATTAGAATCGGAGTGACAGCCAATGCTACCTACACAAAACTGGCATAGGATTAGTATCTGGCAGAATTGAGCTTCGTGTGAAATCTTACCTACAAAAATCGTTTGTCCTGTGAAAGGATATGAAAAAGAACTTAGTTATAGCATTTACAGTGGCGTTTTGTGTAAGCAGTGAATCGGTCGTGTATTTGTATATTGTTTGAACTCTATCACTGCTAATTGCGACAGAAGTTGACGTGCTTTTAACTGACACAACAATACTACTAAAATGCTCTGACTTGACATGAGGACGCTCGCTTTATGTCCTTGATAAATCAACCTTTTATTCAAATATGAGCCTGGAGTTACAATAACCTCACTAAATGCTCCTGGTTAGCAGTTTTTCTGGGCGTATTTTGGGGGCAATGGTTCTAAAGCGCGCTCAGGAATGTCGTTGATTTAGCCAAAATATGACACTGAAAGAGTAAAGTTAAAAACCTTTGATATATAACGGATATAATCAGCAAAAATCATTTACAAAAGAAAGAAAGAAAGAAAAAAAGAAAGAAAGGCTGCTGGTGAAAGCTCCGAAATATGAAAAAAAAACCCCCGAAGCAAGCCAGTTCTAATTTCATTGTCATAACGATATGTACAATAGGAAAAGGGTGATGGAAACTAAACTGGCCCTCTACAGATAGACAAACCTGTGTTTGCACGGGCATGACATAAATGGCTTTCGACTTCTCTGTGACGACAGAAATACGGGCACTTCATCGTTGATATCTCGGTAATCTGTATTGATATATGGTCGAACTTTTGTTTGAAATTACTACTTTTTGAAACAGAAACACCGAGGCTTGGATATTTACCTCCAGATTAATGATAGCATATTCGGTTTATCAATGAAAAGTACACTTCAAAATACACTATTGATGTCGACGTTTCCTGCCGTTAATCCAGTGCATAAAATTCCCTCCGCACCTTTTAATCTGGTGGTGAAGTTGACACTGTCATGACAAAACCTAACTATCTGATTATGCCTTGACTTTGCAAATTCAGCGTTTAGACCTCCAGAAGGAAAAAAAGGGTGGTGAGTAAATATAACCAGCCAAGGGATCAATCGAAGGAATAACTATTACACCAAACAGGAATCGTGATTTCACATCGTATGTTGCTTTTGAAAATTAAAATTTGAAAATCTTCCATACTCCGTGCTTGCTGAAAAGAGCACGCGCATGCTCACATAAAATTGTCTGCTTATGATCAAAGCAAGATTGGTTTGTTTCACTTTATTACATGTAACGTGAGAAACAGTAACTCTCCAACGTATCGTGGTCATCAGGCTAATATAAACATGGAGACTCTAAATCCTTTCACTTTACGATATATTGTTCTGTACTCAAATGTATACAACTGACCATGTACCTCATAAATAAGTCACAATTAGTCCACGTGACAAACCATTTATGACCGCTGAAGTGAGATATAATATGAAAGTCAGAGATCGAGCATATAGTTCGGCTAAGAGACCAGGTAACGATGACGACTGGGCTTATTTTCATCGTTTGAGGAATGATGATGTGGCCGTGGTCAGGAAGGCCAAGCGCGAATATCATGCCAAGGTTTACAACATTTTAAGTAATAAAACGACTATCCTAAATTGTGGTGGCTCACCTTAAAGCAGGTCTGTGGATGGAACACAAATGAACCTATTTTGTCAATTATTGAAAATGGGACTATTCGTCTGGGCCCTGAGGACAAAGCCAATGCATTAAACGATTATTTTGCCTGTCAATGGCTGCATGACGCCGATGTTTCTTCTCCCTTACCCGATATTCAGGAGAAAACTGACCATAAGCTTGAACGTATTGTGATCGATGTTAAAGAAATACTGGATTTATTAAAGAAATTGAAAGTTAGCAAAACTGGGGGGCCCTGATGGTCTCCCCGATCATGTACTTCGACTGTTTGCCCCATACATGTATAGCCATGTTCCGCTCACCAAACGTTTTCATTTGTCTTTAAGTACATCCACATTTCCGGCTTTATGGAAAGAAGCCAACGTATCTGCCCTTATCAAGAAAGATGATCCTCATTGCTCAAAGAACTATAGGCCTGTTTCTTTATTGTGTCCAATGTCTCAAGTTTTTTAAAATATGTGTATTTAAAAGATTATATGATTTTCTTTTACTATCCATGCATTACTGATTCATTGCAATTGGATTTAAAAAGCTTGACTGCACAGTGAATCAACTCATTTACATTGTTCATCAATTGAGCCAGGTAATTCTTACAGGTAAAGAAGTTCAAACGGAATTTTGTGATGTCTCCAAAATCATATGATCGTGTTTGGCACCCTGGTTTACTTTTCAAATTACGTCAACGTGGTATTCGTTATCCCTCATTGTCTTGGATTAAATGTTATTTGAGTTTACAAAAAACAAAGGGTAGTTTTGGAAGGTAGTTTCTCTAAATGGCCGGAAATAGTATCTGCAGTGCCTCAAAGTGGTGTCTTACTCCCCCCCCCCCCTTGTTCTAAGTTTTTATTCATGATTTGGTACAAGATTTAACATGCAAAGCATATTTATTTGCTCATGACACACTTGGACCAATGGAGTCAAGAGTGGGCATTAAAATAGCCATATTTGGGTGATATGCTGGATGTCAATGGTAGAGAAATCTATATTTGAAGAAATTTGGCATGTTGATAGATCATACCAGTAGAAAAAAAATGGACATGTTCAGTAAGCTTGAGATGACATTGACGGTCCCTTCAGTGATCTGAATTTTTTTTGGCTTTTTTGTCTCTTTGACACATTTGTAATAATAAATCGCAAAAAGCGAAAGAACAGGTTGCGTAAAATTTTGCGTAGAATATTGTGAATTTTTTTTTCGAATTTAGCCCAACAACGAAAAACGTGTATAAGGCATATCTTGCAATAGTTCATTCCATTTTCAAAGACAGGAATACATCTGTATGTAACATAGGTGAAACACAAAGATTACGCTCATTTAGTAGATAATTGAAAAAAAAAGAATTATGCAAAATCTTATGTTTTAAAGAAGTGATGTCCATTTGAAATATAACCAATTGTTGGCGGCCATCTTGGATTGAGAAATCGAAAACGATGCTTTGATTTCAAATGGATATAGTTTGACTAATATCAAACAAACTCACATGAACTTTTTTACAAAATCATCTACTTTTTTAGCTGCATCCGATGGTGGGCATGTTTCAATGAGGCAATTTGACACTTTTCTGATATTTGGGAAAAATCGTTTATCTACCCAGAATTTTCTATATCGTTTAATTTTTGGTTGAATGCCAAATGTTTTTTCATGACTATACCCAGATTTCATTGTTTTAAAATAAAATGGCCATTTTGAGTATATGTATCAATATTTGGGTGAAAGTGGACATAGGAATCTGTTTAATTGCTATATTTTGGAGTTCAATGTCATTTCAAGGTCAAGTAAACGTCACGTTTTATACATCTGTGGCATATCTCACTATCTGCTAAGTTTCGTGAAGATTGACCTTTAACTTCAGAAGATAATGCCAAATGTATTCTTTCGTAAACAAAAATTGGTCTTTTGGCCCCATAGTGATACGTCATTCCTTTAAATTGTCGAAACACCAGAGACAACAACTATGACTTCAAATAAAAATGTGGGCAGTGGTTGAAGACTGGAGTAGAAAATAGAAAATGGATTTTAATCCAAGTAAATCCGAGGAAATTGTTGTCTCTGTCCAAAAGAAAAAACGCCTACTCGCAAGTCTAACTTTTGTGGGTGAACCTGTGAAGCGTGTTCATGAACACAAACATCTTAAAGTTGGTGTTATTGTAACTGACAATTTGTCATGAGACAGCCTTTAGTGTTCCATTTATATCTTTTCGTCCAGAACCACTTCCCGGTAGTCATTACCCTATTCCGTAGTCCGAACTCTACTATAAAATTACTAGACACATGTGTTCTTCTTACCTGCGAGGCTGGATTCCGCAGGCAAACATGACAAGAGTAAATTATCCATTGTGTAATGTTGAGCACGGCTCGTCAGTGCATGTTCACTCGCACACCGTTATTTCGGAACACTGTGTACCGTCTGCAAGTCGTCTGTGGGACACCTTATCACCACGTGTCAGAAATGCTCCCTCTGTGAATGCTTTTAAACGTGTTGTAAAACGTAAATTTTTTCAACCCATGCGGGTACTTGAAACACGGACCTTGCAAGCTGAATATAGTGCAAAATCATCCGAGAGTCGACTTCAGTGCATTGAAAGCGCACCTGTTTATCGACGCTTTACCGAATCTTCGGCTTGCACGTGTGGCTGTCCCTATCAGACTTTAAACCATTTCTTGCTGAAGTGTCCATTATATAACGCACAGAGACAAGTGCTCTTCACAAGGGTTTCTGATATTTTCACAACTGGCCAAGCAGATGTTAATTTTGAAATTTTACGTAAAACGAAAGGGCCAACTTCGATATTATGGCAGTTTATCTACCTCAGTACTGGTAACTGCTTAACTATAGAGGCTACTCTGAAATATACATGTGACTCTAAAAGATTTTACAAGTTCATGAATGATGAGACATCAAGAATGAAATGTTGTAATCAAGTCCCTACTAAAATATTCTGTAGCAAAAAATCACTGGTTAATGTTTTTATTTACTGTATAATCATTATCTGTTGTCTTTTTTTTTCTTTTAGCATTATGTACTCTTTTTGATATCATTATAGAACATCATATTTAGATAGATGAGGAGAGAAATTAATGTCAGCCATTGGTTATATTTTTAAAACGTCATTAAAATTAAGTGTGTTATAATTACGATACAAATTTTAAATTAATTCAAAAGAGGTATACCGCGGCACTGGACTCATCGAGGCCTTCGACTCGTATAAGTACTTTTATTCTAACTTTGACTATAATAACGCTGTGACGGTCTTTGTTTACGTACCTACCGAGGTTAGGTCCGGAAAAGTTTGTTTATTGGGTTATTGTCGGCACTACTTTTTTTTTTTACAGCATGCTGATTGTTTAGGCCTGTGATCCATAAATGAAACGTCATGGCACAAGATGAACGCAAAAAAAAAAAAAAAAAAAAAAATTAAAAAAAAAATAGTATTGCATCGTTTATCATTGCTCCATTGACCGCTGGCTTCGCAATCGTGCTTCACAGGTTTTCATAGCGCGCAACAAACAGTTTCAAACAAGTCGCAATGTACTTTCCAGTAAAGAAAAAAACAACTAAAACCTAAAGGTTTGGGAAATAAACCAAATAAATCTGAACAAATGACTCAAGAAAAAGAATTACTGTAGTCCACTGCTCAGATGGAGGCACATGCTCCCCGTGCTTTGCGTAATGCAGTTTGGTTCAACAACACAAAATAATAAAACTACACGAATGTGAGTGCCTGGCCATAAATTCTGCATGGCACGAGCGTACCCGTGGAGCAGAAGGATACACGAGATGCAGCCCGCCGCAGGCAGGCCATCGAGTGTATCCTTCCGCTCCACGGGTGCGCGAGTGCCATGCAGAATTTACGGCCAGGTAATTGCAAGAGTGTTGTTTTATTTTTATCCCATGTATGTGTAGTCCAGAGTATTCTCTACCATTTCACATTAAAAAGGTGATAGTGTTGTGTCGAAACAGCAATCAACGACGAATACGGCAGCAGACGATAAATCAACATCTTAGTTGCGCACGCATGAAAAAAGTGGTCAGCGGGAAAGTACGGCATGCACGCGACCGTTCTACACGGGCGTGTGGATCGGCAATAAATTCTACACGGTGCAGAGCGGCCCGTCCGTGGTTACTCTGGACTACACATACATGGGATAAAATAAGGGGCCTACTTTGGCCTCCGTGGAAACCAAGAAAATCGACAACTAAAGTGGGCTGACCGTGTGTACAAAACTAACAGTAATGGTTCCAGATTTCTGCAATTTAACGATTGGCTTGCCAAAACCAGGCAAGGTAACTCGGCACATGTGCGCACTTTCACCCAAATTTTGGCGTAGTGCCAATGAGGATTGTTGTCCCACAAAACTAGCCTATATGAACTTCATGAAGCTTACATGTCTCAACTCCCATTGTCCCAAGGACTTCAGTGTTCTAGAGGCACCGTTCTATTTAGCCATCAATCACAAGAGATGTGGAAATTCAGATACACCTGGTATTCACGAATCGCACTTGGTGAGCATGAACTTGTCAAAATCGTGCCTCTCATGACCAAATCTGCAGGTATTCCAGGCAAAAATCAAGCAAACAAAGAAACACACACAAAAAAGAACTAACCCTAGTGTTAGAAAAACTATGTGTACAAATCTCTTACATGCTGGAATGCCACCAACTGTTGTTGCACAGTTATCTGGCCACAAAAAGATAAAGTTCTTGATGTCATACAGTGTAGCATCCACTGATCAGCAAAGGACATGTCGGGCAATTCTACTTGGGCTAGTAAACCTGCCATAACTGATGTTGTACCTCACTCTTTGCTGCCCGAGCCGCCAACAAGTGATTCTGTAGATGTGGCGATATGGAACCAGATCCTCCTGTAATAAATCCAAACCGTGTAGTAGGCCCAAGTGCAAGGCCATCCGTGGCCACAATATGCTCATTCACCATATCTAGGCATACATCTAGTAATGCAGGGCCGAATGCACTGTCCGGGATATGTTTGCAGGTGCCCACATCACAGGTTAAAATGCTACGATCAATTTACAATATATGCATTCCCAGATGACAGACACAAACATCAAGTCATCCCAGTAAAACTAGGCCTATAGGCCTATAGCATTGAGGCTATATCAAAACAGCAGTTGATTCATTCTTTTAAAAAAATTTACTCCAGGGTCGGGAGTCAGTCATAGGCTGTCCCAAGCACTTAGCCAGAAAGTGGCAGGAATTACTCAGTTATTACAAACTTAGTTAATTCTTTTGAGGCATAAACTAAGAGTTGATAACTCAATAGAACTTGATTTCTTGGAAACTTTCATAGGAGTAGGTGTCATCATGGAGTTTGTTTTACATTTCTGGCAGAGGGTGCCCATTGTGACAGTACTTGTTTTCCCGTGGTTTATAGAGATGTCTGGCTGTAAGTGTTCATTTTGTAATCACTGAGATATATGGCCCCAGTTTTTAAGTCAAATGGTTCTTATCTGAACTTGTTCCATACTATATAGTAATTATGTTTGGTTTAACAAGCATTCTGTATTCACATCTAAGCTGTGCATTTAGAAGCAGAACTTCACTTATTTAACTTATTCATCATTTGACACGTTCATATTTTTTCTTTATTATGTGGGTTGTCTTTTCTGAATGGTTAGCTTAGACAAGGAGCTACTTCTCAGAGAAACATGTACAGGTACAGGCTCTGAGTAGTTACCCACTGAAGACCCTTAAATTTGGGCTAATGCAGCCTATATTGAAAATTCTACAGAAGACCATAGCAATAGTACTTCTATGTGTATACAGGTTAGACAGTGACAGATTAGCTTATGGGGAGTAGAAAGTTCGGACTAGAGAATAGGGTAATGAATAACAGGAAGTGGCTCTGGACGAAAAGACACAAAACAATGATTTTGCATTTTCTTTGACTTTCATCAAAGACTAGAGAAGGTTTCTGCATTAGGCATACGTTTATAAGCAAATGTGAACTGAATTCCACCAGACATCTTATTTTGAACAGTTTTTCTCCCGGTGACGGAGACCCCATGTACAAACCTATGGCATGTAAATGCAGCTTTTTAACACAATGCTCCTTATAAACTGCGGAGAAAAAAGATGCAACCCCCATTGGTTTACCTTGGGCCACTCTAAATATGCCTATGTACGGAAAATATGGGTGTTGCATGGATTATTATGTAATATCAACAGAATAGCTTAGGGTATTTCGTAGCAGTCACACACACAGAAAATGTCATGAAAACAAGACAAAGCCAGGGAAGTGCGAAAAGAGTGTCTGGTATTGGGGTGCCTATGCACTTTATAATGGGCAATGTGACTCCACAATGCCACATGTAAGAGTCACTCGCTACTGTCTGAATTTGACAGAGGCAGAAATTTGGTATGTTGGAGGCTGGCCTTTTTAAGTGGTAGGTTGTCAGGATAATGAGCTGCTCCTCCCTATTGGTAAAAATGTGGTGGGACCATTTCCAGGAAACTAAAGCATGCAAGAAGAAGGCTGGATCTTGGCGACCAAGACTGTCAGAGGGGATGGATGACTGTTTCTTGATCCAGTTTGTAAAGGGGCACAGGTTTCTTTCCACCAAAAGGTATTGTCAGCATTGGCGCCAGGCTTGCAACATAAAAGCATCACAGTCTACCATTAAAAAGAACTTAATGTCGGCAAAAGTGAGGGCATACTTCCCTGCCACTTGCATCCATCTTAGTACTGTACACAAGACACGACAGCCACAATAGTGTGAGGAATATTCAGCCTGTACCAGAAATCAATTAAACAGCATTATGTGGTCAGATGAATCCCGATTCTGCTTGGATTTCCATGATGGAAGAATAAGGGTTCGACTAATGCCTTTCAAGAGGTTTGTAGAAGGATGTATGGTTGAATATTACTGCTGTGGAGGAGGCAGTGCTATGGTGGTGGTGCGGAGGGGCAATTACAGCAAAGGCATAACAGCTTTCATCCGGTTACTGCTTCAACACAATAATACATGACCACACACTGCCCCAGACATAACACAGTATCTACAGCAACACAATATCCAATTGTTGCCATGGTCGTCAGCTTGTTCTCCTGACCTGTCCGCCAACGGGCATTTGTTGGATTTGCTAGGCCATCCAATCGGCGATGAGTATGAAGAACCCACAGCCACCATGGACCAACTGGCACAGGGGCTTACACACCAGTGGAATCAAATTCCCCAGGCTGAGATCATCAAGCTGACAAGCAGCATGCCAAGGCAGATCGAAGCCAACTTACTGCAGCGTGGTCGCCACACTTGCTATTGATGCATGCAGCCTCCAAACAGCATCAACAACAACAACAATCAAAAAGGTCCTTTTAAGGACCACCATTTCCTCCCCAAAGACATGTGAAAAGCAATGGTATAATAAAGTAAACAAATTCCCCTTTCACGTCCTCATAACATGTGCATAATATTGAACGGGGGGGGGGGGGGGCATCTTTTTTCCCCAGCAGTATATGTAGTGCCAAGGCATTTTATTCTCGTCAAAATGCATTGTGTAGTACTTTTGGAAAAATCATACAATTTCTATCAACTTGCAGATGACAAAACGTTTTCCCAAAACAGTTGGCTTGGCAACTTGAATGAAGTTCAGTAGCAACAGTTTTTTGATGCTTCAGAAAGTTTTTACATATAAGAAGTACAAATCATATGAGTCGATGCACCAAGAATTGAAAAAATGCACTTGCACATGAAATAATACGACACATCCAAATTCCTCATACTAACATAAGAAAACAGTCGCCAAAGCTAAGAGGTTCAACTATCATTTGGAAATGTCAGATGTATCCTACCCCAATGACCATCGGATTTTTGTGGGGTGACGCACTGAGGAAGCGCCTAGAATCTGTTTGATAGGCCATCGAAATAAAACGGGTTGAAGTACGTATATATATATATATATATATATATATATATATATATATATATATATATGTATATATATATATATATATATATATATACATACATATATATATACATACATATACATATATATACATATATATATATATATATATATATATATATATATATCTGTGTGTGTGTGAGAGAGGGAAAGCTGTCTACATAGGGAGGAATTTCAATTTTTCTCTTCCACGATTATCAATCAGACTGTTTCATGTTATGCCAGATATTTCAATTTAAGGTTATAGGCTTGAAACAAACGATCTGTCACGTGACGGCGCTTTTGGTCACTTGATCTGGAGACGTCTGTCAAAACACTTTGACCTGTGACATTAACAAACGCCACAGCGAAAATGATCTTCACATGTTACAGACAAATCTTTCGTGACAGCTTTATATTCCATCGCATGACAGTTTTCTTTTCTTTTCGACTCATCCTAGGTTAGTTTCATATTTGACATGTCCGAACAAGAGGTATAGTATATATTTACATCGTGGCACTACATTACACAACTTTCCCCTAGAATCAAACTTGTGCTACCAGTAAAACACTCTAAAGTGGCTATCGGGGACATTGCTGGCAAAGTCCATCTTTTGACAAGGGAATCCGTAGTGTTTTATTTTGTGGAGGATTTTTCATGACAATTGTGTAATTAGAATGTATGATTGTATTTGTGTCTGTATATGCTATACCCAATTGGAAAGAAGCAATGCCTACCGCTTTAGGGGCTATTCTGTATAAAGAAGTTGTACAACCAAAGATAGAAAGAAAGGAGAAAGAAAACAAAGAAAGAAATAAAGAAACAACCAAACATGATCTCTTATGCTGAGAAAATCTGTATATGGACTTACCATATCGGAAATAGCTTACGTAACTGTCTGTTAGAGGTATTCTTGTTTGCCTCTTAGGTCCTCACAACATTTGTTTTTTACGACTCTGCCCAACGCGAAGGAGGCACTTTTGTTTCACTTTGAAATCTTCAGGTTCGAAAATCTACATGTCGCAGGTCTCACTGTGGAACTTTTAGGCACCATTATAGTTATAAAACGTCAGTCAATTAGAATTATTGGGTGTTTGTTTATCCCAAATTATCTGGAAGTAGACAGTTACGCGACAAATAAGGTACGGTGTTTGATTTATAGGTACTCGGGCGCAGGTGAACCTTAGATTAGCCTCAGATGTAAAGTCTTATATTTGGAATTCTGTCAGGAAATCTTCCCTGAAATTTGGTCTTGGTGTTACATATCAATAACGTGATGCAATGAACGATGGAATCTGCCCAGAGCTCAATGCTTGAAGCTTTAATAAGTCATGGTACGCGATCCTATTCAATTCCTCTGTTGCCTTTTGGTTCACCGATGTTAGGGACATGGTGAATCATGATACCGTGTTCACTCACCTGTCAGAGACTTGGACATTTACTTTGTTCGCTGTACACTTCAGTCATGAATATTCCACGCGAGGACCTTTATTGGACCGTGTTGTTGAGGTAGCGACCATATGATGTTCAAGAGGAGGGGGGCGGGCAGAGGTGGTGGTGGTGGTGGTGGTGGTGGTTAGATTTGTTTGGTAATATTCTGGCCCTTGGAACTTAGAAAATAAAAAGGCTTGCCAGGGAAACCTCAGAAAAATGATCTTGTCTTTAAGTGCGAGTGAAAAAAGGAAACCTAAAAACATTTTGCTTCATCACTACAGGTCAGACACGCATCCAATGCAGTATTAGACTTTGTACTGGATTTTACCATACATGTAATTTTTGCTCCCAGATTTACCACATGTATCCTATGTTATAAATGTTTTCACACACATGTAGTAATTGCTTATTTCCATGGTACAATATGCATCTATGTATGTACAGTATACAGACATGCATTCTAAAGTATGGTCAGAGGTATCAGGGTTCAGATCTGTTTCAGCTCTCCATTAATAATGTTATAACAACTAGTGCATTGTGTGTTGTAATTTATTGCCTGCTAAACGGACCAAACTCCGTGTATACTACCCACAGAAGGGTAGAGATATCACAGTGTTTGGTCTGCTAAGGAGAGAATGTGTTTGTACAATGTATTACATATAAATAATATTCTGCATCATTTCCCCGGGCAGAATTTTTCTAATCTGCATGTTATGTTTAGAATTATAGCCAGTCGTGTCGAGGCAAGTTGTGTTTGTCACTCTCTATGGAACAATATACCATCTAATTAGCTAAGATCAATATAGTTTATAAGCATATTTAAAAACATTCCCATGGTACCGGAAACCACGAGTGTGCAAAGAGATCTAAAATATTAAGGAACCTCTACACCAAAGTGGAATAAGAAGTAAAACACACATTCATATAGACAACACAGACAATATGTTAGGGGCAATTCGCTTGGGATGTTATTAGTTCACACTACATCCCCCATACTATCCAAGTCTAATGCATTTGGCAGTCATAAAAACAAGTCAATTGCAAGTTGGAGCATGAGACATTTGATATAAATGGAAAGCTGAGGCAAATTTGTAATAAAATCCAAGAAATCCAAAAACATTATAATATGATAGGGAAGTACTAGTAGCTCAAAGAGTTTTTTTAACGGTCTCTGACAGCAGAACTGAAAATATGATAGGTTAACGGGCCTTTTCCAGGATAAAGTGATCAAACAAAAAAAAAAAAATCAACTGTTTGACGGAGTAATAAAATAGCCCTGTAGTCCTGAGTCAGAAAAAATGGTTCTCATATGTGGGTAAAAAATATGTTCATACAAAGAACCCCCACCCACCCATCTCTATCGAATAGCAAGTGATCGCTGCCGGACATTAACCCTTCAGCATTGAAAACTGGCTTTCAGCACTATCGGACCGCCTGCGATCTGTACGTCAACTGGGGAGCAGCGAGAGGCGGGCAACACAAACTTTTTAGGCTACGTTCTCTGACGTCCAGGCTACAATAAACCATGTGGATTTCCCCCGCCAAATTATCAACTGTTGTCTTTTTAGTTTTATTATAACCTTAACATATTCTATGTTACCGTGGGTCATGATTTTGGAATGTGTCTTTGATTTCTAAAGATTGTAAGGTTTCTAAGTGCTAATGAGTTTATAACTTTACATACATTGTATGTCATTTGCTATTTATATATCATTTTATTTTGTTCTGAGTTCTGCATCTAAATTTAAATGCATTTTACTTCTGAATTTACAGATATCTGAAGTTCACTACTACTACTACTACTATTACTACTACTACTACTAACAACACCACCAACACCACTACTACTACTACCCTACTACAACGACTATCATCACCATTATCACCACTGCTACTACCACTACTATCAGTACTAAGATATTATTATTATTATTATTACTATTACTACTAATAGCACTACTATTTTTCTGTAATCAAGTATTTGTTGTTATGTTCCATTGGTGCAGGTGTGCCGAGACGATTTATACAATATATTGCACAATTTCTTGTTCCATTATTATTATTATTATTATTATTATTATTATTATTATTATTATTATTATTATTATTATCATTATTATGAAACGTTGTTACGTAGCATTGCTCCTGTTGTGACTGGGAGGTAAAAAACCTATTGTACACCATCGTGTTCCAGAGGTTGTAGTCTTGAATTAACTGAACAATAGGGCTTTATGTAGACAAAAGAAAGTTCCCAAAATCTGAGTTTAAATATACCTGAAGTGGTCTGTGAGGGCTCAGAAGAGCGAGAAGTTAGTCAGTGAAACTACTTCCGGACCAAATCTCAGACTTACAAACTTTATTTAACAGACTACCTGTATTGGAAATCACGTATGCCGATATACAGTGTGATGCCAATTGTCTTTCACCAGCAGATGTATCTAAAATTAGCTGAAAATAGGTAACTTTCCGGCTTTGTGCTGCATCAGAATTAAGAATTTCATATTCTTCTTCATTCTTTGCTCTACGGTTTCTGTACATGAGGGGCTTAATCAGGTGTCTAAAAATCGAGTTTTGTTAGAGTAGTAATTTACAAATTATTAACAGAGTGTGTGTCCTTATGCCCTAAGCTATTACACATATGGGACATTCCTATAAAAATACAGGACAACGGCGTTTGGTATGGGACATTTGTCTTGGACTTAGCAATTGCGTCCGATGCAAACAGTTCAAACTCTCTTTACATGGAAAGTCTGAGGTTTTTTTCTACTCTACCTTTAGAGTATCAGTGGATTTTATTCTAACGTGTAGCAAAAGCCACCATATTTCTCTTCCGTGTCTTTATTATCGTTTGGAGCAATCATGTGTACTGTCTGTGTGCCATTGGGTTTTTGATAATGCATTATGCATAAATATTTCTTTGCCTCTGTAGTCCTTTATTGAGTTTTTTTCGGAGTCTTTTGTAACATGTAGATTCGTACCAGGGTATTCTGACAAGAAAATAGAATCAGTCATGATTTTTCTATGCCTCCATATTTGTGCCACGTTCATCAATCATTCACCCTTTCGTTACTCAGCTCACATATGAAGTGTGTAGCATGTTCTCTCTTTCGTATTATCTAGTCAGTCAGTCGGATGAATAGATGTACACAAGGGAAGATTATTTGCTCAAGGAACAAAAACATCTTGAATGATTCTCTTCCTCTTTCTCTCCAAAATTCTAAATGTATTGCCGTGCTATACACAACATAACTGTGTGGACTGCTGATGTGTTCGAAAGCCAGAATCTCACACACCTTAATGAACGGTTCACGGATAACAAGGACAGACTGGAGCTTTTATTCACTGGGAATGACATACTCTTTTTCTTCTTTTCTTTTTTTTTAAATAGACATTTAATTTTTTTTCTCTCAAGACGCATCACAGTTATAGTTATCTCACCTAGGCTCTATATGTAATTTAGTCGTGCATTTGATAGTATATATAGTAGGGGATCACTGATGCGCATGTCAAGCAACATCCAAAGCAGCAAAAATGGGGAAAGTGGATACATGCTAGGCATTTTGCTAAACTCTATGCTCCGGCACTGTCAAATTAAAAACACTTGTACAAACGTCTGAATTTCCGCCTGCACGTTAAAAAATTATTAAGAACAGTAATTTGTAGCTATAGGTATGTCCGGTGTGGGCATGTGCAGACAACGGTTACTATATCAATGTACACGCAAGATTAAGATTAATTTAAAGGAAATTTTACAGAGAGCAGATAAATGAGACCAAATGCACACTCTTGTTTTGTCATATAACGAGGATAGTGCAAACAGCTAGGATGGATGTTCCCAGAACCAAGTGAGCGCCCCAAAAATATGTCACTGAGTGGCACATGAGCTTTACAGGCTCCGATCCTTTCATAATTTTATTCAAAGCTTTTTATCAAATCGAATATTAATAAAAGAGACAAAGTAGTTGCATTATCGGTTGCTTTCGACCGGTTTGGCCGGTAATGTTTTCTTTAAGTGTGTGTTTCCTATGTTGCCAGTCCTTCGTGATGTAAATCTTTCGGAACGACGGCGAATTTTTTGCATCATGTATGAAGACTAAAATCACTCACGTTAACCTACAACATATCGCTAGAGGGTTTAATAAACATGCTTCAAATGCAACTTTGAAACAACATCTAGTCAAATAAGCTGTCATATCAATGGCGTCGTCAACTTCAGTGGCCCTTCAACCTTTAAACACAATAAAAAATGACCAGAAAAAGTCTGTAGATGAATGACATTTTAACCCTTAAAACTCTTAATAGAACGGAATCCACCAATTACCCATTTGTCATGAGCTGAAGCTTTTTCCTCGTAGAAAGGATAAATACAAGTTGACATGTTGGTATTTACTACCAATCACTTACAATTTTATTCCTAAATGAGGTGGAGAAAATATGTGTTTTGCGTGCTTATTCTGTGTCCATGGTATCAGGAGTTAAAATCTCCTGCTTATCTAAATCATATTAATGGGATTTTTGCGATATGAACGTGTCATTTTTCACCAACCTGCAATTTATAAGGTTGTAACATATTTCATTAAATTAGTACAGGAGGCGAGATAAATCACATTGAATTATAAGAATTTATTAATTGTATCAAAGATCGCATCATCATGTTATCGATTCCATACTGTGTAGTCGAGCCTAGAAATATTTATCAATTCGCCACCGTTCTGAAGGCCCTGCGTATGTTTTGAATCGTCGTTTAATTATTTCTTTTAGTTTTTAATATATCAAGGATATATCAAATGAGGTCCAGTGTAGAAGCCTTCGAGAAGACAAATTTTCAAAGATTCTCATTCAAGATCACTGGGCAGTCAAAATTGTCTTAATGGTGTATGACATGTAAAATGGCCTAAAATTAACATTTGAATTTTTTTCGACTATATTATTTTCCTTTTATTTACAAATACCAATTGTGTAAAGGTTGGCGGCTAATTGTGACTATTAGGGTATCAGTTTGTTTTCTTTTGCGTTTAAGTTTGCTTATCTTTCTGTTGCATTCGCTGAAACTGAGACGTTCCATCTGCAGAAGACCTGGCCAGCCTGGCCTCATTCTCGTCTCCATGGCCAAACAGGCTTGTGCAGCCAAACTGCAGACAGCTGAACCGCACAAACAGCGCCCTCTACAAACGAGGTACCAATCACATTTTTGTCGGCCACCAAGGGCGATGTGGACAAGCCTGCCAATAAAGCACGATTACAAACGATTAGACTTATGTGGTTTCTGGCCAATGAAACCTGGAAACTAGCCAGTAATATTTAAAGTTTGAGGACGAGTGATCACATTGCCAAATGTGGGTCTCCAAGTTTGTGGGCTTTTTGACAAACATTCGCTTTGTGGCACTTTTGACAAATTTTTGTGTTATTCCATTTGCACCATATACAACAAAATCTCCAATTAGGACAGTCTCAATAAGAAGTCATTTCCAAACCCAGATTAGACAGTGTCATTACCATATCCAAACCGTAGTCCTAATAAAACAAATCCAAGTCAATTCCGACCAAAGGCAATGTTCCTTGGTATGTATAGCTGAAACACATAAATTTATAGTTCGTATATGCAATCTCCCTATCATTAATGCCCAGGGCAGATATTGACAGTTGAACCAATACGTAATTTTCAGCTGATACATGTTAAAGGATGTCTTTTAGATGTTAATTAACCGTATCATTTTCAATATTATCTTCATTGTTATAAGTCGGTACCTAAATTGGTGGACAGCTAGACTTTAGAGCTGGGAAATTTTTAAAGGTATTTTTCGTCATACACTTGGCATCCTGATATTTGCTGCCGGTTTCTTTGTAAATTATGTTTGACCATCAAGAATGTATTGTATTTATACATATAGGGATGCATCACAGGTCTCACGAGCCCGTGAGTGCCCCAGATGTACAACGGATAGTTCTTCTTCTTCTTCTTCTTCTTCTTCTTCTTCTTCTTCTTCTTCTTCTTCTTCTTCTTCTTCTTCTTCTTCTTATTATTATTATTATTATTATTATTATTATTATTATTATTATTATCATTATTATTATTATTATTATTATTATTATTATTATTCCCGACTTACACATGTACAAGGGGGATGCACACTCACAAGAGTGCTTATCCAAAGACGGTAAACGTAGAAGGGTTGACATTTTCTTAAACTGTTCACAGATCTTGTAATTTTACTCAGACGTTTACTCGACCATGTAACAGGAACGAGTCACCAGCTTTGCTCAATGTGCAATGGACAGTTTATCAAGGTCATAGTGACCCAATGGGCTTCATCTTATTCTGTGAAGTTCTTTTGTTATTTTGGTGCAAGCGGAACCTGAATTAAGAAAACAAAATCAGAGCACTGGACGACATTTGAAATTGTTAATCGATGTTGGCAGTTTTGTCCAGGAAAATGTTGAATTCTTAGGCTTGCACGAACATTATAGGGAGAATGTGGAAAGCACAAGTATATGTAACTGGTATTGTAAGTTTTTGTTGTCACACTTTCCAGATGAAACTATGGCTACTGAATTTCCTGGGGGTATTTTTGCAATTGACCCAGCGAAGCTTTATATAATTATATATATCATACAGATATTGGATGGCAGGGAGTCCAATATTGGACGACCTGCCATCCAACATCTGTTATATTCTGCAATTTGTATGATTTTCCTTGTATAAATATAGAAGTCTGAAACACTCTTTAGGTAAATCACAAAATTTATTTCCCGTTGAAATTCTACACATTTTGCCTGAAGCTAGGGAAAAGCCCCCGTGAACGTCCTTTGCGTTATGACGTCATGCGCGCACGGGGATTCCCTCGAGCTGTCCAATATAACGATCCAATATAACATTTACAGTGCAGGCAAGTGGTACAAATAGAGACAGCTGATTGGCTACTAATAGACTAATGCAGAATATATATATATGCATGTGTGTGTGTATATATATATATATATATATATATATATATATATATATATATATATATATATATATATATATATATATATATATGTAGTGACGAAAGCGTCGTTTTAGAGTGTCGTCGTGCTTGCAGTTTCCGTGCTAAATGTCCCAAACCCAGATATGGACAGCAGTGTAATATTACTTGTTCTATCAAAAGTATCGATGCAAATTTCAATTCATCTTTGTGCACCTACTTTGAATCACATACCTGACGCTTGCCTGTCTCTGCCGACTCCGTTAAACAACCTTGCAACATGTATTGAGCCGGCATTTGTAGATACTATTTCGAAAAAGTGAAAGCCGCTTGGCTGTAATTTGTTGGGACTTTTCGTCTTTTTTAAATTTGACTGCTGCATTTGATTTCGTAAATATTCTATTACTCCTGCTGGTAAACGGGTCTGTTTTTGATGTCTGTTATTTTAATGAAGCTGAACGAGTTTGTATTTTTAACTTGTAATGGACTGCTTGCATTAAAGCTGCGTCTCGCTGCTGCAATAATGTAGGCCCTGTTGGCTGGCATCATTGATACCAAAATTCCTAGATTTTCCCTAATATGACCCAAAAGACCCAACCAACACTGATAAAAAGCATTTCAATTTTACAGTAATAAAATAAAAGCAACGTTTAAAAAAACGTCGACATAAACATGATTTGTATCTATCCTTAAAATGATACATCCGGGGAGATTGCTTTAAGACAAATGGCTTGACAGTTTCATGTAAGCCATCTTTCAAGTAATTATCTTATTATGACACTATCACGGACTTTGCCTTGGACACATCAAGTCAAAAGTTTGTAGGACGAAAGCCAATTTGATGGTAGGGGAACTTTTGTTAATTGAATGAGGATAAGACAGACGAGTGCTCAATGGCTCCAAACAGCAGTTAAATGAGTTATCCTCTGAAAACTCAATTTCCGTCGAAAGTCGCTTCGTAAGAACATCAGACACATGGGGTAACATTGGAGCCGTCTTTGACAAACTATATTAACACGGATACGCAAGTACATTGCATTTGTAAAGATGCTTATCTACCGCTTTACAGCATCAGAGCGATTAAGAAATAAATTGTCCCAGCCTGACCTGGTGACTTTTGTGCATTCCCTTATAACATCACAGGTGGACAGTATGAACTCGCCACTAATCGCAATGCCGAACCACCTCCTTGTTAAGCTACAGCATATACATAATTGTGTTAAATGCATAGAAATACAAATATATTAATCGAACCTGTTCTGTACACGCTGTATTGCTCTCCATCAAATACTGAATTGGCTTGAAAGTGCTACCCATGACTTTCAAATCTTGCAGGACAGAGTTCCACATACATATTTTGTGATTTGATAGTTCCTTGTATGCCTTCAAGAAACGTGTACTCGCGTGATAAATTCCAGCATGTTCAACCGACATCAAAAGCAGTTTTATACAATGCCTGTGCTTTAGGTGGGGTAGCATCACGTTTATGGAACGTTATAGCGCTGGACATTAGATAAGCACCAACCATTGATAAATTGAAAATTTGTTATTTTAGACTGGCGTCTCGGCAATCAACACTGGAACTGTTTTAGGTAATGGGAAAGCTCTCAAGATTGGTAGTGATATTTTGAAGCGGTAGAGCCTGTGGGCATACTGTTGTTTGACAGGCCATATACAAGTATAGTTTCATTATGAATATGCTTATTATCCAATTCTCGTAAAGTATTATTAGTTTGTTCTTTAGCTGCTATCCCAGTTAAAATACCTGTTGTGAACCCTTAATGACTATCAAGGAGCATTTTCCTTTTTGAAATATTCGTACAAATGTTTACACTTTTTGAAAGTTATATTTTGACAATTTTCTTTGGCAAAAGTTCATAGGCGATCATTGGTCAATTTAACTTTGTATCTCTTGTATATATTGGAAAAAATTGGGTATTTTTAATTGTCGGATGATATGTCACTCTTTAGTATATGATTAACAACAAAACCAAGGGGTCCACAATTATGAGCTCATATGGCTTCATGCTTATGTAGTATGTACCTTAGATTTGCGTAGACGTTCGAATATATTATCAACAGCATTACGGTCTATATTCTCAAATTAGAACAAGTACATTCATTCATGCCTACCAGTTATCTCTTGTAATCAGTTAAAATGAATGATTTATGTGCCGCTGAAAATTGGGTGTAATATTGGGGAAAAAGTAACTGTTATAAAGTATCATTGGGGATCATTTTTGTTGTGTATTCTGATCTTCCAGCATAATCCTTAAATACCGCTGCTCCCATGCACAATTACGTAACATCTACATTATGGTATTGTAATGTAGCAGTTTTTGATATATTATGTACTGTTTCTTTGTAACATGCCAGATCAAATATTTCCGAGTTCTGTGATTAGTAAAAAACACCATCACCTTTGTACAATTACGTAACATCTACATAATGGTATTGTACTGTAACAGTTTTTATGATATATTATGTATTGTTTCTTTGAGTTCTGTATTTAATAAAAAACACCACCACCTTTACATATACTTGAATTCAAGGGGCTTTGGTTTTGGTTCAGATTCGAACGATCTTTGGTTCTCAAAGATTCACTGGCCAGGACCATTGCAAACAAGAAAAAGTATTTTTGACCTTGAACAGCAGCCCCACAATGAGACATAGATTAAAGTTTTTCGGGGGGGGGGGGAGGGGGGAGTCGGGGTGACACAGCCTTTACTTGGAATTTTTTGTACGTGTACACTTGCAAGAATCCAAGCCGAGAAATAAACTTCTTTCTCTGTATTATTTCGGCCTGACTAATGATTGACAACCACTTTGGCTTGACAGATATCATCTTGGTTCAAACATATTTTACAGCATAAAGCTATTGGAAAACAGGCAGAGCCTATATCAATTCCTCACGCAACAAAAATAAAATAAAATACAGATATCATCTTTTAGAGCTTTACGGAGTTATGATTGTAAGGTTTATATTTATGTCGAATTGAGGTTTTGGAGAAAACATTTGATGACAACATGCATGTGATGAAAGTTGGACATTGGTAGCCTACAGTCATACCATTTGTACCCAGGGATATATATGGCTGGTAGGGACCTTAAAATACCAATGATTAGGGTCCAATGAAGCTACTTACAGAGTAATGCTTAATTTAAGCACATGCATAATCTACATTCCTTGTCGTTTTCTTAACAACATTTTGGTATCATTAATCATACATTGTATAAGATCAGGGTATGCAGGTAGTTGACCGGAAGTTTCTTTCGTAGTTTTGATCCTTATTGGGCTAGCTATGCATATATATATATATATATACCAGGAAGGTAATACGGGTACTGTTCAATAAAGAAATATAAGTAGGTGGAGCAAAAAAAGTATGGTAAGCTATTCGGATCAAATTCAAAGAGAACATAGTAGCACCAACCTTAGATAACACACACACACTCGCTGGGAGTCTTGATTTTACTATGTTTAAAAATTGGTCACATGGAAACTACGCACATCGGTACTACAATATTGCTTCTTTTTGAAATACAATGTGATTGATTTACTTGACCAAGTCCAGATTGGGCTGCTATCCTGTAGAAAGGCTATATTATTAGGGAATGCGTGAGATATATTTTGGAAGCTACTCTTTTCTTTTCAGCATTATGGAGTATTATCGTCTAATATTCTGCAATAGCACTAAGGTAACCAATCAGAAACCTCTATTTATACTACGTGTCTGGCCTGTAAAACTTCATATTGGGCAGTTGAAACTATAATATTGGACAGCACGTGCATGTCACACAGCAAAGCACTATGCCTATGTATAAAAACGTGACGTTACAGCATGCTCCCCTTGTGTCGTTACGACATGCATCATACGGATGGCAGAACGTCACACCATGCATTTTAGATCCATGTGGTAGGCCTTTTCGAGCCAACTTGACAGAAATAGGTGCTGCGTTTGTGACTAATAATTGCTGGACCAATGTGTATCATAACTTAAATTAAAGAATATAACAAATGTTGGATGGCAGGTCGTTCAATATAGAGTTTAACGACTCCAAAAAGTGATATTGGGCTCGGCTTTCACCTCGCCCAACATTACATTTCGTCGTCGCGTAAAACTTCACATTGGACTCCTTGCCACCAAATATTTGTATATTATTCAAATGTCCTTGCTGACTCGTGTGTGGTAACTTTCCAACCTATGCTGCTACACAAACGTATCAAGGTATGTAAAGCAGTGGGGTTGTTTACTAGTGTATATTTTTCACACTTTAAATGTATTAAGCAAATGTAAGTATGCACTTGCGCATGTCAGCAAGATGTCCTATTTACACTGCAACAACGGCCTGACAGTGGCTCTCGTACTTGAAAAGTGTACCTGAACTTAGTTTCATAGGCTACGCAATGCCCGAGGACAAACCTATATGATATAGAGTAATCCTATTGCAGGAAAGCCTTTTCCATCAAGGTCACGTAAGGCAATTCTAACAAAAACATTCATTGGAGATGACGTGACTTTGAACGAGGATACCAATCTTTCAAAGAGAAGCTTAGCGTTTCTTTTACGTTTATCAGGGCAGTGTCACCAGAGCTCCAAAGTAAAAGCCTTTCAGCATCCCAAAGACGCCATCAACAAGACTGCTGTTCTCAAATCTCTTTGAAGGGTATATAACATAATTCTGCCTACTGGACCCATTTCTAAGATTCTGTCAGCGTGGTGTTAAAGTTGGCCCGAGATCTCGTGTATAAAGATATATGTGGGATGCTGTAGGTTAGAAGCTCATTGTTGCTAGAAGAGGTCAGCTGTGATTACATCTGTTCACATTACCATGCCACATTTTGGGCCCACTCGTATCTACTGCCAGTTGTAAAGATGTCAGTCACTTGGTTCCATTATAAGGAATTGGGTTTGCCTAAGTTAATATATATATATTGATGCTTCAGTTTACGTGATGCAATGACATCAGGTTTCCAGATAAACTGACTGGCAGTTCCACATTTAATGCAATGGAAGACGCTATTTGTAAACTAAGTCCCTGTATGCGTGTAAATGCTGCCAAGGACAGACGCAGACCTTTCCTTCTAAACAGAGATTCTTGGAGGGCGATAGTGTGTTGCCTAGGGGGTTAATTATAGTCAACAACGTTGTTCAGCAGGTAAACAGAGAACAGGGAAAAAGGAATGATGACAAAAAGTTCCAAATCATGTAAGGGCGGCAAGAAATTTGATCAGTTTTGCAAGATAAGATTCCAATGTTAACCGCTATATTCCAAACTAGGCATATGTGGATCTTCTAGGGAGAACAAGAATGAATCAATAGCTTTACTGCGTGGGGGTTGGGTTCGTTGTGCATGATCCGCAACAACAAAAAAATTATTGACATGGAGGGTGCCATCACAAGAGGTCTTATCTTAAATTTAAAAACTGTTTGCCACTAACATAAATTCAGAATGGATTTTCAAACCCAGAACATATATTGTTAATTTGTCCTTGCAACACGGTATTTTTCGCGATGTACTTAAATTAGCAAAGGTTATTCCGATTTATAGAAACGATGATCCAGAGATGTAAACTATCGTCGCATTTCTCTGTTACCGGCATTTAAAAAAAAATGTTTGAAAGATTTGTTTATAATCATCTGCAAAATACTTTGAAAAAAGTTCTTTAAAAATTTCAATTCGGTTTTAGGCATAATCATAGTACGGATATGGCTCAGTTACCTTATTCAGAAAATAACTGAGGCTCTCCAAAATAAAGCTTAAGTTGCCGGTGTATTGTTGGATCTCAGTAAAGCTTTCGATACTAGGGATCACTATGTTAAGATATTGTGTGACAAAATAATTTTCATGGAATTAGAGGCTCTGCATTGGACTGGTTTTAAAGTTATATGGTGAGCAGAAAGCAGTTTCTTTACTTCCACTATGTGTTGTGGGAAACAGTGTCAGTAACTTGTGCTGCACCATAGGGGTCCATACTTGGCCCATTGCTTTTTCTTTTATACATGAATGACATTGGCTGTGTTTTTTATGATGCCTTTGTTATGATTATTTGTGGCTGACACAAACTTATTGTTCTCTAAAAGGGATATTGAAATATTCGACTCAACTTTAAATGACTCACTGAATTTAATCTGGATAATTTTATTGTTACTATACTTGATGCACCTGTCCAAAGAACAGCTCAAAGCAAATTGGTGGGCATCTCAATCGATGATCAGCTGAATTGGAAAGTCCATGTTTCTTATATTTCAAGTAAGATGAGTAAACTCATCGGTATTATTAAAAAAGTGAGGCAAATTGTTGGCAAGTTAATACTTGTAAAATTTATTATTATCTGGCCTACCAAGATTTCACATGTTGCAACATTACTTGGCATCTACTTATGCAACAAATTTTGATCAACCAGCCACACAACAAAAAAGCTTATAATTATGTTTGGTAGCTTTTGCTGATTATACTGCACATTCTGACCCAATTTTCGACAAGTTACATGTAATGAAATTCACAAATGTTCAAAACTATATATTTACATTCGGAGGTTTTGTTAGGATTGAAAGAATAGATACAAATTTTGTTTTCATCAGTCGATGGTAACATCATGTACAACACGGCACGTGCCAGTGTCTACGTATCAAGTGGCTGGCCACACCCATAGCTCCTCCCACTGATAACAAAAGGTCCTTCCCAGTGGCTATCAAAACTTCTACGCACAAATATTCATGACAGATTTAATTCTAGTATTAATGTTAATATGAATATAAATATTAAAAATGAAGTCTATCTCTGTTGTTGTCATAGGCATGTAACAGCGTGGTTGTTGGTAGGCATTTTTTTCATGACGTCGCGATAGCGACGTCATGAAAAATGTCGACCAAGAACCACGCTGCTACATGCCAATGACACCAACAAAAACAGACTTCATTTTTATATTAAAAACAATTTTCATTTATAAGGTTTACCATATGATACACCCTATTGTTGTACAATGAATGTTCATACTATATTGTAGAATTCACAATTTCGATACAAAGAAAAGCCCAAATATCCACTTACCTGAGTTTCGAACCAATATCAGCCTATTTTCAGTTAAGTATCAGGGATCTTTTATCTCGAACAGTATTCCCTATAATTTACAGGAGAAACAGTCACTGAAATTAATGAAGGTACATAACAAGATATATATACCTGTGGCTTTAATGAAATTGTGATACTGTATTTCAAGGTTTAAATTTTTCTGCCCTTTTAACACACTTATATTGATACCTTGAACTAATGTCTAGTCACTGCAGTTGAGGAGCCATAAGCCTGTAAAGGTTTCTTCCTTGCCATTTCATCTGCCATGTGCATATACTATGATATGTTTTATTTCACCTATAGGGCACTGTGATATGGATTACTTTTGAATATATACTGTGTAATATGTACAATGTATACCATTTCCGTTTGACAATAAAGATAACTATTACTAAGGCTAAACAAAAACATTAAAACAGAGGACAATTTAATAAAAGTGGGAAAGGCTCAGTCTTATTATTACGATATAACACTGGCTGACCACAATGTACAGTGTTCTACAAATCCAGCTGTTGGAGCCTTTGGTTACAGCAAATATTGAATGCTGCAAACGCTATGTGTGATTGCTAAAGACACCGGTATTTTAGTTGTCCCATTTAACATAGCTTGAGAAATATTCACGCTTTATCTAAACAAAACAATCATCGAAAATTGGTACAAGTTGCGAGTCAAGAAATATAAGATCGGTGTTTTGATTCTATATCCACATACACGAGGTTACATCTGACTACTTCCTTTCTAATTAATTGCTGTATAATAACCAGAATTGTATCAACAATTAGAACATACAGCTCGATATCATAATGCATCAAACACTTATATGGGAGGGAAATTATGCTAGGTCCAAGATAGGATTTTTTGAAATTTTCAGAAAATCATTTGCAACTTAGAATTATCTTAATCTGTGTGACTGTAAATTTAACGAGGAGTAATTGTTACAGAATGTATACGACGAATTTTCATGATTGTTATGTCTCTGTTTGTTGGCCAGGCTGGTGTGTGCTAACATTCGTCTCTTTGTTGATCATGTGTTGTGTATGATTTCAGTTCCACCTATGACCAGCTAGTTATCACTAATCTTGCACAGCAATTAATGCACGCTTAATGTAAACTATGATCTACAGTGATCAGTAATCATGTTTCAGACACGGTTGTCATTGGCTCAAAATGATAACTTTTCAACATGTGAATATAAAATCACATTGCAAAGCTTTGCATGCAACCAAAGATAAATACATAATTTTTATGGAATATACAGCATGCAGTAAATCATTGAATTTGTTTGGATTTTGTTGTTGCTGTTGTGATGAATATTAGCCCTTCTTGTCAAAATAACAATTATGCATGAGGTTTTTTCCCAGAATGGAAAAATAATTCACATTTTTTTTCACTTTCTTCGCAAATTAAGCATGATATGTTCAAGAACTTTTTTTTTAAATCTTCAAATTTGAAAGCCAGAAATGCCACCTCTTCTTGTTTTATAAATAATTTCATCACGATCATTTAAATTGCTGGATAGTGACGAAACATGCACATATATGGATGAGTAATACTAGGTCGTGCAGGTTAAAGAAGTTTTCATGTTATATCATGATGATGTGTTATTCAGGTGAAAAGAGTGCCGTTAAGGATATTTCCTAATGGCCAATACTGATATGGATTAAATTCATGCTGTTCCATTATTTTCATTCTTTGAAATACCAGAAGTTATGCCTTATAAAAGGGTTTGAGGGACAGCGACATTGTGTAGTCACCACGTAAGATGTCTTATTTTTGCCTCTGTTATTCATAAAGGACCATTAAATATATAGATTGCCTCACAGAAAATATCTAGCCCAGTGCTCTCTAACGGTGCCAATTCTATGCAGAATGGATTTTATAGTGCCTTAAAGGGAGAATCGAATCTTTGATACAAATGTACAAAAATGTTATCCGGGATTTACTTTATCTGAACCACCAGTGGAGACTAACACAATATAATTAAGAAGCAAATGGCGTTTGAAAGCAGAATTGAACATGGTTGCTTTGTGTTCGAGATTAAACAACTACAGCATCAAGACGACTTACTTGGATACACTTGCTAAGTATCAGGTGATGAGCAATTTCTTCCTACAGCTCATTCCCACTGGTGACTAAATTAGAGCTATATGAACTGAATGAACAAATCATTCTACGTTGGTTTTGAGACGTTTAGTTCCCATTTTGCCTCCCAGCTCTCTTAACCCTAAACTGGTCATGTACAAGAGTGAGCACATAACCTAATCAATAGCCTCATTGACGCGTTTAGAGTACTAAAAGGGGCGTCAAGGGGGCAACTATTCAGACACAGAAAGAGGACTTGTTGACTGGGTTGATATTCTATTGGTCTGATGACATCTTGTACTGAAACTAAAAATAGTTTCCACAGCACATTATAAGAAGATGGAAAAGTGATTTGCTTTTACAAAATGTGTGGAAAGTAGTGATATGTATGTGTATTTTACTGTGTGATGGTGTGCGTGCATGGTAGGAGTAATCAATGTAGTTCCTTCGTGTTGACAGGGTGTAATAACTTTGCTTTTTAACCTCCTTGGCTTCATCAATGCTTGGCAAATTGATCTGACCTTCACCTTTATTTCACACACAATGGCCACATTATCCTCTGGGTTGGTTTTCTGTTCCTTCCAATGTAAAAAAAAAAAAATCTCAAGACTAGTAGTCCCGTGGCTGAGTATAAGTATGCCTTCCTCCGTCGAACAACTATTGCCTTACAGTGAAGTAATAAGTGAGGTCGATAAACCTTGTTCATCTTCACTTTGCTTTCGTAAGGTTAAAACACTATGGTTTTTTTGTTTAGGCATGCATATACTCTGCCTGCTTTAGGTTATATGTAAAAGTCAATACGTCCATCTAGATACCTATACATAAGAACAGGCTAATGACGTGTGTGAATGTATTCTTATGTTACACTGTGAATGATTGTGTTGCTAATACCTTTGACACCAACTCTCTGCTGAAAAAGGTGATGACACTTTGATATGCATATGGCACAGTACTTATGAAGTTGAGCAATTTTAAAAAAGGCATTTGAAGTGTCATTTTTATCCTTTTGTAGGCTTATCTCGAAGAATCATAATGCAATTATAGCTCATTTCTCGCACACGTCTCATTATCTAAACACATACTTGTTTTAATACTTCTTCACTAAATTCATCTGAGCGAGGTAATTAAAATAATAACCTTCTCTGATATTTCCATATTATTGTTAAATTATTAAAAGCAGCTTATTTTTAGTAGCTTAATGCAAATCATATACCTTGGTTGAGTCTGGTGTTTTGACACCTGGTGTTTTGATCATTGTGCAGCGATAAAGGTTTGCCGTCGTCGATAGAAGAAGTCTTTAAACCTTTTGTCTGTGACAACTAAGACTCAGTTAGCAGATTTCCCCAGAGATGTTCCTTACCATGCCGTGAAAAGCTATTAATCTGGAATATCATTCTCTTTCTCCAGAAATATACGAGTGGACATGTCGTAACTTTAATAAAAGATATATCTAGGAGTAACTTGACCTGGGATCCTAACTATGGCAAACAGACAACCTTTGTAGTGATTGACGATGAAACTTATGACATAGATACATGAACAACATGCATATACAAACAGATACTGCTCACAAATACCTCTCTATCAATGTATGAATATTTTTCAGCCAAGGGTACCTAAGCCAAGACACTTGCGTTTCGGATAGGTTGTTTAGATTAGTATGTTCTGATAGTGTAGGTCGTATATCAAAAGTAGAAATATTAGAGAACTAGAACTATCCAAAATATCTCCATCATAGTCTACAGCCAAATATAGTATATATCCTGTCTTCTACTTTATAAGAACGTTATCCGATTCTTATGAAGGAAATAATCAAGCTCTCTAGACGCAAAATACTGGTACCATTTCCCACTCATTCTCAGCTTATTTGTAAGAGCAAATTCCCCTTTATGTTGTACAAAAAATACACGAAATAATACACCGGATGCTTTTGTATCACTGTGTTAATACATATTTAGTATCCTTGTTTTAGTTTCGTTGTAAAGGTTTGATCATATAGCAACCATTTAGTGTTTAACCCAAAGATACGCTGTACAGCGCGTGCATTTTGTTTAGGGTGTTCTAAATGTGTTTTAAAGTAATGACGCGAAAGTTCATACTTTTTTCCACAATGCTATCACCCACGTACTTGGATCACATTATAGTAACGTAGAACCAAAACGAACCGGACATGAGTAATCATTAGCAACATATTTCAAACAGGTCTTTAAAGAGTGCAGACTCGGGTAGATTGGACAGAATTAATTAAGGAGCACTCTTCTCTCATCACTGATACAGTACATTTAAAAAGTGCATGGGGAGGTTGCAACATGGGGTTATTGTAGAGCGTCCTTGCATTTTCTCCTGCTAGACATTGTTTTGGACGGATATTGTTCCATTCCGCTTGCAATATATCTGCAAGCTTACGCTCCAGGGTCTCGCATATCTCATTTCTAGTCATCACACTATTTGCTGGTGCCGTTAAACAGGACCCTGTCTTGCAAGATGATATTGCGTTCCCTCTTGTAGCAGTTTTACATGTGTGTGGCAGATTTATCCCACAGATAGCACAAGTTAATGCCAGCTGGCAGGTCTACAATAAGAATGGCACATTATGTGTCAAAAAATCTTGAAAACTAGTCTTCAGCATGAAAAAAAAATACGAGCCTACTGACAAAGCAAAGGTGATAAGGCTAGGTCCTAGCTGTTTATATGAACACATACAGATAATATGACTCCATTTGAAATCTGTAAAATGTTCTCATGGATGCAAACATGCAATACACATTTTGCTTCATGTCTTGCGTATTGGGAAAGAATTTACACAACTGAGAAGAAAGGTTTATCTATGGACATGACTTGGTGTTGTTTGTATTTAAAACAAAACAAAACACAACTGCTGGAAGAATCACAAGATGACACAAATGAGTTAACATCAACACGAGCACATTCAGCATTTAATTGCGTCAGGTAGTATAATAGACTGCTTACCATGTTGAAACATAAACGTGACTTAGATATGATTTAAATGTAAAATAATTTGCGTCCAGAACAATTAAGTTTTGTAATGAATGGTCAGTGAGGGTACATACCTGGAGTCGTTTTTCGCATAGAGAACAGGGAAGGCTTTATAGGCATTTCTCCAAAACAAAAACTCCCGCAATAGTTATGAATGTTGTAACACTTATATCTGAGACTCCGTTTATGGTTGTGAAGAAATTCAATATGACTTAGTTTGACTATGGTGCTCTGAATGCGTGGAGCACACTGTTTTGTCGTTCATGATCGTTTCGTAGTTTACTAACCTACATTCTAAAATTTTTTAAAGTAAATTTGAATTGAAGCAACACGTCCAGTTATTGTACACAGTATTAAAGAAACGGTAGGGTGATTTGTGGAATACTCCTCAAGTATATTTGTTTCACCGACGTCATCAAAATGTTACACCGTACTCACTGCAAAGGTAAGAAAGCGTCGTTTGAAGTGTCTACACAACACTCTAAATGTTATATGAGGGAAACGTTAGCTTGGCTAGACACAACTAAAATGCATATTTTTATCATAAGTGAATGCTTCCCAAAACTCTGGGCTAACCAGCACCAGAATAAGCAAACAATGCATTTATACCCGTGAAGAAAATTTTAGGAACACACCCATGCGAGTATCTGTGAATTTGAAGGATACCTTCCTTCTGTTGTTGATACACACTGGCATTCGTTGGGTCATAATGCTTTCCAATATTAAAAAATTCAGGCTTTACCTCTGTTTTATTTTCATAAGGAGAAATGTATCAGTTTTGAAAAAATTGCAAAAACATTCATTTTATTGCCTTTTGTAACCTGGCACGACTTCATAACATATGCAGTATATACATATGTAGGCCTAGCAGACAGATAAATGTGGCAAGTAAAAATTAAAGTATGCACAAGATGGTTATGGGTCAAAGAAAGAGTGAAATTAACGTGTATAATCGTATCTGTACTTGAAAAGTTTGTTTGGGCTGCATTCACCCTCACCCCCACCCCCCGAGCAGAGTGATGGGTGGAAGAGACCGCGCGCAGGCATAGCAGGCGCCAAAGTGGACGCCAGCTCCAATCTCATCACTTTGTTAGTATGATACGTGGTGCATATGGTGAAGTCAATCATACGCAGGTACAAAGGCAAATCACCACAACCGGTGTTTACTGCCTGAGAAATGTTTCTTGATCGCGGAAGGCACGAGCCAGTTGCGGCCAGTGCCTTCGGCGATCAAAAAGCATTTCTCAGGCAGCAAACACCGGTTGTGGTGATCTGCCTTGGTACCCGCGTACCTGTGACCAAGAAGCATTGCGTTCAGACAATGAACACACGGGAGTGGTTGTTTGTATTTTTCCAATAATGATACATGGATAAATTATTCCATTTTAAGATAAAGTAGCACAAATACAACAATCTTAACATTGAAAAAAATAACTTTTAATTGCGATGCTTTGCGCGTTCTACATTAGCGCAGAAGAATATAATATGTCAACAAATAAATCCGCCACAACATCCGGCAGAAGCCTGCTCACTCAGTTACATTTCCACAATCAGCGGGAAGTCTCTGTATGTTGATGTGCACATGAATGGTCTCATTGTCCGCAAAATGGGTGCCGGCAAGTATACCGTCAAATTAATTTGACGAGATGGTTCTGTTCTGAGTGTAAGATGCAGCAAGTTTACCACGAGTTGATACAGACAACGGGTTGGGGTGGGGTAGGTGTATGGAGGATAGATCTGAAGTTGGCAGTAGCTCAGGTAAAGGCGACATGGCTGATCGGCTTGAGACGTTGTCATTCAACCCGGGTTGTGCTACAGGACATGTCGTAGCTGGAATGGGTTACTGCATAAAACAGCACATATCTGTAATCCATCCCTTTTTTGCCGCTGATTGGCGCCATTGTGGGAGAATAGTACTATTTCTTCAAATCATGAACCTTGAAGTGAAATGTTTACCTGTTATATCGATAACTGTTTATTGGCCATTTGTAGAGTGGGCAATCATAGAGAAAGTAATCAGTTACCTCTGCAATTTAGTCCAAAGGTACAATTGAACAGAAGAGCCCCCTTGTGGTAATAAGAAGAAACCAACACAAGGACCAACAAGAGAGTGTGATGGCCAAGCTTGAAACGCGCATCCATGGAAACTTATTTGATACAGAATGCAGGGATATGTTTATGGTACTGAAATAAGCCACATACTTATGGTATATGATAAAGAGTACATAATAATCATACAGACACAGAAGAGAGAGAGAGAGAGAGAGAGAGAGAGAGAGAGAGAGAGAGAGAGAGAGAGAGAGAGAGAGAGAGAGAGAGGAGGTAACATTACACGTCTGGTTTTCTCAGTTTGAAATAATGACAAGAAAACAGCGAATTCATTCATGATCCTTGCATTATGAGTGCTCATTAAATTGTTTAATTTTTGTACAGCGGGTGTATAATATTTTTGCGGTAAAGATTTCTTTCTAATATGTTCATCTCTTGCAGATTTACATGATATGGTACTCACGTTCTAAAACAGTTCCATTGGAAGACTGAGAACAAAAATTACAATATTTTTGCTCAATCTGTAGATTTCTTCTACGACCCAACGCTGCGTTTATTTCATGTCTAAAACATCTAATTTTTAAAAAACTCAATATGGTCTTTTTCCCATAAAATGCAATAAAGATATTTTTCTTTCTCTAGCAAAGATTTAAAACAAACATATGTCCGCACTTGTTATTTAATTTTGCGCCACAGTGTTGTTAATCACTTCTAAATAGTCGGCATACAAAAGTAAGATAATACCAGAGGCGTCTCCTGTAACAGATATGCCATTACATCAATCCTTTTTACATCAATTAACAAATTCATTTACATAAAGAACAAACAAAAACGGAAAAATCATACAACCTTGCCTAGTGCCCATTAAACAAGTAAAATACTCTATTAGTCCATCTTTAGTACTTACACACAATCTTAGCTTTCTCTATATAGATTGAACAACAGTTTAAATCTACCATGTACACCGTTTTAATGAGACAACACCAAAGAGAACGATCGATCCAAGTGACTTAGTGTGCCGATCTGAAACAAAAAACGTGGTTCTAGATGTTACTTCATTGGTGATGCAGATGATTACTGTCAAATTCCGCTGACTTGGGACAAATGGTCTTATATCATCTTTCACAACACGTGGAAAATAAACACACACACACATACACCATCTACCATGAGTCGACACACAATCCACGACACAAATGTTTTTTAATTATGATGTAAAATGGGTATTTTCAATCAAAACAATTCTCTGGTTTCCAAATGTTTACACCGGGCCTGGCAGCAAAAACCCAACTTTATTCCCTTTGAGTAGGCCTGGAATATGACAGGAAGACCCCCGGTTATGTTCATTGTGTTGCTGTGAATACACCGTACAGCAGCGGATCATAAAAAAAATAACAAAAGGAGATCCAAAGTTCCATCAACTTAATGCGCTCAATCTCTACTTGAATGAAGATGCAGGTAAACCAGCTAGAGATTGCGACAATACGGGACACTCATATTAACTGCGGTGCTGCTTTGGCCCCGTTTGACTCAACACAAATCTACACGTATGTACGGGCAGCTCCCTTTATGTAGCAAGGCAAGGTGAGTAGCTCTTGCAAAAGAAAGCGACTTGAAATGATAATCTGCTTAAAAGCTTGATATAAGAAGGAATCATCTCCGTTTTGAAACGCATTCTTTTTGCTGCAAATGTCAGCAACAACCTTGAGACATCCACCGTTACACCCGTAGGCCAAACCATGGCGGATGATTGACATCATTGCCTAGCGACAGGGTCAGAGACTTTGACGAGCGACCTAGAGGCTTATAACCAGTCATTAAACTGCATCACTTTTTCTTTCTACGTTGTTTATACTTTTAAACTCAACATGATGTTGCTATTCCACCTACGACCATTGATATCATTGAACCTACACCGGTCAAATTGAGTTTAAGATTTAATAAATTCTTAAGTTGAAAGGATATCTCAAATTTTGGGCATCGTTTCCGTTATTGTCAACGTGCCTTGTACGTCGATCTATGGTGACTGCTACTGACTCAGATAGCAAAATGTCTATGGGTGGAACATACTGTAAAAATGAATCGAAATATCGAAAATGGAATGTGCATTTCAATCAGTAGGACCAGTATCGATAACATGAATTCTTCAATGCCTTCAGGTATAGACCTTGATCTTTTATGCATTTATTTTACTCGATTAAATTGTCGCATAAGCTTTACTTGTTTCCTTATCTGAAAATGTTGAAGTAGAACAAACTTTCAATTCATTCCATTGACCCAGTGCGTGTCTAATTTTACACAGACAAGCATCTTTATGTTGGTTTCCAATCGAGTAGCTATACACTCATGTTTTCATTCAACGGGGAACCAGACAACATTATATTAACTGGGAATCCCTGCAAAAAAGGCAACCCGTATTGGGCATAAGTATGTAACATGGAACTATTGACCTGATCGCACCAAATCATGTCGAATACAACCGAATGGTAACGAATTGAAAGATTTTATAAATGTCACAATTTCACTTCAAATTTGTAAGAAAAAAAAATCATCATAGAACTTCTAAAAAAAAGAATTCTAGAAATAGAAAAATATGCAGAATCTGGTTATTCTGCCAACAGCAACATTAATGGTTCAGCCTTTCTTTCCCTTTTTGCCTTACGAATATCAGCTTGGTCAAACCGTAAAAAAAAGACCATTTCTATAAGTTTAAAATATGTTTGAGTGGTCTCTTTGTGATGGATATCCACCACAAACAAGTTGAGAACAATAATTTGAAGGCGAGAGTGTAGCTCAAGCTCGAGAGCACTGTTTCTGTGGAAGCCCACATATTTGTAAACTGAATCTATTCACCTCGATATTGGTTGCCATTTTTTGAAACGCAGTCAAATTTATTTTTCATTCTACGCTGGATACAGTATTACTTCCCTTTTCTGCCTGAAACCTTCAACGCACTTCCCACTGACACATTTATGCCAGTCATCGTTCGATCGGCAGCATAAACGCAATAGCAGGTATTCTTCATAGCGGTGACTTAACCCTTTAACTGAAAACTCAGATACATCAGGCGAGGTTGCCAGGCTTATTATTCTTTCGAATTCAGCTTGAGAACATTAGGTTAGGGCGGTGCTTCTGCAAGGGTCACCTGATCTGGTACCACGTGTTCGTGTTCATGTTTCTCAATGTGAATATTTTGTGGCAATTTAGACATACGAGAAATGCCTGCTAATGAGGACTGAAATATAACTGACGCTGTTCACGTTTCTCAATCTGAATAATTTGTGGCAATTTAGATACACGAGAAATGCCTGCTAATGAGCGCTGAAATAAAACGGATAGCCCAGGTAAAACGGCTACAGTGATGGGCAATTGCCACCAGAATGCGTGTTAAAGGAAGGGGACAGAAAATGTGAAATCCTGCAGTATAATGAACGACAGGCCTGTGTCAGAACCTCCGGATGGTCCCTCGGTGAAGCGTCTTCGTAGCTGTGCAATATATGAGTGAAGTTGAAGTAAACATTTAGCGCCGAGTAGAAAACAACGTACAGTAGAATCTCAAATTAAGACCCTGTGCGGAAAGAAGACCATTTGAATATTCAGACCACCAATTAACAGTCATGCCTGTTTTTTATACTTATGTAAATTCTATTCCCTACTGAGACCACTCCTGTTCAGACCCAATTTTTCAGTCCCTTTTGGTGACCTTAATGTGGAGATGCTACTGTACTGACGAACAGCAAAATATTGCAATATCAATTGCCAGCTTTTAATGTTTATAATTGATAATTTTTTTTCTCGCATATAACACAAATATATTATAATTAAATCTTAATATTTTGTTTCGCCTTTTTTTCAGTATAAAATTGTGTGGCCTTATAGAACCGAATAAGATATCCCTTGCCTGGAAGTTTGTTATGCAGGCTATGCGTGTATCCGGCACGTAGAAGTAGATAGCCTCGTTATATTTCTGTCTCCCGTTATCCTCTAAAATGGCTCTATTAATTGCCTGTATTTATCATGACATTTGACTGATTAGACTATGTAGCCTGACAAGAGTTTACCAAACATAGAAATAATTATTCGAATTCATCGCACGTGAAGTGACACTTAATCGTATGTGGCGGGAAACTGCATTCGTGGTCCCCTTGCCTGCGTCACAAGAATTTGTATGAAGAAAGGCATTGTCTCTCTAACAACTGTATTTCCGCTTGCTTAGTTTACCAGTGCATGCTTAGCATAAAAGTTTATCATGTAAATAAAATACTGATTTCTTGCTAAGAATGCAAATTGTTAAATGTTGAGTGACTGCATGCAGGTAGTGTAATCCTAGTCTTATTATCTTGTACTATCAGTCGAATTTCTACAAATGAAAAGTTGTTTTCGTACACCTTTGCAGAAAACATACACAAACTAGAAAAGATGATTTGGTGCATAGCAAATCAGTGTGTGTGTCTTCAAAGCATATTGGTGTGGCGATGTACAACTATTCCATAATACAGGAGTACAAGTTGGAATGGCATCTCCATCTGTTATAGCTTTGAAGTTATTCAAGATTTAAAATTTTTGATGGTGCTATTTAGCATAATTTAAATTGCTACAACTTTTAGTTTTAATTCATTAGGTGCGCAATGGTCAACAACCCCCTAGTAGAAGTTGGTCACATGTAGATTGCGCAGTGTTACAATACCCACAATTTAAACCCAACATGAACCAAATCGGGTGAAAATTGACCAAGACCTTTGCCCTTTCGAGGTTACATATTCTTACAAAAATGTGCAGTGTTGCAATACCTAAAATTTGAGTCCAACTTTATTAGAATTGGATGGATGAAACTTTCAAAGGTCCAAATGACCTTGACCTTTGACCTTTAGAGGTCACATGTAAAATTCAAAATATGTAGTGTTACCATAGCTACCATTTGAGCCCAACATGATCAAAATTGGATAAAAATTAACCAAGTTATGGCTGGAAAAAAGTTACCATGGAAAGTGGGCTTTGACCTTGAAATGACCTTTGACTTTGACATGACCTCTACCTGAAGTGAACCTTGACCTCAAAAATGACATTTTGGCTGAAAATTGACCTTTGACCTTGACATGGACCTTGACATTTGAGATGACCTTTACCTTGTTATGATCGAACTCCTATACACTGCGAACCACATCTACTATAGTATATAAGATATTGAAGATTTAAAACTTTAATTAGCCCTCATTTGCATAATTTTGAAAAGCATGACTTCTCATTATAAAAAGGCCAGACTTTATCCATAGAAGTATAATTGTGCCAAGTTTGGAGTTTCTTCATACAACACTTTTCAAATGAAATGTCGGACAAATTTGCCTGTAAAGATAGAAAGAAAGAAGAAAGAACGAAAGAAATAAAGAATTCCTAGAAAAACAGAAAAGTGTGCGTTGACACACACACTTTAAATATATTTACGAACATTTCAAGGTGGCGGATGTATGTCTGCTGGAATTTTTTTGATTGTACAATTGTGTGTTTTGAATTTAAAATATGCTAGTTAGTGTCTTTTGCAAGCGGTTGCGGTTCGTCCAATTTGCTTCACTTGCTTTTCCAGCAAGAAACTATTAAGCTATGGACATTAAAATGCTGAATGATATCAGTGTATCATTTTGTATGTGTTGCAAGTAACTCTTTCAGTGTCTAGTGTGACTAAAGTCGAATTAGGAGAAACTGCTCCGTATTACTATAAAGATGTTAGACTTATATTCCTTGTAAAAAGATCATGTAAGTACCTGCATGCCTGTAATTCCAAAGAATATAATAGTCTGTGTTAACAGCTTTCCTCGGCTCAATTTGGGCACAATGCATCCAGGAAAGCTCGTGACTCAGCCCAAAACTGGGACTGAATGAGTTAATTGTCAGAAGTTAATTGTCAGAAGTATTCTGTTTCGATGTCGGATACACAAATTTTGTCGCCAACATCGCGGCTATGAAACACAGCCAAACCCAAAATCCGTTGAAATGTGTCCAAAGACGCGATCATTGAGTTACTTTTATCTCCATAACTGAACTAATTCAATTTTGATGGCAGGGACAGGTGTCTAATTTAATAATCAGAGATATCAAAAGCACTTAGGGAAATAAATTGTGTGTTAATGCCTCTTGTTAATTATCGCATATCCTGACCCGCTGATTTATTGGCTGTCTAGGGGTCATGCAGTGTGTGATTATTTACGCATCTAATAGCATCTTACCTTCCACTGATAACCTCAGACGACCTGGTTTGTTTTCCCAATACACGTTTGCCACATATGCAGTCGTACTTTGAATCAATGTTTTGATCTTGCTGCCGTCCACATACTAAGCCGATGCATCGGCATATTTTTACTCGTTCGAAGTAACGAGAAAATATCCAGTGCCGCAAAAGAGTGTCTTCATTTTTACTTGTCATCAAATAAAGTCTGCCAGAAAAACTGTCCGCAGCATACTCTGCGTAACGCAGACAGGGAGTCAAAGAAAGATGTTGCCTCAGTCCCTTCGGGAAGATTGCAGTCAGTCTAAGGGTGATACCTACCCAATGGCAAGCAGAAACGAGATGATAATGAACAACAAGCTAAAAAAAATGTGCTTGTTGTTCGCTGTTGTAATACCTACGCAGCGGAAGCAACATGGTTTATCTGACCAACTTTCCGCTGTTTGATGTGTCCTTTTGCAGCATTGTCTTGCTTTGAAATCAACGTAATATAATCCTCTCTATTTCCCCATCAACTAATGTACCGGGACATTTAACTGATAACATGGCACAAATCAAATTGCATTTGCTTTGTAGTAATGTTTTTCTAACACAACTACAATCGCTACAATCACATTTGATAAATTTTGATCAGACATGTCGTTTTGAACGGGTTGTCATTTTGGAGCATTTGCAGACTGAAAAAAACCCCAACAAGTCATTATCTGCACGTATTCCGTCCGTCACTTAAATCGTTCCTGCTGTTATCCCGACGGCGTCCGGATGAGAAATATGGTCTGTCTTAATTTTTTTTACCTGGGTTTCTCGTTTATGAAAACCTTTTGTACCAAAAAGCATGATTAGACCTGTAACGGGAGAGCATACGTAGGGTCATCAGGCTTCCTACGCGCGGTTTGGGCGCAATGGATATCTCGTTGAAACAACCAAACAAAGCTGTTAGCACATGAATTCATCATGACTACATTCAGCTCTCGTATTTTGTTACAAGCTAATTTCATTCCTACCCCTTTGATCTATATGGAACAAACGCTTTTTTCAACGGATATATCCATCTTACAACGTTTATATGAAAGCAACCACTTTTTTGGTGTACAATATACCTCAGTCTTATCAATAACATCTTTATTGACTACGCCTGAGCCTTGACTTTCTTGCAAATGATAAATGTTGTATAAACTCAGCCGGCAAATATTTGGGAAGTATGAATGTACCAAGTGACCTTTCTGTCTCCTGTCAAATTAGTGTTAAGACATGTTTGTCGGATGGCGTCTCTGAATTAAAATCCTGAACTTATTGTTGAGGGTAAAGCGGAACTATTTGGAACGACACAGACTATGTTTAACGGCTTTAATGGTTGAAACCCTTTAATCATATCTCACAAAAAAGGCAATCAATGAGTCTTGGCATCTCGTATTTTCATCTAAAATCCACACTGACGTGCATTTCTTCGGTTAAAAACTTGCAAAAAAAAACCCCCACCATTTATCTCGATTGTTGAGCAATATAATTTTTGCAAGTGTTACAATCAGAAAGCCAAGCACACAAACAGTTTTCAGCCAATAACAAGTCGACGGAAATACAACTGGCGCCTAGGATATGGAATTTTGATGATAAAATATTTCTTTGTGCGTCAAAAATACTGTTTGTTTAAAGTGATATTTTGTGATTCGGACAACATACCGTAAAAAGTGGACCTAAAATAATTTGTTTTCTGCAGTCACAATTTTTCAGCCGCTGAAGGCCATCCAAGCCATTCACTGAATTCAATTATCCGGTGAAATAATTTATCCAGAGAGTCTCAATTCAGTGGATAGTTGGGGATACATTTCATTGGATCTAGTTTAACGGCCTCGTGCCACAGGAACGTAACAGACACTTACATGGCCCTTCATTGTACAAAGGCATATCTCCTCATACTTTTATATTTGTACTTTTTTATCAAGTTGTTACCGACTTGGAAAAGTTAATTTTGCAACATCGTATGAATTAGTCATTATGTGCATGAACTTTACACTCCCTCTTGCATATAACTTTATTTCGATAACATTGAAGTCTCTCAAAAGGGGCTTTGAGATACGCCCTTGTGGCATGAGGGCCGTAATATGACGGTTATACCTTGTCCAGCCAGCGCTGCAGCCAATACAAGCACCAGGCTGATTGCTTTACACATCTTAGTCCGCATATATTTTGAACCCTGGTATGTAGACGAATATTGTTGATTCAAATGAATCAGGTTTTCTGGGTGTATTGGGTGGCTTCAGTTCCAATCTTATCCTCTATGCATGAGAGTATGCATGGATAGGGTCCCATTGAAAACAGATAATGTGTGGATCCAAACTTTGTTCTGGGTAGCCGATAAGCATTTGTATCGTAAGAGCTATTTCTTAACTTTGGCCTAAATTAATCAATGCAACTTCTTACTTTGAAGTTCCCCGCGCGGTTATACTGATTCCACCTGACGTCAAAGAGATGAATGATGTTGTAACATTACCTTGGAATCGCTACGTTGTAACATAACGATTCTAAAGTAATGATATGTGTTAAAATCCAGCCATACCCAGCCATACAATGACTCGGAGGAAGTTATGATTTGGCGGACTACGGCTTCCCGCTCTTTGCAAACTATATTTCAGAAAAATGACAGCCCCCATCTTATCAATGAAAAATCACACCCGCGCAGGCTGTGTTATTGCCTTCCTTCCATTCGCCACGGAATTGAAAGCTGTAATATTTCTTGTGCGGTTTCACTTGGAAACACTACCAAGACAGAGCAAATATGGCTATTGTTGTGATATACATGCAATCAACCTTTCATATTTCCTGCAAATAATTCAGCTTTGCCTCTTGATTCTCGAATAAGGAAGTCACACAGGCTACCATTAATATTTGAAAAAAGAATGTGTGGGCGAGATTACTGTCAGAAACGGGAGCAGCATCAAAGGCATTTTTTTTTAATTATCGCACAAGTTTCTGTTTAAAGTGTACTGGCTTCTTTGGTTATTTTTCATAGGTAATTGAAATGTGTTCCTAGTCAGAGCCCTTCGCAATCTTCTGCAAAAGCCTTTCCTGGGGCCGGAGTTTAGGACATATCAATCAAGAAACCCTAGGAAGATTTATTTTATCCCTGGACCCATACAGGATTAATTATGTGTCTCCCTTATAATGCGTACTGTGTATGTACCATCATTAAGAAGTCTATCATGCTTGCCTCTGAAAAGCATTTACTTTAATTATTTTTCCTCGCTGAAAAATATTTCTCTTATGTTTTATGAATAGATCACTGCATTCATTGGCATAAAAGGTAATGGCCATATAGATACTGATAAATATATGTTTTGCATGTTTTTTTTGCAAATTAGAGAAATAGGTGATCACCTCAGTGTTGGTCTTTTAAAACAATATTATATGTTTTCATAAAATGAAACAAGCACAGCTTCAGACAATGAAAATTCCGCACCTGATTTTGATCCGAAGTCCGAATGCATTTAATGCTCAGTTGCATTGTACCGGTCACATTAGAGAAATAAAATTAACATTTGATAACGCGAGTTCTAGTTTTCCTTCAAGTAGTAAATTATATGTAAAAATGTGTTCAAAAACTAAATTTAAAGTATGCAGTAAAAATGTCATTTTCGGAGATTGAGCCAGCCGGAATTTGTGTTTTTGAACACGCAATGGGCTTGGTGCAATATTCCATGGCCAATTATATTCACTGAAAGCTAATTAGTAACTGTCTCCGACATCTGCTGAGTACTCTCAAGTGAACAGGCAAATGAACTGTAGTGTACATCCAGTGCACCACAGGCTATTTGCAGCTAATTACTGCCTCTTTTCCCATGATTTGCTTGTGCGATTTTATCATATTGTGGAGAAAATAATCCATTAAACAACGCAGTCAGTGACCATTGGCTTCAAGGATTCTAAAGTTCAGCAGAATTCCTCTGAAGCTAGAGGACACGAAAATAGAAGTGACACCGAAGGGCAAGACGAACAAGTACCAGTCCAGAAATTAGGAATTTGCTGAGCTTGAACTTACGGATCTTTTGGCCACATAAGTGCTGTTAATCAACATTGTAGTTTCATTCGGAAGTTGGCTGTCATTACTTTCATATTGAAGTTGCTTCTGGTTTGCCGTGACAGCTAAGGTATGACATTTTCCTGTCATTTCCAAAACAGGACTTCGCACCGCAGGACTTTGCCATTGGCTGCTATATTGTTGCCACTCGCCTGGACACCTTCATTCTTCTGTCAGCAAAGCGCAAATCCCGGCGCTATAAACAGAGGCCGGCAATGGGTCTGTTACACAATCAATGAAATTTTCAGTTTTTAATACGGTTGAATCCTCCGACGTAGAAGTGTGTTTTAACTTTAGCGGCAACATTATATTTATATGGATATTTAAGCAGACACCAGGCTCATTTAGCACAGTCTCTAGTACATAATTATTTCGTTTTGACAGGAATTTGGACAATGCCACTGGCTGCGTAGATGTGTATATCCACTTCCATTGTCTGCTCCACTGTTGCTGGGCACTCGGTAGTCCCAGGGCTGTTCAGAAAATTTCAACTTTCGTTTCACTCACTGTAAGACTAGGCTTCTTATTTTGTCCTCATAAAGGGACCCGGATGAGATGATATTAAAACATTAATAAAAAAAATTCAAGTGTCCAATCAATTGAAAAAAGAAATCAATTTTTATTTACGGATGACTGAATTAGTAACAATTAAATAAAACCCATACAAAATACATCAGATATGAGAGAAATGTCTGTACTCAGTCTGTCGCTAATTTGACCATTAGGTACAAAATAATATTGATATAGGCCACAGACCACAGTTATAAATCCCTCTATTTTTCATATTAGCATTTTTCAGTCTAAAAGATCAGCATTTTGGTATTTTGAAATTCCGTAAACGGCATTTAACAGATAAAAATGTCAGAAAAATATGGACGGATTTTTGTCATACAATTCCCAGCTCGTTAATTTGTGATAATTGAAATACGAAACAACACCTGGATGTCAGCTTTATACAGGTGTATGAACTGTGCTCTTGCCAGGGTCATATCATTGTCCTTCCCCACCATAAAGTTCCCCCCTGGCCTGGAAGACAGTGCACCTATATGACCACCAATGAAGCAACTCTGCAATGCAGCAAACCTGACTTAGCTAACTTTATTTAAACAGAAGCTACAGCATGCTGAAAACACAGTATTTTCACAATTACGGACTATCTCCGTTGGGATGCGCAACCAGCCAATCACAACTGTAGTCTGTAACCTATATAGGCATATTTACACCTTGGCACTGGAAGATCTTAAAGTTATTGTTCATGGCATTTTTCACTTAATATAATTTGAGAATATGGAATTATTCCCTCAAATATCGGATACGCTTTTTCTTTTTTCGATATATGTATGGGAACGTACTACATATAGCGGCAGGTGATAAACATATAGCAGCAGGCGATATACCAAAATATCACTTCATGCTAACATTTACATGCAGATTAAAATATGAAGATTGGTGGCATCAAATTAAAAGCAATGGGGGACTACCACATTGGTGTTCTCACAGTTGACCAACAGGTGGCAGTACTGACATTGGTACTCTGGTAGTCAAGGCTTGCAGACCTCAATATAAATGTATTGAAGAAAGCTGATTGTTATGATACATGTTCAATATACATGAATATATACATGTACACTTACCCGCTAATTCTATTTTACAAAAGCTGACACCAATGTTTTTCGATGCATTACAAATTATTATAATATAGTAGACGGTGTGAAAACGAGGCTACTGTGATTTAATGCTTTATTAGCATCCAATTCCTTCGGATCCACTCCCAAAATGAACTCTGCTAAGTATTGTCATTATTGGTACAGACCTTGTATTGAAAAACCTCTGCCCCGTAAAAATAATCCCAACAGAACACGAACTACTTCGAAAATCATCTTTGCCTGTTTGCCATCGTCGTTTTACTTTCAACCGTGGTATATTGATTTGTCACAAGACCTGATTCAGCCAATAACATTTGATGGGAATCGTTCGTCTAGGGGTGCTCTATGAGGTTTTTCACGTTCCAAACAGCTTCCAGAAACTATATATGCATGGTAGCCAAATGTAGGCTTCAGACACAATTTTGATATCCTTCGGTCTCTGTTTTTTATGATCAATATTTTTAGCCTAGGCCTATTTGGAAGGTTGTAACTTACAGCGGTACAATCGTCACACCAACGCCCCCCCCCCCCCCCCCCACACCCATATATGGCCCCGCTCATCTCCAAAACGGTAAATATTGCAGTGGAGGGAGTACGCTAGCAAACGGGAACGACACAAACAAAAAAGATGATAACAGGTGAAAATAGGCCTATTAATCCGTTTTTTTGCGCAAATTTGGGGGATTTTCAACATGAAACCATTTTAAAATAGGAATTAAGTATGGCGTGGCATTCATTGTTGTCAATTTTTCACTCAGGAGGCGGTGAGACTCTGTCAGATCGCTCGCTTATCGGCTGGCGATCTGACTTCGATCTCATCGCCTTCTTCGTGATATATTGGCAACAATAAATGCCACGCCATACTTCATTCCTGAAGCATCAAATATGCACATAACAAATAAAAAACTAAAAACATAAAAATATAAAATAAATCTCTACAAAAAACTGCTGAGAATGGGCTCGATTCAGGCATATGATGATTTTTTTATATATATATATATGACTTCCATAATCCTTCCATAATTTCCATAAGCCATGTGTATATAAATGTAAAATTAGTCACCTACTGGTATCTCCCGATACAAGCCAATATTAAATGCATCGAGTATGAAATGCAGAGATGGGGGTATATTACACACTAGCCCCGTAAATATACGAAGTTGAGAAAATGTTTCTCATGCATCACCTGGCACGTTGTTCAAAGTTTATTCAAAGCCAACTTTTAACACCACCCGGGTGTTTTCTCTCAGATTAGAAGGGTGTCCTGCACAGTGCTGAATGTTGAAAATTGCCGTAAAATTTACGAAAGGTTGTTGTATAGCCGTTTGTGTCATCGCTTGTGTGAGTTTTTTGTTTTTTCTTTTTATTTCCATCTGCTCATGAAGCAAGTGTACAAAAGAGTTGTTGTATAGCCTTTCTTTCATGGCTTATGGGATATTCTTGTTTTTACTTTTTTCATCTTCTCGTGAAGCATGACGCTTGCTATACAGTCTTTTATGGAGTGCTTTTGGATTGTTATTTTTTCCAAATAACTATCAAGTGTTGATCGAATAAAGATAGCTGTTTTGTGTCAATAGAAAGGAAACATATGGTATGAAAGATATCTTGTACTTCCATGTAATGTACCGTTTCTCGAAAAGTGCTTTTCCATTTGAGTGACCACATTTGAGTAAACGCTTGATCCAGTTATAGAGACCAGTATTAATTTCCGATTAATAATGTTACAACTTCATATCCCAGGGATGCTTGGATACGTAATAGCTAATTTTACCTTTCGCACTGTGCTACTGCCGACAAATTGAGGTATATAAGATTAAACTTCTTTGAGCACGCTTTATCGACGAAAATTAAGGAGCGCGCATTTCAGAGCTTTGAAAGTGTTAAGACTTCTGTGACAATTTTTTGCATATTAATGAAAAAATTGCTAGCCGTCCTTATCTTCAGAATTCCTGTACAGGACACCAATTTTGTATCCCAATTAAATTTAACCATTAAGCTTTCATCTTAATTAAACGTAATACCTAAAACTTGAAATCAATATTTACACCAAAGACCTGGTAAGTCGCCGTCAGAGCTATAGTATATAGCACCAATCCATTTTGCTATTGTTTTCATCAATGTTGCATTGCAATCCCAAACTCTTCTCAAAACGCTTGTAATACATACTTTGTTGAGTCAAGATCAGCTAAGAAAGAGGTTTTGTCATCAGTGAATTGACTTTTCAAAATGTCTCCAGCCACATCAATATTCTTAATGTTTGCATTTTCCTCATAGAAATAGCTAAAAATTGAACAGCTGATACATATAAGAAAGTACCAAGGGACAGCCTTGCCTCACCCCTATTCTAATTTTGAAGAATCCTGAAGTATAGGCATTGTTAAGAACACAGCACGAAGCATCGTTATGTGGAACTGAAATCCACTTTTTGAAGTTTGTCCCAAATTGAAAAAGTCAAGCACCTCGTTGACATATGGCCACTCTATAATATTAAAGGCTTTTTCAAAGTCAACCAACAATGGTAACCCGGCATACCTTTGCACTTGTCTGCAGAAGTGCGTCCGTTATGAGTCTGAATTTTTCCCATGGCATCCATTTTTACATAACCATACTAATCACTGTCAAAAAGAAAGGGCAAAAATGCATGTATACGTTTAGCCAACGATTTTGCTACAGTTTTATAAGCGGTATGTGCTAAAGAAAGGGGTTTTAACGGTAATAACGATATTGCATTTGTGTCTTTTCGTCCATAAGCACTTCCTGGTCGTCATTACCCTATTTCGCAGTCCGAACTCTTTACACTCCATAAGCTAACCTATCACTGTCTAACTTGCATAAAATTGGAAGTACTGTTGTCCATATTGCACACGTTCTTCTGTAGAATTTTGACACAGGCTGCATTAGCCCTCCCCCCCAAAAAAAAGGGGATTTCAGCGGGGGTAACTACTCAGAGCATGATTTCGGAGCCCCATAGCTCCTCTTTGTTGATCAATGGATAATTTGCCAGAAGTGTAAGAGCAATTTAAGCTCTCCACAACTGTATCCTTCACATCAACCCCAAAATTTTAGAACGCAGACCATCTGTACCTGGGGCTTTTCCATTTTTTCCTGCAATCACAAGCGTCCTTATATGCTACCTCAGTCAGAGGACCTTCGCAATTTTGTTTCTGTTCTTATTTTAATTTTAGTACTTTCAGCTTTAAAATGGACTTCTCTGTATATTTCATTCATTGACACTTCGATTAGTGTATTATTTTTATAGTACTTTTTCTCCTTTTGTGCCATTAGGTTGGAGTCTGCTAAGATTGTATGATCTGTATGGAGTTTAGTTATATTCTATTTTTATAAGTTCTCTTTTCTAGACCACAGAAATATTACTTGTTTTCTCGACGTTGCAGTCGCTTAACTTTTGATCGGATCATAACTCGATCTGTTGTTTGTCTATTATTTAGTTCGATTAATACTGCTTTTACTCCGTCTCTTATCCAAGTTGGGCATCAAAACAGCATTAAAATCACCAACAACAATTAGAATCTCATCTGGCAAGTCTACCAGTTTCTCAAAAATCTACACCCATCATCATATAAAAAACAGAGTACATGTAAACCATAATAATATGCAAGTGACTCATGACAAGGTAATAGATTTGTAAAAAAAAAAAACCATAGCTAAAACCACATAATAACAGGTACGTAATGGAGCATCAGAGAGTGTTTCCCATTTCAGCTAGGCGACTGGCGCCAAAGGTTGCAGATTCAAGTCCCACACGTTCCGAACATAGAATATAATACTTTTTTCCACATGCTCCAGCAAGCTAGATTGAACCATACCATTTGCAATGATTCGGGTTTTTATGTCACAACAAATCATGCTCGAGTACTATACACGGTAGATAGCCCATGTTGATGACACAGAACTGCACATTACGATTTCTCCCATAGTTCCCCCGTGTCCAAATACAATCGTTGTTAACGTATGTGTGGAACGATTTTGTGACCGAAATGAAATAAAAGAGAACATCCTATTGATTGTTTTATTTGTGAGCCAATCAGGTTACGTAAGATAGAAAAGGGTAACTTTGCCTACTTTCTCTTATGAGGTACCTTAGCAACACAATGTTGCCCCGGGAACAAAATTGACTCAAAACGGCTGCTGCAAGCATGCTAAACCAAGTAGATTTTAGACAAAAACAAAGGATTTAACGTTCCATGGGAGAAAAATTTCACATTGCCGTGTCATGGGAACGGATTTGGACAGCTCTCCTTTCACTGAATGCCAAAGGCTCGCAGTGAACGATTTTAAAACTCGTGCTGTCTAAATCTATTGAATTTACCATGACACGGCCATGTGGAATTCTGTATGTCCACAGACTGTGAACGATATGTGGCACATTTATTAATGGCAAATTACTACATGCATAGCAGTACCGAATGCTATATGTCTGAGTGTAAAATATATATTGGGATAATAAAGCTGATGGTCAAAAGAAAATGTAAACTATATTCCAGACAATGTTCTAATAACTGAATTGAGCATAAGATGAATACATGTGCCTGTTGACATATGGTACCATACCTTAGCATTGCGATCATTCCTCATGATTACCCAATAGTATGGAGGATAGTGAATAAAGAAAAACAAGCACACGCAGTAAAGAAATATGCAAAGCTTGGGGAAGATGACCACTGTTAATAAATTCTCAGTATGATACTGGAGTACCATAAAGTGATGTTTTTGAGCAGCAATATGAGTGAAAAGGTTCCGACATGTATACCGTTAACACTTTCAGGGTGTTCAATTTTTAAAGTTGATAGGCATGTGGAGGAAAAACAGAAGCACACAGTTCGTGGGTGTCCGTCGGTGCGGTGGGCAGCGGTGTGAGTAGCTACAGATAAAGGGGGAGATGACCGCCAATTCTATGCAAGTGAGTTATTTAATCGTGTTCACTGAATGTTCTGCGAGGAAACATTATATTAATAAAGGACACAAAACAAAGGAGGAGCAATCTGCAGTGGCACACGGCAAAGCCCAGAGCCAATTGTGTGGACGTGATGACACGTGCTTGTTCAGCTTGACAAGCAAAATGAGGTCAAGTTACATTGTCGGACTTCTGTAATGCAAAGACATGGGTCGGCATGGTAAGCCTGTTTGTCCATCATCACAACTGTGGCCTCCATTGGTTAAGTTCATCCACCTGGTCGGATAGGGTCATCTGTGAAGAGATAGCCAAACAGTGCAAGTTAATTAACAAATATGAGGAAAATGTTTTCAAAGCGGAGGAGAGTAGTGCACCAGCTATGTGTTAACTCCCACGGCCCGACTGTAACTTCTTCCAGCTTCTATTCATACTTGATCTTCCCCGACACTGTCATTCTGCAATTTTATTAAAAAGAAAAAAAAACAAGTGTATGCATCTTTGACTGTCATCTTTTCGGGCACTACTGAACACTTGTGTCCTTTTAGCAGACTGGTCGTCAACTATGGTCATTCTGGCACCTTTGAAAAGGCGACAGGATTCAATTATGTGTTTCGCGTCATCTCAGTTTAGCAATTTAATAATCATGCTTCTAGGATTCCTTTTTCCTGGAAGGTTGGCAGCATCAACATCATCTTCACTGATTTCATTATTCAAGTTTGGTCTGAACAGGCGCGGAAGTACTTTATTTGAATCTTGTCGTCTTTCCTCAGTGATACCATATATTTCAATCTTAGACTTAAGTCCATGCGGTTCATTACGATTGCCTTGCGTATGTTTAATTTCAGGACAGCAATATAATCTGGCATAGTCTGTTTCAAGTCTGCTATTGAGCTCATGGTCCCCTCGATGCTGGGCTCCAAGGAGTCAGTGTCTTTAAGACCACTGCCCTCTGATGAATTAATGGACAATAAAGTCCTTATGGGTTGAACATCAATTTAGCTGCTGGGACTCAGGGAAGCAGAACTACAGCCATTGCTAAGCTGTTCTATTTTCTTTGATGTACTTGAGCATTGGTATATAATATTTCAGGGCATGAACCAGATGCAGAGTCACTTTCTGTGTCGCACATGTGGAAGCCACATAGGCAAAACAAAGTCATAAAATAGAATGTGAAACACAATTAATACGTTTGGAGGCATGTAACATGGTATAAACGGCCTGTGTAATGTAGTCTTAGATGAATCTCTGTTAACCAGGCCAGCCAAAGAGGTCCTCAAAGGCAATATATTTTTTCATAACGTCTAAACGGTTAAACGACTTGTCCTACAAATAATGTCAATATAAAAACTTCTGGAATTTTCGCAAATAGTGACGACCATTTACAACAGGAAATGAGCGGCATTTCTTGGCATTATTCACCACGTAAGCCTGCTGATGGATGAACTATCTGGAAAGTAAAATGTACCTTTTTTTCAAATTCGAAATGTATAGTTAATTTTATGAGTTTCACAATTAAATACTGGTTTAAAGTTTGAAATCACACAAATGAAGTTTTCATTGAAATGTGCCCCTGGATTGTTTTTGCATTAAGGGGTTGGGGTAAGAACGCGGGTATACAAAAGCATATTATACCTTTGCACACACTTTTCGTTAATTCTTTATTTTTTTTTCCAGTAAAGCTTTACCTGCACCAACATGTGAATCTTTAGTTCTGTATGAAGGGATATGGGCATATCTAATGTCTGTAGACCATGGTACAGTAATTAAAACAAAATAAGTCAAATTTTAATGAAAACATACACAATATGCTAAAGTCATTGCAATTTTTAACTGGATGTTGTTTTAGCATTGATCAAAATTATACTGTATCAATATATTTCTGCCAATTTGTAATGACGATACCTTAAGAAACGGTGAATCTCGAGGAAATACTGTGTCTTTTTTGTGTTTTTAAATATGAGATATTTTACTGATTAGATGTGACGAGATTGGTTCCTTGAAGTTTTGCCTAATGTTTTGAAAAAATATATTTGGTATTCAAAGAATAAGAAACAAGAGAGTTACGTGAACAGCCAATCTTCAGCTGACCGTGACATTCATCCTGTAATACGTTCCACTCTGGTCTAGGGGACGAGGATTCTGGAAAGGAAGTAAAAAGAAGTGTGTCTTTCCATTACAATACAAATTGACCTACATGGTAATTAATAGGAATACATGCATTAACCGACAGGTATCCGAAATAAAAAATTGGTTAAAAATCAGGGATGCAGAACATCAGAATATCACTTCCGAGTGAAAAACTTTATTTAAACCTTCTGCAGACTACGTTTCCGCCAAGTTTCAAAACAATCTGAATGACACTTTTAGAGCAGAAGTCGAAATTAGTGAGAACACACAAGAATTCGTAAAAAAAGAGCAGCGCCACCTGTTGAACAAATTCAAGTCTTGGAGACCCCAAAAGGGTGCAGTTTCAAAGCAATTGACCAAGCAGTTCTGGAAAAGAAATAAAAAAATTCGCTGGAACAGGATCATTTGAACAGGTTCGGTAGAGACCCACCCTAGGTAGATCCCCATCAAATTTGAAGTGAATGTGGCTGAAGGTTTTGGAGAAGTCGAAAATGTGAATTCAATAGCAATCCCTCTCGACCTACATGGCTATGAATAGGGAACATGCATTAACCGACAGGTATCCGAATTAAACAAATTCTATAAAAATAAGGGATCCAGAGTATCACCACCAAGTGAATAAATTTGTTTGGCTACCTGCCAATAAGCTACACTTCCGCCAAGGATCAGAACAATCTGATTGACGTTTTTCGAAGAAGACGCCAAAAAAGCCCAAACCCACAAAAATTTCCCAAAAAATATAGAAAAGATCACTAGCTATGATCAAATTAACATCTTGGGTCACACAGAGGTTTCCCTATGCAATTTCAAAGCAATTGGCCAAGGAGTTTAGGAGATTCTGTACGATTTTGCCAAAGAAAAAGAATCATACAAAAACTAAATCACTGGAGCGTGATCATCTGAACAAATAAGGAAGGTAGAGACTTACCCAAGGTACATCACTACCAAGATTGCAGTGAATCTAGTTGACAGTCGTGGAGAAGTCGAAGATGTGAATTTCTATTGCAATCCCCGTTGACTTACATGAAAATCAATAGGAATACGTGCATTAACAGACAGGTGCCCGCATGGAAAAACATCAATAAAAAGCAGGGATCCAAAGTATCATCGCCCAGTTAACAACTTTGTTTAAACCTCCGACAAGCTACATTTAGAAAATTTGAAAGGGTTTTGGAAAAAAAATGCTGAAATAACGTTAGCACACAAAATTTCGTTACAAAACAACAAATGTAGCGCCACCTATTGAATAAATTAAGGTCTTGGGCGTTCAAGAAGCGTTTCTATGCAGTTCGGAAGCAATTAGCTTGGCCGTTTCAGAGAAGATTTTCCTCAAAAAATAAAATTTAAATAAAATACAAACAGTCATTGAAAATAAAAAAAAAATTAATGGACGTCATGACCATTTGAAAAGACTTGGTAGAGACGCATCTAAGGTGCATTCCCTCTAATTTTGAAGTTAACTTGGATGACGGTTTTGAAGATATAAAAAATGTGAATTTTGGACAACGACGCACATACGCACGACGCATGTCTAACCACCAATAACCTCAACTGACTGACACCTTTTAAGCAGACACCAAACTCATTTCACACAACCTCCATGATACTATCGCCCATGTTTAGAAGCAGGTACTAATCTTCTCGTTCGGTAGTTTTTTTTGTAGCTCAGATACATTTATAAAAAAAAAAAACAACAACACCCCCCTCAAAAAAGAAAAAGAAAAGAAAAGAAAGAAACCACCACCAACAACAACAGCAACCACACCCGCACACCCACCCCAGGAGAACGGACAGGAAAACAGTCATGCATTAAATGCAACACCTGCGCCCTAAATATCTTCTTCTGTAGCTATATTGTGCGTATCAAACGCTTTCAACTTTTGATAACCTACCTCTATGTAAGACATTCATTAAATGTAATCCAGTACATGCACATGTGGGTAAGCAGAGCCTTACCGAAAAGCTCAGGACGCTGATTATTGAACCGAATCTTGCCCACGCAGACATAATCTCCTAGGTCTGAATTCGTGATACTTAGGCATTTACTCAAAACATTTCAAGGAAGTAAAGAGAACAACACAAAAGCTAAACATATACAGTAAAATGTATACCCTGAGTTTCCTTGTTTACCTACCGAATCGTATTCTCAACCCTTACCCTTCCTGAAAATATATGAAAAACTTACTTTCGGTGCTTAAGTTTGTTTTTTTTATATCGTGGCCCTTGAAGAAACGGACCACTAGTTTCTCTGTGGACATCTTGAACATGGGCCTTATGCTAAGGCTTTGCAAGGGCACACAGAAATGCGAGTACGTCCGAACTAACAAGGCAAAAAGAAAGAGATGGCATGGACTTACTGTCAGCGATGTAGTACGTGCTCTTTGGCAATATATTTTCTGAAGGAAATTACCTGACTTTTGTGTACTTTCAAATCACCTTCAAAGCGCCTTCATATTAAAACAAAAATTACAATGGTTCGTTTAAGCAGGCTTTCTCTCAAAATTGAAACTGGCCTATGATATGCCATCGGTATGCACCTCGTGTTTCCTAATTGCTGCAGTTCTATACATGAAGAGACAGAGACATCTTGTGTAAATTAAATTGTAGTTCAGACTCAATTTCATTGCCTCCACGTACAAGATCTGGAGGAAGGATTTGTGCCTGTCAGTTTCCACCAGATATTTGTAACCATAAATGTGGCTTTCGTACGTCAAGATCTTTATTTCTCTCATTTCCAATAGAATCCGAGGCTAATTCAGCCAATATACAAAGGACTAGATGACTTCAAACTGGATGCCAAGAGACATGTATAATACTCTCTACATGATGAGCCTTGGATTGGTCGAGCTCTTCAATCTCTGAGCAATTTATACTTGGACGCTCGAAGCATGCATTGGGATGTACCATGGGCAACCATCAACAACTGTTTATTTCAAAGCATGCACAAAGATTTGCTGGGGGACCATGAAGAACCGGTGCTGATTTTGCTTAGGATATGGCTCAACCCTAATGTTCCTTCCTTACAGTTTCAAGGAGATTGTTACTAATGAGATATTGATTGTACAGGAGAAATGTAGAAAACCAACGTCGGCTGCTGATACTGTCTCACCAAGTGAATATTCTTATGTTGGGGACACAGCTGGCCACCACACATTCGCAGTTTTTAATGTGTCAACATCTATATTTTAAGGGTCAATTTGTGTCTAATTGAAATCATTGAAAAAATACTCTCTCATTGGGCCCTCAAGACGCTTGGGCAACAACGACAAAAATTGAGCAAACTGAGAGGGAAACGAGAATGTCATAACCCCTCGATTTTAAAGAGTCACGTCTCTTTCAGAAAGAATCCATTATCGCGCGTCGACAAAAAGGTCCTGACACCAAAACTTACTAATTCCTTTGAGGACTACCCGCGTCAAGTCTAACATTCATCTTAATCTTACTGCCGGTCGATTCAGTAATCTAACCAGGTTCAAACGCCTGCAGTTAAATTATCGAATCAATATGTCAATTTGATAATTGATTATATTCGACTTTCAAGTAGACAGAGATTGAGGCGGGCTGATTGAGTTTTAGTGTGGTACACGTCTGAAGGGTCCTTGGCTGCAAAAGCGCATTAAAGGAAATTTGCTACGTAAAGACATGAACACAATTTGCAATTAGTTAGCTTCTTTGAGTGCCACGGGTCTTTAACTTATTACTTTGCTTCAAGAACTTTTTAACAAGACATGCTGTATACAAAAAGTACCTTCAGACCTCTCAATTTTCAATCTGTCAAATCCAGATTTTTCTTTGTGTTTTAATGAAATACTCAGCTTTCCAAATCTGCTTAGACATAGGGGACTGCGACATTTGCAATAAAATATGTTTTGTTTTTCAAATGTCCCATAGTTTTTTGTGTCAGAATGTTATCGCGGCACCTGTATGATTGAATGCATATTAATTTTGTTATGCAAAAAGCCAGGAGGAAAACTCCCAAAGCATCCAGTGGTTAAACTTTCCTATTGTTCAAGATTATGCAACAGCTAGTCTCATACAATTTCCAAATAAATTTTTAACGTCATCATTCGGAATAACAAGCATTTGTTGTCGATGGCTTTCTCAAATTATATTACTTGAAGCAATCCAAAAACGTATTTTAAGTATTTTTATAACTTTGGGCACAAACATATTAACTTAAGGAAGTTATTCAATTACTTGACTTATTGATTCATTCATTAGAAAAAGTATTTTCTCAAGCAATGAAATTACTTAGACTTACATTTTTTTAGCAAATGAAATGAGCGCCGTAGGAATGAAACATTACTTTACACAGGAAACTTAACTACTGTAAGTAACAGATGTTTAGTGTGTACAGTGTTTAAACAATTTTGTTTGGATGTAGCAATCACAACAATTCATTTATGAAACGAGCAACCTCTAAATCAGAGGATATATTTATATATTTGTATTGGTAAAAAAGGAAGCTGTTATCTGGATTCTTGAAATTTGAATATCTATGAATGCGTTTGCATGGGGACCAGTCAAGATGTTACTACTGTGACAATGAATTATCAGGGCTACAGCGTCGGAAACTGTCAGCCGCCTTAACTTTCGTTTCCTTTATCTCAGTTTTTATGTGAATATTGCCTTTTATCAAATAATTTGAATGTGCAGCTTTTGTTATCGTGCATGTTTACTTATTTGAACACACACACACACATACAGACATGCGACAGTTGGCTTAGCCACATGTCGCATAAAAGCCAATTAGAAAATTAAAATATGGACACTATAAGCGTTCCCTGCAGACATCGTGGCCTAAGACAAGGCCCAATTTTTTAAGGTAATACTGTGCACCACCGCAGATCAAGAACGTATAGCCATTGAAAATGAAAATGGATTTTCTCAATCTGCACCCTTACCAAGCCTATTTAGGTAAAAGTTAAGAATCTCGGCGATTATCAATCTTACAAGATGTTATCTTATTGGAATAGAATACTTACCTTAATTAAAGTAAGGTACGTTATGATGCATTAATGGCCATGACCTACTTTATTTCAGGGCTGACCTACGTATGACAAGAGGCGTTTTGCCTCTATTCCTAAGTTTTAGAGTTTTGAGTTGAAGAAAACGTTTGTTCAATACGTTTAGATTTTTAGATTTAAAAAAAAATAACCTTATTGCACTAATACGTAAATTGAATAGGGAAAAGATCTTAGTCAAATATAATATATTTGGTTTATACTATTATTGTCTTCGGAATATTTGAATTGTACACTGACAGTCATTCCCTTTTAAAAGTTTGGTGTGTGATCCTTGACCTGTATATAAACAACCTATGTCGTTTGTTACAAAAGGAACTTAAAGTTAATAATCCTTCTGATAACAATCATCTTGAGTACACGAGTTTCTGTGCTCAGGCAATGTGGTAACAGGTGTCCATATATTCCAGGAACGTCAAAAGGGGATCATGTTTGTCATGTGTTAATTTTGAAAAAAAAAAATTCATGAATCACAAGTCTTTTAAGCTGAAAACACATTTCTAGTGTCAAAAAATTCTGCAAAGTATCTGAAGAGATTAATACAGCTGTAGCAGAGTTGGGTGTTAAAGGGAACAGTTTTCAAAGGGGTTTATGAGCTTCTTTATTGAAATGATTGTTTGCAGACAAAACAGTCCCGTCTGTGACGTGAATAATTTGCGGGGTTTTTTTTAATGTTTAAACTGGAATAACACATTTTTGTTTGGGTATTTTGCACAGAGCCATGTTAAAATATCTCAGCATGTGATGCACATTGTAATGTGAAAACCGTGCAAACAGAGCAGAATTATATCCACATACCATAATCTAAAAGCCCATGTCTGAAACGTGTCCTACTGATGACGCCCACTTTTTTGGCTTTGAAATTAAATAACAATAACAATAGTAATAATAATAATAATACTAATAATAAGTATGATGATGATGATGATGATGATGATGATGATGATGATGATGATGATGATGATGATGATGATGATGATAATATGCACTAATGCATCATATCTTAATTATAATTACACATTTTTATAAGATCACAAAGTTCCTTTTACACATTTCACTACACCCGTACAAGGATCGTCTACAGCACTTATGAATTTTTTTCAAAGTACATAAAACCAGGCTCCAAAGGCCAACCTTGGTCCCTTTACAGCTGATTTCGAGAAAGATCGCACAATATCGCTGCTTGTGTTTAATGACGGGTTGACAAAGCTTGTAGGGAAGCTGTGGAGTCACGTGATTACATAGCCGATGCCCTTTCCATGGCTTAGCTGGTTAAACTTATCAGGTAAGACTTGTTTCACTACAAATACTTTAAGTCCTCAGGTAGTTTTCCAAAAGACTGTCAAAGCTAGTGTGTTCTCCCAAGTCTCTAGTTTCTAGTGCCCATTTCGCTCACACTGGGTGGAACGTAATAGATCAGGAGGCAACATAATCTCAAGCCTGCCTGATGTGTCACAACTGATTTTCTTTAATTCAAGAAACGCTGGAGAGTGGTTGCAGCTCGACATTCAAAGAATCATGACCTTCCTCTATCGCTCTACAGAGGCCTTATTATCCACACACTCACCAGGAGCAGAAAAATTGTTAACAATCTTGCCAAGTTGGGTAGTGGCATCAGCTAGGGCTATGTTCTTGAGCAAGAAAACCTGATAGTGCAGTATGTCACCACTTCCAGGATGAATGTCTTGTGTGTCCTGCAAATGTCAGAAGAGATTTATTAACATTAGGTTAATTCGACAATGTGGACAACTGCCTTTTGTGCATCTCTGGAGCCTGAGCCAGTAGATTCTCTTGCGATTACTGCCCTTACACCCATCTACCAGGAGCAAGCTGTCACTCTGTCCCTGTCCAAATATTGTATGAACATCTAGAACCAGGGAACCAATCATCTCCCTGGTCATACACCAGCATGTGGCTTCTGATCAAACACTGTTTACCCTTGCCAAATTTGTACAGCAGTTTTGGCCACATCCCATGGAGAAGACAACTTGGTGAGGTCGGGTGGCTTCCATACCCAGACGGCTCTCTGGGCCACTGTTGGACATTTTCTTGAGGGATCAGGTTGAAAAACTTACTTATGTGATGCTAGTGCGGCCATTTTGGCATATCAGATTCTTTACTTAAAGACTTTTGCTTTACAAGAACTAGACACAGCCACCATCATCATTGCGAAGACATTGGCACAATGCCAGGTGGGAGCTTGGGGGACACAAATGATAAAGGGTCTTTTGCAATATTGAGATAGGATATGATCAAGAAGAATCCAACTTTCCAAAACTGGAACATCATCTTTAACTTTGAAGTGTTATTTTTTATCTTAGTGCACACAACAGCTGAAACTCTTAGCATACCTGAGAGAGTTTTTATACTGTAGTTCTAGAAATGTTAGCGCTCTATTTAATTTAGCGCTATTAGCACAGTAAGTCGATGCGCTAAATTAAAGTGCGCTAAAATATTTATATGTCATGATAAAAACGCAGCCACCGATATGCGCTAAATTAAAATGAGCTAAAATTTCTATTTTTAGGCAAAAATTGCATTTGCGCTAAATAAATTGTGCACTAAAATTTCTAGAACTACAGTATTAATTTTTTCGTGTTTTTACTGGACTTTTTAAATATTGCTATATCTTTTGTATATTTTCTCTCAGTGCTGGACCATGATGAGAACTAGCGGGTATCTGCTAATCATGTATTATCCAGAATAAATAAAAGGATCTATGTACCTGAAGGCACTGGGGCCATAAGAACCACATTTTGTTTTTTGCTGTAGATCGACCCAATTATGCTAAGACTTGCTGGATCCCTATTCTCATAAGAGGCTTGAAAGCTCTTCCAGAAATTCCAGAATCAAGAAGATCTTTGAAAATTCTGGTTCATTCCACAGACACAAAACAGGTTTTATTGCATGCCACTGGAACAAGGACATGCCGAGACCAATGAGTTGGTGAAAGATTCTTTAGGATCTATAGGTTTGACTGAAAACCCAACTGCTTTCAAATCGTGGATGGCAGTAGGGCCAAAACAAGCCAGACCTATCCAGGATTTTCAGAGCCAGTGTCTCCATAATGCTGGCTCAAGCAGTTTGCAGCTAGATGAACAGGGTTCCTGTAGTTAAGAAGGCTTCAGAGAGCAACTCAGTAGCTTATTCAAAACATTCACAATTATAGGGAATATCTTTTATGGATGACCTCCGGTATTGCACATGCGGAACTGTGCAAGTGAGGATGTTGCTACCACAGTACAAAAGGATGAGGCTATTCGAGTTTGTTAGCACCATAAATATGTCAAAGATATCATTATAGACATAAGGGCTTTTATTCATCACCCAATCCAAAGGAACTCTTTTCCTCTTTTCAAACAGCCTCACTCAAAGAAAATTACTATAGCATACTTATGTTTCCTGTGCAAATCATTTTATTTTCATACCTGCGCTCTTGACTTTGACCTCATTTTCAGGTCATGAATTAATATTTGATATATCGTGTTTTTTTTTTAACTTTTCCTCTGGTCTTGATGATCATGGATATATTTGGTCGAAGTTGTGGTGAGTACATCTTGCACACAAAGTGTCCAATCCTTCAACTAACAATTTTGACGGACATCTTTCATCCTCCGTTTTATATCTTGCATTGTAAGTATTCACTTAACTTCTCTTTTCAGCAATTTTACTTCCTCCAATTAAATTCATGCCCGTTCAATTTTTTCCTAAGGTTATGGGACCAAATACATCTTTACGAGAAATCAAATAATTTTAGAAGTTGCCTATTAGAATTTGGCTTGTTTCCTAATGGGAAAATGCAAATATAAGACCAAAAGACTCCCCCACTAACCTGCAATTTGTGCCAGCTCGATCACAACCTGCGGATTTGGTATCCCTTCTGAAATCATCACAAATGTGTCATATGTAATATTTGGTGCCTTGCTCTACTTTGTCACGTTTTTTTCCAATTAGGTACCAGACTATACTATACGAAAGAGGCCTGCCTTTTTGCCAAATCAGGGTCATAACTCTATGTTGCTTGTGACTGAGTGGACAGTATTACGTAACTTGTGCACCCTCTTTGCACCCTTTTGCATTATCAAATTGTGATTTTGATGTAGGTTACATGTGCGCTGACCTGCTTATAAGAGAACTAATTTTTGCTGACTTGCAAAGTTTGCTGCAGATTTGCTGCAGTTATGTACTCTGGATAGCCTCATTCAGGACACAACCAACGCAAACAGGAAGGTGGCACAGAAACTTATCTATCGTGAACACTTCTGTTATATCTTCTTCTTCTTCTTCTTCTTCTTCTTCTTCTTCTTCTTCTTCTTCTTTTTTCTTCTTCTTCTTCTTCTTCTTTCTTCCTCTTATTCCTTATGACCGGTATCTGCATGTTAAATTACAACAATATACCAACAATCCATTCTGGCCATTGTTTAAGCCATGCTTCTTGAGTATGTTGCTATCTCTTTCTTTACCCATTACTGCCAAGAGTACAATTCCATAAGGCATGGTAAATAAAAAGTTGGTGAAGCCAACAAATATCTTTGCATACTATAGACTTACCAATTCACACAAGCTGGATCGAATTTCTTTGATAATAGGCGTAATTATTGACCACTTGAAAAATGGGACCTATAAGGGACCATCTACTGTCCGTGTATTACTGCTTGTCAGCCCCTGATGTATTACCGACTCATGTGCGCGACCCCTAGTTCCACCCCACCCATCAAGAAGCCAATACCCTGCATGACATATCTGAGTAATCAAGTCATATATCTAATTTTGATGTCTGATTTTTGTTTGAAATCACAAGAGATATCTATATACCATCACAAACACTGACATTGGAAAAGCAACTTCGTTTCCGTGAGATATGTACCGCCTAGTAGCAAAATAGACTTTTTGTCGATGACTGTGTCTGCTAAACTTTCACTAAGTCTTAACTGTGTGATCGGGTGTATGATAATGATTACCTCACTAAAGATTTTGTAGGCAATACGTGCATATATTTCATAAAATATATATTAATTTTACCCTTAAGGCGTTTTTTTAGTAAATGAAATTCCCTTATCACATTTTTGCCATGACTCCGCGAACTGATCTGGCCAAACGTGCTAAGTGGTTATGTGTGAGATACCGTATGGGTGGAAAGTGAATACCGTGAAAATCACCTGACGTGGAGCCAAAGGGTTGTTATGATATTGACTATGCCCACTCATACGGTATCATGCATATTCTTTGCCAGTTGAATTATATGCATAATCATATATGTTTATCGTCACGTTCGGTTTGTGGTTTAAGGCTAACCAAGGTGACTGCTTGTTAAGTAACCGAAAAAAGCAGGTGATTGTGAGAATTGAGACTCTCTTCGCTATTGTTGTAATTCACCTCTTTATAATTCAGCTCAATTATTACCCCATTATTATTGTTTGATTCACACTTGTATATTAGAATTTGGTTCTATCTAGCAATTTTATGAAATATGTGAGTCCGGGCATTTTATTCTTATTTTTTATTCCATATCTAACAATTCTGAAATATGTGTGCTTAGATATAGGATGTATTATCGCTTAATTTATTGCTGAGGCTCTAACTCTTTTATGAATTCTTGCCAGATATATATATGCCACAAACATATGGCATGTTTTCCAGCAGTGGCCAGGATCTTGCACTGGGTAACAGGTCAATGTAGGACTGCATTCAGAGCGAACCTGGTGCTGGTACTCACCTCATGCCTTGGAATTCCAGCTCACACTCATCAGAACATCGCCCAAATGGGCTACTTTTTCGTTTGTCTGCAAATAAATTGCATGTGCCGCACATAAGAAGTTTTTTATTTCCATTTTATTTCGACCAAATCTAATCATTATGTAAGAATGCCAGAGAATTATTAATTCATACACTATCACAAAGCAAACGTTCACTTGTCATTCAGTGCAAATGTCAACTATAAAGCTGGACTGTAACTTGCACACATGTTACGTGTGAAACTGAGATACACGCTATACCACTGCTCCTGTAAAATATCAACTATGTTATAATTGACTGAGACTGATGCATTATTTTGTTAGCTATTTGCCAGTTAAGTTCTGTACTTTCCATGTCCGTTTCTGTCGCTGCCTACCTTTTTCATATTAATACACTTATATTGAAAAAAGATGTTTTGTAGACTCACTTTTACTGAAATAAGTTCAACGACTAGTGATAACAAAACTTGCAAAATAAAAAGAATAGTCAAACCTTATGCAAAATACGTCAATTTTCAGTTACATGTCCCAAAGACGGAGTTTTTCATCTACATTTACCCTGTCCTGATCATGAGAATAAATAGATCTGGTGGAGTACACTTATGGTAAATTTTAGAAATGGATGAAAGCTTTTTTGAATTATTTATGAAACTTTATATATATTTTGTGGGTCCCATAAACTAAATATAAGGGTAAGGTTATAACATTTTTACACGTTTTAGTCAATGCTATTTGAAATATGGCAATAAGTGTAAGGAAAAACATTGTATTGGCAGATTTATTGAGGTTTATAATAAAGATACGCGGCCTACGAAAAGTCCATACCTGCAATGGCAGATTTGAAACTCCATACCTAACATATCTGTTGATGCAACCTTGAATTAATGAAAAAATATTATATGCATTAACTGTACCATTTGCAGCAAAGACATTTTCGATGGTTTTTCAAGGTACGTATATTCACACTTAAAATCCTCAGCAAGTTGAAGTAACGAATACGCTTCAATAAGAAGAATATTAAATTACCCACATAAGCAGCTTGCGATATATATATATATATATATATATATATATATATATATATATATATATATATATATATATATATATATATATATTGTATATAAATATATAAACATATACATATACTTATATTTATATATAATACACAGAACTCCCCACATAGAGAGAATGGAGGAATGTAATAAACCTATATGGGAAAATGGCAAAATGATAAAATATGTTTGAATTTAAGACAAAATCAGATTATACATACATACATACATACATACATATATATATATACATATATATATATATATATATATATATATATATATATATATATATATATATATATATATATATACATAATTATATATATTGAAACATAATTGAATGTTTATTTAAGCAATCCAGGAGTATGAGCTCTACATAAATTAGAATACACTTCATATTCTAGTAAAATGGTTATATTTGTCATTGCAAATATATTTATTTATTTTACATGGCCAACTTAATAGTATCTAAAATGCGGTAGATAGGGCGCTGCCCATAGATTAGCAGGACCAGCTATGTACAAAAGCAACAGACTCTACAAGGGAAAAGATATAAACCATTTTAAAATCGCATAGCAAAAGAGGCCAATAATGCATACGTTGAAGAGAAAATTTGTACGCAAATCTGTTTTTGTGTTCATTGAATTTCTTAGATCCAGACAATTGCAAGGACCTATTGAAAATGTCAAAATGTATTCTTAAACGGATTGTTTGGCATAAAGGTTACCGGGTTTTTGAAGTACTTTGCAGGACTCTTGTAGACGTAGACGAACAGGGGCAGGGAGTTAAGTTTTTCAGCGCAAGTCAAACTCTTTGATCGGTGAAGCATTGCAGTACTTGACATCCGCGAATGCTGCTTTGCCTTGTATTCACTCAAACTCGACATTCGTGATTTCATGGACCTGTATCAACGCACTCTTGATTGATATCAAAGCTGAAACGACTGACTGTGTTGTTCAGCTACAAAGTAAATGTTCTCAAATGAGTTGGGGGTAACAATTAAATGATGGCAACTAATTGCCACACGCGAGTCTTACGGGACTAGTATACATTTCCATGTAAATTGGCAATTTGCTTCAATTTAGAGAGACATCTATGTTTCTTCTTGTCACACAAATTATCTATTTTCATTGACAACCAAATTAAATTTTATTGATTATGCTCCATAGGATGAACTAACACTTTCAAAAGCTGTATCTGAGAACTGATAAGCTTTTATTATGCCCCAAGAGAAAATTCTCAGATTCATTTATAGTCTGCCCAAATATCGGGGAACGTACAAGTGGTAATTAACCACTGCATCCCAAATTATAACCATTAAGTCCACGAAGTTGCACCATAAATCAAAATAAATGTACGTGGGAGCAACTATTGTTATATGCAAGTTTTGTATTTTGTGTCATTTTTGTTGCCTTGATCATGACATTTGTGCTCGTCTGTCGCCTTTAAATTTGACAATTGTTTTTACTCAGAGTTGCACATTTTGCGCTATTAGAACAAACAGAGAGACTCTCCTTCTCTCACTCAAGTCTCTGGTTTTCAATTTTGGCCTTGATGGATACTTTAGTCAGACTCAAAACCCGACAAGCAGCTGAGCAGAGGATAATGCTAAATAAGAATCACTTCAGTGGGTTCTTTGTCTTGTCTTTATAAGCCATTTAATTTTTTTAGGCCGTCAAAATGTCTTATCGTCATAGAGAGAAAGAGAGAGCGAGAGAGAAAGAGAGAGAGAGGGAGAGAGAGAGAGAGCAGAATAGTACCCATGTCATTTCAACCACTCTTTAAGCTTTGAAAAACTTTAATATTTTGACCAGTTTCAAAATTCTGCCAGAAAGACGACAGCTGTTTTAATACGAGCAAATTATGTCTTTTTTTGTCACAGTCGTTAATATCCTTAAGGTACTACTCTGCATATTCATGAACAGATTTCAAAATATTTCGTGTTGGAAGAGGTGGAGAAATTATACGTCTGTGATATTAAAATGGTCAGTCTGGTGACAATCTGACAACCCTAAAATAGTATAAACAATGTTCAAATGCACGAGGATCATCATCTGCAGTCTTCACCCGCATTGCACGTGATCACAAATTAACTATTTACTAGGAAGTTAAACCAGTTTCCGCAATGTAATTGGTTTTGAAATTCACTCAGTAAGTAGTTTTCCGCTTAGTTGAATCAGTAAAACCGTAACTCATCGACAGGTTGTCAATCATATGTATCTTAATATCATAACTGAAATGATTGCAGAGCATGAATGGCACGTCCAAGTATCTTGCACAAGCTGTATTGTTATTGTTTAATCGTTATAGATCATTATGAGAATAAGTGAAAGTATCCACTCATAAGGTCTTCAAGACCAAGTCAACAAAACACAATTAATCTTTTGTCCATTAAACATGGAATACTAATTTGACAAAAAAAAAACAAAAACAAAAACAAAAAAAAATTAAAAACAAAACACACACACACACACACACACACACACACACACACACACACACAAAAAAAAACAACCCAGCAACTAAACAATGTTTACGCGGGTTCAGCATCCTCTAGTCTATGTCTACCCGTACAAACAACGGAAACCCAGTTGACGTGTTAAGATCAGAATTCATGGAATACTCGATGTACCAAAAAACCCAAAGTTAACCTTGTGTCAAGGTCCCATGGACAAATGAGTCTAGGCTTTGTTTTAGTGGTGGCCTTCAGTTCCGTTTATATATCAAAATGAAAATAATCTGCACTTATCCTTTCACCCTATAATTTGTAAATAAGCATCAGTAAAACTAACGCAAATTTTCCAATTGTCTCTGATCTCTTCATGGTTGGACCTGCCGTTTGAACCTGTTATTTGATTTTATTTTTATTTTTTCCAGCACCATGAAGCTAGGTTAATAATGTCTCATGCATCCTACCTGTGCATATTGCCATAAGTTGTTACAATTGTTGCTTCAGTCGTAAGTTAATGTCTAAAGCACAAGTCACATTAAAAATCGGCCATTGCCACTGCCATAGTCATTTGTACTAAATGTTGAACATACTTTAGCACATGATTTAAACTTACGCATGTGTATCAAGAAAGATAATTTTGATAAAGCTGAGGTAAAAAGTGCAGCTTAATCACATTTTCAACATTTCAAAAACATTCTTATTGGTGGGCCAACATGACCCTCTTTTGAAACTAGGTCAATTAGGGTTCTAGTCGAATGGGTTCACAGCAGCCGCCCAAATAGGCAACAACGAACGGCTCGGCATGGCCCCAGAGTCTGGTTCGCTAACCGTAGAAGCAGATGTGCGTAAGGATTATGTAGTGGGTCCCCTTCCATTTCTAGACTTCATAACCTTTTAGGATATATTTTGTGCCATATGCAAATTTGCGGACGACATTGATATCCTAGAAAAAGTTCAGAATTTGGCACTTTGTGGGAACGCGTGAAATATGATAACAAATAGACATATGGCTGGAAAAATAAATGCTGGTCAGTTACTCTGTCATTTGATCTACCGCGGGTAGCCTACACTGAAAGTGCAAATTGGTATTGGTAAAACATCAACAGGTTCTTACTTAGTTAAGCGACTCAGATTTGAAGAGTCAACTTAAACTCTTAGCAATTATATTTATTCATGGTGCGTTCAAGCTTAGAACATGGCGGAATAGTTCTTAAGAAATGCGTTTTTGCCATATGAAAAACCACTTAGCACTTAGCACCCAACCTTTGCCAAGGTAAGTAACTTTGACAGGTGTTTTGTGCATTTCTCACTCAAAGTGTATTCAGCACTGTAAAAGTATTAAGAAAAAACAAAACAAGAAACTTTTGCGATGGACAACATTTGACCACCGACCGGTTTTGGTAAATTTAAGGGGAAAGGGAAGATCACGGTAATTCTTTCATTGATTGAAACTGGCAAAATATGATGCCATGTACTGTATCTTAACAACACATAACCTTCAGGCTGCTTGCAATCATTTGTTCACAATCTATTTCCCTTGTGGATCATGTATTCTGCCGTTGCATACCGTAAAACCGGTCCAATCTTTATTTAAGACAGAGACTTGCATTTCCCTTTCCCTTTACACAATAAATTACAGACTTGTCTAAGTATACGTTTGTGTCAATAGATTCACCTCTTTTGTGTGCACAGATTCAGCTTAGTCGATTAAATTTTCATGTCAATAGAACGCTTTCGACAGAAAGTGATAAAGTATCAAAAATGATATTACCAACTTGACCAACACCTGCTACGCTCACTGAGAAAATTTCGATTTGACGAACGTTTATGTTTGAACTCGGGTAATATCAATGGGGGGGGGGGGGGGGAGCCTGGAAGACACATTGAATTCTAAGATTAATAAAAAAGAGCCATTTTCATTCAAATTTCACACTAATTTGTTACTCTTTAAACCACAATTTTGTAAAGCTGTTGTATCAAAAACCATTGTCCTGATGTCTCTATTGCTAAATATTGATAATCGCAAGTCACAATTGCTGAAGTCTTTATGAATTAAGATTGAAGTTGGGATTTGAAATTCAAATTCTTGATCATTTTTCAATCTACAGTCTATATAAATGATGTTGATATGAATATGTATTAAATAGTTACCTCATAATAAGCTACCATTAGCAGGATACACTGAAATTGGCAAACACGTTTCGTATGACAGTATATACCAAACCCTAATTGATCAATTTCTAAGAATAATTTACGACATGTTTTCGCTGAAACTCTATAAGAATATTTTACATATCTTTTATTTTCATTTACAAAAAAAGGCCGGTACTTTTGGACCTGTATCCACTATCCGGGCTACCTTCTCCACTCTGATCGGTTTTTAACGCAGTGGGGAGCTTGGCACTCAACCTATTACTGACCCTAAATTCACTGCCTCAGGGTAACTGCAGTATCTGATACAAAACCCATATTCTAGGGCCTACAACTGGTAACTGTTTGTCACTGCACATACATTTCCACGTGATGCTCACTCTGGAAAACTCCCATTGTATATTGTATGTTGCAGTTATTCGACAAATTAACCTTCCCTTGATACTAATCACATCTATTTTGGATGCTATGTCTTCAAAATATCCAACCGACTTGGCTACCAGTTTGAAAATTGTCAATTCCGCACCCAATGACCATGGTTTATAAATGTAGCTTGGAATGATCTTGCTGAGTAGGGTGGGAAGAGGGTTATAATATATGAAACCAATAGTATATACATGTATTTTGCAAATATTTCAGAGCATTAATGATGACATTGCCGCGATTCACTTTGATATCCAAAACAAATGTATTTTTGTGAGACTGTCGCACAATTAATTGTGCAATGTTCGAAATGGCGCTTGGCACCACATGGCGTCGTGTCGCATTTGGTTTTAAAGGTAACGATGATAATTGCTTCAGATCCAACCGAGTGGGCAGATTAAAGTTAGGATAGTAAGTCATGCTTTAAAAGTACTTTAACGACCGTTTGACCTAGAAGCTCCAAGAATGGACAGTTGGAAGCGTGCTTCTTCTTCTTTTCTTTTTATGGCATATGTTCAAACATGAGCATTATTAGCCGGGAAACTGCATGAAAAATGTTAGGCAACGTAAGTAAAGAGAACAATAAAAATGTTGTTAGTGTTAGTAAGAATGGTTAAAATCACATCTGATTTCCCTTTTCTCTCTTGTACCCTGGTAAGGAACCAATTGTTGTTGGAAGCTACCCAGGGAGGGGGCAGATGCTACAGAAATTGGAAGGTGCTGAAAACACGTCACTGCAATTGGCTGTGATTTTCCTTTCCCACAATGCATTGTGCCATGTTAAAAATATGCTTACCATGTGTGTATGCATGCCATGGTGGTATCATGTTGCAATTGGATTTATAACTAATCGATGAAAACTGCTTCAGACACAATCAAGCGGTCAGATAAGATAAGTTAGTAAGGCATCTTTTAAGGATACATTGTTGACTGTTACCCCTGATAACTCGGAGAACGGACACCTGGAACCTAACGATACTAGATACCGACAGTGCACCACCATGGCTATATGCAGGAGCTATGCTTTTTTCCCAGGCCCAAGTTAACCAGCCAGACAAGTTGAAAGAAAATGCTGTGTTTGAGTTGACTTTACTGCAAAATAACGGCATGTTGGCCAGCTTTTGTCCTAACTTGCAACTTGGTTACGGTTGATTAGAATGACTGGTTCTTTTAAGGGTGGTCGTTTAAGGGATGATTTTGATGGTCATTGGTCACGTGTTGCAGCTGGTCTAGGGTGTCAAACTAGAGCATTGGAGCAAAATTTTGCTTTACAGTTCTTGTAAAATGCTATACAATTTATCCAAAATAAGTGTTTCTCATGTGAAAAAAGTTTAGAAAATGCTCCAGGCAATCTACATTAACTGCTCAGAGATTCACATTCAGACAGCACTTTAGTCTTTCGCGTCAAGTCACTTAACTTGGCAAAAGCACCTGTGGATAGGAAAACTGGTCGTTTTGACCAGGTGGGAACTGAGGTCGGTAATTACAAGTATTGCTGCACCATGATTATACCATGTAGAACCTGCCAGGGTTTTTCAAAGAGAGTGAATGTAGGAACAATTTCAAAAATAAAGTGAAATCATTCTTTATGCATAACTGCCATGAGATGAGAGTACTGGAGAGGGACTTTATATATTATATATTTATAATTTCAGTATCTTATTGTTATAAAATTATGCTTTTGGTGCTTTTATTTATTAATGTTTTTATTTATTTATTTATTTATTTATTTATTTATTTATTTATTTATTTATTTATTTACTTATTGATCTATCTTTTAATTCAAAGATGATTAAAGCATTTCAGCTACAAACTTCTGCAAAGCAACTTAATATTTTTCTGATTTTATACTTGATTTTTTCATGTTGTAGTTCACCATGGAAATGAGCCAAGGCAAAATTCCTTAGGCATTTAGTGCTCCCATTTCATGCATCATAGTTTTCAGCAATCATATTGCACAACGTTGGCATAAGTGTGAATAAAATATTATCAATCAATCAATCAATTAGTGATAAAATTAAGTATAAGGGCCTAGTAATTATCTTACTGTGTTTTTCCTGTTGCTTTTGTGGATAAAATGCCCAACTTTCTAGTTGAAAGATAATTTATCTGTTAATTTTCCCCAAATTAATAAACATAATATGTGTGCACAAATTCCGTAAAGCGTTACATGTATAAATATCAAAATGGTTTTATTTTAATTTATAACATGGCAATGTTCTTTTTTTCCGTTTATTTTTTTTACCAATTTTTGCTAATTTCCATCAGATTTTTGTACAATATCAGGGAAAATAGCCAAATAAGTGCAATGGTGACTCAAATTTGGTGATTTCGTCAACTATGTGAAGGCAAGATTTTCTGCTCGAAACTCCCCAGAACGCACCTTTTTGCATCCTCCAATGCTAAATTTTCGGGGGAAAGGGGGGAGGGGTAATGCTCCCAGACCCCTAGCATACCTTTGGCGCTTGCTTTGGCTCTTTGGGCCAGGTATGTCTCATGTGGGCCACTGAAAAATTATGTACTTTTTTGGACCACTTGGGTCTCTGAGTTTCTAGCACAGGCCTGGGTCGATCAATATTTATTAGGGTATGGTGGCTTGAAAGTACACCTTTTTTTGTTCCATTAATTTCTGGATTGCGCTTTTTTAGTAGGGTCTGTCAGGTTACCGGAACCACAATATATTTTCGTTAGGCCTTAGGTAACGTGGACATTTGTTAAGATATGTTTAAAATGGATGTCTTTCCCTTTTACACATCACCTTTTTTGACGTCAGTTTAATATGGTACCTGGGCACAGCCGGAGGCACTTGTTTCTCTGCTAATCAAGACGACTCCAAAAGCACCAGACAAGGGGAAGGAGAAGAAGAATCTCATCAGATTAATTTTTAAATAAGGAATCTCTTCGTGACGTGATGATACTTTTAAAGATGTGAACTTCATGGCTGAAATGGATAACTGTCTCCTGTTAACGTGTCTCCCGAAGAATAATCATTCATACCTCAGTAGTGAAGTGCAAAGATATTGCTTCTAGAATCATAGATTAGAAAGCCACGACATTGTCTCGCGCAAGAACCCACCAATTGTGAAAAGTGAAAACATCCATAGATTTTGGGTTTAAGTGTGCAATTGTCACCGGAAACCAGCAACCCTATGCATGGTTAGACAAATTACCTGGTCCACTTTGGTTAATTGGACAAGCTTGTTATTGAGCCTAGCTACCGAGCATGAAACATTGATGTGCATGTACAATATCACATTTTGAAATATATGATGCGCCTTTTAGACGAAATCGCAGAGCGGACGATCTCCTTACAAGTTGCTGGCGCTCTTGGCAGACTCTCAGCAGCTTAATGCACAGATTGAGATTGTTTCTATTTTGCCTTTACATTTTCTTAAATTTTAATACATATTTAAAAAAATCTGGATTGTATATTATCTCATTTATACCATATCGTGGTCTGAATCTTAGAAGACGAAATTGTGTTATCTGAATAACTAATACCCATAGTGTCATGTATGCCCATGTCAAAGTTCTATAGAGAAACGTGTGCAATATGGACAATAGTACTTCCATATGTATATAGGTTAGACAGCGACAGGTTAGCTTATGGAGAGTAAAGAGTTCAGACTGTCGAATAGGGTAATTACTACGGGGAAATGGTTCTGCGCAAAAGGACACAAATGATATATATATATATATATATATATGTGTGTGTGTGTGTGTGTGTGTGTGTGTGTGTTATGAAGTCTATTTTCTCACGTTTTCCTGTAGAAATTGCCCTTCTTGTTTTTAAATCCTGTCGTGTAAACTAAGGATTTCGGCTATATTCACTCTCCAGCACTGTGATAACCAAGCAGCCAGAAGTCAAAATACATCAAATTTTCAAAATAAGGTTGATATTTTCTGACAATGTTGCTGTATGTGGTATTAGGTCGAGGTTTTTTTTGACAGAGAGGTTATTGCCACTTTGTAAAGTTAACATTATTACTTCAGAACGGTACTATAGCTCCAAATTACACATACAAAAAGCGTGTGTTGAACACCCACGCTTCAAGAAAATAATAGCAACTTATAAAATGAATCATCTCAATTCCTTTTTTCTTTTTTTTTTTTCCTTTTTTTTTTTTTTTTTTTGGAACTTGTGTTATAATCATGATAGGTTTTGTGCTATCAGCACATTTAAAATTTGTTTGGGATAGCAGAAGCCTGTGAAACACAAAGCATTAGAAGAGGGCGCTAGGCAATTGAAGGCTGCTCGCCAAGCTTATATATAGTGAGCCTCCAAATACCTTCTGTGTGTATGCTTCAAAACGTTTCCCAGTTTTGTTTCTGTGTAACATTGCAACATAATTTTTTTAATCTTTGATGAAGCAACTGAAAAGTACAAGCTTGCTGACTTTGAATTTATACACAGAAATACATATGTGAACTCGTAACTGTCAACATTGCATTACAGTACGATTCATAAACCGACTGACTTTATGTGTAAATGGAAGCAGCTGGCATTCCGTTGACTATCTCTGTGACTAGTCAACCGCTTTTCCTGGTGAGATATATGCACAATATGCCCAAAAGCCAACCAAGGAAAGCTGTTGACCTGGACCATTATATTCTATGGGACTGTAACCATGCTTCAACTTAAATGAAACGCGCTTTCATATAAAGAATATTAATATCCATTTGATAACTCAGAGCCATTCATCTGAACAACTACGACTTTAGACGCAGTTGGCAGTAAAAGGGTTAATATAAGAGTCCTGCCCATTGAGTAGTCTGCTGTTAAAAAAAACAAAAACGCTTCTAGCAGATACACTCTGTCATCCGTCGATGCCTTGAATATCTGAGTTGCCTCGCAACAGGCACTGATAAGGTAGTGAGCTTAATACGTTACTGATGATAGTAGGCCCTTTGTAAATATCACAACTTTTGCGGAAAAAATGCTTTAAGGATAAACATCTCGCCAGTCCAAGAAACGAATCATTGGGAAAACTCCCTAATTAGTATTACCTAAGGTAATCCGACAGAATAAAAAGAAGACTGTGGGTCAAACAATAAGACTTAATATAAACAATAAGATTACATTTTTAGAACTAGTAAGAGTTGCTTAGAACCATGGATAGAAATGTTTTCAATCAGTATTTCAAGCGAGGAAAAAATTCAATGTGTGTACACGATCAGCTCTTTAGTACACTGTTTCAAGTAAGGGGCGACCAACTCCGGTTTTAGTTTGGGATGGTAAATCTTTGTCATCCTCAATTCTGAACCTAAATGTTGCATGTCCTATACCTTTAGTGTCGCATGTCTTACACGACTAACTGAGTCAGACTTGAATACTGGATAAACGATCAGAACTGATTAAATTAGAAATGGTTTTGGCTTCCTTACTGTTATTAAAACTGCCATGGTGTTTACTTCTCGTTTCATGTTAAGGGAGTTGCCCAGAAATGGCTCTGGATGTCACAGCATTTGTGTTGATCTGGACATGAGAGTCACCTTATCATTTTTTTCAGTTTTTTTCCCATGCATATGATGCGGCTGATGCTTCTCTCATGCCTTATAAAACATTTGTAAAATCATGAAACGAAATACTAACCCTGAAAACAAAGCCCACCCCCCCAAAAAAAGAGCAGGAATTATTCCTTATTGAGCAAGTACGCCATTGTACTAGGATTACAGGGCAACGAATGGCTTCCACGCAAAACGTTATATGCGGCTCATGTTACTGTAATGCCACTATAAAACTTTTGTATGACCGTGTGACCTATTATCATGCATGTATCCAAAGTAACAGAAAGAGCAGGGATTATTCCTAATAAGGTAAATATTGTTCTGGGCGGATGATAGCATGAGGTAAGTAAGCATTTTAATGTTGAGTGGGGCTAGGATTCCTAGAAATGTGTCGCCGGGGCCTGAAATATCCTTCATTTGTATTATTCATATATTTGCATACATCACACTGAATTAGAGGAAAAGGCAACTGTTTTGTTGCAAAGGGCTCTAAGGTTTGTTATGTTGCAGATCTGTAGGCTGCACTCTGTTCTATATATGTGATTTGACATGTTGCCTGCAAGTTCTGTATCAGCTGGTTGCCAGCGACCGGAGAGTAATTATTTTACAAACAAATTCAGTGGTTCATTACAATATCAATATGAATACAGGTGGTACGGTAGAGTATATTGACTCCATTTTTTAAAATCTCAGTTTAAGTGACATGGAACTTCATATACCAGACTTACTGAAAATGAGATTTTGTGTCTTGCCGTAGTTTGCATCCAAAATGACTTCCAGGCTTTCACCGTAAGGACAAAGGGCTTGATGCAGAGGTTAGCTGTTAAACAAGAGAGGAGAAAGATGTCTTATGTACAGCAGAGGCCTCTATGACAGAAAATTGATGATATATCATGATAAAGTTTATAGTGTGGTTGTATCGCCTTTGGTTAGAGTTGGCATGGTATCTCCTAGTAATCGGAACGAGTTGGTAAGGCAATTTAACAAATAAAAGTTTCAACTGAAGTAAGAAAACGCATCTAAGAGTACAATTTGATCGGTTCTTTTCTTAGTATTTACACATGTCAGGCTGATTTGTGACACATTTGTGTAAGTTCAAATTCAGCGGTCATTATGTACTTCTACTATAAGTTCTGTGTAGTCAGGTTTGTAATTCTTTTCCCGGGCTAAGTCGAAATTTGACCCTTGCTATATTGTCCGTGTATTGGTGCATATGCTAGTTCATATAACGTCACGAAGTCTTGTTATTATAAGCAAGAACTTGTGTTACATTATTTATTTTCTTTCTTTCTTTCTTTCTTTCTTTCTTTCTTTCTTTCTTTCTTTCTTTCTTTCTTTATTATCATTTAGCGTTCTTATATTCAGTAAAATACTTCAACTGAGTTATCTTTACCAAACAAGAGATAAAGGCTAGCAGCCTCCATCACAGAAATGATGTTACGAGAATTTAATGCTACGAAATATGCTTGATGTTTGTCGCGCTGACGACCCTTTAATGTTCATTTGCCTCTAGAAGCCTTGAATTTTCAAAATGTGTTGCGTTGAAAGGTAATAATAGTGATTTTTCAGTATAGGTTCAGACACAGACAATGACTGAATTGGCTATAGAGTGTAGAGATATTGTATTGTGCATTTTTTGTGGTTGTTGTTGTTGTTGCTCAGGGCTCCACGGAAGATGCGGTACTGTGGCTCCTGTTTGTATAATTGTCATTTTGGTTGTTTGAGAGTGTTTAAGATATGAAACTTGCGATCCGTGTCGCAATTCGGAGCGATACTAAAGGTGCAATTTTAAGGAATATGCTAACTTAACTCTTGCACAAAAATCAGATTATTATTTTTAGTTCTTAAGTGATACATACCGTACAGCTTTATGACAATAGGAGAAACTCGTGCATTTAATGACAGGCTCTGGTTGTTTTTGATTGACCCCCGCAGTTGTCTTTGACTTAATCTGTCAGGAATAGTTAGTTGTTAGCACGGTTCATATGGCACCCTTCTTTTCTCACTGGGAAGAAATTTTACGTTCGTGTTACTGCTATTGTCTCATGAGAGAATTCAATGGGAATTTATCACCAGGAACGATGTCCCTCTGGCCATGCATCGCTCCTTGCCGACATTTCCATGTTCAGTGGATATTATAACCACGGTGAAGAAAGATTAGGGTATGTGGTTAGTTGACCAATTGTCAAATTTAAAAAATGAGATTCATCAAAATGAATCGTGTATTAAATTTATGTTAAAGTCTTACTCATTTTTTTGTTTGGAAAAAGACCGGGAATCTAATATTTTTGGGAGTTCTGACTGAACAAGGAAGAAGGTTTTTATGTGATTGACGATCTAAAAGTCGTTCAAAATGAAAAGTCAATTTCAGGAGTTAGATACTGATTGTATAAGATTTCAGAATAATTGGTATACAGCATTGGGTCATATTCTCTTCGCAAGGAGACATGTTGGGCCCAACGGAGCATACATATCTCAAATGCGAGCCCTCTTGAGCTCCGTATATCTGGAGGGCATCTGATGCTTTTACATGCACCGTCTGTCAATTTGCCGCAAGAATTTGACAGATTGACCTTTTATTTTTTAAGTGAGCAAGGCAGCTCTCATGTAATTCTGGAGTTCTCGTTTTCAATATTAGTTCAAAATACTTGTGCACAGGCGTAATATAGAAATACCGTGTACATATAACTCTTTCAGATTTGAAGAACTTGCTCTGCTGGATTTACATTTCCACCTGCTTACAAGAACGTTCCCATTGGGTCGAGCGTGTGCGCTCACCGTCACCTTCTTGGAAGGAAATTTGAAAATAGAATAAAATGGCCTCTCTGCCCGTCTACACACGCGGCATTCAGCGGGTGCGCAACAGGGTACCAATCTAAGCACACAGTAGAATTTCTCGGCAATGGAGACACAGGAATAATATTCTGCTTTAGGCTGTTCAAAATGTACCTTCGATCCCTCCAAAAAATAGCGGGAAAAATCACCGAAGGAAATCAAGCCCCCTTCGACATCCCAGTCGTTATAGCGGGTTTGCTCTCACACAACATATTTGTATATTTTTCGGGAACGTTGCACATGAACATAAGTATTGTGGAAAAGAGGTGATCCTTCCCCGGTCCAGCAGCTTTTTATGGAGCGCTTAACAAGCACCAAGACGTTTTTGACTGACATCTGAATGCATGTAAACCAGCTGAATATTTTAATTAAAACCATATATATCTCAATGTACGACACTGACTCTCATAAGAAATGTAATCAATCATGAAATATGTAGCTTTTACTGTCAGTTCATGTGCATGTGTAAGTAAATCACTTAAGACATTTAGTACCACATGGAAATTGTAGATCAACGTCCGTTTCTCCATAAACAGCCATTCACAAACTGATAATGGGCATAGGTCATGAAATATCTGGTGGGTAATTAAATGGAAATTCATCGCCGAGTCTCATCCAATGAAGCCATTTCGACAGCAGAACATTAACCATGCAAAGCAAAAGATAATACCCAGACCTCAGATTCAGAATACGGTCGCTCTAGAATTAAAAAAAAAAAAGATGTCTGAATGTCGAGACAAACCGGCCACTGTAAAGACCTAGTTTATTTGTTAGAGGTTGATATCAGTTCCTCGCTTTGGCATTTGACATGGCTGGGGCTTCTTTTGATGAGATCAGGCGCCTGGCCTGGGAAGTCCTTCTCTTGATGAACTACACTGTGATCCTGTTGATGACGAAGACCCGAGTCGTTGACTGGCCATACTGCACGATTGAGAGAGATTAAGAAAGGCTCTGCAAGTTTCCCACATGGGTGGTAATCGCCCAACTTCTGTCTCTTTGACCTTTTCTTCACTCCAAATCAGTTTCTAGGTTTGCCATTTGTGACGTGAGTACAAAGAACAAAATAATTTACTAGGGACACTTACTAGGTTATCCTGAAAGCGCTACAGATCACAATGGATTCAATTAATTGTCGCTTTTAAAAGCGGCCATGGACAGCAAAGTTTGGATTAGAACAATATTCTGCTTTTACAGAAAATTGTCGAAAGTACGATTTTATGTCTGACACCTTGCTCTATTCCAAGTTTGTTTCGGATTTTTTTTTTCGCATGATTCCTTTGTACAAGTTTGATTTCAAATGGCTTGACAACAGGACCCTTCCTATATAAAAAGAAACAATGATATCGTGGTGGAGTATTAAAATTTCAAGCTGTTTTAAAGATAATAACTGGAGACTATTATTTTGTATGTCTCTCATATAATACAAATTAATCAAATACAGTTACCTGGAGGATATCTCTCCTGTTTGCTCGTCAAAACCTTTTTAAATATCATGCAGACCTAACGGCAGATCTAACAGAAAAATGCTGAAAAGCTACAATTTTATGAAGTCAAGCTCAACATATTGGCTGTTTAAGATTTTATATTCCACATACACACTTTGCGAGGCTGAAGGGTGTGTGACAACATTTCAAAGAACTCACTTGTTGCTTATCCATTTTTCAGATTCATTATGCATAAAGTAGTTGCGGAATTAATTGTTTTCAATGAGCGTACCATGAACCTGTGGTAGTGCGTGTGGAACGCAAGGGTTACTATTTGTTATGAATGACCAGTTTTACTGCAAACGATAATACTTTTTAACTGCAACTTGCCTTATCGGACAAGTATGCATGTTTTCCATTCCATGGGCTTTCATCAATTCACGACAGGCTATATGTATGTGCTATAACATTCACTCATCGGGTGTTACAGTTGTCTTCCGACAATCGGACAATATCCTGTATATCAGAGTATACTATGGCATGTATATCGAAATCAAAGTAAGACTTTTTTTCATGTTCGGAACAGGAGATCAAAGAATACCCCTTCTTCTGAATTGGCCCCACAGTGAACAAAAAGATAACATGTTTAAATTTACCCCTATGGTACCAATAAAGTGATGTGCACAGAACGTAGTGGGGCAGTGTCGTGTAAACGAATACCCAGCAGGTACCCGGGTAGCAGGTGAAATACTGATACTCGGGTAGTTCTCTCGAGTACCCGGGGGAAACAAAAAACACAAACAACCCCCAAAGTGTCCGTTGCAACACGTTGTCGCCCAGGTGGTAAACATTTGTCCGGGACACCGCGATCCAGAATGACAGTTTGGGGTCATTGGCTTTGTTACATGCCAGAGTTGAAGTCACAACACTATGTCCGGGACACAACGTTCACAAGCGTGGGACTGTATCATGAAAGGAGGGGATAAAGTGAAGGGGAAACACAGAGCCGTATGTCAACTACAAGCTGCCCCGCCCCCCCCCCCCCCCCGAAAAAACTTCGCCGTTTTGCAGACGCAGATAACCTGGATGCAGATTCCATGGCAAACATTCTGCTTGGACCAGATATAGCTATATGTAACAAACAAATTATCATTGATTCAGGGCAGGTACTCAGCAGCTACTTGTCAAAACCAGTGGCACATTTATACATAAATCCACCGGAGTGGTGGATGGAACACGAAAAATCTTATAAATCTCTGGCACACCTTGCTTAAGAGACGTTCATGCAGGTATTCCCGATACTAGCGCCCCCTGAGACCCACTTTTTCTTCTCAAGCAGGAATAATGTTAACGAAAAAATCCTCACTGAGACCTGAAATAGCAGAAATACTAATTTTTCACCATTATAACAGGAGAATGTGTGACTTTAATAGGATGGCTTTTGGTTTCATATGATAGTGCTATAATTATTGATATAGAGTTTAATCGAGTCAGTTGACTTTGTCAACTTGTAGATCAAAACACCATTTAAAAGCATAATATTATGTATTATCACAAATCATATTGAACGTTTTTGAAATAAAGAGCTATAGAAAATATAGTCTTTGAACAATGTATGTAGTTAATATCACTACGCATCATTACTCTAAAACGTAAGTCCGTAAAGTGACAAAACTGTATTTTCACTGAGCTGATGAGCTTTAATTTATTATCAATTTCTACAAAGATCACCTTAGTACGTGAAATGACAAAACTGTGTTGCCAGTGTTGACGAGCTTTAATCCATTTTAACTTTCTGGTAAGTACACCTTTTCACACTAAGTACGCATCCATCAACGTTTCAAAATATATTTTCAGTTCTGGTGGATTCGGGTACATAAATATCGGACCACCAAAGGAGTTCGCGCATATTTACACCATTGACCATTCAATAATAGCATAAGAAATAGAAACACAGCTTGTTCCAGACGTTGCGCTAGATTATAGTGACAACTTTCACCGTGATCTTGCATAGCCCTTGATCGACGGTGCTCTTCAAGCATTTAAACACTCCTAAAAGAATAAAAAATAAATTACGCAATAAAACCTGGCCAGTCCAATTACGTTTTGCAATTGAAATTCAACCCATACCCAGTCATATTATCAGAGTGAGTCATCGGTTTTCCTCGACTGACTCTAGAGTGCTCCCAGCATGAGCACAGGAAATCTTATGGATATTGATCGTATTATCTTAGTAGGATTCCATGATACGTCCCTAGTGTAAGTAGGAAAGAGACCTCAATACTGGTGCACCTTTGTTCGATTGTCTACAAACGTCACATGGCTTTATTTGATGGCACTAAAAAGGATGAACTCGTACGTGGCATAGCTGTCTGACACCCAAACCGAAAATGAAAATTGATCTGTGGTTCCGAAATATTACGCATTTTCAATGCGGAAAAAAACTGCTGCCTCTTGATTACTCTTGATTTATATTAGGTTCCTTCGAGATGCACCGACATGCTGAGGAATAAATATAATCTGGCATTATAGTGGGGCAGAAACGTCTAAAGGAGAGACCTCGAATACGATACACCATGAAACCTACCAGTTGCAACTTGAGTTTTTAATATCTGAATAAGATAAATATACTAAGATAACCTTACGTAGTTGAAGATGAGGCTTGCCCAGCAAAACATTATCGCTGTGCGTACTACAAAGTCGCCTAACGCAATATGATAGAACTTAATACTTGAAAGTGACAAGTGACAAGTGGCAAAATATCCATTAAGGCGGCAGAAAACAAAAGGAATTGCTTGGGGATCCAAGAATAGTCGAAAATTGAAATTGCACACTCTACTCTACCCTTAACCGATGAAAAAAAGGTTTTGCAGCACATTTGGCCAGAATTCAGAATATAGGATTTGGGAGCATTACTTTCCAACATGCTTGAACGTATTTTGTGGCAATTCTTCCAAAAAATCCAATATCGCCGACCGATTAATCATGATTAACATGTCCGGAAGTTCATTAAAACGCTGCAAAACATTAAAATGTGTTGAATATGATCAAGCCCCGAACGAAAGGTCACATAGTACATGAACAGACAGGCCTATTAATGAAAGAGTAACAGCCAGAACTTTTTTTACAAGTATAAATAACCGTCATATGTATACCACAAACTAAGCTACAATGGTCTACAGCAAATTTTGCCATGATTCAGAAAAAAGTGATATCGTAGTTGCCACAGCCAATACTAATTTTGTCTTTAGAAGTGTTTTATTGCCACGTTTTCAGCACTATATAGACAACTGCAGAACGGATACAATATAATACAATTTTGTGTGGTTCTATCGCCTGGCGCTTTCCAGAGACACAACGTCTAACAAAACACTTGTTTTTAGCCTGCGATTACTCCAGATTTTTGTTCATATTCATTTCAATAGCGCGATGACGCGACACGGAAATTCCAAATAGCTTGTCATAACAAAAACAAAAACAAAAACAAAAAACAAAAACAAAAAACAAACAAACAAAACAAAAAAACAAACACCACAAACAAACAAACAAAAAAATGCAAAACGAACAAAAACAAACGAACAAAAATCGAATATATAAAAAAGATTAAAGAGGGAAGCCCTTATGGTGTTCCTAAATGACACTACCCTTTCGGACCTTGTTTTTCTTCTGCAACAATTTTTAGGAGTTTGCATTCAAGGTTAAAACTGCGATATAAAACAGACAAGAACACAAATATTCCAGTTCCCTTCATGACCATGACTGTACGGAGCCAAACTACATTTCAATGAATTGTCAAATGCGTCTTTTTCATACTTGAATGCACAGATGGGTGTTACGATATCACTTTGAATGAAATCGGGAACTGATTTCTAAGTTTAGCACTGTTGGTGACATCAAACGTAGTTCCGGCTTGGTCTCTCATTATACAATGTCAGGGGCGGATCCAGACATTCTAAAAAGGGTGGGGGGTCCAATTGCAAATGCTGAAGGCACGAAACTCACAGCCGGAGATCTGGGGGACTTCCCCCTGATTTTTTGTTTTTAATCGGTACTCTGAGACGCGTTTGCCTGGCATTTGAAACTTTATTTTCACATGGACATTTTGTTATCTGAAACATCCAAAATTCACGAAACTGGGCTTTCCCGTTAGCTTCCATATTTCCTTTCAGGGTATGCTATACAGGGTTGGACAAGTCCCAAACTTTTTACAGGATGGCAAGGCCAGTGCTACAAAATTTCTACTGGCCCTATAGTCTGCTCCCTCCCCCCTCCAACTCCGATGAGCGCATTACATGTGACCGCGACAACATAATGACTGCAGTTTTTTCGATCAGTTTGGTTCATTACACATTTTGTTTTTTGGCTTTCACAACATTCAAATCTATACATGATTTGTAAGTATATATTTTGGCGAGCTCTGTTTCTTAAAATTGCAGGTGGACAAAAATATCATCCATAAGACTGAAAAAAAATATTGTATCCGTTTGATTCATTGAACTGCCTCTAGCATTAAATTATATATTGCAAGTCAAACGATATAGAGCCGATACAACCAAATCGGAAAGGAACTACAAAGATCCAATAATTTTACTAGTAGTGTATATACTCCCAGTTAGACTCGTGAGAGTCGAAATTCGAGTTCCTAAGTAACTTAAGGTTTCGAGATACAAATGTGTACAACTACGTCTTGCTGCTTTTAAAATTTTGGTGTAGCTTGATGAAAGTATAGAGTGTTGGATTTGAAAATTCTTGCTTGATCAATTGGTGTACATACAAATTGTGCAAAATTGAATAATTATGCCTCCAACCTAAAAAGAAAAAAAAAAGGTTTTGGATCTGCAAATCAGCAATTTAAAAAAAAACATCTGTTAGGAGTTCATCCGTTGAAATCCACTGGCCTGTGAGTTTTTGAAAAGGCAAAACTTTATCAAGCGTCGTCATTTTGAAGAAGGTGAAATTCACGTCATCTTTGCACGGGATAATGAATCCTTTTCAAGAAAGTTTTGCACACGTGGAATAATATGGTTTTAATTCTCATTTATTTTTTAACCGAAAGACTTGGGATTGATGTGGGCTCAAAAGAAGTTTTCTGGGTTTTTTTTCGGCGTCTTTTATATTTATCAGACTAATAACATACAGACAGGACGTCAAGTACAATTACATCAGTCTGAATACAATAAAATTGGATCCTACACGAAAAAAAAAAAAACAGAGGGGAGAATACGTGAAGCGAGAATGTGCGACGCGAGAATGCGCGAAGCAAGAATGCAAGAATGCACGACATTAGAGAACCACAGGAGCTCCTATACATTTTGTTGTTACATTCGGTACGTAAATAGGATGTTTAGGTATATTTAGATATGTAAAATATGTATTGTGTGGAATGGTCTACCAATTGAACGAAATCATTTAGCAATTTCTTCTCCTTTAAGTGCAAGATAACATACTAAGAAGAAACCTGTGTATATCACAGACGCATAGTCTGAAAAGTGGCTAGAAATTGGACGTTGTTCTGCCCCGGTCAGTACAAGCATTGTGCTGTTTTAGCCCCCCACCTCCCCCCCCCCCCCCCCCCCCCCGCTGTCCTCTTACGGCGACTGCTCTTTGTTAACAGGGGCACTTGGCAGTTTCCTTGCAAACAAGAGTCATGCAGAATGATAAAAGTTTTGGTATTTATTGCATCCATGCATTCACCCATCTATAAAATTAAAATTGTCATATGTTGTTACCTTGAAAAAGCTGAGTATCCAGCATTATGACCTTTACAATGCAAGCATTTCCGAAATTATATTAGGGTCTTATACCAAGAAATTGATATACTTGTTATCAGTGCCTTTGACCTAATTTTATTAGTCACCGGGGTCAATTTAGCAATGCACACTGGATATGGTAAAAACATGAAAAAAGGTACGATCATGACCTTGATCTTGAATTCAATGTCACACGAAGCAAGAAAATATCAAAGATGACCACATAGGCTATTTGAATCCTCATACACGCCATATTTTGGATAGAGTCAACAGCTTTTCTTCGCCAAACATTGGGCGTATTGTGCCCAAAGCTCTCATACGATAACTGTTGAACTGGACCATTATATTCCTTGGAACTTTAGGCATGCTGGTACTTGAATGAGATGCCCGTTTTCAAAAAAAAATATTGATACTGTATCCATGTGATAATTTAGAGAATTTCCTTTTTGGTACCTCGAATTTAGCCGCAGTCGGCAGTGAAAGAGTGCAAGTGAAAGCCATTTATGATTTTATGACGGTAGTTTAAAGGGGGGCATGCATAGTCGTAAACACACACAGACACACACACACACACACACACACACACACATATGTATATATATATATATATATATATATATATATATATATATATATATATATATAAACATATATACATATAAGTGTTATAGTGATATCGTTAAGCACGTGCCTGAAACAATTATATTTCAAGGTCAAAGTTCAGGATGTGGTAGGACGTGAACAGGAAGTGTGAAACATGGGTGTATGTTGGGTTAAGTCAATGAACCTTAAAAATCTATACAGACCTGTTGTCTAAGGATTGTATCATTCAGCCAAGTTTTCACCTGGATTTTCCTGAAGAACAATGGGCAACATGCTTTGTCTTCATAGCTATATGGAATGTTGATTTGTACATTTATGAAGTTATCTTTGCTTGCACAGTTGCAACCAACATTTGTGGTCCTGTGATCATGTTCTTTTAAATCAGGGACAAGAATATGACATTTTATTTTCATTATTTATTTCCCTGAGGTACCCTTATATTTACTGATGCACAGCTAACTTAGCGATGCATGTAAGTACTTCAGTTCATGTGAACAACGTATTTCAATTTCGCCCCAGATGGGAAACACCCGTAAGATGCCCCCAAGAGGGGTATGACTATGTTTATCATGTTAAGCAGCGCAAGTAAATCTTAGGGTATAAAACAGTGGTGTCATCTAAACCCCAGTTAGCCTGTGAGGTACTCCTGGTAAGACTGCTAAAATTACCACCACCATTTTCCCTTCAGTTTGTCCAGCAATGTAACTCATACGCACACTTACCATTGTCAAATATTTACAGTTGCAGCTTTTTCCTATCATTTCCAGAATAGGAAAAAATTAAATCGTAGCATGAAAGAAAATGGCCAAAATATGGCAGTCCCACAATAAGGCAATCCACGCAATGATATATTGGTTTTGGGGACAAGCTTATCTGCAGCACTCAGATCTAGAAAACAGACCTACGGTCATTACACTGATCCTACCAATACATTACTGCAGTCTTCATGTCCATAGCCTCTTCCTGACAGAGAGGGAGAGAGAGAGAGAGAGAGAGAGAGAGAGAGAGAGAGAGAGAGAGAGAGAGGTGGGGGAAGAGAGAGTGCAAAAATGCCTAACTATAGGCAAAGCTTCTCTTAATCAGCCTCTCTGTATCAAACTACTAATAAAGGTTAAAGATATAATGATTTTGTAATCTATTTTGACTACTGTGTATTGAACCAGCGGCCAATGGCCTGAAATACGGAATAAAGGACGTTAAAAATTCGCGTTTTTCTTTGTAGAGTTTGCTGAATCTGACAGCACTGAGGTCGTTGCCTCTATCCAGATGCCCTTGTAATAGAAGATTTTTGTCTCTGATATAATGTATGCATATTCATTGTGATACCTAGGAAAGTGACGTTAACACTTAGCCCTTTCATGGGCAACTGCTACTATAGTCGAAATAGTCAAAACTAACTGCTCTAAATTATAATAAGAGCGCTGGATCCATGTACCTTGTTATATGAATATATATTATACAACCCATTCCAGTGCCAGTAAGCCTGTAGTGACAAGGAATTTAAAAGTTCAGGTCAACAGCTTTACCTCTTTACTCGGCGTGCTTTGGACTCTCTGCGCCCAAATGGTGTCGAGCAAAGCTATACACTCAGTCCATAATGTGTCACTAAAAGAGTTACATACATGTAGGATCTCTTTCAACTTTCAACCTTTGGCGCACTTGGCTCTAATTTGGTCGCTACTTCTGATGGCCTCAGGGGCATACCTTGCACAAAGCCTCATGTTTTAGATCTAAAAACAATTAATTGCCGTGTTGTTTTCCAAACACGTGACAGGTTTTTTTTTATTTGTTGCATCAGACACTTAGCAGAAATCCCCTCAAGTTCAGTATGGCCAAATGGGAAGAGGATCCGGTCAGTGGTCTTGGAAAAACCTCTACATGATTTTTTGCTGGAATCCCTATTCTTATTGCTGATATGCTCACTTATCAGCTAATATAAAGTAAAAGTCAAATCAAACATTAGCATGGCCACTCACTGAAAAAAGTAATAAGATTCAAGTCAAAGTTTATATCTGCAATTATTTAAGATAATAACTATCACGTAGCATGCTGTTCAGATGGCGAAAATTTAGAAAAACGCATAAATATTCATAGATACATTAACTGTTGATAAATTTGTGGCTGTCTGAAAAGTAAAATATTTGGACCTGTCATGTTTGCCAGAACACATGGCAGAAGGCTTTACGGGTTCTACATGTTTACATGAAATATCATACAGGGAACACTTAGCGGAACGCAGTTCCTGATCTAAGCTTAGTTTTCAGCATGTTGAAACGCCTAAACCTTGAAACGTGACCTATTGAATACACTTGGTATAGATCCACCCCATTGGGTGCATTGGTAATAAATATATGAAGTTCTGCTGATGTACAAAAAATGTAAATATGTACCTACACTAGTGACAATCTCTATTATCCATGCTGACATATACTCTTATCCAATTACTTTGTTTCTTTCCTTCTTACTTACTTTCTTTTTTTTTAATTTGTATATCTATTGTTCTATCTACCTATCTATCCATCTGTTAAAAATCGGGGAACGACAGTGGTGCTACGTAATGGACCATTTTGATTGGGGAGCAACTTAAGGTGGAAGCTGTGAAGCTAGTACACAGTGAGACTTCCAACTTTGGATCGATATTACCCATTTAATTTTTTCACAAGTACATTAGACCTATATATTTTCTGATTACTACATATCCATAGATTTGTATCCTTAGGTTTTTTTTTTTTTTTTGCAGGATAAGAATTTTTCGAGATTTTATAGCATTTTTTCTGACTTGCTAGGATTTTGCCATTTTTCGCGCAGAAGTCACGCAAATTTTTTTCAAGTTGAAATCTGAAGAAATTTAAAATATATATCCATCTCAAGGATCGAGTTCAATGGGGAGTCCTGAAATAGCATAAATAAAAAGTTATAATTTTTTTATTTTGTCCTGACAGGTTGCTCATTTTCTTCTTATAAATGGCTCCAAAAGTCACGGAAGGTATTGTCAGAAAAAAAATCATGGGAACCGCTCCTGGATATGATATTTTTCTTTTGATGTCCGTTGCTTTTAATGTGATAGGGCAATTCGTACGTTTGTGAGGCGAGATACAAATTGCAGAGGTTGAGCAAAAAACAGGTCCGAGAAAATTGCATTGAAAGAAAAAGTTGCCAATTCTAACACATTTATGGCTGTCATATGACACATACTCATTTCTTCTGTCCCGTGTTTTAATTATTGTGTGAAATAAACTTGTAGCTTTACCTCTGTGATGTTGTCATCAAACAAAAAAAATCACACTTGGCTTGTTTGGGTGTGAGTTCACATGCGGCTTTCAATATTTGGGGCCCATTAAGTGAATTGTACTAATTTGTATTTACATCCATAGAGAATTTCAAAGTAATCAGCACAATGGTTGTGATTAGCCTGAACTGGCCCATTCTTCTCTCTGCGGCTAATGGTTTCCTGTTCATTATGAGTGACACTTGTCAATTGCTTACCAAGGGTCATGGACTAATGACTGTGCAAACAATGACATGCTTCATTATCATGCCCATGCAAACAAACCCCATGTGCTCGGCATGCCTTTAACTTTTCAGTGTAAACATAAGCGTTGAGATCAATTTTCGCATATAAATTTTATGTTCACACATCTGAGTTTTTGGGAGCATGTAGTTTAAGTGTCAAACTATCCAAAAATATGAAAAAGTGATTAGAGGTTATCCAAAGGTGCTGACTTCAGATCTTCCACCTTTAGCTACATTCCTATTACATATGAAACGAACCCAGCATTTGGTCTGTGAGAGGCCAAAAATTACAAAACACACCAAAGTTCATAAGAATCAGAAAAGCAAACGCGATGTTACTTGTTAAACAAATTAAAGTCTAGGGTTAAACTGTTTCAATTTCAAAGCGATTGACAAAGTGGTAAAAAAACTGTTTTAAAAGACTGTCCCTCAAAAGAACCAAATTACTTCATGATAGGTGACAAATATCATTTAAGAGTAACTGTTTCACAAACGTACCAGAGATCCGTGCAAAGCACTTCACCAGATAAATGTGAATATTCGGCTCATCAGTTTTGGGAAGAAATCGCATTTGAGAAACAGTTGACGCACGACGACAATGACGACTATGCAATGGGTATACAGAGAGACAACGCAATACGATCAACGTAATGACAAGTCAGTTGAGCTAAAAATGAACTTAAAATTATATGCTAAAGAAAAGAGATTTTAGAGGGTGCCGTTTAACAGATATATCAATACATGATTGCATGAAAATAATCTTGACAAATTTGCAACAAAACATTCAGGTTTTGGTCTCTTCTTCTTTATGTGGCGGTATCATAGACATTTGGCATGCTTGTTCCTGCTCATTTAATTTTTTTCATCTGCCATGAATTTTGTGTCGGATGTTAAGTATCTGCCATCTTATCCCGGAACGTACATCGGTACTGATGTACAGTCAAACCGCTTTCTAAAGACACTCAGATATGGTGTTATTACAATGAGGTTTCATTGTAGAATACTAAATTTTGATTTTCAAACCATGAATTATCTGAATGTTTTACTTACCCGAGTTGTTGACAATCACCTTTATTTTCAAATTTCATGTTTTCCATGAGGTTTTTTTTTGGGGGGGGGTTGTAAATTGTTTGTACTACTTACATATGCTTAATACTATTATGAGAACTGATAGTCAATATGATGTGCACTTAGGCAAATTGTGGTTTTGCTTACACGTGAAAGTACTGCTAAGCGGCTAATATAAGGTTTCCCTGGGAATGCTGTCGATCTGGCCATAGGATGACTGAGTGAGAGGAAATTCAAACAAAAGGCCTTTATATTTCGCCAAAGAAAATCTCATAAAAAGCCTAGATAGAACTATTGTACTAGGACTGAATCTCACGAGCATCGAGAGACCCACGTCTTAGATTGAATTAGCCCCTTCATTTGATTTGTTAGCGATTCAATCAATTTCAGTCCATTGGTAACAGTAAAAGGCAACCCAAGGCTCTCTCGGAGCGTAGGTGTCATGTTTTGGTGCACCAAACCCATTTAAGCTGGATATTAAACGTTGCCATAAAACGACCGAAGCAACTCGCTCTTCGATCCAATTTCCACTTTGTTTCTTTTGATCTATTGGGAAGGCACATTGATCCATTTGTTTGGAAACTTGAACAGAGTAAGCGACAGGATCTTCCACTTCACTTGGTATCTCGTGCATCTGCTCTCATAGCTGACGATTGATTGCTTCCACTGCATCTCATTTTTAAAATCTGCATTCATCAGAAGCTGTAACAATGGCTTTGCACACAAGAAGGGACACTTTTCACCGTTGGCATTTAAAGAGTGTGTTTCTCTGGAAAGATTTATCGTAAGTTATCAGCAGCACTAGCAAGGTGCACACCTGCATGGTAGACACAATGATAACCAGTTTATGATCCTCTTATATCTCAGATCAACGGAAATCGTATCAGTCAAGTTATTACTGATTACTCTGATAACACAGAATGTATGACTACGGGAGATTGATGGGATTTGAAGTTTAAAGAAAAAATACTTAGTTATATTGTCAGCTTATTTCTTACTTGTTATATATGCAGCTTAAAGCCAGGCATTCTTGATTTTTGCTTTCCCTGTCCCAGTGCTAAGTATTCTTGAAGCAACTTGAAAAACCCTACCAACACGCTGAACATGTGATCAGATACAATCGTCACTTAATCTGCGACAGGCACCTTCTTATTTAGGTCATAACACCAACAACATGCTTTTCGTATGTTTGTATGCTTTTTTATGTATCCCCCCCTAGACAGTAAAACATATGCTACTGTGTTCTTCGCAAAGCCCAGTACAGGTAGTTAGGATGGTTTTGAATATTATTGATCCAACTCTTCTTGCGCCTTCCAACTCCTAATTTTATAGTAAGTTCATGTGATTTCCCGTCGAACGACGCCCTATTATTATTATTATTATTATTATTATTATTATTATTATTATTATTATTATTATTATTATTATTATTATTATTATTATTATTATTATTACTACTACTACTACTACTACTACTACTACTACTATTATTATTATTATTATTATTATTATTATTATTATTATTATTATTATTATATTTGGATGGGGGCCATCTTCAATACGTAACAATAGTGCATATGTTCTGCTAAATCTAGTACTGTTCGAATCAAATCCCACGCATTACACACAGAGGTTAAGATGTATTTTTGATGTATTTTGTTGTTATTTTTGTTATCACTACTTACTACTGGGGAACAAACTATGTACTCCAGATACCAAATACACTGACACAACAGATTTCCTTTGCACCTTGCCGTGTCGTCTTATTCCCTATACGTTAAAGATGAAGAACTGAAAATTACCTCACCTAACATTTCATTGCCTTTAATCCTTTCTTGTTTAAATTGCCTAAAAGCGACAGAATGTAAAATTGTTCTCAGCGTAATTTTCCTTGTTAGTTTAAAATTATTGTAATCAGAAATGTAAATTTTATCTATTTTATCCTTTGTTACCCAAAGATGAAGAGCTGAAACTATATCGCTTAAAATTGATTTCACTGTCTCTAATCCTTTCTTGTTTGAAGTGCCTCAAAGCGACAGAATGTAAATTGTCATCAATTTGCCTTTACTCTAGTGTCTCATTAATAGGGAAGGGCAGTGTTTTAAGTTTTCAGAAACCTCTACTACAACTTGCAAGCCATTGCTTTCATCCGGGTACCCGACTGCAGGTGAACACTGGTCTCGGCGGATTCGCAAACATTGTGATAACATTGTAAGTATCGCGATCAAAGTGCCAAAAACTGTTCCTTTTCACATAACATCTGTGGATAAATTTTAACCACACAAACGATAGGATTGTATTACATCAGAGTATGAAATCATTTGTTGGTATGTTGTGTTAAAAACATTTTGCTTGTTACATTCTACTTTTGCATAGTGCCACTCAAGTATGTGAACGGTCAAAATAAATACAATAATAAAGATTATTCTTTGACAGTTAAGATAATGCAATGATTACATATAACAAATTATTGACATAGCACATAATATGGACTCAACAGCATGATGATTCCGTAATACTGCTGTTATAAGGATCAAGGTGACCCGGTTCATCGCAGGAAACAATGGAGGATCGGCCAGGATAAAATAACATTGGTCATCGTGTTTTGAGAAGTCGATTGAGATTGTATTTTAATGCCAGGTGTGTTATCACTGCTTCAAAAATAAAGACAAGCAGACATTTTCAGAATATGTTATTGTAGATAACTTTCCAAATTACGATCTTAATCACTCGCTATCAAAGCCAGTGTTACTGTGTATGTGTGTGGAGGAGGAGAGGTAGAGTTAAAAGATAAAATCAAATGTGATCAACTCCAGTGTGTATTACGTTGATTCCTGGATTGAATTACTTTCCTGCATGTCATTTACATACATTACAGTGTGGTCATATATTGCAAGCTACTTACTTAACTCATGTTAAGAAAAGTATTTATCAATGATGAAATTATCATGATTATGCGATACACTTGGTAATTTCATTGGTCTGTTCCAGTGTATTGCCAATGTCAACGAAGAAAAAAACACACACACAAAACAACAAAACACATGTGTCCTTTAAATAATGGCAAAATTAGTAGAACTTAAAACTTGGTTAATTCATGGTCTGTACTTGTTTATTGCAGTTGATGAAAAATAAATACAAATGTCTATTAAATAATGACAATGCTATTAGTTACACTTCGTTATTTCATAGGTCTGCCTTTGTTTATTGCCACTTATGAAAAAACAGAAACAGACGACATGTGTCTATTCAAAATAAATGGCGATATTACCAGTTATTATTTGCACTTGGGTATTTCATGGCTCTGTGCTTGTTATGGCGATGATTTTATGTACATGATGTATAAATGAACAGATTTTTTGTTCCAGATTTTGTAACTGAATATTTCTTTTCTTTTTATTTACAGAGTCTTGAAATAATACAGGCATCATGGTTTGGCACTTTAACGCAGCGATTAACTGCATTTTCAGTACGCAGAAAGTTCCGCAGTGCACAGAAGGGTGCAAGATAAAACATTCAATTGTACCATGTATTGAACACCCACGAGCATTCCCTCAAATTCAGAATGTAACGTTCCAGGTTTCCCCGAAGATTCCTGAGTTCCGACAGAAGTGGGTCGACGCTTTACAATGTCAGGACTTGACAAAAACAAACCAGTTAGGTCGAAACCACAGACCATGTAGTCGACATTTTGAGGATGGACCACCAGTTTACGATGATATCGTGCCCACAGTGTTTGATCTGCCTCCACATTTGCAAAAAAAATACATACAGTCCAAGACCAACCACAAAAGCAAGAAAACCGCTCCCTCCTAAACCTTGCTACTCGACCACCTGGACTAGTATGGAAACGGAGGGCATTCACTCATAAGCAGAGGAAAGTCATGATGAAATCAGGGCCAAGGAATGCGAAACACTGTATAGCTGTCAAGACCAAGAAACAAACTAAAGATGTTTATATATATATATATATATATATATACATATATATATATATATATATATATATATATATATATATATATATATATATACATACATACATACATACATACATACATACATACATACATACATACATACATACATAGTTGTGAAGCCCAAGAAACAAACTGATCCTGCATATACCAAAGTTATATATATATATATGCATTCACAATATCCAGTGTGGAATAAACACATCGAATCAGAAAAGTAGACAAGACCTAACTGGATAACAAGCATACGTTTGCACCTTTTTTCTCGTCAAAAAAAGTTGTTGACTCAGTCAAATTGTAATCAGCAAAGAGTTGATTAACACTTTCCAATCAAAGCTGTCGGCAGTTTTGAAGTGTCGTCTGCTTCATAGAGTCGTTTAATACTGTTACACAATGGGGTCAGTTTGGCGCCCCGATATTTCCTCGTGTTACAGTTATATGACTGACATGAAATCCAGCATAAAATGTGTCCGTCTGAAACATGTCTTCCTTTACGATTACGTCAAACAGAGGCGAGTCTTTTCCCCGGAGAGGTGTTCTGTAACAAATCAAATTTTCCATGTCCTTTTTAGAAATGATTCATTATATATGACAAAATTGGACCCAGCGGCGTGCCTTCAACTGTAATTTGTGATAATGTCACCAGGCATTCCAAACTAATCAGGTTAGTGTCCTTCACCTGTATTTCTGATTGTGATCTCATTACAATAATTCAGTATTTTGCTCATAAGGTGATTCTTTTTCGTCTGATTTTAATGAGATACCTTTCATGTGTGTATGATGAACAGGATGTGGCCATAGGGCGTAATTGCTCGACTTCCGTGGATAGAACATTTTGAAATCTAGCAGCTTACCCGCGGCTTGTTCCACCATATGGTATTCACCTGGTCTATAAATTAATATGGCTTCTTAGAAATGAAAACATCTCCATAGCTCAACGACCAGCATTTGTTCTGCATGTGGTAGAGTGAAAGGTTTATAAAGGTGGATCGTTTGAATATTTTACGAACTCATTTCGATGTAGGAATATGACGCTGACGTGTAATAGCACAATCACGCATAAGCTTTTTACGGTAGACGCCAGACATCTTGAATATGACAATCCCATGCTGAGTGCAAAGGTGAAGCGTATTAAGAAATATTGCAAACCAAAGGGAAGTCAACTATCACGCACATGTTAAGGTGTTAGACACTGACGTGCCTTCTCAAATCAGGTTGATTCCAGTGTTTGCAAGACACTAATCAGCTCTGAAATAAATATCCCGTCTGACAGGAGATTGCATCTATTCAATTGTGTCCAACAAACGTGTTGATGCCCAAAATGTCAGTCACTTTTCTTCCGAGAAGGGTATCAAACTATGCTGACCCATAGCTAAGTTGGTGCCACAGTAATCAGTGAAGTCAGGTTTCAGTGGGTCATGCGAGCGCAATATATCATTCTCCTCACCGAAAAACACTACTTTGGAAGGATTGCGGTGAAGCTTGTTTTAAAGCCAAAAAGAGACCCGTATTATATCTCTACTCGTTCCTCATATCGGCAGTATATCGCCAGTCTGTAAAATATTGCTTAAAGAATTGAAGGCATTTTACTGTCAATATATACTTCCGGCTATTGAATGACATAAGTGTTTCTAACAAGTGTACCAGGTTTGCAATTTTGATAGATATATGTGATAAATATGCGAAAGAATGACAATGGCGATTTAACTTCGTTATAAAAAGACCACATGGATGCTAATTGGCAAACCAGCTTTTCATAACCACCAAACCCGGCAATTAAATGGAATTATAATAATGGGGAAGAGTATTTAACCACTGTGGGAGTCATCTTTCAAATGACCAGAGGTACGTTAACCATGCAACAGATCATATTTAACCAACCAGATATCCAATGTTCAGAATTGGCAATTCAGGGCTAATCCTAATGGGTTTCAGTATACCTGTTAACCTCGAAAAGACATGCTTCATCAGGTATTGTGCCAAAAGTATACATCTTACAGGTGCAAAAGTCAAACGGTTAAATTTTGTTCAAACAAGCATCCGAAAAACCGTTCTCGTTTGCGAAGGATCATCACATAGGAAACCACTGAGGGCACTGGATGTCTCACACTTAGCATCCATAATGAATGTGAAGTTTTGTTACATAGAAGCTCGCAAACCGACTCTTCGTGCAGATCTCTTTGTGCCCACTTCCCAAAGAAACATATCTGATGCCACATAATTTTGGAAACCATACACTAGTACAGCGAGTCATATCACGTGACATTCCACAAATCGCATAAAAAGTTGTATATCTAAGCACGAGTATCGATTGCGAGCTATTCACACAATTTGCTGACAGGTCAGTACATCAGCCAATGTAGGTGACATAGCTATTTTAACAAGGATACCAGGTTTGCAATTTTTTTCTTTGTGAAGAATTTTTAATTTTTGAAATTAACATATGCGTGGAAAAATATATATTAATAGAATTTTCTAGACGTACTAGATGTGTTCTCCAAGAGCCTAAATTCGTAATATTTTAATTTGTCAATAAAAATCTAAGAAAGAGAAAAGAGCAATTATTTTTCCACCAAGAAGGAATAAAAACAGCAGTTGAGCACATGTTTTGATGATGTCGAAATACCTGGTTTTGTCATTGTCGATAGTATCCCCTATACCACAAAAACGCGTCACGATTCTATTAAAGATGAATCTCTTTCTTCCTGAATGGAATCGTGATAAGATTAATCCTAATTTGGCTAAAATGTGACAATTTGTGATATGTGTACCGTCATGTGAAACTGAGATCATTGCTATACAGGTTTGGTGATCGAAATTTTAATGATCCCATTTATATTAATTTGAAGTGTTTCGTCACGTTTCTAACTCATAATAATATCTAACCGCTGTCTGACTTACCAGGTACAGGACATTGACCTGTAGCATAACGCACGACTACATTGCGTAATTGTCTACATTTCTCATCAATAACGCTCAAACAGATTTAACACTTATACTGAAGTCAAAACCATTGTCATACCAGAACGGTATTTTTATTATCGAACCATGTCGAATATAGTTATGATGAAAAAAAAATGCTAACGTTCCTTATGTACTGCCCTAATCACAATCTTCGAACCCATGCTGACAATTTTGGTGTTGGTGGTACAGCTATACCACCAATATTTCATGGGCAACATGGACTATTGGTACCATTCATGGAATGTTGCCAGGCAGTTGCTACAGCATCAGCGTGCCTGGCTGGCTGTTAGAATAACCAAGTGTTTCATTGGTGACTGTTCAGACATTTGCTGGGTTTAAAGGTGGCGGCTTTAACATTGGAGCTTTAATCTGTGGCTGCAATGGCATAAGCACAGAGCATCAGTTCTAAGCCAATCTTGTTGATATCTGTAAGGCTCCTTCAAATGGCAACACATCTGAAAGGGTTAATTCCTCAAACTTCCTCGACTTTCGAAAACAGCACCATTGGATTGGTCTTTATCAAAAATACACATTGGGCAGGGCAAGTGCACTATTGTCTCCATCAAAACATCCAAAATAATATAAAAGCTGGCAGCCTGTGACAGTCCTGTGCTCGGCTGATCTTGAATACAGATACAGGGATGGTTCTGTGAGCGATGTCTAGGAGCAGATGGTTAAAAGATTTTACACCCCCGCCCCCACCCAACTCCAACCCCCCCCCATCCCTCCCCCCCCCAAGAAAAACAACCAACCAACCAAACAAGCATATTTCATACAATATCTAGAAATTATACAAGCATGATCACCTAAACAATTTGGTAGAGACCCGTCCAAGGTACATCCTGAACAAGTTTGAGGTGAATGTGGTGACGGTTTTAGACAAGTCCAAAATGTTCATTACTATTTCCATTCCCATATAAAAACATGCTAATCACCAGAAATGCATGATTCAACCGACAAGCTACCTAACAGAAAAATTGCTTGAATATCAGGGATCTGGATTATTAACCACGCTTTTGCAAAAGAAGTCGAATATAGCTATAAAAACAAAACAATCTTCAAACATTGAAAATATCATAATACTAGCCATGAAAATAATTTAGGTCTAGAAGATTTGGAAGAATAGCATTTTTTCACAGATTTTTCTAAAATGAACAAAAACATCAATAAAAATTCAAAAAAAAATTACTGGAGCAAAACCATTTGTTCCAAATTGGTAGAGAATCACCAAAGGTATATTGCTACCAAGCTCGAATTAGATATAGCTGACGAATTTGGAGAAGTCGTAAATGTAACTAAACCATTGCATTCTCCATAGCCTTGCATTGTGATTGATATGAATGTATTCACTCACTGGCAAAGTACTCAAATCGAAAAAAAAATCGTTAAAAATCAAGGCAATGCAGAATATTATGACCTGTGAGGACACTGCCGGAATATACGTAGGAAATGTAACTTACCATTGTAATTCTGATTGACTTAGATGTTGTTATCAATAGGAGTGTACATTGACAATAAAAACCCGCATTAAAAATTCATAAAAATTCAGAAACGCAGATTATCATAACCTGGGGAACAAATTCGTCAAACCTTTCCTGAAACTAGATTTCCACTAATTTTGAGAACAATCTAAGTTACGGATTTGGAGAAGTCGAACATAAGTTTCACATATAAATGAGATCTCTACCGGTATTTTGCTATAAATGTTTTATTGTAAGCCTGGGCCCAGGATGCACAGTCACCAAGGCATGAGCAAATATGCCACAGTTTCTGATATTCCTATAGTAACAATGCTGACATATACATGTGTCCTTCCCAATAATTCCTTATTTCAATGATTCATTAAAAATCAGCAAAATGCCAGCAGCACCAAGTAGTGAAGAACCGTACTGTAGGCTAAGTCCAGGTGCATTCCCACTTATGTTGAAGAGAATACAATTTGCAGTTTGGAAGGAGTCCAAAATAGTGAAATAACCCAGAAAGATACTAAAACGTTACAGGGCTACTTGTTAAACAAGTTACGGTCTAGGAAACTCCACAGGTGCGCCTGTGCAACTTTTAAGCGATTGGTCAGACACTTTTGGAGATGAATTCCCTATCTCCCCCCCCCAAAAAAAAAGAAAGAAAGAGAACACAACTATATATACAATACCCCCCCACCCCCACCCCCACCCCCCCCCCAAAAAAAAATCACCAACGTAAAAATCCACAATGAAGACCCATCTAGGCCTGGAGCCACGTGTTTAAACTAATAGACACCAACTCTTCGTCCTGTCTCACCTGTCAGCTGTTGTACTGCTCCTCAAATCCCGTCAGCTCACTGAGATTCAAAATTACTAGGTGATCGCGGTGAGCTGTCCTTATACCATGCCTACTTGGCGAAAACCTCTAATTGCCTAGGAAGTTTCGCTCTGCACCCAATAAATCTCACAAAAACGGCGAGATTTTGGTTTTTTTGTTTAATAAAAGTTCAATTTGTCAACGCGCCTTTGAAATAACGAGAGGGGAGGTTGACATTATGATCAAGCTGGTGTGTAGGTGTATGGCAGACTAGGATTTGCAGTTTTTTTCATGCGCGCGGAATGCACGATCTAATATTATACATTGAACTACTAAGGCATTACATCTCTATATAAAGACCTTTCCTTAGAGAAAGTTTTTCCTCTCGCAACAAGTGTTACTGTTCCATTTTTGTTTAAATCTGATGTGTATTATTCCCGAAATAAAGTCAATTATCAACCAAACCCCCTTTTTGCCTGTCCCCTACGTGATGTTAAAAATAGAAGAGCGACATATATATGTGTAATACTGAACGATTTAAAATTTTCGATTTTGTCCATACAAGGGGCTCGTTTGGTATTTGTTTTCTATGTAGAAGTTTAAATCCAACCGAAGGGTCAAATCGAGAAGTTAAACGCTAGAAATTATAACCTTGTGATACTAATGGTTACAGAAGATACTATATCCTACAAATAACATTCTATGGCAACTATACCGTTAAAAGTTCAAATATATCAAGCACCCTCTAAGCTGAGATAACATCGTCGTACCTACATCCATTTGCCGAGAAGCATATAGTCATGAACACAGAACGCAACACCGACTTCACATGCAACGTTAAAATGTATATGGTAGTGTCGTGAGCTTAGCTACAATATTTGTTATTGTCTCAATTACTGAAAAAAGATTTAGAATAAAATGCGAACTACTTCATGTGATGACCGATACCAAATAGCCTGGTAACCACTATAGTTAAGAATACACGCGACCCTAATTGCTTGGGCATTGAGAGGCGGTATCTGGAGAGCCGCTTTTTACGTTGGAATCATACATGTGCAAGTGCTGTGTACGGCTTGCGAGTGAAAAGTCGACGCACAATGTAGAGTCAATGCGATGTAGTGGCCCGAAACATTTCGAGGTCACAATATTTTGGTCCTGAACACGTCTTTCTTTCTTTCTTTCTTTCTTTCTTTCTTTCTTTCTTTCTTTCTTTCTTTCTTTCTTTCTTTCTTTCTTTCTTTCTTTCTTTCTTTCTTTCTTTCTTTCTTTCTTTCTTTCTTTCTTTCTTTCTTTCTTTCTTTCTTTCTTTCTTTCTTTCTTTCTTTCTTTCTTTCTTACATTAAGAGTTGACGTCATAATTCTTGACTTTGAAGATAACACGACGTCGAGTCTGGTTTTGGTGAGCATCAACATTTTTTATTATTCATTTATAGGGATGTACATACACATAAACACCATGACAGAAGGCATAAATGGCGAGGTTGCAGGCTGCATATGAAATTTGCTGGCTGCGAATGACATTTGCGCCCACTTCGCAGGCCCCAAATGACATGTGTGCTTTCAACATGTTTCGTTCAACTGAAGTGCTCCAAGTATGTTTTCGCATTTTATTGCACAAGCCAGCAGCTTCGCATCAAATTTACGCAAAACCTGTCGACAGGTTTTTGAAATATTAGTGGGGGAGAATTGTCCTGCCCACTGTTCGAATGACAAATTGAGATCCCTTACAAGCGAGACACAAAAAGGATTTAGTGTTGAGTTGAGTTGACATGTTACCAAAGACTGATATATTGTTAGTTGAGCCAAATGCATCTTAATGACTATTGTCGGTGACTACGCAGCAGTTCAGAGAATCATTCAGTGCTGAGGATGTTGGTGTGCTACTGTTGAGTGATATACTGTTAGTCGAGCCGCTTGCACCTACAGGGCTATTGTGGCTGAACATGCATTAATTAAAGAAAATCATTGAATGAAAACAATTTAAGTGCTGATAGACTTTGTGGTTTTCCCCGATTTCCTATCAATGGCGAATATTTGCTTTTTCTAGTTTAGCAGCAGAACGATCCAATATTCCAGTAATGTATGCTTACTAGGCCAGTCACAGCTTTTTTAATGAATGGCTCAGGTCATTGGACTCTCGAAATAACAGCATTTTAATAACAGTTCTTTTGTTAGCAGTTTTATATCAACACAAGACTGTCGTATCTCAATGGAGCATTTCCAATGTTACTGTAAACATATAATACATAGTACAATCACCAAAACTTTGTTAGTATTGGGGAATCCATTTTGTGCAGTGGCCTTATCATTATCCTTATCATTACCATTTGTAATGGCCTATGACAGTGTGGTACATTTTATATTCAGGTGTTTAAACTTGACCCTTTGAAATTTTTACTCCTCTGCATTCGTTACTCGGATTCAAATATGCTGTGGTTTCCTGCCATGAACTATCCGGTAAACTGGGGTTTGCTTCTCTTTCTGTCACAACCAAGCACATGACTATACTTTCGATGAAGTTATCGAGTGTTTTCAAAGTAAATGGAAAAATTAAAATACCACTGCTTTGAATGCTTTAGTTATAATAGAGACTATTTCATTGGATACAAATTTAAGAACCTGGCCTGGAATTTGTAGATTCTATATAACGATATTTATGTCTTACTCAATGATTGGGAAGATTTAGAAGGAGTTAAAGTAATTACCTTGCAAGTATGAGTCAGGGTTTACAGGGGTTGGAGGTATTTTATTACCTAATGACAGGCGAACATTCATAAAATAGAAATTAAAGCTATTAGCTTTGTCCTTAGGCTCATTTATATAATCTTTTCATTGTTTATAAATCTTTTTGAAATTCGTGACCTTTTTTACTCATTAATAGGTGTTCATAAGTTTCCAGACCCGATATAATTTGGATCTATTTATTGAATTACAAGAGTATAATATTTTTCTCACCCATACGTAAGTCATGATTTAGTAGATTACGATAGCTATTGTATTTTTCATTCTTTTTTTACAGATGCTGTATTTTTTTTTACCATATAACTTTTTTCCATCAATGGATTTGATAATCCCAGGCGTTAACCATGGCTTAATTAGTTTGGGTCTGGAGTTTATTGTACCGAGGAGAATGGTATCTGTGTATATATTTTGAATATTTTGAAGAGAAATAGGCATTGCAATATTAGCATTTGTTTTATCGTATATGTCTGTCCATTTATAATAACTGATTACACGTTTCAAATTATTTAGGGACTTAAGGTTAATATTATGCTTTTTGATGTGAATTTGGGTATGACTTTCTTATTGGAATTTTTGCAAAAGACAGGTACTTACCCATATTTTTAACTTATCTATACAAACTGGCATCTTTCCCGAAACTTTGAAACTGGGTAGAATAAGTCCCATTTTTTAAAAGGTAATGAAGAAATATTCATTAACTACAGACCCATTTCTGTCCTTCCTGTCAAAAATATTCGGTTAAGGTATTCTAAACGAACTAATTGATTAATTTAACAGATTTGATATCTTTTATGTCTACTTATTTGGATTTCGCAACAAGTGTAGTACAGAATATGCTGTAAGCTATCTTTCCGTAAATAAATTGGTGTCTTTACTTACCTCTCCAAGGCACTATACTGTCTTATGCCAATTTTTTTTAATATGTGATTTAGCTATGAATTAGTTTACCAGTAATCTATCTAATAGGTCTTAATGTACATTACTTGAACGAAGATTCTGACATATTATCTATTAACTATGGTGTTCCTCATATGTCCATCTTAGGACCCCTGTTATTCCTCGTATATGCAAATGACATAGGCCTTGTGTCTCAGGACATGTTATGTCCATCTTAGGACCCCTGTTATTCCTCGTATATGCAAAGGACATAGGCCTTGTGTCTCAGGACATGTTATGTCCATTATCTGAAGATGACACAAGTTTACTATTCGGTGATAGAGATGTTGATTTTCTAAAGCATAAATTAAATAACACCCTAGAAGATGTTATTCTTTGGTTTCATACGAATAAATTATCTGTTAATATTGACAAAAGTAATTATATGATTTTTCGATCTCACAATAATAGAAAAATTTCAGATGTTTTTGCTGTTAAAATAAATGAAAACAATACTTAAAGTTGAAACACTTAAATTGTTGGGTGTTTGGTTTAAAAAGATCTAAACCGGAAAGAGCACATTTATCATATTTCTAAAAAGGTAAGCAATTCAATTGGGATCTGCAAGATAAAAAAAATGGAATAAATGTATTAATTAAATTGTATTATGCCTTGGTGTATCTATATTTCACATACTTTCATATTTCATGGGCCATCACATATCCTATTACAATAGGTTAGATTACTAAATTTCGATAAATCCTTTACGGATCATTACATTTTCAGGTTTTAATTTACATACAGATCCTTTATTCCACGAATTTAAATTATTGAAATTGCAAAGTTTGGATATCTATTTTACAAATTTGCTCATGTATAAAGTTACGTATTATCTTGTTCCTGTCGTCTTTAGAATTATTTTTCCTGGGTTATCAAGTGTTCATAACTATAATGCTAGACAAACACATGACTTTTAGATACAGCAAGTTAGGACTAACGTAGGGAAGCTTTCAATAATTTCTCATCGACCCTACATATGAAAACATATGCCTATTTATATTAAATAGAACAGAAAAAACATGATCCATATTCATACATTCCAAACCCAACAATAACAGCAAAGAGATTCCAGAGATGGCAAAGCATAAACATTCATCTCCCAACTACCAATGTGAAGGAACAAATTTCACTTCTGACTTGAGACAGGCAGTCACCCATAAAAGGCAACTGGTGGCTGTTTTTGAAAACGTTACCTCAATACATCAGCTCAAAAAGCGCCTTAAATTATTCGTTTGGACCAACAATAAAATAGATGTATTTGTATCTGTCTGTCTATCTCTCCCCATCTCTCTTTCTCTCTCTCTACATATATATTTATATGAGCAAGGTAAGCATTGTCACAAAAATATGCAATATATTAACATGGTGTGCAATAATTAAGCATATCATATCTTGGCATCTTTGTAACTTCAGTTCGCAATTTGATGTTTTCTGAGAATTTTGATTTGCAGATTAGAAGACTGCGCTGGACATTGTTGAAGATCTATATCTTTTTCGATGAATACAATTATCCTCACTCCTGAAGTCTCATTTAAAAGGTGCGGCTTTATTAAAATGATTGGCAACAAAATACGCGAACCTTTTAATGTTTTTTTTTCATTCTGCCGCCAGAAGATTTGAATTAAAGATTGAGCTGGTTCATTTCCAGATTTTCATATATCTGCTTTGACTCTTTCAGTGCCAGCTGTGACTTAAGTCGAACTGCTTAAAACGAACTGCTCTGAACTATCATTCAAGTACCAGCATGCCTGTAGTCCCGTACAATACAATAGTCTAGCTCAACAGCTTTTCTCGATGCGCTTGTGGAGCATTGCGTCCAAAGCGCGCCGAGAAAAGCTGTTGACTCAGTTCAAAATGTGGCACTGACAGAGTAAAGAGTATTCTAGAAAATCTTATTGGAGCCTTTGGTTGGAGCCGTTAAGATTAAGCCATGGAACGGGGTTTACAACTACATGGATAGAAATGACCTAACAGATCATCGGTTAGTCATACAATTATCATTTCGACTGTCTGCGTTTGTTAGAAATTGACATTAAAGGAAATCATGGAAATCGACGTCTTTCCATCGACAAGATGACAGTCAAAATCATGTGAAAAACAGTTACAAATGTATTGCTATTTATTTCAAGAAACCGAGGTACGAAACAGTACGTTGTAAAATATGTAACTTATGCTGTGGTGCGCAGTGCAGAAATATCAGTCATTCATTCCTGTTTTTAGCATCTTTCATTATTAACCTCATGTCAGTATAACATACATGTCATGAAAGCACTACATCCAAACGAGCCGTAATTCTTATTAACTGCGACTTCGCGGACAACACTTGAACACAGAGTGGTTTCACTTTTTCTTCGATCTGCTTTAAAAGTAGTTCAAATTCATGCAGTTTTTTGGGATGTAAGTAACCTGGATAGTCCTGCCAGTTGATTGACTGTACGGCGTTGTGAACACATTACATCGTGGCAAATTGATTTGTATTGGAATGTCATCACCAGTTTTGCAAGCACCGCCTTCTGCATTTCAGAAATAAATGCCATTATGATAAGAGGCAATTTGCAGCTCTCAAGATATATTGAGTTGGAAACAATTATTTAAATAAAATTGGCTCGTAGGAGCAATTTGAAAGCTTTTGGTAAAGTAAGCCAGCCCTAAATTATAACAAATAAAAAGCTATTGTTGCCTTTTTTCTTTGACAATTTTTTTCGCCATGGTGTAAGACAATTGCTGGAACATTTTTGCAATGGCCAACCGACTCTCTCATCTACCACAAAATAAACAGGCAGGTAGAGCGGCAGTTCCTTTACTTAACATTTCAAAGTATTGACTTCGGATCACACGGTGGAGGGGAACAAGGAAAAAAATCCTGTCAAAATGCGACACGTATTTAGATGCAACTCTCTTGGTATGCACCACGGGGAGCGAGAGAAACATATGTGGTTTACAATAAAAATTGACTGCGTCACACCAATGACGAATATGTTACAAGAAGTTCAAAAAGGATTGTGTTGTTTTGTCTTTTAAAAAAATTGTAAATAAGAGTTATAGACTTAAAGTTACAGTAGGTCACGTGTATGACGACGTGTGTATTATCTACGCTAAAAATTTAATTCATTTTGACAGGAGCAGTGGGTATAAAAACAATGCTATTAATGCTTTAAGACATATCTTTTAGAATATCCTTCCAATGGTCTAAAAGGCTCAATGTTGCTTCCCAAAGTTACAGTTTAAAATCGTCTAGATCAAGTGAAACAAGATAAAGGTTTGTTTTGAATTACTGATTAATGCATTTCTTCACCCTTATAAAGTATTATTATCATCCAAAGGTCACAGTTACTGTTTACCACTTGCATATACGAAGGGTATCAGACAATGTTGTTAATGCATATTCTACGTCTTTTTGGGACGTTGATTCTTGTATGAGCGTCCAGAATCTGCCAAGTATATACCCTATCTTCATTGCGGATCAAGATATCTTACAGACAGTCCAACCTAACTGGGAAAAGGTAATGTATCACCTCCTACATCGCAGGGAAAGGGTAGTGTATTACTTCCTCCTGTGATGTTGACAAACTTTGTCCACATGACTTACAGCTTGGCAAAATAGTTTCTGGTGTGTGTCTAGAACAAATTATTGCTCCCTGTTGTGCAAGTCTCGTGACACATGAGTTAACGGTGATGTATGTTCATAAACGTAGAGCCTGCTGTCAAACATATACTGTCTCTGACAGGATGGCATTCTACGTATCGGAGGTGTTCAACAACAATATTACCATTTCGCTGATGACAAACGCCTGGGTAAAATGAAATCTTGTTTTACATACAAAAGTAAAAAAGATGCACTGCAATGTGTCAGACTGTTTACACTAAAGCGTGGTTTCGTTCATAAATTTAACTTACAGGTACAAAAATCAAAGACGAAGGAATCCATGAAGGTAGAAGTTCGAAGGCTTCTGCTGCATTTGATAATCACCAGCTAATGTTTGGTTCCCGTGTGCACTTTTCGGTTTGTATTCATTGCTTCCAACAAATACACAATGCACTCGTTATATCCGTGTGCAAACTGCCTTCTGTTGCGAGGAAAACAGACTGAACTTCTGAAACAATTAGTCGTTACACTGTAAAAATGATGTTGGGAGGACGAGTCTTGTCCACGTCTGCATAAACGTCCAACGTCGCATGCGCAAACCCGTTAATCTAGATCGATTACTCCGCGATCTCCAGGTGTAGCACGTGGGAACAGCATCAGTTTGCTTCAGAAGGCGACCACGTAAACACTTCGTGCACGTTGTGTCTAACTATGTACTATATCATATAACTATATATATATTTGGGAGAAGGAAAATGGGCTGAAACACAACAGAACAGGTTTTGACCTGTCTAGTGATTCCTCAATTATCTCATAATGGTAAATCATATGTACTGGAGGTAATTGAACACTGCATTTTTGCGAAGAACTGGTTCCCACGAGCGATGAAGCCAACAGGATTATTACCATTATGGCTTAGCGTGTGTATGTGGACATCAGTCCAAAACTCAGGTAAGCTCGTTTACATGTATAGCCTTTCCATAGTTCCACATCATTAACGATATTTTTCTTGTCTATCTTGATTTTATTTATTTAGCTTGAAAGCCCTATCATTAAAACATAGATACATCTATTGCAGCGAAACTGACGCGCTTCTTGCGTTAGTCAACATATGCAAGACATGCGTCAGTTGCCTTGATGCAAAACCTTGACGACTCTAGTGTAGAATGATATTACCAACAATGGCAGTCTTATTTCCCTTCAAGTTCTACCAATGATGCATTTGGCATTTCGTGATCTTAAAGCTATACCCTATGCATAGCTTAACACTGATCTTCCTAATCATGGAACTAGAGTACTGTGATGCAGGTATTGACCTGCTGACCTTTATTTAGAGACCTTTTTATTCGCATCTACGGGTATAACAATCACATGGTGTCAACTCTATAAATCCAACTTTCTACCTTCCTGAAGTACAGAGAAATCACATGTATCTTATCTTTATGCTGAATGCAGCGGAAGCCACAAATTACTACCTTCCCCAGAAATGAACTATTCTCAGCAGCACATAAACTATTGAACATTTCAATGTTCTGCAAAGAATGTTTTATGAAACTCCGAGAACAATAAAACACGACGGAGTACCTAAAACAATACATGTTTGTTTCCACTTATTGGAGGACCACAAGCGCCTAAACGTTTATTGTCGCCGCACTGTTCTCTTGCTTGCGTGCATTTAACGTCAAGTTCTGCGACGGCGAGGCACAGAAACTACTTCATTGGACAAATAAAAACACGAAAAGGAAAGTGTCTTTATAGATAGCAATGACTTTACGTCCATTTTATCAGAAAGGTGGTGACTAAGCCTCTTATAACAAATTTACCATACCCAGGCGGCATTTTTCCGTATGTCACCATTGGTAAATTAATATTTGAATCAGGGAAATGATTCTACGTTTTGTTCGACCGAATAGGGATCCTACGATCAAATTGAAGTGTTAATTCCTTCAAACAATAATTACACACACACACACACATATATATATATATATATATACATTTTTGTGTGTGTGTGTGTGTGTGTGTGTGTGTGTGTGTGTGTACATATATCGATGAATGAGACTTCTCCCAGTAAAATGAACTCTTAAGTATAAAAAGAGGAGCAACAATGCCACGTCTTTCGTGTCATTCTGAGCCAAAAAAAAAATTCACAGTTGAATCTCTCTACGTTCCATTGCCGATTTAGCTACTGTCCATATAGAAATCTATGCAATATCTGAAATATAAATACTTTCGATTCATTATTTTAAAAATCCAAAGCTTCAAGCATGTTTTCGCAGCCTTATTTCCTGGACATGCTTTTTATTGTGGCTGCTTGCTTCAACTTGTATTTAGTAGAGGCAACTCACTTGAATCTAAAGAATATGTGAATGTGAAATATCACATGATTATTTATTTACATAAATATGACTAAATTTGAATTTTAACCTACTCGGAGAAAAAGGATTCTATATTTTTCATTTAATTGAAAAACAAAACAAAATGGAGGTCGGAATATTACATTTTGTTGCATTCCCACTCTTATCAATCTTATATTTTATCAATACAGGTGACTTTGAAAAGACAATTGTTTACCTGCTTCATGGATACACCCATGTCCTTCTTCACTCCATATTTTCCTTACTTGCATTAGTAAATAACAGCCATAATTGTCACCATTATATCTTAAATCTAGGTCAGTACCACTAGTACAGTCTTCATCATCGGCATCTAATCACCCGTGGACTGTTTCTTGTTATAAAGTTCTCAACGCGAAAGTGGGTGGAATTACTGTTTTACCTGTCATTCTTTTGCTTTATGCTTGAAGATCCGTATTTTGGTAGGAATGGAGCATGGTGGCAGCCTTAAGTTCACATCTCCATTTAGATAGACAATTGTAGATAAGAAACGCGGTATTAAGTTTTATAAGGAACTGGAATGTCTTGAAAGATAGGAATCCTCAGACGTTTGAAATAGGTATATGGAATGCATAGCTGATACACACACACACACACACACACACACACACACACACACACACACACACACACACACACTCACTCACACACACACACACACTCACACACATATATATATATATGTATGTATGTATGTATGTATGTAATTATGTATGTGTATGTGTGCATATATGAATGAATGAATATTAATATGTAGAAGGAATTTTACGTGTATTGCAGATCAACATGAGCTGTGGTATGTAGGAGAAACACGTCAACCTCTATTTTGAAATGTCAACTTTCAGATTTCAGACTGATTTTTTTAAAATCAGAGCATCTTCATTTGACAAAATGGCACAAAATGTTTGCAAGAGAATGATAATACAATATATATATAATATATATATATATATATATATATATATATATATATACATATATATATTGAGATATAAAGTAACAACAAAAATAACTGAAACATCACAGCAAGAGGTCAGGATGACCCCAACTAAGGATTAGCTAACACTGGGGCCACCTGCCGCATGGTTCACTAAAATGCAACAGAGCTCTCGGCAACTTAAACCAAAATATTTCACAGGGATGAAACGGGGAAAGTAAAATTATAGTCAGTAATATCAATAGACCACAAAGTTGAAGGTGAAAGTCATGAATATTAGGGATAGTAAAAATACACAGTAACACAATATGAAATTGCTTTGCGTTGAAATCACAATAAACTTAAAGGATACATCTGCAGCAGAATGCTCAAAATGTTCATTGGCAGCAATAAAAATGTTTTAAAATTGTGCAGGGGTTGTACTTCTAATTTCCGGAATGTAGTTATGCTTAAATGGTAGCTAATAAGTGTGGCATTTAGAATATCGCAACAAACACATCTGTATATATATATATAACATATAGAGAGAGAGAGAGTGAGAGAGACAGAGACAGAGACAGAGACAGAGAGGTTATGGCATGGTTTGCATGTTTAGTGAGGAAGTCTACAAAATTCAAACATTAAATGCAACTTTTAGAATCATGAAAAGAAAATTATAATTATATGCTGTGTAAATGGGTCTCGCTTGTTATTCTTAATAAAGTAAAAAAACCTAATACATTTAACCCTTTCTGTCTTGGATTCAGAAAAATTCAACAGCTCACGTCTGAGTACGCTTTTATGATAGCTCTCTTCAACAATTCTCAGGGTTTTTTTCGTTGTGAACACTTAACCTTATGATAAATCATAGAAGCACACGATACTTTCCCATCTTCCGTTCTGATCAGTTGTAACGCAACACTGAATTGTTTTTGAGAGCCTTTCGTTAACAGATTAAATGAAAACGCTACTATGCTTGAAGAAGATTAGATATCAAACATCACCACATGTCAGGAGTCCCGAAGTTGACAGAAGATCAACAACTTGTGGAAAAGAAATGATTAATTACTGGGATGACTGTGTTATTTCTCCGTATGCAGCATATGTACATTTGTTTCATTCAGCAGCATCCCATGAAAAGAAAGAATGATGTTTCAAAATGCAATGATTACCTTCCCGTTCGTGCGGACAGGTTGCACCGCCCTGATACGTCTATAATCACTGCAGTCGCATTTACACAACCGTTTGTGTAAGTAGTGGCCTCCAGGCAACAGCCAAAGGGCTACTGTGTGCGCTCTGCATAATCCCACCGGCAACAAAACATGCATTTGCTTGCCAATTTCTTGTAAAAAAAAATCTACTTACCAGATTTCATAGATGGTCATGGTTCCTAGAAATGGATTTTATATTACCGTAAACATACGAGTTAAACTCCCTTTTGTTTGCAATCGTTTGTATTTGTTAGCAACTTGTTGCCAGATATATTTCCGTAAAGTCGCATGATTCCAAAGATATGAAAGCTGGCCATTATCATCCTGTCAGGGGAAGGATTCTATCGCTGCGTGGATTCAAACGCGCATTTATTGTAACATATCACTGTGCATAGGCATTGGCAGCACGATGTGGGCTGCAAACCTTTGCCCATCAGTTTGACTGACTTTGGTTGACTCCGTGTTGTCCGGAGAATTGTTTGAGGTTTGGTGCCTGTGTCACAGGGAAATAGTTGAAGTACCCATTGATAACTCGGGATTACACATGATTGATACAGTATTCTGAGGATTCATTGACACTCGTCTACCTAGCTTAAGTTGAAATGAATCTCATACAGCTTCTGTTACTCGGCCATAATAACTACCAAAAAAAATCAATGTAGCAATGGCACTATAAAATGATCATACATTTCCAGACGGCACATGTTTCATTAACAGTCTTCCGCCATATTTTTTGACTTGTTGTTTTGGAGGAACTTTTTTTTGCTCTTGTGAGTGTGCTGAACTCACTGGTTCCTGTTGGTATTTTGTTGTCAGGAATGAAACAAGTGCGTTTCGTAATTCATGTGAATTCTCTGTTGAGTGACTCGAAATTATATGTGAAGAAAGATTTGCTCTGAGGTATGTCAAAATTGATTTCTTGATAAGAGACGAATAAAAAGTTTTAGGCGTATGACCTAAAAGTTATGAAAGTCAAATAAAACATGCAGTGAATTAAGCATGATAATACATGCCATAAGCATACAGAGAATGAGTTTAAACGGTATTCCAATTTCCAACAAGATGTGGCTGTCATAAGCTGTCTTCAGCACGTTACCTATAACAGTTTTAATATCTAGCAAAATAAAAAAAAATGGACATTGTACGGTGCAGTTAACATCAAACAGCTGTCCTCTGCATGTAGAAGAATACTAAGCATTACTAGGATTATGTATAACTCGACACAGTTTCACCAAAATAAGTAGATGCAGCCGAGCTGATCATTACATACCAAGACAATACGCTGCAGCGACGGGTTCGACGAATGGCCAAAAATTAAATGTTTGGAGTGTCAATTTACTTTTTTTGGAAGCTGAATACTTTCAGCTTCTGAACTGCAAACCATATACGTCCCTGGTTTCCTTTTGACAACATGTATACCAAAGCTGGCATTCGTTATCGAACCGCAGAAAGCTTAGATACAAATAATGAAAGGTCGGGCCAGACCCTTCGTTCTATCGTCACATGTTACATAATGACCAGGTGAGAAAAATTTACATGTCAACTTGAAAATCCCAATCTCTTATATGCAGCAAAACACCTGTGTGTCCTGTTCAGTTTTTGTTGAACATGTAGAAAAGCATGACAAGTCCAGGCCAAAGGTATCGATATTCATTAGATTCCGAAAGTGAATAAATAAAGGCCTATTCAGAAAGCCTATACATCATTCTGTTTCCTTTCTTAGACCAGACAACTGCAATTTATTTTTGCAATGGCCTTCTGCATTGGGCTTCAATTACACTGAATTTCAGGTCAGAAGATGGATGAGGCCATTGATCATAAGAAGCGGGAGTCTGTTTTTAAAGAACAGACGATAGAAGATACTTCCTCATATTGACAAAAACAGCAGTTACGGCATCTGTCTTCTAACGACAACCATCATGATGGAGAAGATAGATAATATGACATTAAACGCAGTCGTTACGTCGTTTGGGATATTAATGGAAATGGGATATTAAAAAGAGGACAAGGAAAGACCAGGATGTTGACGCCTATTCAGTTTCATGTTCGTCAATATGAGGAAGTCTCTCAGGCATTGTCTGCTTACTCCTCTAGCATAATACTAAGCGCCTACCATTATCTTGAAGGACACAAAAATAAAAACAAAAAATAAAAAAAGTCTTAGTGAAATCAAAATCAAACCTAAACAGAACCAAAATCAAAACTCCGAAGGAAAGTGAATACAAACACAAAAACAAAACCAAAAACAAAACCAAATAAAACAAAACACAAAAAACCAAAGGAAAACAAAATACTCTCCCACGAAAAACAAAAAACAACAAAAAAAAAAAGGAAAGAAAAACAACAACCCTGCGGTTCAAATCACACATGACAGATACAATTGCTGCTTGGAGTCGAGGCACTCCACATAGTCAATTAAAATCTGTTTTCATGCCAGAATTATATATATATATATATATATATATATATACATATATATATATACATATATATATATGTATAGTTTTCATGCCCGTACCTTATATTTTCCTGCCGATTGATGAAATAAGCTTTTAGCGCTAGTTGTTCACGAAATTTCTGTTTGCTGTATATATATATATAACGGCGGCCCCATTTGTCCAAACTTTTCACTCCGTACAGATGGCGCCCGTTGGAATAATCTGAAGCAGCTCTGCCTGCCCTTTCTTCTTTAATATGCGGCTGGTTAATTCTCCGCACCTGATACTTAGTCTTTCTCGTACCTATTGTGCGTTTCTTAAGCCTATACACTGACGACGTAGGCGCCATAATAGCTATAGGATTACTTTCACTGGTCCAAAAGGTGACAATAACTGGTGCGTCTCATACCGGATGACTCGGGAAGCCATGGCTGGTCACTGACGGGTGCAACAGCGCACATTAATGATACCGTGGATTTGGTTAGATCCAACATTAAGTTGTTCCCTGCTTACACTGTGCTCTACTTGAATGTTGATGAACCAAACTCCACTGCCGAAACTATTAACCCTGACCTCGCATGTCTTCATCAGTGGTCTAATGGCTGGCTTGTTAAATACAACGCTGCTAAATCGGATTTTATGCTGAACACAACAAACCACCCTCAATTGTTTTCCTGGGCCATATTCTTTAAGATGTATCTCATCTCAAACAGCTGGGAATTATCTTACGCGCAGATCTAAGATTGTCAGACTATATAAACGAACAACGCAAACAGGCTGATTAACACTAAGAAGTATCTTAAATTTGCGTCGTCGGATAGGAAAGCTTTGGAAACAATTAACATCTCTTTTTCTAGGCCTATACTTGAGTACATTAGCCCTGTGTGGTCCCGGTGTGCGGTTGCGGATGCCAATAAGCTTGAAAGCGTCCAACTTGAAGCCGCTTGCGTTGTTAAAGGAGCAATGCATGGTACACGTAACGACAAACTGTATGAGGAAATAGGCTGGCACACATAAGCTCCGAGCAGGGGAAAATAGCAATTTAACTCTCTCTTATGTACAAGATAACTAATAAACTGGTTCCCGGTTTATTGTGCACTATTGTTCCATCCACTCCGGAAATTGATACAGCAGGTTATAATACCAGTATAGTCAAAGATTCGATATTTCACACTTCCTTCCACTTCCAACTCTTTGACAAGCTCCCTTTTCCAGCTAAAGTGTGTTTGTGAAATGAACTTCCCCTTCAGACAGGATATGCATCATCCTTCACAGAATTCCGAATCAAAATTGCTTCAACCGTTAGCCGATATTTATTAAGTTTCCTGATCTACTCAATTTTGGCGAACGATTCATAGCTGTGCAGCACTACCGCTTCCACAAAGGATGAAGCCAACTAGAGTTATCATCTTTATTAAAGTTGGTGTCAAGGATTCGGGCAAATGCCCATATGGCTCAGCTATTGAAGGCAGCTGGGATTTTTCTTCCTCTGTCGCAAAATACACTGCCTGAAAGTCCGGATGACACTCTCAGGTTTCAAATTTCGTCCCATTAGAATTATAATCTGTGCCGTCTGGCACAGAAGATTGTCACTTTTTTAGAAAAAAATACCAGTATTGTTGAAGCAATACACGACAACATCCCCTCCACTGGTAGATTTAAACAAACTGGTATTGACTAATTGAACCCCTATATAAATCGTATGGTTACTACTCTACCTAATTACTATTGTCGCTATCCCTATTAGGTACAGTCCGTCTGTCAGTTTCGTGCTTGTCATCATATTTTCGTGTCCCTTGCTCACCGGCTTTCTTTTTTTTTCTTTCGTCGTCTCTTTCTTCCCCTTCTTGTCCTGTTTCCTTTTCAACTAATCCTTCGTTTCCGTGAGCTATTGTGCAAGACCTGTGTCCAAAGTTGTATCGTCTTGTATTGTCTGGCCTTTTTCCGCAAGAGGTATAGAGTGTAACCCTTTTCCCCCCGATTGTAGTTTATACATGTATGTCATTGATTGTTGTATTTGTGCCTTTTTGTCCACAGAACTTCCTAGTAGTCTTTACCCTATTCCGCAGTCCGAACTCTTTACTCTCCATCAGCTAACCTGTCCATGTCTAACCTATATACATATGGAAGTACTATTGTCCATATTGCACACGTTCCTCTGTAAAATTTTGACATAGGTTGTGTTAGCCCAAATAAATTAAAGGGTCTTCTGCGGGTAACTACTCAGAACATGTTTCGGAGCCTATACCCGTACATGTCATTCTGAGAAGCGGCTCCTTGTCTAAGCTAAATATTCAGCGAAGACAACCCACATAATAATGAATGAATATGAACGTGGCAAATGATGAATTAGCTAAATAAGTGAAGTTTTGCTTATAAATAGAGAGTTTCAATATAAAAGAAGAATACCTGTCAAACAAACCGTAATTACTTAATTTGTATGGCACAGGTGCAGATAACAACAATTTGACTTACCACTGAACCAGAATGTACCCTTCCTTGCTGGATAGCTTACCCTAGTTTAACCAGCTGCCAATGTTTAACTAAAGTAGAAACAAACTGGGGCATTATATATCAGTCCAAGTGATTGTAAAATAAGCAGTTGCAGCTAGACCACCTGTACAAACCAAGGAAAATCCTAACAGGACTGCAACAACGGACATCCTGCACCAGTAATGTAAAACAAACTCCATGATGGCACCTACTCCTCACTTCGAAAGTCTGCAAACAATTAATCACTGCCAACCCTGAGTCAATGTCTCAGCGTAATATGTCAGGTTTGTGACATTTGAGAAATTCTGTCAATTTTGACTATTTTTTTAATATTGAGTAAATATGCATTCAGGCATGTCAGAAAAAGATGAAAGTCATTAGCATTTATGCCAAAAGCATGTTATCAAAACAATTTTCTTTACATGATTTTAAGTACAATTAGGCACACTTGTAACTGTCGTAGGCTCCTAATTGCTACCGATAGCCCCAGGGGTTTAACCTGACAGAAAACATAAAAAGGCAGTTTTAATATTCCCTTTCAGATATTTTAGTCTGAAAGTGAATATTAAAACAGAATGATGCCAAAAGATAAAATTAAGAAGCAAAACAAACAAGTCTAAAAACTGTAAAATTATTGTAGCCAAACTTTCTTACAATCTTTGGATTTTAACCGCAAAATTTATAGGGCCAGTCACAAAAGAATGAAAGTCATATATATTTACGTCAAGTGAATACAATGAAAATATAATATTTCTTTACCAGATATCAAGTACAATTTGGCAAGCTTGTAACTGTCGTAGGCCGCTTCTTGCTACCGATATCCCCAGGGGGATTTTGACCTAACAGAAAACAAGCTAGCCTAAAATGTCTGAAAGGTGAACATTAAACAGGATGATGCCAAAAGATCAAATTCGGAAGCAGACAGGCAAGTCTAAAATCTCAAAAATTATTGAAGCTAAGCTTTTCATCCATCTCCAGATATTTACAGAAAAATTTGTAAAAATATTTGATCAAAAGTATATTCTTTGAATCCTCTTGACTGAAGCTTATTGTAAATAAATTTTGCTCTAGAGCCAAAGTCCTGATATGTTGAACAAATACGCCCAAATCTCAAAATCTGTGACAAAAAACGTTTTTTTCCAATCGTTTCCGAAAAATTACTGTCCGGGAAAGCATAGTTAATTACTTCAAAGTTAATCTCATCAATTTTGTGATTGACTTAAATACAAAACCTGTCATTAGTGACCTGTATATCCAAGTCCAGAAATACATTTCTGAAACATCTATATTGTTATATTGTGCTGCAAAAATTTGTGAATATGTGATTAAACCAACATCACACGGCACAAAACACTGTACGAGACCACTTTGCATATCGTCAGACATCATAAGCCACCCACAGAAGACTGCATGGCATTTAAACCCCACAAAATGTGTATTTAACTTTCAGGAGAGACAATATCTGTATGGCCTGACTCTTTATAAACTACGTTGGATGTGGTAGGATATGGTGAAAATATTTAGAGGAACATACAACTTAATGTGTTCAGGCAGTAGAAACATCTATTTTACTATTTGAATTGTTAGATTCAAATACATCATCAAAGTATCTCTGAATTTTTCTATATTCCTTACGGTATAATATTATTACTTGGGCCAAAGTGTTAAGACTTATTTTCGTCGAAAGATGCATTTCTGTTCTGATATAGAGATTAAGCATCTCAGTAACTTATACGTCAGTACCATTTTGTGAACAGTGTTTTAAAGTGATGATGAACCTGGTCCTTCATAAAAAGTGTAGGAAGAAATAAAACCCTTTCATCATCTTTTCATTGTCGATCTGATCTTCCACAAGGTACGATATACTTTGCATTACTATGTGCAGGAGTTGTCATATATATATATATATATATATATATATATATATATATATATATATATATATATATATATATATATATATATATATATATATATATATTCATATATCTGAATCCATGAGGCAAAATTATGTCTGGAGATTTAGAGGCACAACACCTCTGGGCACGGAGTATACAAAATTGCTCTTTATTACCGCCTTTTGCAAGCTCACTGGATAAGCAATGGTCCGTGATAACAACAAAACATGTGACGATTTAAATAGATTCAGGGACTTAAAACAAATAATTTGTGTTGTATAAAATATGTAGGTTACCGTATGGATGGACATTATAAATATCGTGACAACCACTTTGGATCCGTTTCAGGTGATTATCATGCTGTTCACCACCCACTCTTATGGTATCTTACATATATCAGCCAACGAAAATATGTATTCGAATGTAGTTAATTTCGATCACCTGATTTATACCAGAATAGGGAGAGTGTTTTTAAATCATACCTATGCATACTATGTCGTTAATTTCGATCACCTGATTTATACCAGAATAGGGAGAGTGTTTTTAAATCATACCTATGCATACTATTCGGCGACTTTCATGCAAACCACTTCTTTCTTTATTTGTGCTTGGTGTCATTCAGATGTACTTCCTCTCTTGGGACATAGACATATCTAAGGATATACTTCTACTGGTGTCCACAAAATAGGCCAAAAAACCACAATAATCTAAAAAAAAATAAGTCCAACAAAGTATATATTTTTGAAAAGTACATAAAGTGGAAAATTGCGTTTTGTCATTGTTGTTTGTGTCACTTGTCTTGTGATTATACAGCAATTGCGCAAAGTATGCGTACGTTTCTAATTTTTCAGTTTAAAATGCATTCAACTGTTTTTATTTTTCCTTCTAACTTTGAAATTCTTGATATGAAATAAACAGAAGTTAATACAAAAATTAGGTCTTACTTTTTGCATATTTTACTTTGTTTTGTTTCTAGGAACGTTTGATATTGGAAATTTAACATCTCACTTTAGCATGAAAGGGCTTATTGTTTGGAGTGAGTGGAACTGGGACTAATTTTAGTTTATTACGTTTTATGGCCTATTTCCTGGACATCTCTGCTACGCAGAAGTATATCCTTAAACCAAATCATCGTGGTCTCCAGACACGATACATTTCAAAGCTTAAAAGATATACTCCGATAAAATACAGTTCTGTGGCAAAATATACATCGTATTATTATTATTATTATTATTATTATTATTATTATTATTATTATTATTATTATTATTATTATTATTGTTGTTGTTGTTGTTGTTGTTGTCAATGTCATTGTTATTATTATTATTATTATTATTATTATTATTATTATTATTATTATTATTATTATTATTATTAAGTGTTGCCAAAGCTTTGATATAACAGGATGACAAAGAATACAGTTACTTTCGCCCTTTCTTCTCTTCTATTCTCTTATACTCAGCAGTCGAAAAAAAAATGCTTATGGCAATATTCCATAGGTACAGTTTTTATGAATAGTTCCTCATCAGTTACTCACACGCTTACTAATTTCCTAATTGCAACGGGCACCATATTTAAACATCCTTTACATTTTATCAGACACAGCGACATTTTGAAAATCTTGAAGGTTGACTACCAACGCCATTTTGTTCCGACTCAAACAATGATAAAAATTAAAGTTAAAACAAGATTGAGGATCGTGAGTCCAGCTGAGGAATGACCAGTCATATTTAGCACCCTTTCAGATATCTAAAATGAGCGTCTTGCATTACTACGGCAACTATCAATCAGAGAAGTAAAAAGAACCACGAGTTAAAATATATATGTAGCCACGAACAGTTTGCCTTGCAAGGTAAAACGACGAAAACAGTGTGACCTATATTATCTTAATGTTGCAACACACCATACTAAACTGAGCGAAAACGAAAAAAAAAAAAAAAAAAACCCAAACAAAAAAAATTTAAAAAACACAAAACAAAACAACAAAAACAAAACAAAAAACAAAACAAAAAAACAAAAAACAAAAACAAAAACAAAAAAACCCCCATCCCTACCCCCAAAAGAGGAAAACAAAACAAAAGAGTTGAACCTGAATGCCGGCAATATTTCCAACCATTAAAAGGTAATTGACAAACTTCACTGTGACATATGCTGCACCCTATGTATGCTTGCTAATTATTAAACCTTCAATTGTAGAAACTTTTGTTTGATGATAACCAAATTCATATGGAATGCAATCATTTGAATTGAAACTGATATGGTATGTTCATCTTTAATAGTTTTGAGGTGGAAGGTGTGAAACTAATGCTCAGTGAGACTGGCAACTTTGGATCGCCATTACCCATTTAATTTTTTTTCACAAGTACATTAAACCTCTATATTTTCTGATTACTACATATCCATAGATTTGTACCCAAACAGTTTTTTGCAGGATTGGAATTTTTTGAGATTCTATAGCATTCTTTCTGACTTGGTAGGATTTTCAAATTTTTCACCGAAAAGTCACACAAAATTGTTTTTGTTTTTTTCCAGTTAAAATCAAAAGAAATTTAAAATATATGTCCATGTCCAGGATCGAATTCAATGATAAGTCCTGAAATAGCATAAATAAAAACTTATAGAATTTTTTATTTATTCCTGCCAGGTTGTTCATTTTCCTTCTGTAAATTGCTCAAAAAGTCACGGAAAGGGTTGTCAATAAAAAAAAATCCATGGAACCGTTCCTGGATACGATATATTTCTTTTAATGTCTGTTGATTTTAAGGTGATAGGGCAATTCGCAATGTTTGTGAGGCGAGATACAAATTGCAGAGGTTGAGCAAAAAATATTTCCGAGAAAATCGCATTGAAAGAAAATGTTGTCAATTCTTACGCATTTATGGCTGTTATATGACACATACTATTTCTTCTGCCCCGTGTTTTAATTATTGTGTGAAATAAACTTGTAGTTTTACCTCTGTGATGTTGTCATTAAATAAAAGTATATTTGTGGCTTAAATCTCGATTTTTTTTTTTAACTTGGGAACACCACACTTGGCTTGTTTGGGTGTGGGTTTGCATGCGGCTTTCCATATTTGGGGACCAGTAAGTGGATGGTGCTAATTTGTTTTTACATCAATAGAAAATTTCAAACTAATCAGAACAATGGTAGTGATTAGACTGATTTGGCCCATTCTTCTCTCCGGGGCTAATGGTTTCCTGTGAGTGACCCTTGTAAATAGCTCAAATGGTTTTCAGGGGTCATGGACTAATGACTGTGCAAACAATGACATGGTTTATTATCATGCCCATGCAAACAAACCCATGTGCTCGGCACTGCTTAAACTTTTCAGAGTAAACAAAAGTTTTTAGATTAATTATCTCATATGAATTTTATGTTCACACATCTGAGTTTGTGGGAGCGTGTAGTTTAAGTATCAGACTATTGAAAATATGAAAAGGTGATAAGAGGTTAACTGAAGGTGCCAGTTTCAGATCTTCCACCTTAAAATGGCTAAACATTCGAATCCTCCAAACGTGCGTAACTTGCAAAATTAAAATTTTACAACCTTCCTTTCATTCCCCCGGATGTGTCTCTGGCACTAATCCACGAATTGACACTTCAATCTATAAAAGTTTTGAAATAGATGATTACCCCATAAGATCAATATGTGTGCCACGAAAAGCAAGATATTTAATTATATCGTTATTTCTACGAAACAAACGTGACATATATCCTGGTCATATGTTCGCAATCACAGACCTGTGACAAGCTACACCTAAATAGGCCTCGTTTAGAACCTATTCGTCATAAAATTATAACCCCAAACGCATATTTTGTCTTTACTGGATACAAAGAATATTTTAAATCTTGAATAACTTCAAACCTACAATAGACAGATGTGTAGTTCCAAACGCTATTGGTATGTATGAGAACGTTGTTTCTGATGAAGGATGTACGAAACTTTTTTATCATCAGAAGTCCCTAGATATGCATGCATTTCCAATGTCCATTCATACGGTAAAACATCTTTACATTGGGCACCCTGCAGACCAGTAAATTGTGCACATTGTAAGGAGGTGCTCACTCCAGAGAGTGATCAGTGTTTACGGATGAAACGTTAAAAAAGGGTATAAGTATCATTCGTGTACACATATTCACATGCAAACATAATATTATAATATAAAAGGGTATAACAACACGTTATACATACATGCCTTCATTCCTTCATTAGCTGACAAATACAAGAACGGGTCGGATACTGTCATTAGAATGCTCATGAAGAGCAGCTAAGTCTCATGTCACTGGTTGCAAGTTTCCCACTGCGCTGCGAATCACTGAGCCGAAACTGATCTATACACTTGTTGTTTCCAACCCCATTTCTGCAGTTATGAATTCGTAAAGTTGTCAAAACAGTCATTGCGGACTCGAGGACAGTTACGCTTTGATTGGTCAAGTTAACTCAGCACAAATTACTATTTATCATAGGGGATATCAAATCTCAAGCTTCATTCTAGACGTCCAGTGGCCTCTTGAAATCAAGTAGCTGGCTCACATAGCCCCAGGCAAAATACTTCATTCCGTTGTAGACTTCCTAAAAGCAGCCATAAAACAAGCGATATTGTGATGGGGCCACTCATTTTTTATGCCTTAGGGATCTTTCAACATGACGAGTGAGAGATTCTCTGCATTTTATAGAACCTTATACTTTTATTACATGGTTGTTCGGAGGCTTTTTTCTCATTTACTGCAAGATCCTAGTCTTCCAAGCCAAAAAGTTAATTGTATTGTGGGTAGCAATTTATCTTGGAGACAGGTTCTGACAGTGCAAATTAATCTATTATGCACTACAAACTGATAAATAGCAGCATGGATGTTAAATTGTCCATCTTTGATAACATTAAACAACATTTTTTGGAAGGGAATGTATATTTTAGGGGAAAATTCAGTAAATTTAGCAGAATTTAAAATTCCTCAAATTTTCTTTAAATGCCGTATGATTTTGCCTATCGTACAAAAACCTTTGATGAATTAGGAATGGCATCTCTATTTTAAACAATTTTGAAGATATGGAAGTTTTTAAACATTTTGTGATGCTGCATTGGACGCAGTGAACTAATAAAATTACAACATAGACTCAAATATACGAATAAGAACACAGATATTCAACCAAACAAGATGCAAACCCATTTTACGATGTTAATATAATACAGGTATCGTTGTCCGTGGTTTGTAAATAAGTTAGTTTTCTTTTCTAAATAATATGGACCTCGACATGTGCTTCGTGCTGCTGTTTTTGATTATCAACATGTACAAGCCAAACCAGGGTGTTAGCTTTGGTTAACTTGCTGACATTAAAACATTTTTTATAAATGGGCTGCTGAGGCATCACAAAGAGCATATATGTCAATGTCCATTTGGAGAATTTTGTGCCCAAGTGTGCTGACTCACATCTGATGAACTATTATTCATTATTTTGATGTATTTCTGTATTTAAGTGAAAGGCAGCAGTTCTACAGGCTACATTTCTTTGGCGCAGACCTGGATTTTAGGGTATACTCTGAACTCTAGTACCGGGGGAAGAAAAAGTTATACAGTGCCCCCAGACACGCGAACCTGAATATGTTTGAAAGAGACCAATGTGAGGCTAGTTTAACAAATTACAATATGTATGACTATATTCAGGAATAAATGTGCTAACCCCCCTCCTCCCTACCCCCAAAAACCCTCTATGGAATGTTTCCATATTTAGTGGAAAAACAGCATTTTCCCTGACCATTAAATGAGGAAACCTTAATGTAATATTCAGCATGGCCACGCGGGGGGGGGGGGAGGGTGATGCATATACCTTTACGAAAACACACATATGTAGTATGTCATAAATTTATTTTATTTTGAAATGCGAAAAAATACTGGATACACAGGTGTGCATGAATATCGAGCTACATTCAAGTTGAGATAGTATGCAGATTAACAGCGCTACCTAAGTTACCTATTAGTAAGCTACATTTATCAAAGTCGAGGTACACTTGTTCCAAGTAAAGTTACACTTAGCGATGTCGGGTTACCTTTGTTATATAAGTCGAGTTTATTTGACCCAAAAACAGGGGGTTAGGCACTTTCCCCAACATGCTACATATATTTATAACAACGAAAAAGATTTCTGATCAGCAAATTATACATATCTAAAAGCTTAGGCATAAAGGCACAACCAAGGCATGTTTTTGTTACCGAATTCTCATTGAGTAAGTTTGAGATGTAGGCCTATCACCCCTCTTAAAATCCATAGCATCCTTAATAGAGTCCCTTTCGTAGCATATGGAGGGAGTTTTTCTACCGCTCTGGCCATCAAGGGCTGTTTTCACCGAGCCTCTCCATTCCCTCGTCCACGTAACAAGCAGAAAATATGCTTACATCTGTGTCATGGAGAGTGATTACGATGGGCATTGCCTGCTTCCCAATCCATGTAAATGGATCTTTTTTAAGAGTTGCATGGATAGTAGTCTGGTGAAGCGTACCACAGACGAGGCAAGTTATATCTGTGTGCGTAGCACACAGTTATGTAAAACTCTTTCTTTCTTTCTGTCACTGAAATTGCTAAAGCTAGAATCACCATATCTGGTGTGGACAGAGCTCTATCAGTGAAGAGGAATCTCGATAATATAAAGGTATAGATTTCAAAAGAGGCTAATTAGGGCTTTTTACAGCTTTAAATACTCAATAAATTATATACTGTAATACATAATTAAAGTTCCACGTGTACATGTTTTCAGGATTGCAAGGTATAGGTCATACTCAAGGTGAAGTGTCCTATTCAGTTTAGAGGTCATTTTGAGGTCAAATATCATTCAAGGTCAAACGTCATTTCCGGGTCAAAGGCTATTTTCAGAATAATGGCTACATAATGGACATATTGTCCAGGTTGTTGCAATTGAAATTACAGGAAATAGATGCATATCCGATGATTTCCCAGGATAATTGGATATCATTTTCAGAACACAATAAAAGCCCACAAGAGATATATATCAAAGAAACTCAGATTAACCCCTGCTGTGTTACATTTTAACAAATTCATAACAGCAGTGCTAGTAAATTGGTTTACTTTATATAAAAGAGGCTAGGTTAGGTAAAGGTCCAACATTATTCGCATACATTTGATGTATCCAAAAACCACCCAGACGATCACTTCTTGCTTTGATATGAAAAGTATATAGTCTGACACACATGGCGCTGGCAACATTTTCCAATTTTGAGAATGCCCTTCATTTTTTGGTTTATGACCACTGTCACTAAAAATGATTTTATCACAGGACGCTTATTCGTTGTACTCAAAGTATTGGACTTTTGTAAATAGAAAAAGCACGGTTTGTTTAGTGTAAAATATTCACTGCATCTTGAAAAAATCATGTTGTGTTCAGTGATAGCCAGGGGATTCTTGCTGGACAGGCAATTAGAATCAGAGGTTGTATCATGTGTTACGAGAGTCTGATGCCAGTCTCAGACAATGCACTGCTGCCTGTCCTGTCTTTTAATATCCAACACTTGCTTTAATGGGGATAAGCAATTATGATTTTGTCAAATTAGCCCATTCATCTTGCTAATAGTTCATTTCTCTTACAGACAATTCCCAAGCGGGGAGCCAGTCATTGCACTTTTTCCTTTTCTAGTATTAGTTACATATCTGATTCTGATTCTGATTCCTTTTGCACCCAGTGGTGACTCATGGTTCTTCCTGCCTTTTTGAATGCGTCAATGGTGTGGTCAAATAGAGTTGGAAGCTCTGTGAACTTTTTGTTCACATACACTGTTCTAGTGCTTTACACGTGTTTTCTTCTGCGGAAAATCTTTTCTGAGCAGTCCTAGTCTCTTTGGAGGTTAGGATAGCTTATATTTGATCTACAGATACCTGTCAAAACTTGCAAGTAGAGCTGGTCCATTCGGCTTGAAATGGATAATTCAACATGAAGTCTTAATGAACTGATCACAGACAGTGGCAAGACAGTACCCACCAGGCAATCACTGCTTTGCAACTTACCATTGGAGTTAATTTACTAACCATTTCTCCTTCACCCTTGTTGAGTAAAGGTAAGAAAGTGGTTTCACAGAGTCACTTTATGGCCACTTGGGATAACCCTGAGAGCTGCTTTGGTTGTTACCAGCAACTTGGCCATGTTTGCTCTCATAAGAAAGCAGGGAGGCAGGGGATCACCTCGCAGTGATAGCATGTGCCATTTTTTACTTTTATCAGTGACCTTGACCAGTGATCTTTTAGCGAATGACTAAAGATTTGTCCTTGCCTTAGAGTCTATGGCTAGGAATACGCAGATGCAGGCTGAAATGCTCAGGGCACTGATCATTCCCTCGCAGCCCACCACTTAGGGGACCCGTCAGAAGAGGCAAGCTAAGTGCAAGTTGGATCTTCTGAGATTTTGGTTCACCTGGTGTTAATGCTCGGAGTCTGATCAGTGTAAATTTGTGAACCAGGATGGTAGCCTACAGGCTGTCATCCAGGCAACCTGGAACCCTGGCCTATTCCCTGAGTGTTCGGGTCAAAAGCCCAAATATCTCCAAACACTGAAGCCCTGACCAACTTCCCAAGCTCCCAGACCTAAGAGCTTGGGTCAAAAGTCCAGCATGTTAGAGCACAGAAAAGGGTACCCAAGTTTGTGGTGATGTCTTCTACCTCTAGTGAGCATTTGGCTCCTGCTGTGCTTCTCCCCCCCCCCCCCCCCCAGCAACCCAATGGCCATCTCTGGTGCCTCCAGCCATTATGTCAGCTCCACAGGCTGATCCTCTGGGTCTGTCCTGAACCAAGTGTTCCACTGCACAGGGACAGGGACTTCATCTTCATCTGCCACGGTTGGCACTTTTGCAGTGCCTGAGCAGATCACAGTCAATGAGCAACTTGCTGCCTGTATGTGGAGTCAGCTCTGGCTGGGCCCTTAGGTTCAGAGGCTCTTGCAGCTCCAGCAGGCTCCCTTTGGCCAGCAGTCCTGCCCTCTGGGTCAATGGCAGCTGTGGACCCTGCACTGAGCCGCCTGGCGACTCTGGAGTTCTCGCACCATTAGCATACTTCCTCCTGACAGCAGACTTTCGAATCAGTGGCAGTTCTTCCCACATCAGAAAAGCAGATGCAGGCCACAATGGAGGTGGTGATGATTTCCATGGAAGTCATTGCTACCCCACTGAGAAGCAAAGGGATGCAAGACCTGCTTCTGTCACATGTGGCTACCCCATCACCTTCCGGGCTTTGGGCATTTGATCCCCTCTTGCAGCCACAGAGTTTTTGTACACTGGCACAGATGAGGAAAACAAGCTCCTGCTTTTGGATTTGTCCATCAGTGGGTCGAGGCTACAGGCTTCCAGCCAGCCCTCATGCCATTGCCATTGCTTACCTTGGCTTCAAGGGTTTTTGTGGCATGGGCTGAACTTTTTTATCGAAATCGGTTACAGATAGAATTGCCAGAAGGGGGCTTCAGTCCTCTTCTCTAATGGTGTACTTGGTTCATTGGGGAGTCTTTCAGATTGGTGGGCCATTACATCCATGGTCTCCATACATTGCCGACAATGTCTACTCCCTGCTGTACCAGGCTGTACCAGTGGGAGGTCCTCAGTAACAGCTCAAGAATTGTGGAGGGCCTCTGATCAGCCATCTCCTCAACCCTGGTGAATGTCTTGAATATTTGCATTGGGAGTAATCCTTATCTGTCAGTGCTCATCGTGTCTTTCTACACCAACAGGCTGGCGGACAGGTAAGCCTGTCCACTGTGAGACCTTCTGTTGCTAGAAGTTGGTCTTAGTCATGTTGAAGAAGTAGACCTTTGAGTGTATAGAGGACGCCACACAGGTGGACCTCAAGTACTGGACGCTGAAAACTTGTTTCCTGTTAACACTCACTTTGGGGGCCAGAAGAAGCAAGATCCATGCTCTATCACCCTGGCCAGAGTGGTTAGACCCGGTTTTGGACACTGCTTCATGGAACCATATACTAAACAGGCCACCAGTTTCATATGACTCAAGGTCTTGCAAGATCTCCACAACCAGAGGAGCAGGAATCAACAGTGTCCACCCCCCCCCCCTTGGCTAACAGCTATCAGGTTGGGGGGGGGCAATTTCCCAGGGGGCCCAGTGTGGTCCCATGCTGGTTGGTAAGGAGGGCTTCCTGGCTTAGGCCAGGATTCTGCTGTTGGTGTCCTCAACTGCACTTACCTGAGGTTTCCCTTTAGATGTCGCCTTATCATCTGGACCAATGGGTCACCCCAGGCTGTCAGTCCTGGCACTCATAATATGGTCAGTATACCAGTAAGGTTAAACACACCTCCAATGCATTTGTATATCAGCAATGATGGTCGAGAGGTAACGTTAGATAACTAATATGTGGACTTTTCAGCGATTTTGGTATTAGTAAGTATACTTACCTCTCGACTACTTCCAAAGAAGCCCACCCAACCAGCCTGCTTTCTCCATGCAGGTGATGTCCGCTGACCACTCATCAAGGAGAATTGAAGCATAATGGAGTATGCACTCCATTGTGGAGTGGATGGTGCCACCGGGACTGGCATGTTTTGGGGATCAACGGAATAAGTAAACCAACTCAATTGTGTTGGGCCATTTGGTCAGCCACAGAGTTTTCAGCAATGGTGGTCGAAAGTTAAGTATACTATCTTATAATATTTTTTTGAGCACATCATTTTATCTAAATATATCTTTATATTCATTGAATTTTTAATAGCATATTTAGTCACATTATTTTACTTGATGCACTTAAAGAGTTATTCATTTGAATCATATTATCCGTATTTTCCGGTTTATGATATATATGGGTTTACTTATCTCTTTAAAGCACTTTGAGTAAGGTTTTAGATGGCCCTTATCAAGCATGTGTTGTACATGTTTCTTGGCAACATCACATATTGCCTTATTAATCCAAACAAATATCACTTGGCTTGCCTAACTGCAACTCTCCTCGACTTCTAAGTGTATCTCGGCTTGTGACGAATATGTAACTCGACTTTGTAAATTGTAACTGACTTTAGGCAGTCTTGCTCAATGTCATAACTCGACTTGAAATAACTCGATTCGACTTGAATGAAACTTGACATATATCCATATTCCAGATACAAATGAACTTATACCTGCAAATTGCACATGTTAAAACAACATCTCGGCACATATTCAACCACTTGATTACAACTGCCGACATTACCTTTATTTTCAGGTTTCTGCTCTATTTTAAGTTCTTGACATCCTCATACGCTGTATATTTGACCGACCCTACTAAAAAGCCCGCCCCTAAATAAATTTTGTGACTCACAAAAATAGGCTTCAAGCCACCCTATCATAATATAAATTGATCGACCCTAGCTGAAAGATCATATCGAGAAATTTGCCTTCGTGTGCCGTTATTTTGTAGCATAGTCAACTCAGCACAACATTTTATTTTAAATTCTGTGGAGGGTTAACTTGGGTCACGGAAACAGCATGCCTGCATACTCACGGTTGTTTGGTCAAAAAGCACAGCCCAGGTTGTTTGGTGATCATTATCTCAATATTTTGCTACGTTCAAGGTGCACGTTCTCCTAGTTACCAGGCAAATGGTCGATAAAGTACTTTTAAAACATGACTCATCATCTCAAATTTAATCTGCCTGCTCAGTTTTGTGTGAAGCAGTTATCATCGTTAGATACAAATCCAAATGTGGCAATATAAATCATGCACGTTGGTACCATTTGTGGAGACCACCATTTCGTACATGGTACAATGCATTGCGAGACAGTTGCACAAAAGTGCATTTGATTTGGATATCAAAGTGAATCGCGGCCACAGCATATATCATATCATTATTGATGCCCTGAAATAAAATTGCATAATATATACTTTTGGTTTCATATATCATAAATCCCCCGAGATCGCCCATAATTATCCTCATTTAGAAACCATTGGGTGCGGAATCCACAATTTTCAAATTGGCAGCCAAGCCTGTGGGTTAGTCCCAATTGGATATTTTGACGAGATAGTATCCAAAATATATGTGCGATTAGTGTTAACGGAAGATTAAGTTATCGAATTAATGTAATGTACAATATAAAATGGGACTTTTCCGGTCTGAGTATTACCTAAAAATGTAAAATCAACGCTTTGACGTTACCAGTTGTTGACGACAGTGGGCTCCATTATACGGATTTTGTATTAGACATTGAAGTTGCCCCCAAGGCTATAAATTAAGTAGCAACCCTGGGCACATCAGTCAAGAGTCCCGTTGAGTCAAAGATGGAACTTTGTAGAAAAGGGTGCCCCAATAGTGAATACATGTTCGAAAGCACCGGAAGGTCTTAATATAATTGGAAATAACAAAAGACAATATATCTGGTTCATCTCCGGTTTAATGTAGTGAAAAAAAGTGGCATTAAAGGTGAGCAGTTTGACGCCCGGCTATGGAGCGATCACATTGCAGGTCTGCAGAAAATTAATTAATGAACTAATTAATTAAGCAGGTTAAGAAAAAAAGAAAGAAACATTAAGAATCATAGTGTCGATCAGTCTCGGTTTTGGCACCCCTGAATCGGACCCTACAGCTGATGTTGCTTGCTGTAGTTAATGAATTTTATTATGAACAACTCGTCACCACCACCAACAACACCCAAAAATGTGATGGCTTTGAGTTGAAGAATAATTTTCCTGTGCATTGTAACACAACTGAAACAATGTGGAAAAATTAAATTATTTTTGAATAATTTGCTATGCAAAGAAGAATCAACAAACCACTCATAAAAATTTGGTAAAGGTACATAAATAAAACATGTTAATACTGGCATATTCATTTTGATACATTTTCCGATTGAAACTAAGAATTTGCCATTTCATTTCAAATGAGAAGTTTCTAACATTCAAGCAGTTTTCAATAAGAAACGTTTTCGACAGTTCAACTCAGAGCTACCACATTGTCTTGGAGAGTTTTTATAGCCAAATGAAATAGTTGAAATATCTCCTGTTTACAATTACTGCTGCTCATACCACATGTATGGTCCAATTCATGGGGGACTTATTTACTCTGAGCTGGGCTACAATTACAAATGCACCGAGGTTCAGAGGATATGATCACCAAAAAATACGCTAAGCTACTTTCTTTATGACAAACAAACAGACTTTGGACAAACAGCATTTATACATAAAATCAAAAGGGAATGTTGATACTCGATGCAGGTCATAACTTTAAATTATGTAAATAAGAGACCGGATGAAAACGGTGCAGCTGTACTTGATGAATCTTTGGCACAATATAATCCCTCTAAGTGTAATTCTCTTAAATTATATTTGTCTATTGATGCTTGCGTTTAAGATATTTTGTTCTCCTGTCGAAAGCATAAAAAGATGGATAAAGATTAAAGCCTTTTTCCGATTTTTAAAAGAAAATATATTCAATCTAAATACACACACATTTCCAGGGTCGAAAGCTTCCCATCAGTAGGGACATCTTTAAAATCAGTTCTATAGCGTCGAGACATAAATAAACCAAATTAAAATTTATTTCACCATCGATGCCTTGCATGTGTAGCGAATATATGATCGATTTTTTGCAACAGCACTCCCTCCTGAAAACAAAATTTAAATAAAATGGCATTGGATGATATTTCTTTACAATCATTATATTTTATTACATTTTTAGCTTATAACATTTTGCATCAAGATATTATTACAAGATGCATAATGTAACAATATTACATTTGCAACAACTGATAACAAATTGCCGCATTATTACAAATTTCTGTCCATTTTCATTACGAAAATGTCATGACAAATGGCCGCATAACATGTTAATCATACCTTGTCCCTCAAGGTGGCCTCTCAGTGATTAAGATATTTGATATATAATCATATTTTATCTTATGATTTACTTTTGCTCAATAACCATCGAGTACACATTATCACATTAGAAAAACAAAGAATACCTCTCTCTCTCTCTCTCTCTCTCTCTTTCTGTGTGTGTGTGTGCGTGTGTGTGTGTGTGTGCGTCTCTGTCTCTCTTTCTGTCTCTCCTTCTCTTTCTTTCCTTCTTTGTCTTTCGTTTCTCGAAATGCTTTGCTCATGCGAATGCAGCGCGTGCCACATATCATGATGATCCTAATTTGACTCCTATTGGTCACACCCTTATAAAACAAAATAGTTACTTAGTGTGCCTCTTCAATATATTGTGTGGAGCTAATAACGGTTTTGGATTGTATAAACACCATGATTAATCGGAGAAGTACTAAGTCTCAGGCATGACAAAGAGAAAGGGTCTGAGCATGAGTCTCTGATGCGACAAAGATAGGAGGGCTAGAATCTGTAGGGCTCTATGTCTGCCGGCAGCACCTCAGGTTGAAGGAAACTGGACTACAGCGGGCTGAAAAGTAAATCTTTAAGCTGAGCATAGGATTAAAGACTGTCTTCAATTGTGAACTTGCTTGAAGCATAACTTTCCAGAGATTCACTATACACAATGCAGTTCGTACCTTTCCATATGGTCCATTTAGTGTCATGCAGCGGTATCCACATGTTAGCATGTACATATGTATATATAACACTGTTGATATGGCACTCGCACATAACTACCTTCATTTAACCTTTCTATTTTTAAGAATGTGGATTTAGGTGAGTGGATATGTGCGTTTCTCATTTGCGCTAGGCGACAGGTACTGGACGCGAGCGACTGCTAGTTGGAGTCTTGCTCGTTCCGAACATAATATATACATATATATGCGTGAACACGTTCAAAGTGTCACCAGTGCATGGTGTTTCGCTGTTTTTCTCACAGAAACGCTTTTTTCTTACGGAAACGTTGGTTTATAACAAACAACCCACGTCTTGGGGAAAAAGGCTACTTCGTCTCGGATAAATAAAAGGTGGCTGAATGTTAATATCATTACGAAAAAAATTTACGACAACTTATTTTGATTTAGTTTTTTTAGTCCTGCACAAGTAATTAAATTAATAGAAGGTTTGAAATGTAAATTACTTCAAGAGACACACTTTGTAAAGACACTCCATCACTACTTCATACAAAACATGTCGTAAAATGATTAACTATTCAGCGCCATGGTACAGACCATGACCCACACGAACATTGTTGACTAATTGGATGGATGGCAAAATGTATACATACGACGTGATTAATATATCCGTACAGAGGAAGCAAGTACCTCCGTCCAACGTGGAGAAATGACTTCTAGGAAAATTCTACTCAAAGACTCTGTGTGGGACAACCATAAAGCCATTTTAATGCACATAAAGTTCGAATGCTCTGTTTGTAATAGCCCATAAATCATTTTGGCCTGCTAGTTTGTGGGTGTTATTAGACAGTGTAAATTAGCGAGGGTAACACATAGTGGTACCTTATCACTAATTTAACACACAACAGCCTATGTTAATTAATTGAATATTTTATTTCTTTCGTTTTAACATGGTCCACACCTATAAGCATGTATGTAACAGAGCCTTATTAACCCAAACAAATACTATTGATGTATCATTATGCCGGCCATGTATCACCGTCCACACCTTCAAGCATGTATGTGATGGCACCTTATTGACCAAACAGAAAATATATCGTTATGACAGTCATGCTTTTTTTTTTTACTAAATGCCTGACTATTTGTCAAAACAAAATTGTTGCGAACAGATTCCCGATAAAATACAGGGCCTTACATTTGTGCATTTGATCAAATCTGTATAGCTCTGCTATTGTTTCCCATTACTTCTTACTGTGCCTGTAACTTTAAAAACATATATCATTCTTTCAATGCCAAGTTCTTCCGAAGTAGATAGGATTTATAGATACAGCGGGATATCAAGTGGAATTATTCCAGTATAATGGATCCGGGTGTCATGGAAAACGTTTGGATGGAATCATTTCCTTAAAACGAATAACTGCATCAAAATATATTCATGAGACTATCAACTGCTCTCCTGAAATTTTGGTCTATTTTCTAGTGGTGGCATTTTGAATAGTATGAAAACCCCAAAACCGTGATTCGCATAGGGTGGAATTTATTACGAAAATATATCTTAGAGTTCAATAAATTTTTACATACTACAGAATTTGTACGGACAGTGTAGGACAACATAATACATAAGTAGAACCGTATGACAAAGTCAACCGAGGAAGCTTGGTAATTTTTTTACCAAAACCAGGGTTTAAATTACAGTGATGAATCAAAAAGAAAATTACATCAAAAGTGCGAAAACCCATATATAAAGATTGATTGGTTTGAATTTCAAAACCAAATGGGTATATAATGACAGGCAGCGGGAAAATTATTAAAGAGGGAGAAAAGACGGATAGTCATGATGATAGAATGGAGCGTCCAAGGAAAAATGAATATGCTGCGTGAAGTTGCAGACAGCAAAGTGACCAACATCGTAACCGTGATGACAATCGTGACCAATTAAGGTATTTGCAAGTATTTTGAGTATTCTGGTGGAAGAGCACTAGGGGATGTAACCTCAAAGTAAAACAAACAGCGATATCGGATACAAAGCGTTCACCATTATGCATTGTACTGGGGTTTCTGCGGTTGTTGTCTATAGTTCGAGATATAAGGTAATAAAGATTATGAAAGATGTAAAAAAAGTACACCATAGAGCCATACGATACTTCATCGAATTCCATAATTAAGCTGTAATCCCAGGTATACAAGGTAATATGGGCTGGTTCACATCGGTGTCTCAAAGGTACTTTAACTCTTTAAGTGCCAAATTGTAGACCGAGTCAACAGCTTTTGTCAGCGTAAGACCGAGTGGGCATGGTGTTTTTTTTTTTTTTTTCACTGTACATAAAGTCGAGGAGTTTTGTGCAGACCCCTTGACCATATAATGGAAATGCACAAGTCAATATAATGAATAAAACATTCATCCATCAACCCATCCTACCGACATGGATTTTCTCTTTCACAAAAGACCTTTAGAGGGAAGGTGTTTCGGACCAATATTCATAATATAAATTGATCGACTCTGACTGACAGATCATATCGAGAAATTTGCCTTTGTGTGCAGTTATTGTGCAGTATAGTCAACTCAGCACAACATTTTATTTCAAATTCTCTGGATGGTTTACTTGGGTCAGGGAAACAGCATAGCTGCATACCCACGATTGCTCGGTGAAACAGCACAGCCCAGGTTGTTTGGTGATCATTATCGTTATATTTTGCTACGTTCCAGGTGTACGTTCTCCTAGTCACCAGGGCGAATGGTCGAGAAAGTACTTTTAAAACATGATATACTATCTCAACTTTAATCTGCCCGCTCAGTTTTGTGTGAAGCAGTTATCATCGTTAGATACAAATCCAAATGTGGCAATATAAATCATGCACGTTGGTACCATTTGTGGAGACCACCATTTCGTACATGGTACAATGCATTGCGAGACAGTTGCACAAATGTGCATTTGATTTGGATATCAAAGTGAATCGCGGCCACAGCATATATCATATCATTATTGATGCCCTGAAATAAAATTGCATAATATATACTTTTGGTTTCATATATCATAAATCCCCCGAGATCGCCCATAATTATCCTCATTTAGAAACCATTGGGTGTGGAATCCACAATTTTCAAATTGGCAGCCAAACCTGTGGGTTAGTCCCAATTGGATATTTTGACGAGGTAGTATCCAAAATATATGTGCGATTAGTGTTAACGGAAGATTAAGTTATCGAATTAATGTAATGTACAATGTAAAATGGGACTTTTCCGGCCTGAGTATTACCTAAAAATGTAAAATCAACGCTTTGACGTTACCAGTTGTTGGCGACAGTGGACACCATTATACGGATTTTGTATTAGACACTGAAGTTCCCGCAAGGTTATAAATTAAGTAGCAGCCCTGGGCACATCAGTCAAGAGTCCCGTTGAGTCGAAGATGGAACTTCGTAGAAAAGGTTACCCGAATAGTGAATACATGTCCGAAAGAACCGGCAGGCCTCAATATAATTGGTAATAACAAAACACAATATAGCTGGATCATCTCCCGTTTAATTTATTAAAAAATGGCATTAAAGGTGAGCTGTTTGACGCCCAGCCATGGAACGATCACATTGCAGGTCTGCAGAAAATTAATTGATGAACTAATTAATTAAGTAGGTAAAGAAAGAAGGAGAGAAATATTAAGAATCATATTGTCGATCAGTGTGGGTTGTGGCACCACAAGTATACAAGGTTATATGGGCTGGATCACATAGGTGTCTCAAAGGTACTTTAACTCTTGAAGCGCCAAATTTTGGACCCAGTCAAAAGCTTTTGTCAGCGCGATTTCGGCGTTTTGCGCCCAATGCGCGCCAAAAAGTGTTGACCTGGGATATTTTCTCTGGAACAAAAGGCATGTTGGCACTTGAATGATAGTTTTTTTTAAGAGAAATAACGAATCTGAGTTTCTAATGATAATTCAGACTACTTTCACTTTGTTGATCGACTTTAGACGTGATTTGCACTAAGAGAGTTAAGATGTTTACATACTGGATTTTCCTGTTACAAGTTGAACTAACGAGATTGAGTACACTTGTTGTTGTATGCGGTGAGGACTAAAGAAAAATGGTGTGTGGAGGTGAAAAATATATTTGAAAAACTAGATATGTATATATATATATATATAAAATGATTTATAATATAGACCAAATATCTTTAAAACTATATAAAATTATGACAACAGAGTGGAAAAATGGGTTTTGACAAAGCTTAATTTAGGACATTATACAAACTTTATGATTAACTATGGAGGAGAAGAGTGTTGCTAATTATATATCGCATATGCAGCGGTCATTATTGACATATTTAAGAATGGGCTTACTGCTATTACACGCAGAAAGAAGAAGAGGGTTTAGGGCTATTCTAAGAGAAAATGGATCATGTCAGTATGTAATTTGCTAAAAATCGAGGATGAGAAATATTTTGTTGTAAAGTATAAAGTGTAAACTGTAGACTGGTATTAGAAAAAGGATGTATGATATGGTCGTTATGCAAAACAGAAAAAAACTTTACAAAGTGAAATTTACATGCCTATTATCAATTGATAGCACACTAATCGGCCAGTACATTAAAGATGTTTGGTTTAGGAGATGACAGGCTATGCATGAGGATTCTTGAATTCATGATTTCCGTAAAAAGTTATTATCTGTACATGAGGTGACTTGTAAGCCCGAGTGGGTTTGGTGCTTTCAATTCAGTGTACATAAAGTCTAGGAAGTTTGTGCAGACTCCTTGACCATATAATGGAAATGCACAAGTCAATATAATGAATAAAACATTCATCCATCAACCCATCCTTACGACATAGATTTTCTCTTTCATGAAAGACGTTTACAGTGAAAGTGTTTCGGACCAAGTATGCAGATTGCTTGATTGCGATGACACGTCACTGTCTAAACTGAGCTTCTGTCAGCACAAAGCATCGAGAGCAAAGCAGATTGACAAACAATGTACACATTGGTTTTTGTGACGTGATTATTATTTGTGCTTGTCCCCGAGGCTTTTCTTTTGCAAGACTGTCTCAGGAAAAAAACTTGGTTGGAATCACATATTATGACTTTTATAAATGATAGTTCATATAACTTTACGTATAACGTCTAAGGCCTTCACAATCTATGAATTCGTTTGGACTCATGCTTGCAATGTCGGCCCAATGGATACGAGGATTCTTTCACAGCACTCGAGGTGTTAACAATAAACTATTTTGTTCAGATGAACTAAGATATCATCATCCTCATTCCCTTTTATCGCCATCCTTTGTATCATAGGACAAGAGACAATTTTGATACGTACGCTCTGTAATGCAAATATTTTACATGTAAGCGGTTGGCTAGGTTTCTGAATGATTAGAGGTAAAGTGTATACAATGCCACAACCAAAATAAAATTTCCCAACAATATTTATAAGATGTTTCATTATACCTGGGCGCAATTGCACGTAATATCTTTTGTTGCTAGCTTTCGAAATGACAGATCCATAACTGCAACTTCACGTTAAAATTTACAACTATACCTTTTCTAGTGTCAGGCCTGATATAACAATGCGAGGGAAGGGTAACAGTAATCTACTGCAGGTCTCAGAAATCCGGAAGGCCCAAAAGGATTTTGGATGCTCATGTCGAAATGCATACCTAAACCTCTTTAAAGGCTGAGAGAAGGAAGCTTATAAAGGCGTATGATTCTAATACATTTATGTTCTATCATGTCTGCCTTGAGCACCACAGAACAATAAAGTTTTAAACACAGACATCCTGTTCTAGTGCCACAATTTTAAATTGTAAAGGATTGATAAGATTTTTTTCCTAAAAAATAACCTTTCGTAATCGATATATTTACACAGTCGTGTGGCACCAGAGTTGCAAATCGTGTCGCCTCTTTACAAACATAGTTTTTTTCACCAAAAAGGGATGTCTCCTGCCGCACCCATAAAAATTCTCTTTGCTTAAACTCAATTCCTTCGCATATTAGTTCTCGACAGATTATTTCACGGCACGTTTGATTCTATTAAAAACTTTTAACATGGGAATACTTTTACTATGATATCGCTTAAAAGATGGGCAATTTGTGTATGTCCTGTGTAAACATCCTGATTAAACACATTTAATCGTTATTTGGGATGGATTGTCGCACATACAACATAAATCTGCCTGGAATTATTCGAAACACGAATGCAATGTATTTTCCCCCCAAAGACCTGCCACCATGACGCTTTATATCACAGTAAAGGTGCCAATACCATGTATTTAGCGCTAAGGTGACATGACAGGACACGACCTAATCTAACCTACCCTGCCCAGTCCTAACCTTACCTCATATCACATCACGATCACAACATTACATGAAGCAACTATTTGCAGTTGTTCCATTCTTTGCATATGTGCCCCGTGCCGTTTGTGCCCCTTGACATTGCAGATCTCACCATAACTTCTCCTTTTTCAGCGTACTCTGTAGATTGTAGCATAATTATATTTAATGGTTATTATTATTATTTTTATTATTATTATTATTATTATTATTATTATTATTATTATTATTATTATTATTATTATTGTCAATTTGTTGATGATCATAGGTCTGCATACGTCAGATGCCTTCTTGTGCAACCACGGAAAACATGCGTTAAAGGCAGGCAGGTGGTCTCGCTGAAGACTTACTTATTATAACAGAGGATCGATGTAATTCTTGACGAATAACCTACCAGTATGAGCCATAAACAGCTTGTGTTTTGTGTTTTAAACATACGTCCGTACGTCAAAGACAGAGACAAGTCAAACTTGGTACAAGTGGTCTTTTAAGGACCCAATTCAGTATTTGCATTGGGGATAGGTCACGATATTCCATATTCGGACAAGGGTGAGTGCCTGTCCACAATGTATGATCGTCAAAGACAGATTAGTTACACTACCATGGCAAAGGCCGCAAAATGTCAATAACACATGAAGTGAAAATATTTTTGCGTCAGAAATAGATTTTTGCACAGACATAAGGGTATTTTTCCGATATGACCTAGATTAACAAAGCTTCCAACCATGCAGAGTCCTCATGAAAAGCACTAAAAGTACCTACATTCTGAAAGCTAACACACCGAGGATTCAGATTGATCAACTGAAAAGGACATGCAGGGTTTTTGTGTTTATACAAGATTAACTCAAAATTGCTTTCTTAATTTCACACAAAAGTCACAATTTTTTAAAATTTATGACTCGATTAGCCAAAAATTGGAAATAATGAGCAAATATACTTATCTAAAATACCGGGTCTCACATATTTCTTTTTCTTTTCTTTTTTTTCCATTGGAAAACGCACACATCTATTTATCTGAACCCCCATTCTTCAAAAGAATGGTTCAGTGAAGTAAATAAGTGTAACTGTCATAATCAATATGGTTGACTGTTTGTGAGCAGGCAATCTTCAGCACCTATCGCGTAGCCAAAAAAATAGAAACGCACACATTCATTTGGATACATCTGATTCTTACGAAAACAGTATGTGTGTGTGTGTGTGTGGGTGGGTGTGTGTGTGGGTGTGTGTGTGTGTGTGTGAATGCCATAATCAACCCGGTTGACGGCATATACATGTATGTGGTCCCTCTGGTTAGGTCGGGTCGAGCAAATTGCCTTCAAAGGAAATGCCGCCTTCATCAGAATTTGCATGGTTGGCGAAGCCGTTGCTTCATGTGCCAGTCAGGAAATGCATATTTCAGTAGGATTCACACGATTGATGAAGCCTTTGTTTCATGTGGCACTTAGCTAGTATAAGCGTCCCTCGACAGTTGAGTTTTCTAACGTACCTGAACTCTGTGCTTGGTGCCTGTTACACACGTATTTGGGTGCGGCATCCCATGTTCTGACACACATGATTGGTGTAGAGATGTCTGGAGTAGGTTTCAATATGTGACTGCGTGAAACGGTTTTAGCATTACAGTGACGATGGTAATCTTCTGCATGTTGTTGCAGGGCGTTCGAATGGTGATCGCATACTTCTTTGTCAACATGAAAAACCCAAAACAAAACAAAACAAAAACAACTCACAATAGATACCCAAAACAAAACAAAACAAAAACAAAGCAACTCACAATACAGGGCAGATTACTGCGCTCCTCGTCCGAGTACAATTTTAAACGCTGACGCCAATGGCAATAATTTCCTGCACCAATCTGGGTAAGCCAAAGCATGCTGTAGTGTCATTTAAAGCTTGTGCCACACGTCTGGCGAGCACAATGGATCTCACAGTCCGTTCCATGTCATTTCCATAGCAAGTACCTTTGGCCGCAAAATGATACATGCCCCAATTTGTCTCTACTTCAGTTATACAGTGGCAGATGGTTTAACCAAGGTAAGCTACCCAGCTAGAAAGGGTGCTGATAAGTCAAATTATTCTTACCTGGACTTGTATTATACAAATTTAGTAATGATGGTTGGTGTGACAGGTATTCTTTCTTCATATTGAAGCTCTGCCTTTATACGCAAAGCTTCACTTGTTTAGCTAATGCATTGACACGTTCGTATACTTTTTTCAAAATTATGTGGGTTGTCTTGCTGAATATTTAGCTTAGACAAGGATCTACTACTTAGAGAGACATGCACGGGTACAGGCTCTGAAACATGTTCTGAGTAGTTGCCCGCTGAAGATCCTTTAATTTATTTGCGCTGATAAAGCCAACGTCAAAATCCTACAGTGGAGCCTGACAATAGTATATATAGGTGAGAGAGTGACAGGTTAGATTATGCAGTGTACAGACTTCGGACTACGGAATAGGGTAATGACTACCAGGAAAGTGGATCTGGATGAAAAGACTCGCATACAATAGCTATATAAAGCCTTCTTGTACGTTCTCCTAAGTTTCCTTCTGGAAGTATAGTGTAAGTTAAATCAAGTCCATTTACTTCCCCGTCTGTACCCTGCGTTTGTCTGCCGCAGGTGCTTCAAACTTTTAAACAGAGTCTTTAGAAAGCTTTCTAACATTGCACGGCACTGACAGTTGATGATCAATGGGCTTCAAACACAAAAGACTCTTGGCTCAAGAGACAATCTGGAACCATGGTTAGTCTGTCTATCTTGAATGCAGGGATGTCCATCCTTCTTTCGTATCGCAGCTGCACAAATTCATATTTTTTGTCATGTTATTTGTAAGCCAATTCCACAGCAGGTCTTGGTTAAAAGTAAACAGGTTTGTAAGAAGTTAATGAACTGTTGCTTCACGACTTTGTTCAAGCTGCCAGGCCTGTCATTTCCAAACAAAATGTCATCTGCTTGTTAAGTACAATTATTATTAGATTTTATAGTTCTACCACTGGCAAGATAACTTGCTCTTTAATGAGTAAGCTAACCATAGATAATGTTTTGACGAAGCTGCAGTAACCTTTACTATGAAAGAATGCTTAGCTTTAAATAGATTGACCGTGTGGGTGTAATGGCATGTTCTGATGATTTGTTCATCTTGCTTGCTGGTTGGAGAAGAGACCATTAAGGCATATGGCACCATGTAATAACATGAAGCAAGTCAAGCTGAAACTGACTTGTTCACCCAAAGCATAACCTCTTGCTTCTTCTTCTTCTTCTTCACCGTCAAATTTCTCCTGCGAGGTTTATATAAATTATCAAACCGTGAATAGTCGGTGGATTTGCTATCTATATGTTCAAAGGTTTTTTGCTCTTCTCGCCTAAAAACATATAATATTATATCCCCTCCTTTACAGCGGCTGGATGAATCTTTTCGGTACACTTTAAAACATTATTTAGGTAAAGCAACCAAAAACCTCAAAACAATATTTTGCCTAGTAAGAAGATCAATTCGGTTGATTGTCTATTTCATAAGTGGAAATCAGCAAACTGAGGAAGTCTCTAAAGTACTTGAGCGTCTAGTTTATAACATCTTCTATGAGTATCTAACCTGTAAATATTTACTGTCTGTTAATAACTCTGGCTTTAAGAAACACGATTCTACTATAAATCAACTTGTTAGCATACTTCATACTATTTACAGTGGCCTTGAGTTGGGCCATGAGGCCGGTATGGTTTTCCTGGACATATCCAAGGCCTTTGACAGAATTTGGCATGCTGGTCTACTTTTTAAACTGAAACAATTGGGGTTTGAAGATCCTGTGTTACAATTTATAGAAAGCTATCTCTCAAACTGACTTCAACGCGTTACTATTGGAGGACAGGCCTCACCCTGGCTCCATATAGAGGCTGGAGGGCCCCAAGGTTCCATCCTTGGTCCCGTAATTCTTCCTCGTTTACATTAACAACATCACTGTCAATATCACCTGTGGCATTCGTTTATTTGCGGATGATACCAGTATTCTTGAAATTGTCCATGAACCAATGACCACAGCTGAAAACCTTAATTCTTATCTTATATGAATTTATCGTTTGGGCAAGCTCTGGTGGATGACATTTAATGCCATAAAATCCATCTCAATCACCTTCTCAGTTAAACGACATAAGCCAGATCATCCTCAACTACTTCTTGGAAACACTCCGGTACCTGGGGCTACTCTACATACACATCTTGGAATTACACTTTCAAGTAATTTGTCATGGCACCAGCATATAACACGCATTGTTAATAAAGCCAGCCAACGGGTTGCTCTTTTACTTAGACGCAAATACAAACTCTCCCGCCAGACACTCATACGGTTGTATAGTACAATGGTTCGTCCTATCCTCGAATATGGATGTGTCCTGTTTGACAATCCTACTGAAAATCTGTCACAATCTATAGAAGCTGTGCAGTATGAGGCAGCCAGGATCTGCCGTGGCGCCACTAGATCCACTCCACGTGTCTTACTTCTCGAAGAGCTTGAATGGCAAACTCTGGCAAATCGAAGGAAACACTTCAAACATAAACATTCTTTAAAATGTGTAATAGGTTGACTCCACAATACTTACATGATCTCGTTCCTCGTGACGTTGCATTCATTACTGGGCGTCTATTGAGAAATCATACTGAATTACGACAAATTAGGTTTACCATCATTCGCTTCGGCGATTGATTTCTCCCGTCTGCTATCAAATTATGGAATAACCTCCCGGTTGATGCTCGTCTCACCGATTCCCTGCCGCAGTTTAAATCTAAATTAAATCTATTACTCTTAAATGTTGACAAAAATCCCTGATACTTTAAACGTGTAAGTCGTTTCCTAAACATATGCCACACGCAGCTACGTTTTAAATTCTCTGTTTTAAATGCCCGTCTATTTCATGTCAATATCCTTCCAGCCTCAACGTGTGCATGCTCTCATCCTACTGAAGATACGAAACATTACCTTTTGTTTTGCCCCAAGTTCACTGTGCAAAGGGTCCGTCTACTGAACAATGTGTGTCACTTACTCGGTCCAGGTGTAAATCCTACTCTAATATCTCAGTGCTCTAGTGACATTTTACAAAATATTCTCTTGAAAGGTAGTGAGGATCTGCCAGACACTGATAATGTATTCAACTTTGAAGCTGTTCAGACATTCTTATCAGAATTTAGACGTTTTATTTACTAATTTGGTATATGATCTAATTTTAAGTCTCCATTATTTGGGATCAATTGTACTATTCGTGTACAAGCCGTGAATTAATCTTCTGTTCTTGTCAAGTGTGTATTATATATTTTCCTGTGCGTCCCTTTGTGTACTGGAGAGCCTCCAAATTAGTCTTTGTATACTATTAGGCAATCCAGAGAAAATAAATATGTTTTTAATAATACTACTACTACTACTACTACTAATAATAATAATAATAACAACAACAACAACAACAACAATAATAATAATAATAACAATAATAATAATAATAATAATAATAATAATAATAATAATAATAATAATAATAATAAATTTGGCATTGTTCAGTGTTCTTAGGTAAAGAATGAAAGGATATAACATATGTCCATGAGACACCAAAACTGTTAGATTATATTGAATCCAAGGTTCAAACGTAAACTTCGGAAAACGGTCGGCTCTTGATCTCGTTTTCGTTTTCCATTTTATATACTTGCATTGTTTGTTGGAAAATACATTATTGACGAAACAGAATGCAGCCATTATTAGCATGTTTTTTTTCTATTTTTCCTTTTTTAAGTAATCATCTTTGATCTTCTCTTTACTCTTAATATATCCTTATTCATTGAACAAATCAAAGGAATTCACTGCATTCGTGCTTCCACTTTGCCACCGCTGTGCATGCCAGAGATAATCTGCGGCGTCTTGAGTGTGATCACAGAATTACCACGTGACCCTTGGGTCTATATCGGAGTTTTGTTTTATTTAGAGTGTGCAGGCTAGCGAATAAAATAAATCAAATGAAGATAAAGGGGTCATGCTAAGTCCTCTTCTGCCACATTCAGAGGGCGTTCCTTGACGTTTCACTGCTGACAGCTTGATCCGTTTCTTAGTTTGTGATAAAGTTTGAAAACAACAACACATACTCTCTGGAACCACAACTTAACGACAAGGGAGAGGCTAATCTGATGATATAATTATTGTTTTCAACACATAGGCAATATTGTTCTTAAACTACAGTGTTTCATCCTCTTTTTCTTTTTGTCATAAAATTATTATGCGTGGACGAATTACCGTGATTACCTCACCCACTTACTTTTTTTTAATTTCACATAAAAGCTATTCATAATGAAAATACGCGCCCAAACAAAATCATAATCTGTCAACTAAACCAGCAGAAATTAATGAACCAATTAAGCCCAACGTGACACTTGCCTTCAGGAATTGATATTATTGACGCATAATGACTCACAGACTTTTTTGCGGCAATCAGTATCACCATTGACCTGCTCTCAATATGTCGAAGGCGGTTATAAGGCTTGTTAAAACACAGATACAAATGATCTCTTTGTACAGTGACCGTGTACTATTGTGACTTTGGTTTGGGCGTTTCTCGGTAGTTAAGTTGGTGCATGGACGTATATGCACATCTGTACAATGAAATTGATGGTGGAGCTGCTATGAGCAGAGAGACAAACTCAAGTCTGGGCGCTCTAGGCGCTACACGAACATGCTGAAGAAAAAGAACAGAATTGTTACTTGGTATTCACTAACAATCGAATTCCTTTGCCTGTATTCGATTCTGAACGTTGTACGTGACATATAACAGTCAATTTTTGCAGTTATTTTGAGTTGCAAGGTGAGACTTTGAAACCTTCAGCTTAGGTAAAGCTTTTAATGTTAAGTACGCAGTGGGTACAATCCTTCATCTGGAATCGACGCAGGCCAGGCTTCAATTTATATTTTCTTTATTGTTTTGTTCCAAAAATTTATGCCATTGACAAAGGAGTTATTCTCTGTATGCAGAAATACATAAAACGTTTGCTCAGACGGACCAATTACCAAGCAATAAATATACGATTTCATCTGCAACCGAAATCGCTGAGTTCTATACAGGATTGCTTACAACCATGTGCATGGGTAACGTGGAAGATACGGCCTGCATCGCGTACCAGCATATTTGACATAACCCATTGGCATCCAATTTTTGATTCAGTAATGAGATAGATTGTTTGCTCAAAAATAAGAATATTGTGATGTGAGAATCCTGTATGCCTATAATGTTTTTCTTACCTTATACCCATGTCACTAAAGCTATATAACAACATTAAATGAATACGAATACTGTATTCTTCGTATTGAAACATAACATGTTTCCCCGCTTTACTGAGGGGTACCTTGTGGTAAAAAACACTTACCCGCTATAAATGTGTTCCTGCCGGAAAGGATTGCTATCAAATGCTTTATAAAAATAAGTCGAAGGCTCCAACAGATAAAGACAAAGATCACTGTGTGGTGGCAAAATATCAGAAAGGCAAGATATTTTTCCTGCTGTAATAAGATGAGATCGTATGGGCCGGCCATTTTATCGCTTTCCTTTGTAAGTAGAACTGGTAGCCTACATAAAACAGTTGACATAGAAAAGTGAAAAAAACTAATAATAATATAATCAAAACTTTGTAGGAAACAGTCGCCTTTTAAAATATATGCTGTTGTATATCTTTGCCCTGAGATTTCAAAATTCTTTTTTATATTTTTCATCAACTTGAAAAAGGGCATACTGATGAAGAGATTTGCAACTGATTGTGTGATAGACACAAATAGAATGAACATTTATTCCATTGATGTGTTCCTTTCATCGACAATATATCGGCACAATATTGCCATCTCTCTCTCTCTCTCTCTCTCTCTCTCTCTCTCTCTGTATGTATATAATTATATATATATATAATTATATATATGGTGTATATAGATGAATCTAGAACTGCCTAACTGTGGTTGCCGGAATTCCATGCAGATTTTCTCATTACCATGTTCGCGTCAATATTTATTCTGCTGGGTGGGCATCAGGGCTATCCCACCCAATTGGATTAATTTCAATTCTATTTTATTATATCAGGTAACACCTGAGCAAATATTGTCGTGAATCGTTTCAAGAGTAATTTATTTTTTAATCTGGTATGGGGAATTCTCTTAGATTATGACAGGCAACGCAATACATGTAATGTATTTTAGTCATAATTAGAATATACTTAGGCTGCTATTGAACATATAGCTGAAGGAAATTCCGTATCAATTAATCATCTAGGGAAGATTCCTATATATTTTGCACCTGTTTTAGCTGCAAAAACGCGTTTCTAGCAATCTTAAAAAGAATGCCGCACTCTCAAATATAGAAGTGCTCACTCTCGAATTCTTCACTTGCAAAGTACTGGCGGCCACTTTTGTTTTGTGAAACAAATTTTCTACGTTTGTGACTTAAAAGACCGAAAAGTTGTTTTGGTTCAGTGGGAATGTCGCGCGTGTGACTTGATCCATTGTAAATTTGAAAATGTACTCAAGCTGCCTGGTTACCCATGATGATGACCATTCTCAACAGACCTTGGAATGAACTACGTTATATCCTTAAATCTTATATCTGAGTTATTATTTCCCGCCGCGCATTCTCATTTTTGATAAGACACGCCAATATTGCAAATTATATATTTCTTTATGTATAAATGAACATAATTATTTTGTCTCTCAGATAACACAGTGTTATATACTGAACCCCAATGAAAAGTATCCACATAAAAAAATTAACACATTAATTTTGTAAGTTACTAAGTACTGTGTGTGCATATATGCATGGTTTGGAGCCTACATCAGGGTCATTCAGGACAACTTTTTAACTTTTGCTGGGTTGTTACATAATGCATGTGACTTTTGTGCACCGAATATGGCTTCTGACCACCACTCCTATTGGATGGCTAAAATGACCTGATGTTTTCAGTGGCTTTAAAAAGGGATGTTCAGCCAAGAAAAAAGCCAGTGGTCTCAGGTGTGTTGAGGCGATCATGCCGCGTCTGAGCCAAGGTCAAAGACACCATGCTTTGGGGCTTGCAGAGGGTGGAGTCCCAATCACTCAAATCGCACAAAGAATGGGGTGTACTCGGCGCACCATCCAACGACTAATTGAACGGCAACAAGAAACTGGATCCGTAGATGATCGGCCTAGGCCTGGCCGAGAAAGAGTGACAACACCTGGCCAAGACCGTCACATCCGGCTGATGCACCTGCGAGACCGTTTCCGTACAGCAGCCCAAACAGCCCGTGAGACTCAAGGGGTGAATCACCGTCCTGTCAGTAGTTCTACTGTGGAGAGGCGACTGAGGAGCAGTGGCCTAACAGCCAGAAGACCTTACAGGGGTAACCTGCTGACCCAACCCAGAAGAGAAAGACGACTGCAGTGGTGTAGAGCACACTCCAGGTGGACTCGCCAGCAGTGGAATACCGTCCTTTTTACTGACGAGTCCCGTTTTTGTGTCAGCAGAGCAGATGGTAGAGAACGTGTGTGGCGCCGGACTGGGGAGAGATATGCAGATGCCTGTGTCCGTCAGGCAGATCGATGGGGTGGACCCTCTGTCATGGTGTGGGCAGGCATCAGCAACCGCTACCGGACACCCCTAGTGGTCATTCAAGGGATCCTCAATGCTAGGCGGTACATTGATGAGGTGCTGGAGCCGCACATGGTCCCATTTATGGAGCAGCATCAAGATCTGGCGATCTTTCAGCAGGACAATGCACGTGCACACTCTGCAAGATTAACAATGAACTTTCTCAATGAGAACAACATCAATGTCATGGAATGGCCAGCGTTCTCACCCGATCTGAGCCCTATTGAACATTTGTGGGATCAGTTAGGCCAAGGTATTCAACGGAGGACACCTAGGCCTACTACCCGAAACCAGCTGATCCAAGCTCTGCAGGAAGAATGGAATAATGTTCCCCAACACAGAATTCAAACCCTGGTCAGCAGTATGCGCCGCAGATGTATAGCATGTGTTGATGCTCGAGGTGGCCACATCCCATATTGAACAGAAAAATTTGTGTGACTTTCAATTAGGGCAGTTAATGACATTTTTTGCCTGTAAGTGACGTTAATGTCGGTAGAGCGTGACATTATTTTTACGCCAGAAAAGTGAATGCTTTGTTAAGTTCTAAGCACGTCTAGGTATGAAATGTTTCAAGTATAAACAATAAAATACTTCAAAATTGGCATGTGGATACTTTTCATTGGGGTTCAGTATAATTTGCAGCGGCCCTTATCTGTGAAAAATCATTCAGAATTATAATTTTGGGCCACGTCCTGTTATTTGTGATTATGTAAATCAAAGTTCGTTCTGTTCACGGTCCATATACAATTTAGTCCAACGTGTGATTATATTTTGTCGACCAGATTGATCAACCAATTTCTTAACCCTTTGGTTGTAATAACCTAAGTCAACCTTTTTCATCATGTGGATTAGGTAAAGCTGCTGTTTTGGCGTTTGGTCCGACAGGTCTCATCTGCAAGTATAATTCGAACTATTTCCTATAAACGAAACATTCGAGCATAGGCATTGAAACATGCATTTGAGGTAAGGATGCTTATGGTCGTTTAGAGGGGAGAAAAGCTAATTACGCTTGGTACTTGGGCGACACGTTTGAGTGTGTGCTTAGGTTTCCACCTACAAAGAATGCATATCCACTCCTCGTAATCGTGCAGGAGAAAAGAAGTGCAGCAATTTAAACAGTCACCATGGACAAAATGTACATGTTCCTGTCTGATACCAATTAAAATTTCAATGTATCGCCTAGCGGGAAAGGAATGGAGAGGCGGTTGGTTCATTTGAGACTGGTTGAAATTTGCTGCCAGCAGTGCCTGACATTCTTGGTACGAACGCATGTACTTCCGATGTACTTTAATAACAACATATGGTACAAAAATAATCTACATGTGTCCGGCGATAGTATGACTGTCATGCTTTAACCCTCTAGGCACTGTCTCAAAAACATTCCTCTGTGAACTATTGACTAAATGCACCCACAATGTGCTGCGGTAGGTCGTTGACTCACGGGGTACTGTATTGGCATAAATTCTCGAAGACGAATGAATGTTTCAAAACTTTGCGAGCAGATCCAGATTTCGCGTAAACTATCTCAAAGACTTAAGCCCATTGAACGTCAACAAGACACTTGTGTTTTTTAATGGCTGCCCGTTCGCTCATATTTCCAATGTTCTTAATACTCTAATAAAAGCCTAATAACGCATGACCACATTCTTAAATTGCTTTCTCAAAATAAGAATAAAAAATCCTCATTGTTGGATGACGTCCAGTACGGAGTCAGTAGGTCTGTTGATCATATGATACCCCATTTAATATAAATCTGCAAAAAATAAAAAATAAATAAATAAATAAATAAATAAATAAATAAATAAATAAATAAATAAATAAATAAATAAATAAATATGATGATGATGATGATGATGATGATGATGATGATGATGATGATGATGATGATGATGATGATGATGATGATGATGATAATAATAATAATAATAATAATAATAATAATAATAATAAACCTGGGGGGGACTTTATGCCTGAGAAGATAAATAGTTGGACAGTATTATCCTTGATAGGCTTAACAAGAATAGGTAGCAGGTGATAATTACGAAAATGAATATTTTGTGAGAGTCTTTATGCTAATACATTGATATGTATCTCAAAGATAAACGGAGACCAACGGGGACCTATTGGCCTCAAGATTCATATAACATTTGTGGAACAAGCATGGTCAAGATAACGGCGTAAATGAGTTGTTTCATGCTAGAATAAGTGCATACATAGTGCTTTACAAAAAATTGACATATATAATCTTGCGTATACAACATTTAGCCGAAGTGGCTGTTTCGGAATGGGACCCTATTTTCAAAACAAAATAATTAGAATGTTTGTTTACGGTCCTTCACCTCGTAAGTGTGTCAATACGGCAAAATGAAGTATATATACGGTTTTGACTGCCATGCTGGAGAACAGCTCCGCTGTTTCAAAAATCATAACGTCCACCTGACTTGACGCTACTGCAAACGTAACCATGGTAATACTATTTTGCTTGATCATTGCCATATTTTACATACCTTACTTTCCTAACAATAAATCAAAGAAAAATCTTGTTTTCTTTATATTTTATATTTTTTTAGGGGATAATACATTCAGGCGAAGTTTTTTCCTCATAAAAGTGCAATAGTATGGTAAAATTCCTTATTTTAAGATACCAGAGGCCCCGAAATTTTCAAGATCCAAAGTTTAAAAAAAGCACACATGAAGATCAACGCAATTAATGAAACACGAAGATCATCATGACCCTGGGCACTACTGACTGTAAACTGTTGCTTCAGCATGTGCATGTGCAGATTTTACTGCTCAGTGCATGCAGTATATCCGCGATTACCAATAGTTGAGTGATATTAATGATTACCAATAGTTGAGTTATATTAATGCTTGTCAATAGTTGACTTAAAGTTTGATATAAGCCAGTATTTTAGTTTTACCTTTCAGTGTCATTCAAAGCCAGAATTAGAACAGCCAAAGAAACCCGATACGCACTTTCCTATATCAATGTTTACCAGAAACTATGGGCCTGGTACCCACCAATACCAATATATGAGCTACATGTAATATTTAAGATTTAGTGCTTAGAAAAAAAACTGCTCGAATCCTTCAAACACTATTGATGCATCCGTGTTCAAGGGCACAAAATTATCACATCATCATCTCCTTCACAAATTTGACCAATATCCGCGTGGGAAAGAACCTTGTGTAAAAGCATAGCATGCCATACGTAAAGTTTGTACCATGTTGCATTGCACGTACTCTACCTACATTGTATTGTTGCTACATTCTTGCACGGTGGTAACACTTACTAACAATCAAGCTTGATATACCATAACTTCTTTAAAAAATAGCATATTCCTGTCATTTTCAGAAATCTCCGTCACCTTCAGTCTGACTATATTCTGCTCAAATTTAAAAGCATTCCGTTGAGCAGTTCTAAAGTAAACGTAGAAAGTAGCCTTAACACACATATTCATGACAAAAAGGTGGCTAAAATGTAAACTACGTGCCCAAACTAACCTTGTATGCAACATCAAAGCATTTGGCTAAGTAGCTCCTAAGAGAAAGAAACTTTCGGTTGAAACACTAAAAAATTTATAAAATATAGAAAAGAAATCGTCATTTTGCACAGATGGTACAAGCCCACCAGGGACACGTCTGTCTAAAAAAAAGCAAAGCATTCCATACAATGATTTTGACAACTTTCCAATAAATGCACTTTGTATGTACAGTCGTAACACTTATCGACTTATTAAAACTGACATGGTCTCATTATTTTTGCAAAGTTTCATGACCTTTAGTCGAATTAGATAATTGTCTTATGAAATTTCAAACGATTCTGTTTGGCCGTTCTGGAGATGTAAAAAAAGAACATACGAATTCGTGAAACAGTTGCTTTGTCACGCAGTAACCAAAATGTGCAAAGCAGTTGACCAAGTGGTTCTGGAGATGAAATATTGATTTCTTTTCTTGATCTATATATATATATATATATATATATATATATAACTGCAATATACCTGCTACATGACCGACTTTGTTTTGATCTCGAGTGGATAACATTATAGTCTAAGTTTTCATCCATTACAACAATAGCAACGTAACGAAATCCAATTTTACAATTTTGACCACCAAGATCGGGCGATGAGATTAAACAGTATCGTGCAGTAAGTGGGACACCACTATCAGCGCGTCATCGACAGCCATATTGAAGTGTATAGACTTGAAGAAAGTTGGGAAGTTTGAAAGAGTGCTTTTGATCAAGTACAGCTGTACTGTGCCTTGAATCTGCTTGTGTACAACTGCAAGGTACCAGGCTGTAGCATTGATATGCGCAAATTGTCGATTCTTGACGATTATCCATGGATGTGTGGGGTCACGTTCCACAGTTTACCAGTGAAGCCTCTGTTGTGGTCATATAGCGTGTCCCACTTGGTAACAGCAGACCAGCGTAACTATGAATTCAGTCATGCGCGCGATCGTCACGGTAAGGTGATAAAAGGGAAAACTAAGATTTCGTTACGCTCCTACTATCATGTAACACGCATGAAAAACACATTGAAAGAGGATTCAGGAACACGCGATTCCTGTGCACCTCGCGAAATGGTTTGGCTTTACAAGGTAACAGTAGCAGAGGAAGTCAACCCTTTCAGTTTTCACTCTTTCAGTGCCACATTTTGGACTCTCAACAGCTTTCCTCGGCACACTTCTCCCAAGCTCGGCAAGAAAAGCGGTTGACCCGGACCATTATATTCTCTAGCGCTATAGGCATGTCGGTACTTGAATAAAAAGTCGTCACACAAGGAATGTGAATATAGCACCCTGATTATAATTTAGAGCAGTTCGTTTTAAGTAGTTCGACTTAAGTCGCAGCTTTCATTGAAAGAGTAAGAAGATAAATCTGGACACGGCTCTCTTATGTTGGCAAACGAACATGTGTCATAAGTAAATGGAAGAAGACTTCAAGCACCTCAACTTCTTCAGCAGCTCCATAGTAAAATACAATCCTATTGAGGAAAGCACATGCTTGGATGGCTCTCCGTCACCTCAAGAATACCTGTAGTTTAGATGATGTCAATAGGTTGTCACTCTGAGCATCAGTAAACTTCATTCTATCACATGCAAAAAACGAGTCAGGAACCATTACATTAACTTCTAAAGTATTTAAGCAAAATTATTGTTCATTCTGTCTCTTAAGTCTTGTTTTCCCGTGATTCTTCTATTATCGCTTTTTTTTAATTTTTAAATTTTTTTTTTTTTGCTATGCAAGGATTTTGCATAAAATGACCGATAATCTGGTGCGCGAAATTCAAGCTTAAGTTCAAGATTTTCTCTCCATATGGTTGTGTCATTTCTTAATGAGTCAGTTTTGAACTTTAAGAAAGGAAGGAATTATTTTTGCGTGTGTATTCTTATTGTGCAGTAGGAACACTACAGAAAAAAAGAAGCAAAAATTCTTTTATGCTGCGCCTCATTCACCGCATCCAACCTTTCCAATCAGAATAAAACAGTTTCGTCTCTGCTGGAAATGTGTAGTTGCGCCTTCGCCTCAATAATGACGACCCGAGATGTGAATAAATCCCAAAGGGCATTTTTATGAACAGAAACAATTACATTTGTTCCTATGCGGTGTTTAAAATTGCAAACCGTCATTGAAATTGAGGAAAACTCGCTAATACAAACACGCCATTGTGTATTTATAGTCACCTTGCCCGGATGCTACTGCTGAGGTGTCTCACTTCCATAATGGTCACATCGGATACTTTATAATAAAGCACTCTTTAATATTTTGTTGAACCAAAACAAATGTATATCCGTTCCTCTGTTGTTGAACCGAAACGATTGAAGCAAATGTACTTTTCATTGCATTCTACTGGAAATATCAGACTAGCCTTCGTATTATTCATTTCTAACCAAAACATGTCAGGGTCTCTGTATCATGTGCGTCATACGATCGGCCACCATGCCCCGTCTGCAATCAAAAATATATATTCTTTTTACGTTGATCCGTTTGAAACAGAACCACTGTATCCTTAGATGTCCATATGAACACAAGAAATCTCGGGAGTGGAATATGCAAGTAAGAGAACTCCGACGTAGGTTTTTTAAGTTGGACAGAGAAATCAAAATTTTGATCAACAGAACAGCGATGAGAGCCGGGTGGGACGAGCGATGTCACAGAGATGGTATGCTGAGTTACAGCGTGACTGAAGTAGCCTCGATCTTTACCAAAAAAGCAGTCGCAAATAGAGATGTCGAAAATAGTTCACCTCCAAACATGCACATGAGCACATACATGAATAAGCCATTAACAAAAATGGCAATTTTGAAAGAGTTTTTTTTTAAAGTGTCCCTGCAAAGAAATTATCATGTTATGTAAATGGTTAGCACACCGTAAAACATCACATATTTTTTTCACTTTCGTAAGAACCTAGGATGGGTGGTTACTTCAATAATAATAATAATAATAATAATAATAATAATAATAATAATAATAATAATAATAATAATAATAATAATAATAACAATAATAATAATAATAATAATAATAATAATAATAATAATAATAATAATAATAATAATAATAATAATAACATCAATCATAAGATCAATTATAATGATCAATGATGGTGAACAATAATGGTAATAATAATGATAGTAGTAGTAGTAGTATTAGTAGTAGTAGTAGTAGTAGTAGTAGTAGTAGTAGTAGTAGTAGTAATAATAATAATAATAATAATAATAATAATAATAATAATAATAATAATAATGGTAACCACGATGATGGTTATAATTCAGATGACAATGATGAAAAATTTTGTCCGAATAACTGCATCTTTGCCTCCAAAGCAGACCCAAGCTGCGTATTTTGTCTCCTCCACGAGGTAGTAACACGGAACTTGGTCTGCTTTGCAGGCAAACTGTATGTTTGTAACCCCGCAAAATCGAAGTGGGACTCAGGAAGATTAGGTTCGCGTTAAGTGTGCTTAGAGTTTGTAAGTGTACACACAGGTCAACAGACAACCCTATATATATATATATATTTATATATATATATATATATATATATATATATATATATATATATATATATATATATATATATATATATATATATATATATATATATATATATATACACGCTTTTTGTGTTCACTAGATTGAGACATTATTACAATGTTAGCCCTTTTTGTCTTTTTCTCTTTCAAGACTATCTGGATCAAATATATGATGGTCTTCTGTATTTTGACTTTGTTCTGGGTTTATCAAAGCAGTTTGCTTTAGAAAAAAAAGGTTCACTTTGAATTTTTTCCTTTCTATGGGTGATGTCTTTTCGCAAAATGATGTCCTTGTATTCTTACATATTAACATCGATATTAATAAGGTAGTACACCGGAAAAGGTATCGTTGCAGATAATAAACCATTAATGGAGTACGTGTAGGTGGGATGCTTTAAAAGCTGAACTGTACCGGAGATAGTTGAGCTGTGTGGCATTCATTACAGCGACGCGTCTTGACGTGAAAAAAGCAGTAAAAATGAACATGATATTTGAGAGAATCATTATCATTAAATTTGTTGGTCCTGCCATCGAGTAATATTTTTTAATTAGTATGAGATTGATGATGTGTAATATCACATCGTGCCGATTAAGTGCGTACCATCTTGTATATACAAAGCAGATTACATATTTCCTGACAATTACATGTAGCAGCACAGGTGCATGTAGTCATCAGAAAATGTTTAATTAGCTTTACCCCCTCCGCGTAAAAAAATACAAAAATGAATAAATCCCTAAATAAGAGGATCATGATGATCCTGTACTCTGCTGACTGGAATCTGCTTATACAATATTTCAATACATGCACTGTAGTCTGAATAGTTATATACAGATATGTACTGTAGCATCGCCATTTGAGAAGAAGTGGAAATTGTAAATACAACAGTGCTATACATGCACTGTATTGCCATATATATTTATACAGTGGCAGCACCCACTTACGTCTGTGAAGTTTGATATCACATAACTTTATCAAAAACTAACATATCCACATTATTTTTGCAAACTTTCATTGTCTTAAGTCCAACTATATTCTGATAATATTTTAAGCAATTATGTTCAGCCGTTCGGGGGAAAAAGTCGAAAATAACCTTAACACACAAAAATTCATTTAAAAATTCGAAAAAATGCCGCGTCAACTGGTTGCCAAAATATGAAATACTTGACCCTAGGTGAACCTATGTGCAATGTCAAAGCAATTGGCCAGGTAGTTTTTGAGACAAGGATTTTTTTTAAAATACATTCAACAATTCATAGAAAATAGAAAAATTATTGCATCATCATCTCCTTTGCAAACTTGAAGGAGGTCCTGCTGGACAACTCATGTGCAAAATCAAAACATTCCATGCAACTGTTTTTGAGAAGTCGACAATGTTAATACAATAGTGCAATATGTGCACTCTATTACCATATATACATATCCAGTGGCAGCACTCACTTAGTCGCAAAGTTTCATATCTCATAACTTTGTCAAAAATTAACATATCCACATTATTTTCGCAAACTTGTATTATCTAAAGGCCAACTATATTCTGATAAAATATTTGAGTAATTCTGTTTAGCCGTTCTGGAGAAGATGTCGAAATAGCCTTAACACACAAAAATTCATGAAAAATGGGCAAAATGTGCAGCGTCACCTGGTGGCCAAAATAAGAACCAGTTGATCCTAGGTGACCGTATGTGCAATATTGAACCAATTGGCCACGTAGTTCTGGAGATGAAGATTTTTTCTTTAATAAATAAAAAAAAAATCATAAAAAATAGCAAAAATTATTGCTTCATCTTTTCCTTCGCAAACTTCATAGAGGTCTACCTGGGAAGTATCCATGCGCAAAATCAAAACATTCCATGTGGCGGTTTTTGAGAAGAAGACGAAAATGTAAAAAGTCTAACGACAGACGGATGAACAGATGATGGACAAAACGGATTTCACAAACTATGCTGGGTGATAAGTCAGCAGAGCTAAAGTCTGAACCCCCAAGACACTTTCCCAAAGTCCCCCCCCCCCCAAAAAAAAGAATTACGATCTTGTGACATTTTTGGTTGGCCGAACATAAACTATTCTCACTTTAATTAATAGCACAGGGGCTTTTAGATTTAAATATAACGTGAATTTAACCTACTCTCAAAGAATCATAGACCTCGGGCAGTTTGCTGGTAAAATACGTTACGACACAGGTGTATATTTCCTTGTCTTTTTATTAATGGTGCGATTAAATAATCAATAATATTTTTTCCTAGGTTGGATAATACCAAAGACACTGGCACGAAATTGATACATATCTGATGGCATTTTCATATCAATGACAGTAAAGTACATGTACTGCGTGCAATTGCGAATATTAAATCACTATAGGTTAAAAAATGGTTTTTGTATGTACGAAAAGAATCAAACTGTAGGTCTCGCTGAAAGTGCCTTGCTGGAAACGTGTAACGACAATATTGTTAATTTTGTTCTTCAAAAGGGCAACAGCTAATTTTGTGGGTGTAAGTGCGCCGAACAACGTGTAGTTTTAATCAGACGCGTTTATCGTGCTTGGAAGCTCACAAGGTTTACTGAATCAAGTCCACCTTCTGCTCAGACGACCAACCAGCTCTCAACACAGTAACTTACTCAGTACAGAATGCAAAAGTATTGCTGTTTCAATCAAAATCTTCCTTATTTAGACCATAGGTGACTTGCCAGTTTGCATTGTTATTTCCACTAGCACACCAAGCATGATTGGACACTTTACGCTGTATCAGGGAACTCTATGAACACATTTCACCCTTATTTTAATAGCAATGGTATAGTTATCATGCACGCTTGTCAGCGTACCCGCGTACCCGCGTGCCCGCCCAGTTTGGTGTGCTGTATCTGGGGTCCGGGTACGCTTTTTGTCAGTGCCAACTGCGACTATTGTTGAACCACTTAATACGAACTGCCCTCAATTATAATAAAGATGCTTGATTTAAATTCCTTGTGAATGGACCTTTTGTTCAACTGCCATCATGCCTGTAGTTCCAGAGAACATAGTGGTCCGGGTCAACAGCTTTCCTTGGCGCGCTTTGGGTGCAATGTGGCCAAAGCGCGCCGAGGTAAGCTTGACTTGGTCCAATACATGGCACTGAAGGAGATAAAGAAAAGGGTATCTATTTTGCATAATATCTTTATTGTCATGTAATGGTTCTGTTTATTAGCGTAACGACACGTATCAAGGACACAGCGTTTCATGCTAATTTGACGAAAAACGAAGATAAAAACGGGTGACCAACATGGCTTGAAGATGCGTTTCCTTTGTCTTTGCTCACAAAGGCAACTCCAAATGCAAGATCTGTCTCAATGGATACAAATTCATCGGATATAAACATTTAGAGTGACTCTATTTCATCACTGGAGATAAAAAAAAAAAAAAAGCTGTAAAAACTATGAAAGGAACAGAATTCCGTAAATTTTGCCAGGGCATGGCTTGGCACGATATTTGTTTCATGATCGCATTCGTTAGGTCACTCCCTTTGAAAAATCCTTGTATCTCAGCGGCTATATTAAATAAAGAATATTCAGTTGCACCAAAGTACCTAGCGTACGGTAACCTAACTTTTACACTTCCACGTTACTGAACCACAGTGAATAAAATGGGAGCAAAACACAAATCAATGAAGACCAAAATCAGTGAGTTGACCCAATAAGTGAAATACCCGATGGTCGCTGTTGACATGTGGTCTTCAATTACAAACGATGGATACATCGTTGTAAGTCCTCATGACCTCAGTGTACACTGGAAGTTGATTAATGTATGTTTGAATGTTTGTCAAAATCAGACAAGCATACAGGTGAAAACCTATCTGAACATATCAAACCTGTCGTGAGTGAAGTGCTTCTTAATGTGTTTCTTACAGGAATCCATGTTTAGTACAAGAATTTGGGTTGAATTTTTGCTTAACCCAGACGAAATAATGTAAAGCTGGGGCTTTCTGGAAAACTTTAGAATAACATCCGCAATAACATATCAAAGTCCACAGGTTCCCTACGTTTGAGACAATGTGAAATCATCAGGTTGACTGTAAACAATGATTGCATTAGCTACTGGAATAAAAGACCTTAGTGTAAATATAGTAAAATATACGGCCAATAAACCTTGTACTACAAAACTGTCGCTGAAATACATGGAGAAGGTTAAGGTCATATACTGGCTTGTCTGAGATGAAAGATCAGGTGACTGCGATCTCTGCCTTTATTCTGCGAGGAAACGCTGCCTCATCCCCATGTCATAGCACATCTTAAATGTGCCAGATCAGCTAATCTCTACCTCCTGCAAAATAAGCCTTGGCAAGGAAGATTTGTGTTGACTGGTTCACACGTAAAGGTTTCGTCACCATCTCCCACAGTGATCAATGTGGGTCACGATTGTGGTCTGACATGAAAATTGAGCATTTCCTGGTGAGGACGACCAAAATGCTTAGAGGACTGGAGGCCATGACAGAAGTAAAGACCCCACTACCAGATTGGTTTGGGCTCTGTGTACCGGTGTGCGAGAATGTGATTCTCGTGAACAGGCTACTGGAGTACTTTATTTCATACTGCCTCTGACCAGTAAACAGAGCTTTATGTTTTTTTGATAAATAATGGACAAAAATGACTTACAACGCATCCCTGTGATTAAAGACACGTCTGCCATTTGACTAACATCATGCACAGCTTGTATATTTGAATACTGGATCAAGAGCTGGTATAAAATATGACAATGGTCTCCATATTGGGGCATTGGTGGCTTCTCATATGGTGGGCAAGACGTTTACAGATATCAAAGTCAGATACAAGGACGAAGTGTTGCATAAAAAACGCAGTGAAAATACACAGAGAAGTCATTCGTAACATGCACATGTATTCAATTGCATTGCCTGCATTTTGAAACTCAGGGTCAGCTTTTACAGACTCCGTGTGGTGTGAACTTGCCTCGCAGCATCTGGCACCTTGTAAAGATGTGTCGATGCAAAAGAGTGCAAAATCGACCGTCAAATCAGTATAAGAGACCTTGGCATAATTTGTTACTAATGATAGACACCTTCATCATGCTGCTGTGTGATTATGCCCAACATACACACACACACACACACACACACGCACGCGCGCGTTTAACACACACACACACACACACGCGCGCGCGCGCGCGAGCATATTTTAACACCATTATGGCAGGTATGTAAAGTACCACTAATCCGCCTCCTCGGTGGTCAGCTTTCATGGCTATGATGGTCCTTAGCTGCAAAACAAGAAGAGCAGAAGCATAGAATGACGAAGACATGCTAAGATTTTGACATCACCATGTACTAGAAAACCTAAGGTAGAGTTTCTTTGAAACACCAGAAACAAATCAGTGTTCATCGGTGATATAGCGTGCCAATTTTTTAGGGGCAGGTTTTTCAGTTTGTCTCACATACTGATATACTTTTTGCATTGAATGTTTTATGGAATGTGGAAGAACAGCCACAGGCTGAAAAGGCTTTCCAGTATAAAAATGTTCAATAATTATTATTATTATTATTATTATTATTATTATTATTATTATTATTATTATTATTATTATTATTATTATTATTATTATTATTATTATTATTATTATTGTTGTTGTTGTTGTTATTATTATTATTATTATCATCATCATCATTATTATTTTGAGTTGCCAGTACAGGACGCACAGGGTTTTTGGGCTTGGAGCAGATATTGACATTTGAATCATAGCATTAGCTCGGGCACATCCTACGAGTGAAGTTAAGTTCCACTCAGGCACTTCTTTAAGGCCGCAGAAAGTAATTGATATTGTTATGCTGCAGACGGCATAAGAAGAAACAAAGCCAGACCTGCTGTTCATACATGTTGACTTAGGATTGGGTATAATATATATATATATTATCTGCTCAGTTTTACATAAATTTTGTGAAGACAAACGCGCGTTTCTAGTATAGAACAGAAAGGTCGTGAATATGTGGCTCGCGCAGTAGAAGAACAGTTTTCGTGGAGCTATGTTGAGGCAAAAACTGCCAAACCTTAGAATAAATGCTGTCAAAAGAACAATAGCTAAGTCATCACCGAGTCTTACATTCCAGCTGCCCAGTCTGTCCCATACAAGTGCAACTGCCTGCCGCTATTTATATCACACCTACTTGCAGGTGTAACAGTGGCTGGACAAAATCCAAATTATTTTGATCTGAATAGATAAGGAAGGATGAATGAACCCCTTGTGCCAAATGTGAGGTGTTCAGCATCAATATAAACGTGCCTCAGAATACGGAGGACAAAATAAAAACGTAGATTCATTAGTCAGGCTAACCATGTGCAGAAGGCATTACAGAGCTTAATGATCTAATTTTAATTGTGCTTGGCATATGTTTGGGATATGCTGCCCACATGCCAGATTTAAGAGATGTTTCTCTTCAAACAGAATGTATAATCAAGTTTTGTTTTGAAGAGGAATCAACTGGGAAATTGTCCAATATATTTATCGATATGTAGTTCAATATTAAATGACTGACGGGAAGAAGGAGTTGCGTAATCACGGTGTCCTGTAATAGATTTGTCTGGTAGCTGCTGAGTTTTCAAAGATGGCCAACAGCTGTCTATGCTGTAGAAGGGACCAGATCAGAAAGGCATAGAGGAAAGCATTTTTGCATCATTTTATAAAGAAGTGAAGTTTAAATTATTTGTTGCTTGGCAGTCAGCATTTACCAACCAAAATCGACAAGAAAACGTGTATAACTTGTATGTCTTGTATAGCGTGTAATCAGCAAATAGCTGTATATCGCTCACTCACCCATCCCCAGTCCATGACCCTTTTGCATGCGCCCGTCAGGTTCAGATAGGCCTATCGTAAAATACAGACGTGAAATTGTTTCACATTGCTGCAGTCATGTCATGCATGGTAAGCTGTGCTAGTGCCAATGTACTTCCAGATAATTTGCTAGCCATTGGCTCCAACCTTTTTATGTATTGAAACCCGTGCACCTTTCATCAGAATCTGTAAACTGCAAACATTCAAAAAGTGTTATAAATCAGATGGTAGAACTGAGCAGACTGTGCAAAAGAGAGTACAAAGATCATATGAAATACAAAACAAAGTAACCATATCATTTGTTGGTGTACTAATGTCTAAAGGGAGGGAAGTAGTACGGTACTAGTATGCTTAAATTGTCCTCGTTTCCTTGACACCTTGAACGTGTCGTTGGTGTTTGGCAGACACCTCGACCGACAACGATATCACAGTCACTGCCCGTTTGGAGTCTTTAGGAACAATAAGTACAGATTTACATGTTCATATTTGCCGATGATTGTCATAGTCAGTGACGGATGAACAACTGTGCCTTGGAAGACGGGATATTTGTCAGTTTGTCGGATTAATCATGGGAGATATATATGTGTGGCTGCTGGATAAATATTTGTTACCTTGAAAAAAAGGACATTTTCTGGATTGATTTCCCCCCACAAACTATCAAAAGCAGACGATACTAAAAAATGGTTTTGATCGTGTTACTTTGTTTTGAGAATTACTTTTGCCCGCTTAGCTTGCATTCTCATCAGTTGCCTTGTATGACTATTTATATTGCAACGAAAGTGCAGGTCTTAAGATGTGTGTTGGTATATGATATGCCACGTTATCATGGTTATATTGATCGTATCAACATGGATTACCCACTCTGCTTCCCAGTATAGATCTTTTGTGGAGTTGCTATACGATTGAATACAACTTCATCCCCCAGATTCCAGGTACACCGTTTTGATCTCGTATTGACATATATCCAATATAACGTTCAAGCGCGAGACCCCAACAAAGGGCCATATTATGCAGCTTAACAACACCTTCTTTGCAATAATAAAATGGCAGAGATTGGAGTACTGCGGCAATTTATATGAAGTTGCGACAAAATGTTAAATTGTTACATTGGGCAATATAGCTCAGCGACATGTAATAAGTTATAATGTACCAAAAAATGTAATGATTATACAGAAATATCACTCATTACTAGTTTAATTAAATTCTTTTTCAACAAAAAAGTTTCCTTGAAAAATCGATCATGCTGCATATTCGCTAAATAGCCCGACGCATAAGCGTTCTGTGGTGAAATAAAATTTCATTTAGTATCTTACGACAAGTTAGAATGTTTTTGAGATGACCCCCGTTGTCAAATTTCTGAAAGGTGGACTGTATCTAACTTTTGACTGAAGAAATGTATGAGATTTAAAAGGATTAAACAAATTGCAGGAAAAATCTGTTGAAAGGGGGCGCATAGGCATCCTCTTATACTGTCGAAAGGTTAAAAATGGGCAGAACGCAAGTATTAACAGACAAAATTAAGCTAACAAAGATATTACACTTAAAGGGCTCAGGTTGTTCCAAGGAATAAAGGTTTATGTATGGAGTAGAGTTGCATTGTTACCAATTGCTCTGTTGTTTGCATAATCAAAAATTATGGCCTGTATCACGTATAATAGTACATATTGATGTTATGTAAAGATCCTTTTTTTCCAAAGTCTAATTTTTTTGCCTACAGAAAGTACCCTATGCCTTTTTTATTCTTATAATACCCAATGTACTCAAGGGCATTTTGTTTTACAGCCCATTTCAGTGCGCATGAAGCATCTGTGACTTGGGCCCTACTGGCGTTAGTTCTCGCCGTAATTCCAATACAAGAGGCTCCCGTTACTCATTTGATTGTAAAAGGTCCCCAAGAAAATGCTGTAGCTCTGAGTTAAACGGTCGAAAACGTGTTTAGAAAACTACATGGATACTAGAATCCGTTTAAATGAACCAATATCAACATTTATGAAAGGTTCGATGGGTCTTCATGGAACAGAGAATTTTTTAAAAAGTTTTTCTCATTGTTATGGTGGTCATGATGAAGAAAAAATACCGTTCAACTCAGACCTATCACATTTTGAGAGGGCTGCACCTCCAATACACAGAAAAAGCTAGTGTGCCAAATAAAACACAGTACATGCACAATACACACAATCCAACCTCATAAAAAGAAACCAAAGAATATACAATGATGTTTAAATAAGTACATTACCTACGTTCATAAGGATCCCCTTATTACAACAGTCTCATTTACATAATTTTTATATAATCTATCATCAGTGAAACAGTCTCAAAATCTTCACATTTCATCAAAAATATAATTTTTTTCCGGACTCAAATTCTCAAAGTTCACAAAAATGTCGGACATTCCTTGCGATAGTTATTTTCTCGGGTTACAAAATTTTTCACAAACCATCACATAATGAAACTCATCCTCAATAGTATTACAGTAATCACATATTCTTTCCTCAATGGTGTTTTCATTGGTCTTTGATGTCTGCCTAATTCAATATGTAAATTATGTGCACTAGTTCGGAAGCGTGTAAATTTTTTCTGTAGCTAAAAACCTTTAATATAAGTTTATATGATTCAATTTCGAATATGGTTTTGAATTTAATGTATGTTCGTAATTTCTTGTCGGGTAACGACTGCATGTTCATGGTATTTTGCCACTATGCCAAAAATCTTTAAAAAATAAAAAAAAAAAATCGTCGCTACCGTAAATATCCTGACATCGATTATCTTTCTTTCTTTCTTTCTTTCTTTCTTTCTTTCTTTCTTTCTTTCTTTCTTTCTTTCTTTCTTTCTTTCTTTCTTTCTTTCTTTCTTTCTTTCTCTCTTTCTTTCTTTCTTTCTTTCTTTCTTTTCTTTTCTTTTTCTTTCTCCCACTTTCTTTCTCTCGTTCGCTTCATAACACGACTTTCTGGTTGCTCATTTTTCTGCCACTTCTGAATGAATAAAACGCCTATATCATTATGGCTAAATAAACGAAAAACCTTAGCCACGCTATGTGATCAGGCCAGTTCCTTGTTATACGCTATTGTTCAAATAAATACACGTAAAACGTGCCAGACTTTACGATATTTGTCGACCTCTGTGATTGCAATAAAAAGGGCTTGATAGTTTACAGGCGTGATTGAAAATGCAATATGGATTCATGACGAATTGACTGTGACCGGTAGGGTGGGGTAGGGTGGGGGTGGATATATCTGCATAAAAGGTTTATCTAACGCTGATAATTTGCTTCCCCTTGGAATACGCCTATAAAGGGCTGAGAGGAAAGCTATTGGCCTGTACCGTCGTCTTTCTTTGGGAACATAGGCGTCTATGAACTTCACGGAAAGTTTTTTCTAATGAGATTTTAATTTGCCGTCCACGAACACGAATGTTGTCGTGATTAACAATTTTCTACTGCTATTTAATAAAAGACATTTGGTGGAGGTTTAAACTTTTGAATGTCGCTGAGAAACTGGGAACAATATCACACCGACTAATTTATTACACTGTATTAGAAAACTCAGCCGAAGTGTGTCTCAACACTCTTCATTTTATCTGTGGCATTGTCTCTTGGTATGCCTCATTCCACCCCAGAACAAGACAGAGTCAACAGCTTTCCTGGGTGCATTCTGGGCACTAAGTGCCCAGAATGCACCCAGGAAAGCTGTTGACTTACTCCATACAAGCCTAAATGGTCTCTCATTCAATCTTTATTCAAATTTTTTACAAATTGCGCAAGATTTGTCAAAATCAGATAAGCAGACGACATTAACTATTGGGCGGGAAAAGACGGGATCAGTATGGAATGAGTTAAAACGTTCTTGCCGAACATTTCTGCTGGACAGCTGTGATGTGGAAATCTTTGTGTTTGTGGGCAGATGTGTCAGTTGATCCCTGTATTTTGTCTACTCTTCCCTCCTTTTTAAGCAGAAAAGAATGTAGAACGCCTTTCCCAATAGTTGTTACATTGCTTGATTTTTGAAAGTGTCAGTCATTAATTTCTAACAAAAAATGTCCTAATACGTTCTCGAGCTTTTAAAGTACGACTATGTGATTGTGCTTGTTTTTATGAACACAATAATTTGTCGTACCTAAATGTTACAAAAGACAGATACTTTGTGTGCACTCAGAGATGTCTCAGAGTTTTATACTTGACAAATGGGCCAATGGACAAATTTGGGATACCCGATCTACAGTATGTGACGTTGATGTCAGATCTACATTTACAGCAGAGAAGGACATACATCACTTGAACTCTATCCATTGTGCCTTTTGTCATTTTAACAAACAAATCACTTTAGTTTTGTTGCAATTTTACTTTTCAACAGAAGGTCAGTGAATGTCCTGTCATTTACGTCGACTGGTTACACTATTTGATATTACGAAAACGCGTTATTAGAAAACAGGAACAAGATTTCAGCATCCCAATATAATATTTGTTGCGATTTCTGGTCGTATCATATACAAGATTCCTATATTGGATCACAATGAAAAATCGGCTGACACTTCGAAGAATATCAAACCTACAACGGAGTGATGTTTCATCTTATTTACTCCAGTCTGTCTCATGTTTAATAACAAATGTAAAAACATATTCTTTCAATAAGATTGAACCCTCCATGCCAGTGGAAGTATAAAAGCCTATGGGTTCCTTTACCGACGATCGACCTAGTTTACCAAACATTCTAGTAACTGTAAAATTCCGACGAAAAACAGTTGCAATAGATTTTCTTTGATGCCCAGAAATATATGGAGTGAAAGTCAATCTAACTGATATTTCAAAAAGCCGAAACAGTGACTACAACCGTATCAATTTATGTATGATATCACAGTCTACTTCCATCTGACAGTAAATATTTAAATAACTGAAAGTAACTTTCAACGTACTTTGCACTTTAGAAACAAAACGCGAAAGGGTCCTCCTAAAGTTGTCATTATGAATGTTACGTACGCTTGCCAAAAATGAAACTCAAATGGCTTCCACATTGGCATATGATAACATCTTTCTAGTGATGGAAGCTTGTTTTTATCGTTCTTCCCCCTTTTGTAGCCCAGCCCGTAGATTATTCATCCTATCCAATGGCCCTGATCAACACAGAAGGTGATTTCAGCAACTTCATAGTCGAGTTTCCAACGAATCATCTTCGTTTGACAAATTAGTCAAACTCAACTCTATTCATGTTTTGAAGTTTAACATTGTGTAAAATGTCTCCTCACGTGCTTTAGCTACTTTGTGAATAAAAGCCGGCGCCTTTACTTTGAAGTACTATTTTGATAGAATATTACTGACTGGGAAATTATTGCCTGACGTGCTGCTAGAGGAACTGCACGTCTACCAACATGTTAACTTTTGGTGTGGTAGAAAACGATGACACTGCGTGACTGACGAATCAGCTAACATTCGCCTTGCAGGAGCAAAATACCTACGGGCGCAACGAGGCAAATAAAGAGCACTGTAATGGTTCTAAAGAGGAAGCCATTCATCGTTGTGTGCTGGCGTGGTACGTGATATGGAGTCTTAATATACAACCCCCAGGGGTCTGTTACTATGTCAACAGGGGGCATTCTGTCTTAAGTTTACAGCAATTCGTCGTTTACATTACGTTTCAAAGTGTCTCGTGTTAATAAGATGGTTACTGATGTGTGCAATGGGACTCATTATGTGGTCTCAAGGGCAATATAAAGGATTACAAAAAAACGTAAAAGAGATAAAGACAGTGTCGATGGTGGAAAGTTTTTTTCTACTCTAGTTTACAAGTTCAAAAATAAGGTACAACTGCCACCAATGTGATTTACGATCCTTTTTGCCATTTTGTAAATGAAAAAATGGCGCATTAAGTGCAGAACTGGCTAAAAAAGATAATTGAATTTTCTCTCAACAGCTATTTGCACGACATATCATATTTCCGACTGTCAGACAGCTTGTTCTTTATAATGAGCGGCGTGTGGAACAACGGTTGAACGTTATAGACATTTCTCACAACCAAAAACTTAATCACGTACATGTTTGGACAAAAGTATTTCATCAGAGTTAATACTGGCTCACCGCGTGAAAGTAAGGTTGCAGTCCTCAAAGCATGCCAATCAATTGTGAAAGCAGCAGTGCACGTCGTACAATTTACCACTAAAATGCATGCTAAGTTATTAGATATTGTATTAACAGACACAAATATTAACAAAACAATCGCGTCAACTGTCAAAATTTCATGTCTCAGCTCAGAAAAGTGAAGGGCCTGGGTCACTTTATCGCTCGTTTCAACTATATGCTTTTAACACGTTCTATTCCATGATAATACAGTGGTACTGAAAAAGCAGCTTAAACTAATTGTCCGTGGATTGCAATTGGAGAGGAAGGTTAGGCTGCACGTGAAGCCCAGTTGTGGAGGATTGACCCAACGACAGGACAGACGGAACATCAGGCCGACGCTTTGCTCCTGTCACTAGGACATGGGTGACTTAAGGCGACATAAAATGTACCTACAAAAGGGCATTGCCTCAGGGCTACCACAATCAAGAGAGGCGGCACAAACTCCGAAGAGAGATATTTTGTTAAAATATTGAGGGGCTCTTCATATTTCGCAATGAAATGTTGGATATTCTTTGTTTAAATTATTTTCAAGATATCCCAGTACTAGTCGCTTGAGACAACAATTCCATGCTTTCATTTGCCGAAAGGACAAAAAATCAGTTAAGACAGTTCCTGAATGGTAATAAAGTAGCAAATCTTGTTGACTTAAGTTCTCTTAGTATTATAACCAAGGTTCTCTCCGCCCACTGGAGCATTAGGCAATATAGTAAATAAATATTAAGTAATTCGAGGGTTAACCCAGACGAATTGTGTGGCCATAATGAGTTTTTATCTCTACCTTCTTTTAGTCAGCGTTTTCAAACCATTCTTCACATAACTTTTTCTCCATGTGTAGTTCCAAAAAACGCAAAGGTTGCAGGCAGTTCAAAACCTTTAAATAGTTTTTCGTCTGTTTGCGCACGCTTATTGTATTGTATTCCCAACATAGCTATTTTCAAACTCTGAATGACCCAGGGGCTCAACAAAAGTAAATCGCGGGGATCTCCAGGAAGTATAGAGGCACGTTTCTATATACAACACACACTGTACAATACAAAAGGTCTACTTGCAGAAAAATATATACTATTGTAACTGAAAAATAAAACGTCTCGTCTCCATTATGTGTAATTGAACGGGATTAAAGATTTCAGTGTTACCTTCGTTTGCGAGGTCACAGCTGCCAGCTAGCATAATTTCGTAGAGTCCGTCCTCAGCAAGGTTAAGCAATAAATATGCGTGTGCATCAGGGCGAGAGCATTTGTGACCGATCTCCGTTGTTTCCATCTAAGAAGTTCACATGTGGACCAGAACAAAAAGTAGTGACAAGTGTCTTCGATGCCTTTGTTATACAAACAATTTGATACGGGCACAATGTTGAGTTCAGCTAATTGATAATTTAGTCTTGAACGCTCAAACGGTGTGAAGAATGTTTGCAAGCGGTCGCCAAATGCGAAGTATGGGGATACTTTCTGACGGAAAAAGACTATTTTGGTTACTTTGCCTTTGAAGGTTGAAAGTGTAGGACATTTTTTAATATCATTGGGAACGTCATTCCACAGACGAATAGAAGAAGGTAGAAACAATCTAAGATCTAGATCTGTTCTGCATTTGATGTGCCTCAACTGAAAGGGATTTCGCAACTGGCGGCTAGCGTGTGTAAGTACATAGTCAAGAATTAGCGTACAGAGGTGTGGGGGGGGGGGGAACCAAGCTTGTTTAACATATTGTACAGGAACCCTAACTTGGAAAAAGTCTACGTGTATGAAATGGCTCCTAACCTCATTCAGTTAACAGTCTATCCCGTGACGTATATTTACTCGCGTCATAGCAAATCCTAGCAGCTTCATAGTGTAAACCCTGCAAGAGCTCCGAGAGCTCTTGACTGCAGATATCGAAGCGGACATACCCGCATTTCAAGATCGGGCGGATCACAGATACATATGACTTTTCTAAGGTTTTCCTGGAAAAAACTTAAATTTCAGTCACATCAAGACAGATGGACACTTACTTGCTTTGGTGGTGATGCAGTTGATATGTAGGTGCTCAACCCAGACGATATTGCTACGATTTAAAACAGGTCGTGTCTAAAAAGGTATAAATCACTTCTTAAGTTTCTCGATCAACACGGTAGGTCTTCTGTAAGCTATTTGTTTCACTACTTAGAGATTTTACTCATAATTTGTCAAATATCCTTAATCCATTTAACTTGCATGTTAATACAAGATGAACAGATTTACAAATGTGTTTGCATACAGTTCCCAGTTTATGTCCATTTAAATCCCTGGGCAGGTGGGTATAAGAACGTATCATAACACAACGGGTATTGACTCCCTCAGATATTTAACTGCTCAGGATAATTTCATAAAACCATGGTCAGAGGAGCATGTACTCGCTGTCCTGCTGACGCGTGCCTTTTGATGCTGCGCATCTGGGACGCGCCGGTGGGACAGTGGGCGCAGCGCTACTGGGCGATGCTCCTCCGGCCTCGACACATCTATTTTAAGCAGCCTTGCGGTGATGGCGATTATTCTTAGTTCTGTATATTTCATTTTTATGGTGAAGCATAAATGAGTGTACCGATTTCAGATGCCTGTCTTGCGAAATGTAAACATTGTATTTATGAATTACTGTATTCTTATCTCTGAGTGTGAGTCCTTTTTATGTATTGTTCATTTTTTTTATGGAGGTTAATGAAATAATAATAATAATAATAATAATAATAATAATAATAATAATAATAATAATAATAATAATAATAATAATAATAATAATAATAATTGAATCAGTTTTGAAAGCAATTGAACTAACAAGCCATTTATCAGACCGTTGGTACAAAGAGAAAGCTTGAAGAAGATCGTCGATATTGAGTTAACGAGACAGTTGCTTTTGATGTGTTAGGACTGATGAGTATGTATAGTACTTCATTTTCATAACTGTTCAAACTACTCATTTTGTTTGTTGAGTGGTCGGAAAGGTGTGAATTTGAATTGTAGCGGTGTCAGGATTACTTTGGCGTAGGAAAGGAAAAACTTAACACAGCTGCTTTGGTGGCTCTGCCAGTTATATGCTAGTCATGACATGATAAAGGCAATATTGACTGGCAATGTTTCTTATTCACTAAATACTTGAGTCCTACTTCAAGCTTTGCTTTTCCTTTCTGAATTGTTCACAGAATCACCCAATTTATTTTTATGCTGTTCCTCAGCTAAGTGGAGACAATCTTGGTATTGATTTCGGATTTGGTTATCGGTAGCCCTTTGTTCGTGGCTATGTGGTCCATTGTTGCCTTCTTTGGCTTTGGAGAAAGCAGGTGTGACCTTGCGCTTCTCAGACCGTAATATGAATTTTGCTATAATGGTACATTATCTCGACGTATGGTGACTTCTTTTGTTGGAATACATTTTTTGCAATATGCAAAAAGGTTTCAGACAAGTAAAGATACCGCTCATGAACATCACTGGATACAAAATAGTTATTCCATAGTATTTGGCTAATACAGTCTTCTCCTATTCCAAAATTAGGGTTTTTGCAAGCGTGATTTTGTAACGCAGGACGACAAGAACACACATTATTTTGTGATCTCATTTAGCTTTCGATGGCACGACACATGGTCTATAAATGCAGGTGTCACAAAGAAGGCTAACTCCCATTCTTTAGGATCGTGCAAAAAGGCTTGTAATTTAATACGCGCTCTGGAAAAAGATTTTCGCCCCTTGCGTCTGCCTAGCGACCCCATGTACCAGCTCATTTTTGCGCATTATCGCCAAAAAATGTGCCAATTGCTACTTTTAATCGAATTAAAGTTTCCAGATTCAAATTCGCACACAAACGGTTCAGCACAAATCCATAAACAAGGACGGTGTGCTTTCTAAACCTTTGAAATCAGCGGGGACCACATCCTGAAATGGCCATGTAAATCCAGGTGTGAAACCAATTCTTTTAAATGTATACTAGAATTGTAATTAAAAAACCTCCCCTTGGTATCGTCCATATTTCTGTGTCAAGTTTTCAAATAATTCCGTCCAACTGTTGTGTTGTTGTTTTTGAGTACACTAACTGTCACGAAAACATAATAATAGTAGTAAAAAAAAAACATAAATCACCTTTGTCATGCCTGCCGTTATAGGTTTGGTTCCCGTTGACTTCAATTTCAATGCTGCAAAAGCACAAAAGCACATACACAGTCGTATTTTTGGGGCTGTCCAACTGGAACTTTGTAGCAAAATTTTGTTACAAAGCTCTTCAAAATTGTTACAGATTTTCTCAAAAATAGGTGTTTCTTATGTAAAGAAGTGGAAAAAATTGCTACAAGTAAAGAAAATTTTGCCACAAAGATTTTTAGCTGGACAGTACTGATTTTATGCATGTGTGCGGAACTGTCTCTGTAGAATTTTGAATCTGAAAACCTTTTTTTCGATTGAAATTAGCTATTGGCACAATGTTTTCGCGATAATGGGCTAAACTGAGCAGGGGTTGTTAAGCAGACGCAAGGGGCAAAATCTTTTTGCCAGAGGCGTATTAAAGTGCAAGGCTATTCGCACGATCCCGAACAATGTGAGTTTAATAGCCTTTTAGTAATAAAGGGAGGTTCTAGAAGATAAGGAACGACACGTTAGTTTAGCAAATATGGTCAGGTTCTTTGCCTGGTGTCGAATTACATGTACAATCATCATTTTGGTCCCCGGTTAAAGGAATATTTTCAATGCCGACAGATTTGTTTGGCTTGATCAAGACTGCCTTCTAACTTGTCCCAGAAAGACACTGGAGGGTCAAGTGGTCTGTAAAAACCTTCCAATAACGATATCACCGCATTATTACTCAGGATCAGGACTTTCTAGGTCAGGACGCCTGGAAGCTAAACGTTCACGGAATAGTGGAAGGCCTACTCCCCCACTGAATCCACTGAGGCGGTGTTTGCGCATTTTTGTACGGAAACCAGGTTAATGCAAGATCATCATAGCGAAAATTATGTGAGAGAGAAGTTTGGAAAAGAGATAACAGGTCGTAGTGACGGGCAGTATCAAAACAAATGCCCCCAATTCTGTCTTGGAACAAACTATGGATGTTAAACTGGTTAAGTGTTGTACCACAAAAGTCATCAGGAGGACCAGGGTATAGATGAATATCTCCGGTCGACGAGAATAAAAGTGGAGAAATGTTGGATAGATGGACGTCAACATACGGTCATTTTCAAAATGAAACAGCATTTTTAAATGTACAGTACCAGAAGTCGGGGGGGGGGGTGCATAATAAACGTTGTTACGGCATGTTCCTTCAAGCCGCACATGAAACAAAAATCAAAGAGTCTATCTGGATATGTATAGAAAAAAGGTAGACAAAAAATTGCGGTCAGGGGCAACTGTGCAGAAGAAATATAAACGTACCGTGAGAAAGATGACCAGTAATTCGCACTGTAATAACTCCTACCAACACTCAAAAGGGGACAGATGTATTTACCTTATGCGGTAAACCATCATAAAACAAAAATAACTTATAATTTTTTACCATAGTCCGTCATCATATGCTGAACACTTAAGAAGAGTTGAAGCAAATATATGGAACGTCTGCGCCTGAACTAATGAAAAGGCAGCCTGGTGTACAGGTATCTAAATTGTTCACCACTTTCGTGATCGTCATTTAACGTATTAAATGACAATAAATAATAAATTTTGATAAAATCTGAAAAGGACTATCTAAACATAAATATGATTTACCCCGTGATGCCTAATGAAAGAACATTCAAAAATCTTTCCAAGTCGAATATTACTCTACTGGGCTATATATTTCGTTTTTGATATTCCCAAATTGGTAAAATTTAATTTCCTAATTAAGGTATAAACATCTAGCTTCTGAACGCTGACAGATATTTTGGAATATCTAAGAGTTTAAATCCAAATATCACATTTCAGGAAATATACAGTCAATGTGGGTTTAAATAATCACTTCCAATCTGTGTATCTGGAAAAACGGAACGTTTTGGTGACAACTAATTTTTGTAAAAGCGCAGCCAGTCTTTAATATGGTAACGAGCTTGGCTTACACTATTAGTTCCCGATTTTTCTTCTGGACAATGATAATAATAAAATAAATTCAAAGACACGGCAAAATATGATTAATTGAAGCAAAGTTGATTTTACATAGATATCCACTTTTTAGTAAATCAATTTGATGGTGGCTTAGTCTCCATTTCGGACCACATTATTTCTTGGTTCAAACGCCACGGCGCGTTGACCTTGTAAACTGATTCGATCAATCGAGGAACACAATTCCCCAAAACAGTACCAGGATGGTGCCGATTTCTGCCTTTTCATTGATCTGATTCCCCGCGCATTCACAGGAGAATATCGAAACTACCCAAAATATACACGTGGGCCATGGTGGAACTCTCATGTTTGCCTCCTCTGCGGCTTCATTTGATAACAAGAAAGGTGTCCTATCACAACGCTCCACAGAGAATCGATGTTTCAGGTCCGCATCATTTCCGACGACATGTTTAAGGCTGTCCTGATTTTTCTGTAGTATTGATGAGAAAGTAATTGGCTGACTACTCTCCCTGCCTGTGTTCTCTTGCGGAATAAAAGGATTATATTTCTGCTATCAATTTTTCCTGATCTCTCAGACCTTATAATGAAAGGCTTACGTGTATCATGTACTGCTGTCAGTGCACAGTGTTTGGTGACGCTCCGTTGTCGCTATTGAGGATATAATTTGACGGAGCTAATACGCTTTTTAGAAGTAGAGATCTTTGACCCGAAACTTGAATGAAACATTTCAGCCACGAGCTATTCTATCTGCAAGTTTAAGAGTCACGTAGAATGGACGAGAGAGGGAGAGAGAGAGAGAGAGAGAGAGAGAGAGAGAGAGACAGACAGACAGACAGACAGACAGACAGACAGACAGACAGAGAGCGCGACGGAGAGAGAGACAGAGTGAAGAAAGCAGAAAACAACTGTTGTCCTTGACATCTGTTGGTGTGGTCCCAAGAGCTGCACTAAAGCGCTTTTGTCGCGTTCCTTCCTATGGCAATGATCAAAATAAACGCACGACTGCATCTTAAATAATGAATTTGTTACTGAAGGCAAAAGATATCCACAAACTGCTGATAAACATAAGGCATCCTACAATCTCAGATAATTAATTTTATTTTACGCTTTATCGCACAATGATTGCTAAAAGACAATATGTTTGCAGATATATGTATGGCGGATCTCTTCTATTTGGTTCGGTTGAGCATTGTGTAAAAAAGAGAATGTTTCCCTTTAATGTGGATCAATTCAGCGCAAAGTCTTCGTTTTCATGCTCACTGTTAACCATAAGGTAGTCAACCAAGTGTCACGGGGAATTGTGGCATGACCAAAAAATGTGTCACAATATTATGATGCTACTATGCATTACCACGCAAAACAGATACAACATAGTTTTGATATATTAAACAATTTTAAGGAAGAATATTGTTTTCAATGTCAATTGTTTTATTGCCAGACATCACAGGGGGTTCTCTTCTTTAATACCACATTTCTAGAGCAAAGAAATATTAATATCTTAGATGAGCGGCATTATAATCCCTCGTCGATATGTTTCAGAGTTAAAAAAAAGTCCTGTTTTCAATGACAGTTTTTGTCACTCAATGTGCAAATATGAATAGTCCCTTAAGACATTAATTGTCATACATTGTAAAAAAAGTAGTACATGAGCTACTTTCCCTTTCCATTGTCATGTGAAATGAATACACTCCAGCAATGTTTGTCTGGCGGCTTGGTTTCGGCTTCGTTCGTAAAAAACGGTATTTAGCCTTATCATACGACTGAAGCGACATAACATAACAGTGAGCAATTCATATTGATCTGCCTAGGGTAGGTTTCCAGAGTGTATGTCTATGTATTAAATGTGTATTGATTGTAAACACACTGCATGACAATTTTTTTATCAAGAGGTAATTTTGTACCTTACCTAAGCTGATGTTGGGTACGTTGCTGCGTAATATCGAACGCCTACTCTTGCGCACATTGTTGCGTAATGTCTCACGCCAACTCTCTTTTGTTTCCCCCTTTAATTGAAATAAAAAAGAAATAATAAACCACATGAAAATAAACAAACAGAGACAACTCAGCTACACTTATTGACTTTAACGCGATATAAGATTGACATTAATTCACGCACTGCTTGGGAAATCTATATTCACTTTTGCGCTGCAATGCACTGCTTTCAACAGCTGTGTGCAAAGCAAGACATCTTTCTCCGTTTAAATATACTGAAGACGGTAATTTCGCTAGTGTACGAACGATTGATGAAAAGGTATGGGCTTCCGACAAAGCATTCACAATACAAGAATCCAGGGTGGTGTGCACCAAATATTGGCACAAATCAAAGGAGCACCAACCATGCGCCAAACGCGCGCCATGTATTCTTAATATATGTCCTTTGACAAATTAGATTCTATGAAACCGCCACAAATAGGTACCAGATTTACTCTCAGAAGTGCACACGGGATGAATATTCAGAGTCCTATTTCTCTTCGAATCAGTGATTAAGATAGCTCAACGGAACCGTCGGCTGCGTCGATGAATATAATATCAGACTAATGGGTCATTATTAACGGGATCAAGTGTGAATTACAAACAAAATCGATCAACCGCTTGTGACAATAATAAAATAATAATTTTATTAGGAAATTTATCCCATCGGAGGTACCAACAGACCAAATTTAATTTTATATTGCGTTCAGGGCATTGAGAATGATACTAAACGACATAATTTGAACAGGAAATAAGCTGTCTATGTTGTAAAAAGTGATTTAGCGGACTCAGTTCAGCACAGAGCCGTAAATGGATCACTCCTAATGTGGTATTTACCCCTAACATTTTTATGTATGTCAAGTTTAAAAATTATACATTATTCATAATTTTAAGTGTCATGACTCCGCACTAAAACTACAGTCAACCACCAAATCTCTAGAATGTGTTGGGGCATGTACATTACACGCGTTTCACATATATTATAGCGAAAGAGCATTCATCATTTGCATGTTAGTATTTACCAATAATGAGGAGGAGGAGGATAATTCTTACTTGGAATTTACCCCTTTTATAGGGGGGTACCAGAAAGATAAATAATATACAATACATACATGGTCATATATGTGAATAAATTACATTCGAAAGTTCAAACAGATGAAGACAGTAGATCGTGACATACGTACATATAAACATATCTGCATCATATTGTGACCTGTCCCAGCGCCTGATCCCTACGTTTTCGCAAAAACGCGATGCCTCTGCGCGAAACTCTTTACGGGTAATATCAAGCACAGCGGCAGCACTTTCTGTTAAAGAAAAGCTTTTATGACATTGCAACATATATATTTTGAGAAATGTCGAGCCGTTAAAAAATTGTGCAAAGAGTGAGCATCTTCGCTCCTAACAAGTCTTGATTCTAACTAAGTAACATTCCTTATTCTTATCTTTCTTAATCATCGATTTACAAAATGAAAATGCTTTAAACCCTCGTTTCCGTATTCACAAAAGATATGTTTGTTTTGGCTAGATAAACCCCATAATAATCAAGTCAGTCTTAAGATCACAAACAGTTCACTATGGGTTTAAATGTTTGTCTCGCGCCTTCAAAATCATTGACCTGAAGTTATTAGTTTTCTTGTCCGTTACATGTTTTCAAATATTAATATATAATGACACGAATTTCACATCGCTTATTTCATGGAGAACATTGTGATTAAATACCCCTAAACGCAGTCTATTGTGCTCTATAGGCAAGCCTTTTTTCTTATTTTTTATTACTGCATTGCCCAGACCCACTTTAATTATTATTCGATTCAGTTCTTCATTGTATGACCAGTGACTGAAGTGATTTCCAAAGGTACTTTGTAATTTTATGAAAGCCTTTCAGCAAAGAGAAGTGTCGTCAAAATGAGAGTTGAAATGGTGTTAATACTTGACTATGTCCAAAACATTGCCAGAGACAACCGGTCAAGATCTTCCAGTGTGGCTTAGTTGAAGGCAATGCTCTTATGCGCAGAATTTCGCGTGCTGCTGTATATTGTATTGATCTGACAACAATGAACTTGTTTCGACTATTGTCCGTTGAAAGATAAAGCGTTTTATTCTGTTCGCATGTCGTTGCATGTCCGCCAATCATATATTGCAGAACATGCTCATTTAAGTCACATCAATATATTTGCAGTTTTGAAGCAAGGTTAGGAGAAATGGTTTCAATCGATTTCATTAACAAGATGGCGAAAGGGCGTTGCAGCAAATAATTTGAACCACAGGGAATTTTATGTTACCTGAACATAATTACAAGTACTGGCAATTAGAAACATGCCGTTATTAATTTTCTTCTTATTACCTTGCTACAGATTATTTTTTGTACTACGATTGTGGTCATGTACTTGTAATGCCAAGTACCAGTTAACGCGGTTTCTATGTCTCAAGTAACACCAGCACGCATATATATATATATATATATATATATATATATGTATGTATAAAAGAAACATTAAAGTTATGCTTATTGCATGCACTCCTCATACGTTACCTGTTATTTTAAAGTTCCTGGGACTTAAGTTACATTCTGGGAATTTATAATTATTTTTCTGGGAGTTTAATGTGTTCCTGGGACCTTGCCACTATGTTCTTCGGAACTTGCCACTATGTTCCTGGGAGCTTACCACTATGTTCCTGGGAGCTTACCACTATGTTCCTGGGACTTTGCTACATTCTCATGACCGGTCTTATGTTCCCAAGAACTCGCTTATATTCCCGGGAAAATGGCTAAATCCCAGGATATTGCCTACAACTCCAGGGAATTGCCTAAATTCCTGAGAATTTATTAATATTTATAATGCCATAACTCAATCATGAGTGTAGGAATATTGATAAAGTTGTGCCAATTTACTACATGAACCCATTTTCGCACACTGTCCAAATTTGGTGCTTCTACCATGAGTAGAACTGGAGACATAATGATGGGGCAAACTTGTCCGAATGGAAGGGACTTGTATATTATATATATATATATATATATATACACATACATAAACCATGGTTGTTGTTATTTATAGGAGTATCAATAAGAACATTTTTTTGGGATGGTCGCAAACGTATTTCTGCGCTGGTGTTGGTGAGTCATTGAACATATGGGGCATTAAGCAGACCTCGTTCATACGCCTAATGAGAGAGCACTCGCTCATGCTTACTTCTTTTAAGTACCTTAAAGGCAGAGGTGTCTTTCACCTGAACGACCCCTCGCTTTGAATGCGAAGTCGATACGTTGGTCTCTTAATTTGATACCCAAATATATCTGCACATGCACCGTCACTTAGCTTGAACTCTGTACACTCCGAAATATCGCTCATTTCACGCACGTTGTCCGGCCGGGGTGGGGATATGAGAGAGAGAGAGAGAGAGAGAGAGAGAGAGAGAGAGAGAGAGAGAGAGAGAGAGAGAGAGAGAGAGAGAGAGAGAGAGAGAGAGAGAGAGAGAGAGAGAGAGAGAGAGAGAGAGAGAGAGAGAGAGAGAGAGAGAGAGAGAGAGAGAGAGAGAGAGAGAGAGAGAGAGAGAGAGAGAGGCGTTTTACTGCACTGGTGCTTGTAATGGTCGTAGTATGGAAATGCAGTTCATAGTGATCCATTGAAGAGAGGATACTTTAAACTTTTTCGGGACTGATTGGCGTTTCATTTCTGTTACATTGAAATGTATTGTCCATGCCGTAAGATTCTACTTCTGGAGTGGAAGTAGCAGATTTCAGGACAGTATTGCTGTCTGCAGAGTTATATGGAGAGACTGTTTTGTGAAACCTGTGATGTCATTGATGCAGATGTTAAGAAGAGACGGCCCCAAGATAGAACCGCCTGTTCTAAGGCCCCAGCCGCTATGCGAGTCCCCAGCTCGTCCTCTTTGAAAGTGGCCTGAATCATAATTACCCAGAAGACAAGTGCTAGGTATGGACCTACAGACCATACGCATGGAGTTTTGCTACTAGTAGCAAATAAAACAAACTGTCGAATGCGCTGAAAAGCTCCACCAGGACTGCTCCAGCGGCCATCTTTTTTCCAGTGCATGGAGCCAGTCCTCGGTGAATTTGGGTAAGACATGCTGGCAACCACAGTTGGGTAGAAAAACAGAGAGACAGTTATGAAGTGCAAGGCCAGAAAAGGAAATTAAATGATTTTGAATCAAGGATTCATAGATCTTAGATAGTCCTGTAAGTATGTTAACATGTCCACATAGTTTTAGTTCTGCTGACCTAAGGTTGCAGAGCTTATAGCATCGCTCATGTCCGTCTGTCTGTCCGCCCGTAAACTTTTGGGTTGTGAGCAAGATTACTTTTGGGGTCACCGTGACCCAGTTATTGTGAAATTTGACACTTGGCTAAATTTGCTGTTTTTCTTCAATAACTCGAACGGTTATTTCCCGATTTGAACAAACAGACCATATGTGGAAAACTGAATGTGGGGCGCATATTTCAAACGTAACAATTTTTATTCGAGTTGAAAGTCAAGATCAAGTTTAAATATAGGGATCATCTCGAGAATGCTCTGCACCCCTCAGTTTTAAAGTTAGACCCATATAAAGTTTAGAAGTTATAAAGTCTATGAAAATCTTCGTCTACATCAATGTTGCTGGCGCTACCTTATAGTGTAATGTATTATATGTCAAAATGTGAAAATCTTGTGACCCCGATACCATCCGCAGTTTTCAAGTCAGCCCAATTTAAATCTCAGGACTTATAGGGTGTATAAAAACCTAGGCCTGTGCTGATATTGGTGGCGCCACCTACAACATATCCAATACAGGGGTCAAAATGTGAAAATCTTGTGAACACTTTGGCATCTTTAATTATATTTTACGGATTTTCAATGAATTTGGTGGGATTGTGAGCGAGGTCAAAATCCAAGTTGCTAAATATAATAGTGGCGCCACCTACAATATAACGTAAATTATGAGCCAAAATGTGTTATAAAATATAAAATTCCATATTTGGAAAAGTAAATGTATTAGACTTGCCAAATTTGTAGGATACATAGACCATGTCCAATGCTAGAATATTATGTAATATCAGTGACCTTGACCTATTTTGGTAAGGTCACCATGCCTGTATATTTGAAAGAGGTGATTTTGTAATGACAGGGTGTAGCTTGGATATCAGTGGCAATGTTAAGACGGAACCAGGCCCATGGGCCTTTTATATTACATAATGTAGGTTACCTTGATATTCTGTCCCAAGGTCACTGAGGAAATAAAATGAAGGACTCACTGATTGTTGTCTTGGCACATGCAAGAATATTCATCACAGGAATTGCAGAAATAATCTATGATTACATGTGGAGCCAAGTGGCATCTGGTGGACAAATGAGACACCAAAATCGCATAAGTTTTGTATGTTCAGAAGCCACTTGAGGACTCGCAGCTTTGAAATGGAGATGTAGATGCAACATACTCACGGCGCCAGCAGAGCATTAGGCCCATGGACTTCTTGTTTTCTATGAAGCTGATAAGCCTTGTTATAAATGGCGGACACTTTGCAAGTTTAACGTTGTCTAGAAAAAGTGAGGTGTCACCGCACATATTAAATATAGATGTTGTCCCTTGTGTCAGATGAAACACTAAGTCCTTGAATTTTTGTGTTTTTGTTTTTTTTTTTTTTTTTTTTTTTTTTTTTTTTTTTTTTTTTGTTTTTGTTTTTTGTTATCTTGTTATCTTATCCACAGGATTGTTTTGGATTGAGATACTGAGCAGTTTTACATACTTCAGTCTGCGACACATGAGTGATGTTGAAGTTTGCAGCTTGAGAAATATTGTTTTCATGTGCACACAATGCTGGTTTGTACAGCATGGTAGTTTATGCTTTTGGTGACAAAGTCCGAGATAGAAGTCACATCGGTTGCCTTCAGACTGTTCCAGTCAAAGGAGTCATTGTCCGCTAGTGATAAATAGTTGCTGTTCATAGCCCCGGCATCCTCCTTTGGATCAGTTAATTTGTTCCGCCATCAGTAAGTGTGAGATTACCCACGAAGGATGTGCCTTTGTTAGAAACTAGAGTTTGGACGGTTGACCCGAAATTTCAAGTTTTGACTCCGCCTTAGCATTTTAGACGTAGGTAGTTTTGTATGGACTGCCTACGGAGAGAAGTAACAAGATTTCTCTGCTTGGTATGGAGGCGCCTTTACGTGCTCTCTATTCGACTCTAAATTGATGAAGGACTGATGTCACCTACGGCGGCTAACCTTTACAGACAGACCTATAATTTGGTTCAATTTGACCCATACACGAACAGAAAGAGCTACAAGCACAAACGTTCATTCAGCACACAGGTCATTTGGTACCCGTGCCGAACTTGGTGACAACTGTACCAAAAGCAAAGTAAAATTTTAAGAAAACGTGGAGCCAAGCATACCATTTCATTACACTGCGCCTGCGCAGAAACCGAGGTCTATTTCATGCATGAAGAAGAGCTCGAAACGATTTCCCTGAAAGGATGACACGGGCTAGGCCTCATAAAATGTTGTTGCGTGATGTGGACCTCTTGTGTGAACGAAAGCTCGCTGTACCGTGACAGAGACCTCACCCGCTTCAAAGGCACATTGAAGAAGGGTTACATCTTCCAAGTAACTTGAAAAGGAGCTCTGTTTCGCGGGAGAGTTCTTGATCACGCATTATACTACCACTACCACTATTTCTACTGATGATGATGATGATGATGATGATGATGATGATGATGATGATGATGATGATGATGATGATGATGACCACGAATTTTCACATTTATTGTAATACCTAGCATCGCAACTACTTTTAATTTTGTTCCTTGTTTGTTTTTGTGTTTTTCAAATGCTTTGAGTTAGTCAGTATGCAAAAATTGACTTTTCGTTTTCCCTCAAATCTATCTATCTATCTATCTATCTATCTATCTATCTATCTATCTGTCTGTCTGTCTGTCTGTCTGTCTGTCTGTCTGTCTGTCTGTCTATCTATCTATCTATCTATCTATCTGTATGCCTGTCTATCTATCTATCTGTCTATCTATTTCCGTGTGAACTTTCTCCTCGGTTTCTCTCGGACACTATTGTTCCCAAAAGTACCAAACTTGGCATGAACGGTTCAATAAAAATTATAATTGCAAGAGTTAAAAAATACTGACTGTGCAATCTTTATAAGTTTGCAGGCACAAAGACTGATTTGCCGACAACCAAATCATATTTCACTATTATTAGTATAATGCATCCATTAGGGTGTGTGTGTGGGGGGGGGAGGGTTAGCACGAGCGCTCAATGTTTCGGAGCTCTCGGGCTGGCTCAGCCCACTATGGAACGACATCGATCATGAATTATGCTTTTATTTATGCTCTTTGCTTGACATAGATATGTGGATATGAATCTTTGTTTTTGCTTGTATATGGTGGCTACAGTATGCTCAATGTATTAATTATCTAGATGTATATTTTAATTTCTCCAGTCCCAACGGGGTTCATTATTATTATTATTATTATTATTATTATTATTATTATTATTATTATTATTATTATTATTATTATTATTATTATTATTATTATTTTTATTATTATTATTATTATTATTAATTATTATTATTATTATTATTATTATTATTATTATTATTATTATTATTATTATTATTATTATTATTATTATTGTCATTGTTATTGTTATTGTTATTGTTATTATAATTATTATTATCATTATTATTATTATATGCTATGCTGTTTTTATGCGTACGTCACATCAGTTCACACGTAGGACCTTACACTGAGTTGGACAGGTCAAAAGCGGTTTTATACCCCTCTTCCAATCAACGATTTCATCATTGTTATAATACGGCATTTTCAGATAAACGTATTTCAGCTGTAGCGCTCAAGAGCGAATATATCTGCGATCTTTGACTGGACACAATTTGACTTTTCTTCAAAACGTCAGCCGAGGTATTGGGTGGGTCAGGTACGGAGGACGGAGCTTTTGTTAGGCTGCCTCAACCTGGTATTTCAGATTCTTTGGTCAAACGCATGGGACATTACCTGTCTACTCGTTCTGAATCGGTTGTTTACATGTAGATAATATAATAAATCATGTTCAAGGTTGCCAATCGAGGCTGAATGGGGTCGCCTGGGGATCTATTCTCATGGCCGTCCTCTTTTAAGTTTTTCAACAACATTGTAGAATGTAGCCATGGTCTTTGCTGACGATGCGAGCATTCTGGATTTTTTGTCAGAACCAGACCCTCTCTGGACAGTAAATGAATACTGATCTTATGGCAAGAAATCTATGGGGTTTACCTCAGCAGGTAATTTTTCATGTCGTCTTGTCTGTTAAAGGGTGACCTACAATTGTATTCAGACAAAAGCGTGATCCAAGAGGCTACAGGCTACACGTATTAAGCTATTACCTTGTTGATTGCCCTGCTTGGGGGGGGGGGTAAAAATATTAACATCTTGTGCAAATTCTGTAAACCTGTTGTGCTTCTGTTTTGTTTCAAATTTAAGTTGTCCCTGAAATTGGGCATACCATCTGTAATGACATTTGTCATACTGAACTTTGCTGGATCACTCGATCCACTTCAAATACTAATATGTTTCTATACCGTCCAAATTAACTGACCCCGGGAAAAAAACCTTCTGTATACTGTCACATGAATAATTGCACTTAGTGTCACTCCCAATATGCTAGTCCACATTTCTGGTGGCCAGTTAATTGGCATTTGTCTTCATGATTGTCACGATGTGGTGCAAGGGTATATTATTGAAATAAATGTTTTACTTTCAAGCTTTATCCTCCGATTATGCATCATATCAGATGCATACAATTTTGTAATGACCCATTTTAAATATCATAGTCTGTTAACTCATTCCACCCTAATGACGCTTTTTCCCGCTAATATCTAAATGTCGTCTGCTAATTGTATTTTACTAATTTAGGGATTATTTTTCAATATTTTGGATGAAACTTGCATGGAAGATCATTCCAAATTATATGCCCATGGTCAACAGCTTTCCTTGGCGCGCTCTGGGCGCATTGCGCCCAGAGCGCGCCAAGGAAAGCTGTTGACTCAGTCTTCTATCAGGGTGGAATGAGTTAAACCAATTAATACCAGTGGCACTGTGAAGTATGCGTTATTCACAGGCTTTTTGTTGGAAGAATATACCGGCTTGGTATGTCAGTGTAGAAACCTTACTACGACGAAATGTGTTTCAATGCCAATATTTTGAATACGTGTTTCTGTATCTGAAGTGTCTCCTAATAGTGTTATTGAATCGGCGGCTTAATAAAGGAAAAATAGGTCTGCAGTACAGAACGTCAATTAAAATCGGGTATTAATGTCTTGAATTCATTTCGCAAGGGAAAACCCGACAAAAATGAAATACCGAGTACTGGCTACGGCTAATGTAGAGGAGAGAGGTTATTATATTGAATTTGCTACAAGTAACGATTGCTTTGGTGTCTATCGATGTACAGTTTTGAGGACCTGAATTAATCCTTTTGACTGGGAGATTAATGTTGGACAGTTTATTTTGTAGTCCCTCAGTCTGACGTCACTTGTCTCCTTTATCTTTCCCGCGTAAACTACTCAACAGTACCCGGGTGAAAAAGAAAGCCTGCTTTGATGTTGTTTCTAAAATTTTCAGCATCAAAAAGGATCAAAAGAGCAGCAGATGGGACTATGGACACAGGATACCCCAGATCAAGTACTTTCCTTGGACCGGGTTCAGCCTTCAGCGCTAACCCGTGCCTCGGAAACAAAGCTACTGACAGCATGAGTTTAAGTTTCTAACTATGGGAGGGTTAATATGCATCATGCAGCTGCATATATAGAACTGTGGCTGAAGCAAACTAAAACACCTGATCATCAGCCATTGACCTTGTTCGCCAAGGCTGCGTCCCACATAATTTTATCATCGGATCTGTCACTGCCTCTGACACTGACAGAGTTGACTTATCTGCATCAGCTGTGCACCCAATGTGAACCTTCGGCCTGGCAATATGCGTTCCCTCGACTGGGCACTGAAGCATCTGTATTTATTTCACTTTCCTTTGTTGATAGTATGTTTGGATGTCTCTGACTGGAAGTTTCATATGCAGAGTAATGACCTGTTCCAGTGGTCCCATTTCCGTTTCGTTTTCTCCCCCTTTTTGGAATGCATTTGGTGTCAACATATTTTGAATGTAACACAAGAAGTTTGGTACAGATCACTTTCAACTGGGAAAAGTTTTCCTGCTTGCTTATTGCACAAGACGGGCCTCGAAAACTGGAAAGTACCGAAACTGAGGGTTGCGGAATATATATATATATATATATATATATATATATATATATATATATATATATATATATATATATATATATGTATGTATGTATGTATGTATGTATGTATGTATGTATGTATATATATATATATATATATATATATATATATATATATATATATATATATATATATATATATATATCATGTTTGGGTAGATTTTAGTACTATAACAGGCTTATATAAATACCGTATCATAGGCCTAACAGCTACAGTGCCGCGATATGATGTATCGGTACTGTTCCGGTGGTATCGGTACTCATCCGGTTTCATCGGTAATTGTGTTGATGAGGAGTAAGACTTTCTGCAAATGTGGTTCTAATTTTTGCTTTGTGCATGGAAATGTACAAATCGACCCAAACAAGAGATAAAAATTTTATAGCATGCTTTGTAGACGATATGAAGTAATCAACTCGCACTGGATACCATCAACAAAGCATTCTATAATCTATAATATATATTTCTGTACACATATGTATTGCACGTCGCGTATTGGAATGCTTTATCTCCCATTATGTGTATTTTCTCAACCAATACTAATGGTTACATTACTTGTCAATATTCTCGATAAATGTTCACATAATCATGGATTACAGATACATTATGTACTAGTACTGATGGGAAATCAATACTTTAATACTATTGATTCCTCTTCCATGAATGTTAACCCTTTTTGGAAATATTATGCCAAGCAAATATGGCCAAATGTACACAAATAGAGGATGAGTTTAGAAACTGTCTGTCATATTTGATCAGTTTGAGTTGAGAAGCGGCGCAAATAAGGTGTTAGAAGATTTACGGTTAACCACAAAGGGTAAAACTAATGCCATTGCTATGAACAATCTTCCTTCTCATAGCTGCAGGTATTCTTTGAATAAAAATGTGTAGACCAAACACATCCGTAATATCATAAGCTGTATAGTATGTGTATATACCAAAAATAGAAGAAGCCAAACGTTTCCGTTAACACAGCGCTTCTGTACACATTGATAATTTAGACTTAACGCTCAATGTGCATTCTTTACAAAGCATAAACCATATTTGAACACTGTGGAGGAACACAGAGGCCCAGCGGTAAAAACACTGGCCTTGCCACCACTGCGACCCGCGTTCGATTCCGCTTTTGGTTCCGGGAATCTCCTTCCAGTAGCATGGCGTCCGATTCCTACGAATGTTAGATTTCCTGTGGCTTTGGGGTTCATGATCGCATATGACAAGGTTCCCAAACACTTGCTGAGCTTCTTATGTTTTCTCTTGGTTCTCTGATATTCTACCACAGTAAGTTTGGGAAACTGTGCTAAGATCTGCCTACTTAACCATGTGGAAGAACAGTCTTTGGCTGAACAGGTTGTTCAGTATAAAAAAAGTGAATTGTGATTGTCATCAAGCAAAATAGGCAAGTGCGTCATGTCATTTACTGGCGACTTATTGAGCCTCAATGCAAACCATGGACATGACAAGTGTACCATGCAATTGTGAAGCTCAGTAAAGCACGTTTAAAGAGACAGTAATGTTTCCCACCAATGCAAAGCATGCGAACATCTGCAAAAGATATGTCACCGTGGAAACCATAACTATGATATCCGGAAGCCTAGTCACTCCATTTGGCTATAAGCGCAATTAAATAGAGTTAACGATAAGAATGGTTGTCATAGCTGTGGGATATTGAAGTATGGTCAGGTTAACAAACACGATAAGAAAATGATAATTGTAATGATGATGACAATGATTGTGTTGCCAGTGAGTCCCCCGTAACATATACGATGTACCTCAGAGTTAGTCTCCGAACAAATCTGGATGTGATGTATATCAAATGAGCTGCCAGTCCTGTTGTTCATAGGTAACCACATTAATTGGTGATAATATAACCAATTCAATGGTGGTCTCGGTGCCAAGCGCCAATGCAGCCCTGCCGGTTGTTATCTGGAAAAATATTTAATATTCTAGGTCTTCCAGACGTTCTAATTCACAATGTCTTCTAAAAACCCAAAAGTAAACTAAGAAAAAAATAGAAACAGAAGATTCTCGACATTGCTATAGTAGGTATTCACGCCAGGATATTTCAGATAAACTGTCGGTCACAGAGACATTGGCAAGAGCATGCATCCAGAGTTCGAAGGCAAGGCTGAGAGGATTGGCTCTACTTTAATCATTACAGAGATAAAGAATGAAACCGTTTGTTTAACTTGGTTTTGAAAGGTGTTTACATCAGATGTTTACGAACTCTTTCGTTTTCATAGCAAATTACATCCTACGAATTTATTGTTTGGCCTTTCAAATCTACTGTTTATTTGAGGTTCCTTTGAAACGGCACTATTTTCGGTGACCAGAAATACCACACTTTGAAATTTTGCCATGTTCTTAAAATTTTACTACAAACATCTTCTCGGCGACGACAAGGGGATTCAAATCTACTAAGATTCCTTTGATTGTGCCTCGATGCACTCATTCCATGTCAAGTCACCATTTTTTTTCTCGAAGAACATGCAGCAATCGTGCACAAAGGCGCATTTTGCAGCTCGCATCATCTCCTCTACGAATGTGGTTCTTCGCATTTTTTTAATGCTTGCATTATAAAGTTCTGTGATCAGGGGGTCCTTTATGAGTATTAGTGCTATGGGATCATCAACCGACATTCTTGACAGGACTTCATGTTGCAGGATTTCAGATGCCTCAATTCCTTCCGTAGTCGGTTTCCCTGACCACTACTCTTCTCAGTGGTTGACGATCAGTGCAGAAATATTTTGTGCGCCTTGATGTAATCACTTGTGTACAAGTTGGAAGCTATTACGCATGGATGCATCGGTGGTCAGAAATAGTTCCACGTGTCATCTTTGCCAATTACTATCAAAACAGTGGTATGGAAGATCCAATTATGAAAATGTATCTGATGTTAAGTGACCAAAAGGTCTTGTATCAGTTTTTAAATTTTGATTTGACAGGCCGATTGCGGCGGCCTCGTCGATTCGTAATCAAGAATCTACCGATACTCGTCCTTTCTCATGTGACATAGGACGTCAGGCCCCTTTTATTCATATTTGACAATGGAATGTAACTTTAAAAGTATGCTGTGCATGCAACAAAAGGACGGATTTCCCTTATTTGATGGCCAACAACAAATGCTAAGGATAGAAATATACAAACATTGCGTAGGCAAAAAGAAGAAAGCTGATCACCAGGGATAAATATTTGCCACTGTATGCTATTTTTGACATGACCCGTGAATGAAAGTAATGAGGTGCATACCTGAAGGGACCCTAACCTAGACATTTCCGCAGTGGTGCCAAAGAGTAGTTTATCAGTAATTGCCAGCAGTTAACGAGAATCGCTGTTATGCCCAGAGAATCGAGATTTCCTCAGGGGAACCTTTTTTTTTCTGTAGACAGCAACGGCAGGCCACATTAAAATTCCAGTTGCGGTGATTGTAGGTATGTGCTGGGCATCAAAGGATTGTATCGCCAACATATGATGCACCCAGTTTGTGTATTCTGTAGTTTTCTAATTCAGAAGCAACAAAATAAAGAAATAAGAGGAAACAGAAACACACACACACACACTCCCAAGTTATCCTGCGTCCAGCTCGATGGCCGTAAGCCCAGTATTGAATCCTATATTTCGAAGAAAAAAAAAGAAGATGGCTACTGTTTTGGAATTTCCGGAGACATTGATGAACGAGGATGCAGGCGTTCCACCTGGTCCTTTATGCAGCGTCCTAAGCGACAAATTCAGGGCAGGAAAGCTGACTACCTCATTTGTATTTACCTGTATATAAATTGTATAATATTCATTTGTGCAAAAAAGTCAGAGAAACCTAGTCAGAATTTATGATAAACCAGTGACCAAAATATCGAACACAGGGTAAATAGTAATCGTTAAACATGTTTCTACTTTTTCCTCACTCTTTTTCACTCTTAGTGATCTTTAGTTTATGCATGAGTGTGTGTATGTGAGTGTGTAATGCGAGTGCGAGAGAGTAGGTTAGTTTGTGTAACACTTGACAAGTCAACTTATTTCTTGATGCCCAGCTTAGATGAGTTCAACTTCTCTAGGAACTGTCATCGTCATGTGATCAATAATTTATGTATGTGTATTTTGTGTATTTTGTATTGATATGAAAACAAAGTTCAATTCAATTCAATGTGGCTCAAACAATACCCTTTCAGTGCGTCCAAGAGAGCTTTCCTGCAGTATATCATTTTTCTGTCTGATCTATTGGATCAAATCCATGTTGCTTTAGATCCTTGGTTGAATTCCATTTTGGAGTATATAAAAAATGGGCAAGCTTGCAAATGGATCAACTTAAATCTGAGGCCTGTGGCAAGTTTCCCCACCGTAGGTTTTGTTTGCGAAAATCCATTCCATATAACCTTTGCAATTTAAACAGTATGCTCCCTGCGTTTAGAAAAGGTACATTAGGATCAAGCAAAAGCACACGAACAAGCACATACTGTCATTTTGGGTGACTACAGTTGTAGGACAACATCTGGAGATTCAGTGGCATCTGGATACTGCTGGTAAGCGTCCAGAATGCATACCTACCGTTTCTGCGTTTCCTTGACAATGAAAAGAAATCACTCTACGGACAAGTTTTGCAAAGACAAAACTTGCTTTCAAGCTTAGTTCAAAAGCATACCCCACAATGACTCTGGAATCATAGTGGTCACAATCTCAAGAAACTGATCACAGTCCATTTGGATTTAATACTAGGTTGGTTTAATGCTAATTGGATATCCAGCCCCTTTTTGATTAAAACTAGTTGGATTTTATCCATTTATTTGGATATCCGAGTCCACTGGCGTTGAGTTACCTCAAGCGAGCTGGGAAGTGTCTGCAGCTGTCCATGATTATCGTGCAGAACCTCTGCCAAACATTAGGGCTCTGCCGTAACACCTCTATACTTGCAATAAAAACTGGGCTCTTCCGCCAAGGCTACGTTTGCAAGGCCCATACATCTGATCATAAGACCTGTGTCACCTTTATGCCAAATATATTCAACTTTAAAGAGAGGCTCTCTCAGACACACAAATGGGCATCTAACCTGCCATGGTGATTCTGTGTTTGCGCATGCGTATTATTTGCGAGTAAACTATCTGGTTTGCTTGTCGCTCATTATGAATAACCTCAGATACTTGGTATTTTAAAAGTTTAATAACAGCTTGCGTGCCTACTTTTGAATAAATAGGTCTGCACCTGCACATATTAGTTAACCTAAACATGGCAATTTTACTGGACTATTGCCAATATTTTAGCAAGAAACTCACGCCAGCCTTTTCATTGATTATCACTTACGTCAGTAAAAAATGCCATTTTTTGTTGTTCATTTTTGCTATCACAATTGCGAAAAAAGATGAAATCAAATATGTGCAGTGCAAGTATACCTCGGAGATTTGTAAACTCTGGAACTGCTAAATTATGTGGAACACATGTATTGTGCTATTTTGCATACTTTTGTGTTAAAGAGTATCTAGCTATTAGAAAATCGTCATGATGGTTTTCACCAGGGATAAATAGTTTTTCGCGAAAACACCTGCTGACATGATATATACCTTTCACATCTATTAGTATGAATAGCGGGGCGTTTTGCCTAAGCCTTATGTTTATAACCAAAGATGATGCACCGAAAAATTGACTCTCTTGGATCGTTTCTTAGGTAGGCCCATGAGCAAATTAATGTTCCAAACTGGGTTCAGTAGGTCAAAAAAAAGGGACTGTTAAACATTTGAAATTTCTGCCTGAAAGAGGTAGCATGTGTACATCTACTTCATGGCAATATTTCTATTACATGTATATCCTCGATGGTTATCAAGGTGTTTGCTTGTGTTGAAATAGGTCGGACACGAACATGGAAGCATTCAAGCCAAAATATTAAGTTTGGAACGAAGAAGATCCGCACAGAAGTTTATTTCTTAGGTTTCTATGCAAAAGGCATTTAATCATTTGATATATTAAATATACATCATATCTCTAAGGGTTCTATTAAATGTGTCAATTGCACATTACAAAATGATACAAGTTTTTGCCACAATATCTCCTCAATTCCATAGAATGATTTCTAATTTATTACATCTGTTATTAAATCGTCACACTCCTGAGTGTAGCCCCTCGCATTATCACCATCTATATCCATGACTTTAAGATTTTTCGGGTAAAAGGCTAATCCTAAGCTGCGATATTGCACTTCATGACAAGCATTTTAGTAGGCATTATCATAGATAGAATTTAATTTCTTTCTGAGATGCTAATAGAAAGCAACAATCCGGCTCGCCGCCATTTAATAATATCGCACGATATGGTGCCGCTGAGATAGAAATATTTCATTTAAATTAGGCGAGCTGCATTTAGTTGTCAACCTTATAGCCCACTTGTATGAATTTTTGAACATGTAATGCGTTCATTGATTTGATTAAAAATTGATATTCTGTCAACGCGATTTAACTCTTTTTGGTATTAACCTCTTTCTTCTTCTTCTACTTCCTCTTCTTCTTCTTCTTCTTCTTCTTCTTCTTCTTCTTCTTCTTCTTCTTCTTCTTCTTCTTCTTCTTCTTCTGTTTATTACGATACAGAGATATATTATTGGTACTTATTTCGAGATGTATGTATCAAGTTGACCGGCTGTTCTCACGGCATTCTAAACTCTTCTAAAAGCCACACACACACACACACACACACACACACAGAGGCACACACAAAGTTCACGGAATCTTCACTGAAACGTGTTAACTAGAGGCTGAAATGAAATTCTGTGCTCCTTCGATTTAGCCTATGTAATAACGACATCGCATGATCGCTTGGTGTTAAGATAGAAGGTGATGCAGCATTAGATCCACAATACATTTTGCGTTGCTGTACTTTGATGTCCCCGGGGGTATGGCTTCGCAAGACAGGAAGAAAATCTCTGCCTTAATTTCCAGCAAAACTCGTTTTTGCACATTTGTGTGTGGTATCTTTAACACAAACGTGACCGAATATAAATCGATATTGTACAGAAACGAAACGTGTTGATTTTGTACTTTTGTTATGTATTTCACATACCTCGATGTATACATGTAAATGAAACGTAGGCCGTTATATGCAGTTCCGCCATCCGACGATATGTAATTACACATAAGTAGCAAGCTTGTCCTTGGCACCAGAGCTTGGGGAGATTCATGCCTGCCCTTGCGCTCGAAAAGGGCTGCTTCTGTTGTCAGGTCGCAGGGGACGGGGGGGGGGGAGCAAATCTGCATTGCAAAAACAAATGCATATATATGGGAAAGAGTACCATTCTGCATGCGCTTTTGCATAAAATTGAAGTTAGCCATGCGCATTATAGCTAGATGATGTAACTTTAAGTGCACGTACCATTTTGTCAATATATCAGTGACAATTTGGCTTTTAAATGCAGCTGCACACTCTCCTGGGAGTTTCAAACTGAATATCTCTCAGCATCCCGTGGGCCTCAGCAAGGAAACGTTTCGTCTCAGACCCTTTAAGCATCTTGTAGATCTATTCAAAGAAATAAGTAACATTTTTCTTCGAACAACACTTCGAATCTATGTTAAATGAGTCATAATGTATACACTATATGGACGCTTAAAAGCGTTAAATGTTAAGTTCGGGCACTGGAAAGGTGTGTTAACGGCATCGTTTACACAGCAATCACAGAAGAGCACAAAAGTGTTGGCCACAAATTTGAATTCAGGTCCTACACTGTAAGAGCCTTCGACTGAAGACCCGTGGCATAATCAACAACACTGAGCCCGCCTCTTTCAATCACGTTAATAGTGCAACTTCATTTTTGTGCAGTGCAATTTTCCTGGGATCCCCGAGCGATTTTTGTGTTTCTCCTGTATGATGCAACAACCTGTCTAATGTGACTTCTAACCGTTGTATGTAGTTCAGTTTTCTTGCGAAATGTGATTTTTTTATTTGTATGCGTAATGACGCTTTCTGGGCGCGCGCCATTTGACGTACACTTGTATTTCAGGCAGATAATAAATAGCAAACGTAATGATTAAATGACTCAGTTTTGTGTATTACATCCAATGAATATATTTTGCATTCAAAATACACAAAAAAAGACTCAATAGATTTTATATGAAATAAATAATTACTGGATGCATCTTCAGTTACGCTTGACTGCTTTCAGCGCTCACAAGCCCCACATATGCAATATGAAAATCTGCAACCTTGTTTTTTTTTACAAAACAAACAAACAAACAAACGAAGAAAACAAACAAACAACTGTACCACTCACCCATCCCCACCCCACCCCACCCCACCCCCATCCCCACCCAAAATAAACAAAACAAATTTCCTACAATACTTTCATATTTGTCATCAAGATCTGAAATCTGTTTGCCAAGTTCTGTATGTTACATAATTTATCGTACTCTCAAATTATTCCTTGACTAGATAAAACAGAAATTAAATCTTTGTACTGATCTGTTGCTTTCCTGTGTTTCAGCATCATCAGAGTGCGTCACGTCATCACCACGATGCGTTGGGTCTCGCCGAGCGCCTGTCAAATATCAGTGCAAAGACCAAGGACATTTCCCTCACCCACAATCATGTAATCTATACTACAAATGCACAAAAAATCATTCATTCGCTTGTGTCTGCAGGTGCAAGCATGCGGATTTACATTTTGACATCAAAGCTGAAAAATGTCGAAAACGAACTAAAGCCAGAAGCAAAGAGCATTGCTTGCCGTGGACGGGTCGAACGCCCGATGAAAAAGTACTTTACGACACTAAAGAGAACTGGGATAACGCAGGATACAAAGATACAGACGCTAATAAGGGGCCTGAAAATGAAATACAAAAAGTGACACGCTATGAAACAAAGGCTAATCATAGTGCAGGACCACAGTTTATGAATATCACTGTGACACGGACACATTCAACCGCTGAACTGAATCCTATCTCATCTCACCGAATTGCAACAACTAGAAAACCTGCTGGGCCCAACATTATTACTGACACTTCATTGGTTCCTGCCTGGGCTGTAGCTTTACTTGCCGTCTGTTTAGTTGTGGTTCTAATGGTTGTTGTGCTAGTTTTGTATTGAATTGTCTAATCGGCACAAGCTGTCCCTTTGTGGGCCAAGTAGAATACGGTATACAGTCACTAATTTAAACGTATCGGCATAAAGTCTGGTGCCGGGAAGGAGCATCTACACATCGTGCTTCAGCATTCTGTGCCAGCCAATGCATAACGCTGTGCGCAGGGAACACCTCAAATAATGTTAAAGGAAGAATATTCATCTTATTATGTAATTTGTTAATTAGTCTATTACCGACAGGA